>OY740766.1:25617281-26269781 GCA_963513935.1 Aphrophora alni | reverse complement strand
CAATTTATGAAATTCCGGGAAAGAAAGAGGAAGCACCTCCTCCACCAATTAATTTAGTAGGAATGCCCGGTTACGCAGAAGTGAAAGCTCTGTTGTCCTCTGTCTCAAGTAGTAAATACAAACTTGTGGCATTAAATAATAATGTATGGAGGCTACTGATGTCAGATTCGGACTCTTATAGAGCATGGTAAATAACCTGTCTCAAGAGAAAGTTCAATGGTACACATATGAAGATAAAAACTGTCGACCCGTGAAGGTAATGGCTAGGGGATTACATCCGACCTGCGAAAAAGAAGATATATTAGCAGATCTACGAGAAAAAGGATTCAAAATTAGTGATGCCGTAAACATACTGAAAAAAGATAGAAATCTGCCAGGAGACCCAAATAAAACAGTATGTCGAATAGGACTTCCCTTGTTTATGCTCACGTTCGACCAAGGTGAAAAGTTAGAAAATATTTATAATATTAAAGGAATTTTGAATATGAAGGTAAAGATTGAGCCTCTTAGAAAAACCTCAAATTTGATCCCGCAATGCAAAAGGTGTCAGGGGTTTAACCATACACAGAAGTATTGCGCTCGCGATCCTAGGTGTGTTAAATGTACTGGGAAACATTGGACCCTAAATTGCACAGTGGACAGAAGTGTCCCCCCAACTTGTGTAAATTGTAAGGAGCAGCACCCAGCTAACTACCGAGGGTGTGAAGTAGCTAAGGAACTCCAGAAGATGAGAAATCTAAGAAAGAAAACCGATAATAAAGGGACTGCATTCCAACGTCGACAAGTAATGGAGGGTACACGAGTGACACATCAGATACCGTCACAGGTTTCTGTAACACTTGAAAACAATAAAACAAGAAGCAAAACTTATGTTGGAGCAGTAAAAAATCTGCAAACCAAGCACATAGAAAACAAGGGTGATCAGATGATGCAGGAGTTGCTGAGTAAACTAGACTCCCTATACAAGAGTATGGAAGAGCAGAAGGAATCAAACAAAAAAATATATGATAAGTTCAGTAAGCAGGAGGACATAAATAAGCAAATGTGTCGAAGACTTGCAGCTATGGAGTCCAATATGGAAAACATAACTAGAGCGGTAAAAACATGACTGACGCCTTAAGGGTTGCATCATGGAATGCAAATGGACTTGTAAACCACCTGAGGGAGCTAGAAGTCTTCTTGAATATTGAAAATGTTGATATATGTCTCATTTCTGAGAGTCACCTATCTAAAGGCTTTAGTATAAATATGCGTGGGTATAGCTGCTATCATGCTGCTCATCCATCGAATACAGCTAGGGGTGGTTCGGCTTTATTCGTGAAAAACAATATTGAACATTTTGTTGATTCAAAAATAGAAAAGGAGTCCATGCAAGTAATAACTATCTGTGCGCAAATTATGAAGAAAGGGACCTTCAGAATATCAGCAGTGTACTGCCCACCCAGACAGAACATAAAGAAAGATGAATACGTCGATCTATTCGCATCCTTAGGGGGGCGTTTTGTTATTGGCGGTGACTATAATGCTAAGAATACGTTCTGGGGCTCAAGGTTGACTAATACCAAAGGTAGAGAATTATACAGAGCAGGAAGGAAAATGCGTTGTGACTTTCACTCAGGTGGCTCTCCAACACACTGGCCGGCGGATAGTAATAAACTACCAGATGTCATTGATTTTTATGTGACCAAAGGAATATCCAGAAATTACATACTTGTAGAAAACAAGCAGGATCTCTCTTCTGATCATTCTCCTGTGGTTATGACAATAAGTGAAGGACTTGTAAGAAAGGAGCCTCCTCCTAGATTAGAAAATAATAAAACAAATTGGACATTATTTCGTTGGATACTTGAAGAATACATGGATCTTAACACACCAATAAAAGATTCATACCAATTGGAAGAGGAAGTAGATATGTTAAATACCAACTACAGAGAGCAGTAAATTATTTCCCTACATAAACACATAAAACTTGCAAACTTAGATTTTAACTATTAATAATAACAATAACACTCATAATAGTACTATTTAGGCAACTTCACAAGGATTATGAAATTTTAATTTAGAATTTTATTTGAGCAAGATAAAGAAGAACGTATTGAAAATGCTATAATTGTATATTTGATTTTTAACAAAATAGACTATTACATTTTTGCTCTAATATTCTCTGAAAATCCTTGTGGTTCACAAATAATTGTAGTTAGGGGAATTCTTGTTTTCCTTATGCATTCCTTGGACATTAGATTTTGGACACTATAATAAACAAAAACTTACATCTGTCATATAGAGTGGTTATCTGGAACGATTCTTCAATTCCAGAAACCCAAAAGTTTTAACGCTTAGAAAGTAAAGTTATGAAACCTTTTCGTTATTTTAAACAGTGAGTGGATTGTATGATTGCAGTATTCATAAAGTTAAGTATTAAATTTAAAAAGATTACAACTTATTATTGTTCTCTTATAATTTTTATAAATCAATTTGTTGTTAATTACGTTAAACCGCGGTTGGTTTTTAATTGTATTAAAAAAAAATATTCCAAAGAAAAGTTAATCATTTTAAAAATACAATGTTTAGTCCATAAGTATGACATGACAACTTAGTGTTTGATATGTATACTTCGATTAATCATTTATCTGTTTATACATATTTCACAATATCTTAACAATAGATAGAAAGTGAAAGAGGTTTAAAAAATTCACATTATGTTATATTATTTTAAAGATATAACCACTTAAAAATCCTATGTTAAAAAAACTTTTTAAATGTATTATTTTTCAATGATACAAAAGAGTATTTTATGTTTCATTAATAATATCTTATAAGTACATTGCAACTACATCTTACTGTGTGTTTGATCTATCCCCACGTGTATGTTTATGGTTTATAATTATATATATATATATATATATATATATATATATATATATATATATATAATGATAGACTAGTCAAGAAAAGATTTAGTTGAACAATTCAAGAACAATTTAATATGCTCAGACATTGATACCGTTTTAAATTCAAGATACAGTGATTCCTACAAACATATAAGTGGCTTAACCCCCTATGAACCATACTTTGAAGAAAATTGTCCTTTATACATACTAAGGATTACTGCTCAATTACGCCTTGCTGGCAAGAAATATTATAGATTAATATTGCAGAAAGACAACTATAGCTTTAACCCCAGTGAAATCTGCCTAATATGTGTAACAGGAAATGACACTATAACTCACCTTTTGTTGGAATGTAAAGGGTATAATCTTTTTAGATGTAAATATTTGAACAATTACAATTTTTTGCAATATTTATATAATATGGAGACAATATTAACCCCAACCTCAGTGCAGGCCATGGAGAATATCTACATTTTTGTTATGTATAGCCTAAAACATAGAAAATCTATTTTAAACTTAATGTAATAAATTAGTTTGGTAAAATATCATCAAATAACTAACTCGTTTGTAAATGTACTGATATTATTGTAGTTCGTATAACTTGGTTACTTCGATTCCTAAAATTGTGTTACCTGTTTGTATAAACATATTTTTGTAAGTACAGTATTATAAATACACCAAAAAAGTTAGTTAGAAAAAACTAAGGATAAAAATGAACAATGTCATAAAATATGTTATTTTTGTAAATGGTCAACATCTTGCTTATGTACACTGTACTTTAAAGCAATAAAGTTGTTATGTTGTTATGTTATATATATATATATTAGATTCCAAGGGAAGAATCTTTGACAGGAACGTATAGGACACAACTCGATAAAGTTAGATGCATGTAGTTAAAAGGAGCAAAGCGATTGAAACCGTAAAATCAAAGTAAATAAGAATTTAAATCTAAGAAGATTTTTAATTTGTATTATTATTATTATTATTATTATTAATCATTGTAATAAGTTGTAGTTAATTTATTTTATCAATGGGATTTATATAAGGTTATGTAATTCCTAAATTTAAATTAATTTAGTATTGTATAGAAACTACATTTCTAAATTTAATAATCGTCACAAATAATCAAGTCTTGTTGCAAAGTAATGCTACTTTACACTAATAACCTTGATGTTAAATTGTTTTTATATATTTTCTGTAACATCTGTGGTGTTTCGTTAGCCGTTTATACTTATTATTGTTTAGATAAAAAAGTAGGTTATGTAAATGTGGATTCCTAATAGTTATTATATATTAAATTTATTTACATAGCTAGATATATGTAATGTGCAATTTCATTAAGCTTCATAAATAAAAGACGGAATGCATACTACAATTTTCAAAGGAATGTGGAAAGGTATATTTAACTTTTATTAATATAAGAAAATTACTTAATAATACATAAATGTTTCAATTAATTATTTTTTATGGTGAGCTAATTTCAGACGTTTTATTACTTCTAAATTGAAGGAAGAATGAAGCGTCAAATCGTATTAACATTCCTAGCTTTAATATTAAAGGTAATACGTAGCTTTAAAATTGCGCTTATTTGTAGTTAAGAGTCTATTCCTTACACACAAAATATTTTCACGGTGTTTAAAAAAAATTAATTATATCTTTCGAAGTAAAAGTATATAACATCACTATAGACATAGTTTGGACTGATATTTGGCATAATTTGGAAATATATAATTATTACGATATTTTGAGAGTAAAATCAACTTCAGTGATCAAGTAATGAATAGAACATGAGATAAATGAAAATGCAAATTCTCCAAGTAACTTCTAGATTAAAAAAGAAACTCTTGTATTTTAAATAACTCTATCTTTACAAGGAACTATCATTATGTGACCTGCTAATATTTTATAAGATGAGAAGAAAGACTGTTAACATGCGGTAAACATTACTCTTTTGGCACCCAAACCCTGCTTTTAGTTAGTTGACTGTCATAAGCGCTCTTGGTTTCCAGTATGGCTCTAGGTTAGTAGCTATGTTGGCGTTTTTCATTTTCTCGCTTTATAACAGGAGTTAATTTATACTCTTAAATCATTGTGTATTATTTTTAATACACAAATGATTTTAAATCTCCGTTTAAGGTAAATTAACAATACGAACAATCAATAATTATCAAATACCTTTAAAATCAGAATAAGTCCAGAACTCTTAGTTTAATTTCATCGCCGCTATTAAAATGTCTTTACACAATTAACCTAACTATAAATATTTTCCTTTATATAAAAACGTTATTGTTATTGGGTTTTTTCCACCAACACAGAGCAAACGTTTTTCACGTTATTATGTTGCACAAACGAATTAAATCTCTAAGGTAAACTCCTGCTAAATAACTGAGCAGAGAATATAATTTTAGATTAAGAAAATGTCATATTTATAACGTTTGGTTGTCGCCATTCCGAATATTGATTATAATATACCATTTGAAAATGGGTGAATATCCGAAACGCCCGTCGTATAATAATTAAATACAACAGTAAATCAGAATACTGAAGTAGGTAAGTTAAACAATTGTTTAAAATGTCATCCTTCCAGCTACAATATGGTTTGCATCATTCATTAAAAAATTAAACACACTTTCAATTAAATTACAAACAGTGTTTTTTAAAAATAGGATTCATCTAAAATAGGAAATATTAAGTGTGACCACAGTCGGTTCTTGGTGAAATTGCATGATAAGGTAAACAAATAGTACTCACAAGTAAATTTCACAAAATACAAATATATTTGTAACAGCTGTTTCGCAGTTAAGCGTCTAAGCACCCCACCTGTCAGTTCATTGACATCCTCAGGTACTCCAAAGTAGGGCCCTTCCCTTTCTCTTCTTCCCCACCCTCTTAACATTGATGTTGGTTTGTTGTTTTGTAAATTTTAGTTCTTAGTTGTCTGATGATGTTTAATCGCAAATCAGCTGTTACAAATATTTTTGTATTTTGTGTAATTTACTTCTGAGTACTTACCTTATAAATGTTGAGGGGAAAGGTTTAGTAAGAGGTTTAGCTTTAATATACTGAAGAAAATTATTTTATTATTGCAACCACTTTTAAAACTTCAGCTTTGTGTTTTAAAATATCTTAGAAAATGCTTGCAGATAAGCTTCGCCAAGTTGTTAAGTATGTATAAAGAGGGACGTGTCTTTAATTACTGACAACTGGCTTTAAACTGTAAATTAGTACTTTATGAGAAGTTACAGAACAAGGATGTTAGGTTGTTGAATATAGAATGAACATACTCTTCATTACAAAGATAATAAAATTATACTAGCAGGAAACTAATGTACTAAATATAATTTTACACAACAGAACGTCACGTAATTTATCCACATTTTTCAACCTATTACTACGGTTAATATTTCATGAGCAAATAGTTTATCATTATTTTATTACATTTCTGTTCCAGGAAATAAAAAAAAAAAAAAATTATAAATAAATAAATAATAAAATAAACTGTTCATCACCCTATCTCAATATAGTTGGAAACCAATTGCTCTAATTATTGGTCTGATCTTCATCTAAGGTACGATCTAAATCTTCATTCCTTGTATAGATTCTTTGAATTTTTAATAAAACCCTTGATAAACTATACTTATCAATACAGATTCAATCGTTGTAGTGGTATCTAATACACCTTTAGAGAAATTACAATTAAAAAAAAAAATAATGTAACAGCAGATATTTCTTGTTGAAACTCCATAGTCAAGGATTAAATAAAGCAGTAAAGCTTAAGTTTCAAAATTATTGTAATAATAAAATGAGCTTCAATTGTTTCGCCTTGCGGCATCACCGGAGTTCAACAGTGTTGCCCGATGATGCCGCAAGGCGAAACAATTGTAGCTCATTTATATTATTAAAATAATTTTGAAACTTAAGCTTTACTGCTTTATTTAATCCTTTAAAAAATAGATTAGTATTGTGATGGCAATTGTAATCATGTTTTAGGAAATATGACAACTAGGTCGATATATAAGTCAAAGTAGTATTATTCATTTTATAATGGTGGTCACTCAAAACTGTAAGGTTTTAAGGTGAATGTCCCAAATAGGAAGTCAGTGTAAGTGCTTTGAAGTTTAAATATAATATTGTAAATAAGGTAAATGAGCAACTGTAATAAATAGAATAAAACTTGAACAGAAGATCTCACAAAAATTACGTTTACTTAATTAAACGCGTTTCAACGACAAAGTCGCTATCCTCAGTGTTACATGAGCTATAATAACTAAAGTATTACTTATGACAGTTAATCAATTAATAAGAGTGAATTATAAATAGTAGTTGGATCATTTATGCTCTCAACAATTTAGAGCATATACTGGGTTATTTTTCGAAAACTCCCCACCCAAATATTTTTTTAACCGAAAAAGTTAATCGAATAATGTTAATTGAGAATATTTGAGCCGTAGGACAAGCTTAAACACATTTTTACAAAACCCAATACGACCCCTTTACCACAAACAACCCCCGATTCCAAAACTTGTAATGGATACCAATGGCTTCTAATATGTTAAAGTAATGGGCAGGGGAAAATATGAGTTTTGGTGGTAATAAAATTTTAAAAAAAACAGTCTATGCGTTCGCTCGTTACGTTTAAAATTAAAATTTTACATTTGTTCGTAAAACTACATTAAACTCTTGATTGGAGATACTGAAAAACAAAACAAAAACTGATTTGTAAACTGTAACAGAAAAGGTAGAAGTTTGTAGAACATCGAAAACCATTCCTTTCATCCTCAATCAACCCCCAACTCCAATTGTTATCAGTACCTTTGGCTTTTGATATTGTCAAATTAAAGTGCATATCAAACAATCAGTTTTGGTGGTAAAGATTTTAAAATCAGCCTATGATAATATAAAATTGTTTTGAAATGTAATTTTGGTAGAACTGTACAAAATCTACGTAAAAACCGATTGTTTAATGACCATCCACTTCGTACAGTACCTTTAAAAATGAAACAAAACTAGTAGGAGATAGGAGGTTTTATCTTAACAAAAATCACAAAACATGTTCAAAATGCTCACCATTTCTCTTCAAGCAACAATAGAGTGCGTTTTAGAAAAATTGGGACCATTTAAATTCTGTTGTGTACTAGACCCCTACATCTGATCTACAAGACTCGAAGAACAGAATTTGTCCAAGGTTAAAACAAAATTTGGATTGTTTAGGGGTGAAAAATGTGATTTTGGGTTTTGTACAAATGTCTTTGAAAGTCCCCCTATGACTAAAAAAATTCATAATAAACATAATTTGAATACCTGTTTCGGTCGAAAAATAGATTATAGTGAAAGTTTTGAAAAACCACCCGCTGTACTGAAGGTTATACCTAGTTTTACATTATCTTGTCTAGTGCGCAAAAACACCCATTAAAATCTACAGCGGTTTTAAAATCTTAGGGTTTCATAATCAGGACGCACAATAAGGTGATTCTCTCGATAGAGCCCGTCATAAAATTTACAAAACAGATTTACAAAAAAGAATATAAAAATCAAAACATAATTATAATAAAATATTGATGTAAATAGTTTATATGTTGGACAACATATTATTGCTGTGAAGGTTTTAACGGTCACCTCTAGACACAATTAGTAAATTAACTTATTGTGATGCCTGATGATGATAAAACACTGGTGTATTGAAACCGATATAGCCTTTACGAAGTGAATGTTAGACAACTTGACAGTATAAACCATGGTGTATGTAAACACTATGTAGCCCTGTGACTAGGTAATGAGATGTAGACCACCAGCCACCTTCAGTGAAGGGGGGGGGGGAATCCAAATATGTTTGTTCAGGTAAGGTAATCACAATTTTAGAGTTTGTATACATCGTTAGGTACAGTATAATATTTAATACCGGTTTGAAATCCCAATAAATGGAAAGTAAAAATCACTGTCCAAAAAACAAGTCACCCAAAAAGCGACTAACTTTTATTATATCTCGCTGTGAATTGAATTTTACATTTAACTGTGGTGTTCCTTACTGTATGACCTACTTGTTGGTCTGTCTATATGGTTGTGTGTCAAATTGGGTTTACTAAATACTATTACACATTTTAAAAAAGCGAGGTCTAATGTACGCAAAACCACTAGTTTTACATTTCTAACTAAATCAGAAGTGAGGTAATTAAATATTTTTAGTATAATAAATAGGACTGTAAATTTTATTAAGTACATTCATCTTTATAAATATATTCTGATGTTGATCTAAATAAAGTATATACATTATTGAAATATTATTTTCAACAATTATATATTAAACTTTGAATGACAAGGTGTTTGTACTTCATGGTAAAAAAAACACCATAAAGTATTTTTTAATAAAGATAACTCCTTCAATACGTTTCACCAGTCCTCACTATGAACGCTAATATTGTGTTCGCTTAACTCAAAGTAGTTTAGAAATTAAATTAAGTTTTTTATTAGGTTTAAATACATATTCAAATTCTCCTATGGATCTATATATTCAAACATATTTAGGGACAATATATCCACATATATTATGACAACATTGTTGGAGTATTAACTTACACAATCAACCCAATGTCAATATAACATATCGATTTCCTCCCCTATTTTGGCTGGGAACCAAAAGCCGGTCTTATATTTAAAAGACGACTGCGGCTTGGCTTACTGAATTTATGAGTTAAACTAATTTATAATTGGATCTTGTTTTTGTATCGGAATTGCCAATCACATTATCAAGGTTATAAAGAGTCAGTTACGGTAAAAGGCGATGCTTTTAAACTGGTTTACTAACTTTGAAAGATAATACAAAAAAAGCTTTAAGCTGATAAATATGTTGAAGATCCACACAATATAACTATTTAAATATTAATAATTAAAAATTGACCTAATTTATACTGCACGATTTGTAATATAATTGTTTATGTCACAACAGTAATTGTATCTCTATTTAATAATAGCACTAAATAGAATTTGACAAGTCTTAAAGTAAAAGCGGTTTAAATCTCTGTAAGAATTTCAAATCTCAGAAGAAAGAGGTTTCTTGTTCAATATGTTTAACTAGGTAAAGAAAAACTTTCCGAGGTCGGCTATTTCGGGAAACATTTTTCTAGGGCAAGGGATATTATTTTCCTAACCGACTTTTCGGTTTTATTTTTACTCCTTCTGGGGTACTGCCTCAATTTTGCATTTCATATTTGAAAAAAAAAAAAAAAATTATTGTTATTTTATAGATTGTAGTATAAATAAGAAATTAAATTTATTGGTCCCTCAATATTGCAATACTAACTTTTCAAACGTGACTGTTTTCGTTCAGTGACTGTAATAACAAACACAATGTTGTCGCAAAAAAAAATCAAAAAACAACAAAAAATGTTGTTGTGACTGTGGTCATACTGTCACGTTCGATATATATAATTGATCTTCAGAACCTAAGCTCTCCAATGAGACCATCCCAAGTTCTGTATGTTGAGTGGGCGTGGTGTAGTTCTTAAACCACAAAATAGGTTAGGCCAAAGTTAAACAATTTGGAAAGTGTTTTAAACTTGATTTTGCGATTTTACATACAAATTAAGTTACCATAGCAACCAATATAACAATATAAACAGCTGATTAGATGTAATACATCAAATATTGATTGTGTTGCGATTCGTGACTGATGCTAGAATAAAGGTAGATAATGTGTTTTTAAATAAGTTTTTAAAATATCAAAATGAAATATAATTGAATTTTCATGTGAAAATTTTTCTTTATACTATTTATCCTTAGACACTAAGCTATCCAATGAGACCTACCCCATCTCGGTAGGTTGAATGGGTGTAGAGAAGTTCTTTAGCAAACATATTTAGGTTGTGCTGAATTATATAAATGATATGTTAAAGAAAGTAACAACATATAGGTGTAGGGTAAAATAATAACTCTTCACTACATTCAATTTAATCTGTGAATTGGCATTAAACTTGGCATGAGGAAGGAATATGTATGTAGGATTTAATGTCATTCTTCACAATATAAAATGAAGACGTATCAATCCATACAATTAAAATAGTTCAATCACAATTGGAACTTCAGTTAGGTCACTAAAACAGCTAAATATTGGGATATATAATGAAATTTACTATCATTCAAAACAATAGCAGTGAATGGACATAATAATTTTACTAAAGTCTTAGTTTTAAAATTTACCATAATACAAATAGGACACTCCGAATCACTAGTTAATATTTATCATTCTAAAATAATCGTTGCTCATTAAAAATATTTCAACTTGGAACAAGTTCACTTAACTGCAAGTAATTTGCTGTCATTTGACAGATGACTATCGAATAGTAAATAGTTTACAAGATGCTTTACTAAAGTTACAAATAAATGTAGTCTTGAAGTGTACATTGCATAGGTTTTCTTTTAAGTTGCTTAGGAGGACGCTGGAGAAAAATCCATTAGAAAATATTTAAACCATTTCAAATATTTGTGAAAAAGGAATTTCCTCCATACAATTGGCATACGTTACTCATATTTTGTATGTTACCACTTCATAAAGTGTAATATCTGGGTAAAAAGGGAACGTTTTTAAATTGTTATTTATAGACTTTTCAATTTACATTTTTTTAAAATTACTAATGTTTAAATTTAAAATAACAGAAATAGAGTCACACATACACTACAACAGAGTCTATTTATGAAAAAAAAATTCTTGAATATAATTAACATAGTTCATATTAATTTTAGAACTTTATATATTTCACTTAATTAAGGAATGAATATTGGGAGAAATATCGACTTAATGAGATCTATAATAGTGAATGGAAACAATAGTTTAAATTAAAACATTAGTTGGAAACTATATATGAAAATAAATGGGAAACTCCTTGTAACAATAGATTTCACAATCTGAAATAATAGTTGTTAAACCGTTTATTCATATTCCCACCACTCCATCAGTTAACTAATTTAATCATCTTTTCTTAACTATTGGAATTAATTTTCTGTAAATGTCACTTGAGAGATGAATATTTCAAGACTTTAACTTTAAACTAAATATGACAAGTTACTTTACAAGTTGCAAATGTAGTTTTAAATTGGATCCGATCACATGGAAGGAATATTCCACGGGAAAGCAACGTAGATAGAAGAGTACATTAGGAGCTGTACCCTTGAAATACATGTAGGAATATCACAACTTATCTTCACATTTTCATAAGATATTTTTTGTGATAAATATTTCGATACCAGGTTTATTTATTCCTACTCTTTTGTAAAATAAAAATTGTAAAATAACTTATTTAAATAAGGTTATTTAAAATATAATTTAACAAGGAAATAAAAATTATGGGTTTTATACTAAAAACATTCCATCTGTTAGCCATCAAATATTCATTACCATAACTACCTTTATAAGGTATGTTTTAGGTGGAGTTTCTCTATGACAGAATCCACTTACTTTATAATCCTTATTTATATTATCTGTAATCCAAATTTTTCCAATATTGTACCTGTATATTAAAAATTTGTTCATGAATGTTTACATATAATTCATTAATAAATCGCATACCATATAAACCAGTAAAAGCAAAGCCAAAAATAACCGAGCTAAGAATAAGTTGATTTAAAAAATCAAGTTGAAATTATGTTAAAAGACATTGCATAAGTTTTGCTTAGTAGAAAATGTTATTTCTTAAAAAACCAAAATATAATTTTATTGAAACCGAAAACTTTTATCTGATGTGATAAATGTAAATTGTGAATAGATAACACTTATGATGGTGCAAGAAAATGGAAGTTAACAATTTGTATGGATATAAAATATATGTTTTTTACTATGAAATAAATATTATGAAACCTTAAAATGAAACTCTAGAATGTTTTTCAAGAAAGACGCAGCTCAACGAGACTGCAATTTACTAAATATTTCAAGTGAAAAATATACGACATAGACTGGAAATTGAATCCAGGACCTTTGGTCCTACACGCCAAGTTTCTACCAACGGAACTATCCTTTAGTCGCTTCCCAAAATAGGGTGTACACTTCTCACATGACTTTTGCTTTTTGCTGTAATTTCGAGTTAACAAATGAATTACCTCATTACAAACAACATTGAAATTAATATTTACGTATGTATCTATTGATTTTAAAAGTAATTGATTTTAACGCTTATTCTTTTTATATCATTAGACTTTTATGCTGTTAGTGTATTCAAGGGTTAGGGGTTTTTATTTTGTGTTAATTTTTTGTTTGTTAAAGCAATGACGACCAAGATGGATTAAAACCGCTAAACAATTTTAACGTTAAATTTAAATTTAAATAGCCATGGAAATTTTGGCGATTTTTTAAATAAAATCCATGACAAACTGTATTAGTTCAAAATCTGTACTGAAGGAATATTTCATTCTACCACAATTTCAGTTTTTACTGTAGAAAACGAAGGAAAAGTCTAGATACAATAAAGCAAGTGTACTCAAATTGAATAGTTGATGTTTGAGATGGGTTATCAACATAAACTATGTGAAACTAAGATTTATTACAATGGTAATTTGTAAATTGAGATTGTATTTTGTTTTCTATATAAAAAACTCAAACCTTGCGTTTTAGGGCTCATATAAATTACGTTAAGGACATGAACAATCAATTGTCGGTCTTTAAAAACTGATACAAAACACTTTCCTCAGATTTTTTGTTTTTTTAAAACAATTCCTATTTTTGATATTTACACTATATAAGGAATTTCAATCGATACAATGTAATGTTTGCCTAATTGTAAGCTTTGATCAAGTTGACATTGTGAGAAAATTAGGACTCAACTAACAAATGAAAATCGGCGCAAAAAAAATAAATTCCTAAAGTTGACTTTTAAACAGATATTTGAATACAATGTTACCGAATTATATTTTAAAACGTGTCTCTACTTCCACATCGACGGTGGAAATTAAATTTTATACTATAGCTGCTACATTTAATCAAGCTAACATATTTAATTCAACGACACGGTTTATATATTCTATGCGTATTATTTTGTAATTTCTAAATTAGTTTTGACAATAAATTGTTCACATTTCACTGTATATTGTCTCCCGCTAATATAATCTGTGAAACGAGACATGTAGAATAGAAAAGATATATTGCATCAACGTGATAAATGTAGATTGAACGTTATTTGTTTGCGGCATCAATTTGTATTTCACTTTATTTTGTCTTCCTTCATTTAATTCCGTTCGGCTTCTGTTTCATTAAAAAAGATAATTTTTGAAAGAAACTATGATTTAAAACGTGCTTTTGTAAGTGCCAATATTGTACAAGACTTGAATATACAATAATACATACATTTATTTTATTAATTTTAAACTACATTAATTTGATGTATAAAAATGTTACAGTTTTTTAAAATTATATTGTGAAGAACATTTTTTGTAATTTTAAAATACATGAAACAATTACTCTTAATGCGTCATTTTAAATATAAATTAAAGAAAATATTGTCTATTTTGTTAGTTTTGTTTTACTTGAAAGCTAGCAGATATAGGAAACAAGATTTTTGCTACTAAATAATGTTCAAACTGACATCCTTTTCGGGGATGGGAATAGATACTAAAAGAGTAAGCATGAAGGCTTGTTAGCTTAATTAATAATAATTACAAAATAAATAAAAATAATGACAACCATAAACCTTTTTATTTGTAAGAAACTTGCTGCATTTATGTTTGCTTTAAATTTGTTTTTATTAATTTTTTTTATTCAAATCTGTAATTTAATCATATTCCCTACAATTATCTAAATTTGAACTGTCGACGAATTTAGTTAAAAAAAGATTTCTTGAGTTACAAAACAAATTGTAGTACCTTTTTTAAACTTGTCATCTAGTGTAGGAGAACTATCATTAAAATTATATCAAAAACAAAATAAAAATTACTATAAAAAAATGTATTTTGGAAGAAGACAGATTACATAATGATTTAAAACAAAATATTTTCGAAGTGAACTTAATTCAGTAACAGTTTTATTTTTTAATCAATACAAATCACATAAACATCAAATTGCAATAGTCATAATATATTTCCTAGAACGATAATATCATCAATTATAAAAAGGCTGTTGTTAAATATCATTTTTCATAAGACAAATTGAAATCTTATAATATTCAAATGTTACAAAAGAACTCCATATAATGTTGTGAACAACGAAGTTTAAGATTTTATTATTTTTTTAATTAACAGCAAGTGCAATATTAGATAATTTAAACTAATATGTCACATTGAATTCAATGGAAATGGAACGTTATGTTGTGTTTTATCTCTACGAATATGTTTGGTTAACTGATTGGTGAGGGGAGTTAATTGTAGAATATATAGAAATACATTTAACATTTAAATTAAATTAATTATGGAAAATGAGGTAATATTTGTTTATTAGAATGAAATGCAATCATTAATATTGTATTGAATTTGAAACAAAGTTAAATTTTAATATTTGAACGAAATCACTTTGTTGTTGAATAAGTTACCTCTACTAATAAATATACATTACTTCAAATGAAATGATTTCTAATGACCGGTTTATGTCTGCATTGTGTAAATATCTAAGGATTTCCTTCCACAATATAATAATATGTATTTTTAAATTTTGGAAATAAGTACTGTGTTTATTTCATTAACTAAAAGTATTTATTTTCAATAACTGCTCAATAAATTTTAAGTTTTTTAAGTAAAATATTCTTCGCAAAATAATGTATTATTATATTTTATAGGAAATCATAATTGTGTAATATCATCTTGCATTTTCAAGAGACAAATGTTTAAATTTAGTTTAATATTTTCTTAATGACATAGTTTTAATACAAAGAAACTATGATTTAAAACGTGCTTTTGTATGTGCCAATATTGAGTAAGGCTTGAATATAGAAAAATGACATTTGAAAAAAAGAACCTATGAATCAAAGAAATGTATCATAATATTTTTGTAGAGAATCATGGAATAGAGATTCCCATACGAGCAGAGTGAATGTGTACTCTAAAATGAAGTATACAGAGGAAGGTATATTTAAGAATGGAGAGTTTTATGAAATAATTAAGTGATTACTTGTGTGTAGTTAATGATTTTTAGAGTAGTTCTATTTCTATCTAGTTCCAACGACTGAAGGTCGCAGAGTGTTGGTTAAGCAAGTTCATATTTTACTGATTAAAAATGCTTTATAATATAATTTCTTTGACATTCGTGATTATTTTGTATCTCTTTATTCTTACTCTTATTATTATAGACGTACATAAATATGTAAAGCTGACCATCGTCTTTTCAACCAGTTAATGGAGGAATTTAAAAACAAAATCATAGAGGCGTGTAAAAAATAACTTATTCCTTTATTACCATCATATTTTTGTAGTGTAATATTAATCATAATAATAATCAAAGAAATATTAATGATATGTTTAATTATAGTTCATCAAGCACACTTTAAGCCATGTGATCCTCATTAATTGCAAATTACAGAAATAAAAGAGATAAATTTAAATTTTTTAAAGCGTCTCGTTATATAAAAATGCAAAACCTATCCCTTCCTTTAATTGTCCAAGTTCTTTTTCATAAAGTTTTACAAAGATATTGTCCTAAATATAACTTTTTAAAATAACAGTACAAGACTGGAATAGAAATAGAAATATTTACTTACAAGAAATCTGATCATTTTTTCAAATTACAAATTAAATGTAGCTTTGAACGTAATGTGTTTCTATACTGCATCAAAATCTTATTTTCGTACACATTTATTTTACTTGGTTTATTGTACAAAGTAACTACGCTTTTATTCAAATAACCACAATTAAATATGATAAATAACTGAGAGAAAACAACATTTAATTTCAAATACTGTATATTCTTTCCTCTAACATAAATTTTTATGTTTTATTCAAGAAAAGGTCAAATATATATAAATAGAAAACCAAATAGTAATAAAGCCCACTTTTTGCTGATGGAAAGGTGTAGTAACAATAATTTATATATTTATTTTACAGTTTTAACTCGTTGTTTAGAAATTTGTTTTATCAAATTCTTACCACAAAGTGTCGGGAGAGTTTTGGGCGGAGATTTTAGCCTAAACAGTATTTTGAATTGTCAATCCAAAACTTCAAGCTAGAAAATAAACATTTATGAGAAATTTCAAAAATAGTTGGCAGCACGTTTGGAATATAGTTTGTACCCTTACCTTTGTAATGCAATATATACTAACAAGGTACTTAATAAACCGATGTTAATAAAACTTTACAACAAAAACATGAATTATTTCCTTAATTCTCTTAAGTGGTCATTGTTAGATATTAATATTCACAAAATAATACGAACATTATGTCATTTTTAAATAAAAAGGGTGAAGAAAACTACCAAATACCATCAAATTTATTTGGGGAAACTAATGTTTGGGAATCGCAAATGTTCTTTCTCCCGTACTATGTCGTAACAATAAAATAGCTTAATTGTTTAGAACCGTTTTAACTGCAAATCTTAAAGAACTTAAATATATTTTTTTAAATTAATAAACCCTAAACAGAGATTTAATTGTAGTGATTAGTTTTAATGGAGACATTTCTTAAACAAAAAATTTTCCTTACGTTTTAAAACAGCATCCTAAATATTCGTTTTATCATTAATAAATAAATACCGTTAAACAGAAAAACTCAAAATAATCCTCTAGTTAGTCACTTCTTTATGATGATCGTTACAGAGTGCAAACATTGCACCAAGAGTCTTAACGGAAAGGATTAGTTATTGTTCCCTTGACTAATTCACGAAAACAAATATTCAAATCTGTGTTCCTCATTAATATTCCTTTTTATTGTTCCTTTTTTTGAATCAACAAAATTTTAATATGAAGAACGTTTTAAATTTGTATGACATTTTCTATAATCGTAACTTTAATCTAAATAAATTGCTCTAAATTTATAATAAATCTGACAGAAGGTTGTTCATTAAGTAAGAAACTACAAATAACTAAAATTATTTGAAACTTCAATGTACTACTGTTTACATTTTCTGTACAAGTCCAGTCCAGTAGCTATTTCACTGCAATTTTGTGTGAGTGTAACTTGGTTAAACCATTCTCTATTTTCTATCTCCCATAATTCATAGGCCGTGGTACACTATTTGAAGTCTAATTTCAAAAAAATGCATAACTATTCTATTTATTTAATACCAGCTTTATAGATTATATATATTTCCCATTTGGAAAATTCTATACAAGTTTTTGATTATTCGTAAAATGTTTTCTAATTATTTATTAGATTTTTTCTTTGTCTTTTTAATTAGTGGTGACATAAAAGCAATATTTATCTGAAATAAAAATGTATTTTATCAAGTAAACTAATACTTGATAACACAGTTTCCGGTTTGTAGACGAGACTAACAAAAGGCTTTAAAAGAGGTTCGATTGTAAGAAAACCTGCTTGTTATCGCGGTCTTTTTATTATACTGACAGAGTCAACTTTGCACAGATGAAAAGAAAGGAAATATGAAATTGAGTTGGTTATCAAGAATTACGAAATCTAGGAATTTTATATTCTATTATCTAAAATGAAATATTTGCATTGAAAAATCTATAATTTTAAAACGTACAGTAATTTTCTATTCGAATGTTTTAACTTTCAACCTGAATGACAAAATTATTACACTTTCAAAATGAAGTTAAAAATTAAAATTTGTAGTAAAATTCTTATTTTAAGCAATCTGCTGCAAAAGTCTAGAATTTTAAAAAGTGAAAGTTTGTATTAAAATAGCTAATTTGAAGATGGCGACAGGAATTTTAGTAAATGTCTAAACTTAAAATTGATGGTTCTGAATACATTTTTTTTACACCCTACTTAATTATAACTGTTTTGATTAAAAACTCAATAGAATGTTTGTATTAGGCATAGGATTATTTCTTTTATTTCGTCCAAGTATAAAAACAACATTATTTGATTGAAACCGTTTATACTCTGCATGTTAGTTTTTATTGTACTATAAAACAAAACCTAAATAAACTGTAAAAGGTTGGAATAAAGTGTTAGTAAGAGTTACCTAATTTACTGATACGCGTATAATGTCCAAAACAATAGAAAAATTCATGGAATTTTTACAAATTTTTGATAGAAAATATTTCATTAAAAATATAATTGAAATTTGAATAATGATATCTAATTTCTTCTAGCAATTATTATAAGGAGTACATTACTTTTAATTAAAGGGTATTGGCATTGTATACGTAAACAGGATAGACAAACAATATGGGTGAACCGGAGGTCAATCAACGAAAGTTTTCGATCCAGGTAAACACCAGAGTAAGAAAAAAAAATAAAGCTATAAATAAGAGTAGGAAAGAATTATCAAAATGGCGAAAGATTGATGAGCAGGGAATAGTGAAATAGCTAGTGAGCGAAGAGGAGCTGTATATTAGTCAATACAACGTCCTGTGAATAGATAGAGAACATTTTAGTAAAATTGATATTAGTAGTAAAGATTTTAAATTAATCAAGATAAGTTAATTTGATAATTAAATAATCTTACAGTTATTTTATGAGTGATCGGGATTTATGAGTTTAGTATTACCCATAAGGTGTGTGGGAAATAATGTAATTGAAAATAAATAAATTTATTATTAACACTGCAATAATAAAATAAGCATTAACATTTGTATTACACAATTATATGTCCAAAGTGTTTCCCTCAATAAGATCATTAAAGAATTGGTGAGATTTATTCAAATCAGAAGGATACTAACATTCTATGACGATTTAATATGCCCCAAATAACTGTAATATTCTAACTTATTGATGAATTAAAACCCCACTTTTCATAATTACTTACATTTCATAATTACTTGCATTATTAAAAGTTTTATATCAATATATTTGTACAATGTGTAAAGTTTAGGTTAGGTACGGTTAGGTTACGTTATAGGATATTTATGATCTAGGATGGAAACAAGTATAGAGTATGGTGTTATTCTTTTATTTAGCAAAACAATCAAAACAGATTCAATTTGCAACAGTTTATGAATCAGTTTATGGAATATTTTACTCCTCATTTGAGTAACATGTAATGACAATAACTTGTACAAATTGCACTGTATAATATCCCTTGATAACATAATCTGGCGCATGAGACGAGTGGCAATAGAGAGGATTTATTGTATAAACATGGCAAACGTATATTGGTTATTTGTTCGCCGAGTTGAATTGTATCTTTTTTTGTATGTTCACTTTATTTCGTTCGCTACCTTGAGTTTCATAACAAGTAAAATTTGTAATAACATGTTTTGGTTGGGACGTAATTTCTTGATAAAACTATGTAATTAAATTTTTAACCTGACTTAACAATGGGAAGTACGAAAAATCGCCTACCGAAGGGATATCACATGTCAATTTTTCGATACCGTAAGCGTCAACTCCTGAACGAGTGGGTTTATCAAAAATTACAATAAATAAAAAAAGTCCTTTAATTTTGTGGAAACTCATAAAAAACCCTAAAATATAGAATATTTTATAAAAATTTAAAAGTTGGCCGTCATGTTTGTTAATGAGTGTAATTTTTTAAGTTTGAAAAATGGATTTTTAAATATCTTGAATGAGTAATGGTTTTTTTGACAGATGAATTGTTTACGAGATACCAATGGTGGCAAAGGTAAAATGATCACTCTCTATATAATAGGTGTCAAAAAAGTCCCGGGGATTTTGTACTTTCAAAGGTAGACAGCTCAAATTTTAGGAACGTTTTTCGTGTAAAAACAACATTTTTGGACATTATTAAATAAATTTAATCTGATCCAAAAAAGTGTTTTTGGGGGACATCTGAAAATTTCTAAATGCCTCGAGTAATATTTCATTTCATATAAAATAACTTGGCAAACTAGAGATAATTATTTTACTTCAATTGAAATGGTAACCGATCAAATTTTAAAATTCGGTATTATACTTTAAATTGTAGAATTGATAAAATAATTTATAATTTAAATTTAAATTTTAAGTTTTTATAAGTTCCTGTTCAAAGTTGAATAACATAACAGTAAAGTTGTTACTATTCTAATTTGGTCTTCATAATATTTTCCATATTATATACAAATTGGAGTTTTTGAATATTTAACAGGCCGGTATTTTCGATTGGATCAAGATAGCGATTCTAGTTTGCTAGGCAAAAACACCATTTGGGTGTAGTATTGAATTTACCTAATATTGTTAATATATGACGTTTTTACATCAAAAAACATTTCAAAAATTTGAGCTTTCTACCTTTAACTGTCCAAAGACTTTTATTATACTTCCAATTACAATATGATAAAATTATTTCTTTTAAGATTCACTTTTGTATATGATAAAAGGAAATATATGAGATTTAAAATATGGAATATCATGTAAGAACAAAGTAAACGCATTACTTAATTTTATCAACTTTCAAAAACTCAAGTCGCCAAAACGAATCCATTAAAATGAAATAGATGAAAAGTTCACCAAAAACAGAGATATTTTTGTGAAAGATAACTCCCTTTAAACACGAGAAAAAGTGTTATTATAGGCACAGTAGAGGTTTTACGTTGCTATAGCAATCCATTTAAATTATACAGAGGTGTATTACGACTTATTTTACACTTTGTATATATATTTTGGTTACACTATTCAAGGAATTATATCATTTGTAATAAATTTATTGTATTAAATATTGGATTATAATGGGATTTGTATCGCGTGTAATTTACATACAAATGAGATTTGTTTTGTTTGAAGTTAGTTTCAAATTTCAAATTACAACAACATCGTAAAGAACTCAAAGACTCGAGTTTTGTAACAAAGTGTTGGTTTAGCAAGTTGACAATTTAAGGTGGAGAGTTTATTTTACTTCTACTTTGACATTCTATCTCTTTTATTCTTGTTATTGTTCTTTTCGTCCAATTACAAAGCAGGTTTGTTTGTCAAAAGTAGTCAACAATGAATTAATTTTTACGTTTCGTTTTATTTAACTTTTTTTTTGTATCAAAAATGATTTGAATCAAAGCAGACAATAGTTTGGGAAAGGAAGTAAAAAAAACCAAAAACAAAAACGTTTCTAATCCTTAGGCTCATCGTTGAATCTCGGGATTTAAAAATATTAATTACATGTTTAAAACGCATAGTATTTCAGATTTAAGATATATGACTTTTATTGTTTCTACGTTAATGGAAGGAAGGAGTTATTGTTTAGTTTTGTAAAAGTTCAAAATTTATCTGTTCCTTTAAAAGTTTCCTTAGCATTACTAAACTTATCTTTTTCATGAAGCTTCAAAGTTAATATTTTCAAACACAACTTTTAATAAAACATTATATGAAGAAACAGTACAAAACAAAAATATCAAGAGCTCATAATTTCTCATATCTAAGTAAAGTAACTAACTATAAGTGTCATATGTTACGTTATTAAGTCAATTTGTTCCTTAAGTAAAATATATAGCCTACATACAAAGTGTAAAATAAATCATGGTACACGGCGATAATGGATTGCTATATCATCGTAAGACCTATACTATACCTATTATAACACTTTGTGTGGTATCTAAGGGAGAGGGGAGGTTAAAATGTTTGGTCTCCTGACCTTAATCCACAGGACTATATCTTTTGGAGTCATATGAAATTAAGCCAACTGACCAATGACCTACAGGATAGAATTATATAAAAGGCTCAGTCCATTCCAAGAGAATCTTTTCCGATGCCTGTCTCAGTTTTTTACGGCTAGCACAGTGCAAAATCACCGAAGGTCTCTGTATTGAAAACAGGTAAGAGATAAGCAAGTTAGTCATAACTAATTTATCCATGTATCTTTTGTCAGGGATGTACTAGAAGCCTTTTAGAGATGCCATTATTTTTCTATTCCATAGACCTTTCTAATATGGCAAAAGATATAGGTTTCCATTTTAAAAAAAATGAAAATGCCCTCTTTACCCGCTTTAAACACGAGAAAAAGTGTTAAGATAAGCATAGTAGAGGTTTAACGTTGATATGGCAATCCATTTAAATTATACAGAGGTGTAGTACGACATATTTTACACTTTTTATATAAAGGTTGGTTCAGTATTCAAGGTATTATATTATTTTTATCTTCAATCTACTAAGCTAAATGTTCATATTCATTAACATAACCCTACAACCATTGGATTACAAACTTTTACATATCAAGAGAACACATTTTTTTCTTGTTGTACAAAGGCGGGTAATATCGCTTTGCAAAATATTGAAGAAAAAAATGTTAAATAAAATACCACTAGCCCTCGAATACGCCAGTGACTTCAGGGTCGGAAAAGAACAAGAATTGGTCAGAATAGACCCGATAGGAAAGTGAAAGAGGAAGATGTAACCATAAACTACATGAAAAAAGGTATTGATCCAGTTAGGTTATCTCAGGATTGCTACTATAGTGAGGCTCTATGTGCGGTAACCTATTAAAAAAAAGCTTAAATATCAATAAATTCAAGGAAATTTCTTTCCTTTAACAGCAAATTATTTAAAAAATTTCTGAAAAGGTAAACATAATATTAGAGAGTGTTTTCTAATGTTTAAGATCCACATCATGGAGGAACGATTCAAGAAATGAATTAGCAACAATCTTTATGTGTTGTGCTTTACTACAAAATGTAGGAAGACACATTATTTATTACAGTAAACCTTCTAATTTAAGTTGGTACTTTGGAAATCTGAAAAAAAATTTAGATTTCTAAGAAAACGCTCAGATGTAGGTCTTTCAAAGTTTTAAATGTACATATTCGTAAACTTCCTTACTGCTTTACAGAGAGGTGTTATTAAAATAAAATAAATTTTACTAATTGATCCAAGAGGAAAATATTTAATACATATTAGCTAAGTATTTAAGACGAGCAAAGTGAGTAAATGTTGATAATAAAGAAAGATAAAGTTACATTCAAGAAAACAGACTGTTTGTGGCAGAATATGTTTGTGTTCCTAATTTATTGTATTACTTACACAGGCGACTTTGTGAATTTACAGAGGGATTTGTGCAAAGCAAAGCATGCCATAATTTACATCCAAATGAGATTTGAGTTGTTGGAAGTTAGTTTCTGGTTTCTAATTATAATGATATCGTAAAGAACTCAAAGAATCCGGTTTAACGTTTGCCATGTTTGTTTTTTCTGCTTTACAAAACAGCTTTTATTTTTTATCTTTATTAAGTGCGGTTTTAAATTGACCTGTTTCTCTTCACATAGGTTGTAACGTATAGTGATTTTTTTTCTTTCAGAATATTATAATTAGTTTTACATTAGAAAATATTTAATTTCATATTGATTGAATTTATAAACTTACATTGCGTGAGAATAGACAAGTATAAAAGTTTTCTAATAAATAATATATATTACACTCAAGTTATATTAATAATAATAAATTTTGACTGCCTTATAATTAGTTTTAGTCAGCAGTGGTGTGAAAGTAAAGTGCCATATTAACGGCATTATCAATTAAAACGTTGACTTGGTACATTCAACAATGATTAATTATGAATATTTTATATTGTACATCTGACATTTTGTACTGGATCAACCTTTTGATTCTGCGGCATTAAACTCTTCCTTTTAAAATGTTGTAGGCCTACTACTCGGGCTATGCTTTCATTTAAGAATTTCTTCGTACTCCTGATGGGACGTCCTCCCCCCCTCCCCAATCCTACGCTGTCACTCTTGGTGTGTAGGAATAATTCTTTAGATTCATAGTGTAAGTCCAGGTTTTCAGCTTTCCAGTGTCATCCAAACAACAAATAATAAGATGGCGCGGGACTTTTTGTACACCCGGTATATATATATATATTGTTTTTTATACAGGATGTAACAGACCACCCGTCTCAAATGTATTTTGGGAAGCGGTTTCTGTTAGAAACACGAAATAAATTGTAACATCACTAATTTTTATACCAACAATCATGGAACATTTTTTTTTTTTTTTTTTTTTTTTTTTTTTCTTTTCTTTTTTTTTTCATATTCGATACTTCGAAGGTCCATATTTTGGGGAGTAGTGGTGTTTTTCTCAACATTTCAAAATTCTTGCATTTTTTTAGTGATTTTTATTTTTATGAACCTAACAACTATAAACATCTTGTTATAAAGATCTTTCAATACCAGTTACCATCGCGGCTAAACGTGTTTGGAAATTCAACATATAATGTTAAACCATTCACTTCGGAAAGGCTCAAATATCAAAATAATAATCTGGATACATTCAAGCTTTGAATGACAAGCCACATTAGTATGTTTTCAAAATTTTGTTCGTACTCGCCTAAACCGTAATGATACGCTAAAGGGATGATAAATGGCAATGCGATTCAACAAGCCGTTCAACGCCTTCTAAACTTTGTCTACAAAATAACGGAATCTCCCTTAACTTATTTGAATTTCCTGGAATAATGTACTGTACTACATAGTTTAAACATTTTAAATTTATATAAAATCTATGGTTTTCCGATTTAAAACAGGTTTAATGACAGGTATTTCGAAACTGTAAAAGATATCATGAAACTGAATCACAATATTTTTAAAAATTATATCTCGACCTATTAAACAATTAAAAAATTTCGTGTTAGGGTTTTTATTTTTCAAAATTTGGAGTTTAGATACATTTTGAAAACATGCTAATTTGACACAACATTAAAAACTTGTATTCTGATTCTTTTTTTTTTTGATATTTGTGTCTTTCCAATAGCTGTAATATTAAATTACATTAAACGTGACTCTATATATGTTTTTTATCTGCCATTTTGAAACTGTAACAAGTAAAATAAATTATGTTAAAATATGTGTGGTCGTAAGGTCTTTAAAACAAGGCACCACTTGAGCTATGCTTGTATTTGGAAATTTTGAGAAACCGACTACTACAATGATGTTTTCAGGTACCGAATTGGAAGGTAAATATTTTCTCAAGCATCCCAATATGTAAATTAATGGGGTTATAATTTTATTTAAATAGTATTCTACCTCAAACCGACATTTGAGACGAATAGTCTTTTACACCCGGCAAAAGAAAAGTTTTGTTATAATTAATTATGTTATGAACGGATAAGCGGTATCATAATCTACAAGAGAAAGATATTTTAATACGTATTGTAATCATAAAGATAAGCTATTTTGGCTCTGATAAGCTTTTGAAATAATAATAATAAAATCAATGTTTAATCATGATAAACCATGTCCTCACTATAATTAGTATTATAGTCAACAGTGATGTGAAAGTATCATATCAAATCATTGTGTCTGTACAATTATTTTATTCGTTCTATGTGTGTTTTATGTTATGTATTTGTTCAATCTTGATAAAATTTAAACGTCTATTATGTTTTATAAAAAAGTGTTGTTATTATTAAATCTTTATTTATTGAGTACAATCTCAGCTGGCTCTACACCTATTTTCATTTAGTTTTGGATGAGATCCCTCTTTTTCATGTCATCTCAGGTCTTTTCCGTCCCTGATGCTATAAGTATATTCGAGGACTATGAATAATCAATTTATTATTTTTAAATTTTTTCTTATAAGGCGATTTTGACAAAGAGGTTTTTTTGTTTTTATACAACAAAACAAAATTAAATCGGGCATATAAGGCTTTATCTACAAGAGAAAAAATATCTTGAAATTGCAGGCACAAAGATAAACTATTTGGTTTTGTAGTTTTTAGATAGGCAAAAATGATCAAATTAATTTTTGCTATTTGAAAAAATCTTTTGTTTGAAGTTCTAAAACATGCATTTTTAAATAATTTTAATAAATATTGATCTTGACTTTGAGACGTTTAAAAATTAAATTTAGACGTTTGTATAATTTAATAAAAGTATTTGTGAGATATTTTCTTCGAGTTAAATTGTAATAATGTAAGTAGTTTGCTGTAACTGTATATGTTTATAAAAAAATGTGAAAAATAATAGACATTTTGGGATTATTTTGGGTTATTGTTTAGTTATAAAAAACGAAAGAGGAAATAAGGGTGTATTATAAGGGTATATTATAAGAAAAGTAAATCTCATTTTCTTTTTCAAATAAAGTATTAAAACTTTAGTTTGTTTACAGAAAGGGAGCTATCGGAACCATAAATATTTTCCGTGTATTGCTGGTATAAACTCAAATGTAGAGAGATACATTCTTTTGACAGAACCAAATTAAAACGAAAACATATAAAATAGACACTGTGAGGTGATGGTAACATTTTTTGTAAAATGGTTACAAACTTATGTAATTATTGTAATTATGTTACTTATGTTATTAGTTATTGTAATTATGATAAAATTGTGCGATTTAGATCTTATCAAAAAAAATTAAATTTTTGTTGAGATAGTCGTGTTTTCATTTAATGTGTTTATTGCAATTTCTACAACTATAGATAATTATTACAGTTGATATATTTACATGTTAAAAATTAAAAATAACCTATTCCTAATATAAAATCTTAAAAATCAATAATTGAAAAAATAAACAAACAAAACAAAAATCATATAAACGAATTATGTTAATGTAGAGATGGAAAAAAACGGAGATTTGTCAAATATGAGATCAGGTAGGGGAAGAATCAGGTAGGTGGCGTGTAAACATGAAATATCTCTATGCAATACTTTTATTGCTCTAAATGGAATGGAAATTGTGGCTCTAATTTAATTGTACATTAGAAAATCAGCAATATTAGTTGGCAAAATATATTTACCTTTACCTGCTGAAATGTTTTATAATAAAAATATGTTACAAAAGACAATTCTTTTTCTAACACAATTGATTAAAAATAAATTTTATTTCTTCACAGAAAACAAATTAAATAGTGTTCTATATAATCTATTAAATATAATTTTAATATATTAAGCAATTTATTATTTATAATTTAGTGTTTGTTAATTGTGATAATTAATAATTTGTTTTAAAAAATAATAAACACATAAGTTTTTGATTATAAACATGCAGGATTGATATTACTTCAGCTATTTTTTAATAGAAGTTTCCAAATATTTTGAAATATATATATATGAAGCAGGAGTTCAAGATTCTGCAAATGTTTGGAGATAGGAACAACTCCATTTTAGCGTTGAGTGAGGCTCCAGAAAGTGAAACTAAGTGAGATATCTGATGTTTTATTAAAGCAGTAGGGAAAATAACAAAGTGAAAATATAGCTTCTTTACCTGCATCTTTCCCAACATGTTTCTCCATTGTGGAACATTTAAAGTGAATATATTTGCAAGGTCAAGAGTGACGAATGTTTACCGCAGTCCGGGGCTGAAACATATTTTATTAAATATCAATCACAATAATTGGTACAGGATTAAGAACTTCCTAAATATTATTTTGCTGATACGAAACAAGATTTAGGAAAAACTGTGAGTACGGGAAAGTCGGTTTGCAATGAAAAGTATGTATATTAAATTTAGTACAATTTTTAAAAATTTATATTTATATATTATGTTAATTCACTCTATATGCTGAAAATGTTATATTTGTTGCTCTAAATGGAATAGTTGTTTTGATTCTAACTCAGTTGTTATCTTTAAAAACCTGCATTATTATTTGGCAAAAAATATTTACGTTTATGAAAGAACAGTTATTTCGAGTTTTGTATAATGAAAACATACAACTAAAAATAAGAGATGACAATACTTTTTCTAAATCAAATAATTAAATTTATAGTTATTACTCTGTTCAAAGTAAACATATTACAATAATGAACAATATTTTATCTATTAAGCAATAAATTATCCTGATTTATTAATCGTCAAGATTTTTTACTAATTCAAACAGATTTAATCACTTCAGTAAATAACAGATTTTGATCGAGAAACATATTCACGAAAAGTATTTCCTCGTAAAAAATTGCGATAATCAAGTGATAATTTTGTAAATTGTAATGATCACATACTTTTTTAATCGAAAACAATGCGGCATTGATATTACTTCAGCTTTTTTTCAATAGAAGTACAAATGAGTTCATAAATAGTTTGAAATCACGGAATAATTATCAGGTATAACCAAAATATTTGAAGAAAGAGATCAGGATTATACAATGGCTTTTTTCAGGAACGACTCTATTTAACACAGAATGGTGCTCCAAAAAGCGAAACGTACTATCGTATTTGATGTTTTATTAAAGCAGTAGTGAAAAGAACTAAGGAGAAATATAACTTTTTTACGTCTTCCCTCAAAACATGTTATTGTAAGTGGAACATTTGAAATGAATATATTTTCAAATTCAAGCATGAATAAGTCACGAATTTTTATCACAAATCGGCGTCTAAAAATGTTGCTTATAAATACCAATTACTAGTGGGACTAGCTTCTTGAAAACTTCTAATTATTATTTCTGCTGACACAAAAAAGGATTCAGGAAAGATTGTGGACGCAGAAAAGTCATGTTGAAATGAACTTCACTAAAAAAATTTTAAATTGTTTTTAATATAGAAGGTCATGAATTAAATTTTAGTATATTGTTTTCAAAGTATTTATTAATAGAAGTTTTAGTCAATTATTTTAGAGTAAAGAATTTTTGATATCATAACAAAGTTCTACATTTTCACGTTGTTTTTATATTCACTAAATTTCAATTTTTTTAAAAATAATGTACAGTCTTTATTTCTTTTTTTCATGAGTAATTTTACTATTTTATAAAATTTTATGCTCGTTTTTCATATTTACGTCTGCAATTTTTATTTTTATGGAATACCAGATTAATGATTCGCTATTTTAAAAACCTCTTAATTTCTTAATATTGAATTTAGGAAGGCTATATTGAATCTGTCACTTTGAATGTCGATTTTATGATATTATATCACTAACAACACGATTTAGAAGTTTTGCTAAAATATACATACATTCTTTGAGGTAGGCCTATAATATGAGCACTCATTTCTTTAATATAATATTTATTTATTTTAATATTTTAGCAAAGTTTAAAAAAATGTCTAAAAAAATGATAATTGGAAAAATTTATAAATGCTATTATAGATTCATTTATAGAAATGAATTCCGAATTAATGAATCACTTTCCATTAATTTCACTCGAATAAAAAGAAAAGTACTTTGTTCCATAAATGGACTGTATATACATGCTAGACAACTCGGGACTTATACGTAATGGAAGGAAAACCTCCCAAGGCCTTCGTGATTGGCAAGGTAATTTATAATATTTTGTATTTAAAATATTTGTATCTGATATTTCGGTTGTTTTACGGCATTTAGTTTCAAGCATACAGTTTTTTAATTAAAATTTATAAACGCTTATAGATCTGGTACAATTAATTCAACCATTCACATTTTTTAACAATCGGCCAAACCATTTACTTTCTAAAACAAAAAATTGTCATCAATAATAAATTTATCTCAAATATTTTCTTAATAATTAGGTAGATTCTTTATTCTACTGGATTTGTTTTAAATCAGATGATTAATTTATATTAAACATCATTTTGAATCGAACTATAAATCTTTTGATACAATTGTCTGACTGTAAAGTTCAGTGCAACCAGGATTAAAGTGAACAATGATCGGAGGAAACACATTTACTCTGAAACCACTGCACTTGTTTTGAAGCAATTTATATAATATATTCTCAATGAAGGTGGATTTACATGCACATTAGATACTACATTATGTGAAGGATTGCTGTACGGTAGATGTAGCTCAGTAAGTGGCTATCCACGAAATTAAACTGCTAGTGTCTGTTGGAAATTCTAAAAAAAGTCTTTAATTTAGTTTTTCTCTCTAAAATAATACGTTGTTTATTAATTCATTAGCTGATATTTCTTTTACTTGACATTGAAATGGGGTTAGAACAAAATAATTTAAACGTGTATTAAATATATCTTATTTATTTATTATTGTTTTATATTTTAAAATAATTATATTACTAGAGAGAATTTCATTTTAAATTGTAATTTTCCCCGTTAGTATTCATTAAAATTAAATTCCGAAAGCAATCGAAAATATCAGTTTTCATTTATATTCACTTAAATTGAACAACACTCAAGGAAACGTCAGTCTCCAATTTAAAGAAAACACGCAATTTTGTGCAACAAACTATTTGTTTCTAACATGACTACGTTTTTTAAATGTTTTTTCGTTGTTAAATACTCGTTAACTCAAGACGAAGTGGAAATATGATTTTCACACATTTTACAATATTTGAAATCATGAATATTAAGTATTTCTATAAGTATAAAACATAGTGACAGCATTTGATTATATAATTTTTTTTAATTAACTTATTTTTATGTGAAAGTTACGATAGTATTGAATAAAGGATGTTATCCAGACTGTACATGTTGACTCGCTACGTTCTTTTTAATACAAATCTTATTTAGATTACATTTAAGTTTTCTGATTTTGGAGAGCAGACATCTTATTAATGAGTCAGCGTGGCGGGAATCAAGTTTTAAATTATTTTTATGTACTATGTAATACACAAATACAACTATTTTATTCCACGTTTCTCGATTGTGATTATTTAGTGATTATTATCAATATATTTATATATTTGTTACCTCTTTCCTAACCTCTTTGACTTCAGAGTACTCGCTCTACTGAGGTTGTCAATATATTATTAAAACAAACACACAATAGTTAACAAATATTTTAAATTACTAGACGCGACGCATAAAGGTATGACTGTTTGAGGATCCATCAATATCCAAGATAGAATATCAGATAGACATTTTGGTACGATTGTAAAAACTTGATACGGTAGTCGTCCTTGAACTGTCATACGGTGCGCACTTTACCCGTAGCGTCTCGTAATTTTTAAAGTGTGTTAATTGTATGTTTTTGTGTTTTAATAATGTATTGACGACCTCCTTACAGCGAGGATTCTGAAGATGAAGAATACACTCCGAAACGCGTCATTGCGTAAGAGAAATCACGTGATGGATGGTAAAATGTTAAAAATGTAATCTATATTGTTATTCCATTATGTGGCTTGGATAATATAATGTAAAAATAAATCTTAATATTATTAACTACTAAAGAACTTGATTCGAGGCGCTTATAATAGGGAGATTGAAGAAGCAAATCAAACGATGAAATAGGTGTATCGAAAATAGTCCGAGGCAAATTTCTTGGAAAGTCCGAGCTCGCACAAAAATACAGATGTAATGTTATTTATTTATTTTTAGATATATGCACTACAATTGGATAATAGGTATATGATACACTTACTTTATATTTAGGAAGCTGTTTTGTTTGATGATACTTATACATGAACAAGTTTGACTACAACTAATGTAAACTGTACTTGTAACATCAATGTCTATCTGTGTTACAATACTTATTCTGTGTTGTGTCGCGCAGACTTTATCGTATTACCTCAAGACAGGGAACGCAGGAAACAAAGTTATGTCTTGACGTATTCCTTAACTGCTCGTCTGTCTAACAACCTGATTATTGAATTAAAGTTACAGAACGAAATACTTAATCATAAAAGTCATTTAACTATCATAATCCAATTTTGTTTTCAGCTCAGAGAGAATTTGAATGTTTAAATCACAACTTGCAAACTTCGAAATTGTTTTATGTTGTATACAAGTATGTAATTTCGTTTGTTGTTTAGAGAAGGACATTACATTTTTTTTCCTATTTTTAAAAAAATAGGTAATTGAATGCTAACATCATTTATAAGTTCTAATCTTTCAACAAAATTTTATTAACGACCTTCCTCTGAAATGAAAAATGTGACAAGATTATAGGAAGACCCATTGTTGTGGAATAATGTCATAAATATTTAGTTTATATATTAGTGGATGGTAGAAATAACCACTTTTAAAAGTTAGAAATGCATTAAATTTTTCGTAAATTTTAATATTGCATCTAAAGTATATTAGTTAGAAAGTCACACCTTGGAGAAGCAAAACCACTCAATACATTTATTCAAGAATAGTACAATGTCATTTTAAAAAATAGGCCAGTAAATGCCGGAAAATATGAAAATATTTGCGAGAAATAAGGAATTTATAAACTGTTGAAAACCTATTCAAACATTTAAAATAAATCTGAAGAGTAAACTTTATTGTAAAACAATTAGTACATTTCTAATTATTAGTTTTCAATAAATAATCTGAAATAACAATTTCTAAATTAAAAATTCATTCTATTGTAAACTAGAACAAAATTACACCTTCATTTACCAGCAAGAAACTATTTTCAGTAAGAGTTACATGGCAGATGGAAGGCACATGACAAATAGTTTAAACTAATCTTTACAAAAGTTACAAATATAGTCTGGAAATGTGTACTTTATGGATTTACAACCAAGGAACATCCCTCGGGAAAGCACAGTTGCTGGTAGAAGGTGGAGTCCATTAGGACGGATTCTATTTAAAATACCGTTGGGAATAGATTGCTCCTTATATTTGCAAGGATATTTCGTGTAAGTAATGTAAAGTTACACATATATCACAAAGCATTTGTTAAAGTCAATATGTCTACGTAACAATTCACACACTATTTAGTTAAATTTTATACTACTCATATCTACCGTAGTAAAAGTATATCCGTACAAATATATTGATTTATGGAAATATATAATTTTATATTACAAATTTTTATATAAATACATTGTAAAATAATGATAAATTACAACTCAAGCATATTTCGTCTTGCATTGAAACTTAATAGGTAATGATTATTACTTTTTACTTCTAGTCAATAAAATGTAATGCGTATCTGTGATTGAATGAAGTATCTCCAAGTTGTCAGAACTACTAATTAAAAAAGTATTCATTGTAATCCAAAGTTGAATGAAATATATTTTTTTAAATTACTCTTAGTATAAGCCCTTATACTTAAAAACATCTCTATACTCTTATACACTATATTACTTTATTATTACCCATATAGATAAACCCTTGTGGAAGTTTAGGTAGAATATATAAAATAATTAAATTCAATAATAAAAAGTACAAAATAAAAAATATAGGCAATTAGCTGATTATTATTAAGTATAAATAATAATAATAACATTAGATTAAATAAGTGTTTCCATTTTTATTTTTATTCTAGTTTAAATGTGAAGCAGACGACTTAATTTGAATTGTAATCATATAATTTTTTTGACGAACCTTAAATAAATCAGCACATAATATTAAAGTCAAAACCTACTGACCGGTAACGAAATCTCTGTATCCAAGAAGCCTAGATCTATGAATTTCTTAACATGGTTTGGGGTAGGTCTGTAGACGCGTACTTAGAAAGGGTTTTTGAAAATGATCCACTCCAACGGTTTTTTTATACCCCTAAAGCATATCTCTGGATCCAAGATGCCTAGAGCTATGAATTTTGTAACATGGTTTGGGGTAAGTCTGCAGAACCGTACTAAGAGAGGATTTTGATATTCCTCTCCAAAGGTGTTTTTTACCCCGAAAACAAGTATCATATATCTAATATTTATGGGTCAATTTTGATCAAAAAGAGCTTGTTGTAGTATTTGGGCATAATTTATTTCCATAGCACCACCAATAAGTTTGCGCTAAAAAAAAAAAAATTCTTTATAAAACTCTCTCAACTATCCCCTGATGACACTGGGGCGATCAGCTAGTATATATTATATATTGAAAATAATATCAATTGACGAAAGGGGTAATTTTAAACGCAGTACACGTTTAAATGGAAATATTCTAAGAATACAAAATATGTGAGAGAAACTAATATCCCGAAAAACACATTCTATACGAATCCCTCTAATTTACGATGATTACTAAAATTGAATGCAATATTTAACCACCTCATTAAGTATTAAATTCTATTAAAAAAATATTTTCGAAATGTAAAAAACATTACAAAAAAAGAGGTTTTTTCTTTTAGTATTTTTGAATTGAATAATGTTTATAAATTTATTAGGAAAAATTGCTTTCAATATCAACAATTATATATTGATCAAATCTTTTTACAAGAGTGACTGTTGTATTTCAGTGCAAGTTTGAATACTAACATCTCGAAGATTAAGAATTGTATCATTAATTGTATAATCTCAATACATCAGTGGAAATATAAACCTGAAATCAAGTCAAATGAGAAAGTTGAAAGCGATAGATGTGGTATATTTGTAAAAACAAATAACGTTGGTATGTTATTCTGTTAAATTTATTTACCTGGAAAATATTATTCAAAACACTTCATGATTATAAATGTCTAAATAAATAAGGGGGAAGTATGTGTTTTTTTAAACCCTATTTATTAAAACCCTCCGAAATATTTTGAGTGAAATTCGATTAGTGAAACGTGCTTGTTATATCGCTCCTTCAAGACTACTGAGAGGATCGACATTGTAAAGATGAAAGGAAATGACAAAACGAGATGAAATTGTAATCTAAAGATAAAAAAAAGGGCTTTCATCTTCTTTTACACTCCAACTTTAACGGTTGTATATGGGCATTGACAGATGTTTAACATTTTTTAAATATTATACATGTTCTTTGAAGGTGTTTTTATTGTATTATCATTACTTTGTTATGAAATATTTCATTGTAAACTAATATTAAATTAAAATTATTCTTTTAAATAGAGATCGGTTCAACCTCGAATTTTTCAATGATAAAATGTTATTTTCTATTATACTTAAAAACGAAAAGGACTGATAAATAATTATATTGATTGTTTTTAAAATGTATAAGGTTTTCATTTGAAAAAAAATCTTATTTTTGATTTCAGGATAAACAAAAGTTCACTTGGTTCAATACATAACTATATATAAATGTCAATTCCTATTATTTTATTTGTGGTTAATTACTGTTGTAAAATTACTTTAAGTGCTTAATTATCTTTTACTTTGCGAAGGTGCTGATTAAAGCTCATAAACTATTGCTAATTATAATTTAGGAGCTAATATAAGAGAGCTAATTTAAAGACTGTTGACGCTTTTACGGGAATGTTAAAAAGTAGTTTTTAGAGACCACTAAAAATTAAATTAGTTGTAAACACTGTATAATGAGTCCCGCCAATATATTCTGGGGAATGACATGTATGACAATGTGAATGTACTTTGAGTAAAAGTCAAAAATGTATATGTTTAAACCCTTCTTTACTTGATGGCAAGACTCTTATTTTATCTGGCTTTGTTAGGTTCCAAAATTGATTAATTATTCCATTAATTTGATAAATTATACTCAATAACTTAAATACATTGTTAAATTCACATTGGGATTTAAAAAATACTAGCTCACAATTTGGTGTAAATAAATAAATTCCATAATTTTAGAACAAAATATGTCACTTTCTCATTTTCCTATTCACTACAAACTAAACGGATAAATACATTTTATTAAACTGAAGTTCTGTGAAGAGCGTAGTAAATCATTGCGGCAAATTAAATATCCCGAAGAAGAAACACTTTCATACAGACCAAACACTAAGTAAAGACAATCTCCATCCTTTAGAAGCTTTGTTAACTCCTAAGTTCTTGAAATTTTCAAAATGGATTACGTGTTAAGAGTTATTAAAATGTCAAATTAATACATTAAAAATCTAAAAACTTGAATGCAGGTCTTCCATCCATCTATCCATATACAGTAGTTGCATTGTATTATGTAAGACTACAACTACCCTTAAAAATTTATGGATACTTAAATGGTCCAAGTAAAACCTTTAAAAATCAAAGCTCCTTTTTAAGATACTCTTTTATTCGTAGCGTTTATTCTACGTTTTAAACGAAATATAAAAATAGAAATTGTCCATGAATGTAATTTGTAAACAAAAGGTTGTTCTCGTTTCTTTTAAAACATGAAATCATTAAAAGTTGTAAAACTAATTAAAACATTGTAATAAACACAGATATTAAAAACTCGGTAAATTATTTAAAATAATTATTAACTGATTAAAAGTTTGTGATTTATCCACTAATTAAAGTTAAATTGAACGTATATTGAAAAGGAACTATGAACGTAATTGTAAGAATTGTTTTCTTTGTAAACCCTCTGATTTAGAAAACATAAGAATTGAGATGAGGGGGATTTTCACAAGCAACCTAGATACATTTACTTAACTTGCAATATGATTTATACAATAAAAAATTAATTGTTTGTCATTTTATTACGATATAATTTTTAAAATTAAAATTTCTTAAACCATTAATTAATTATAAAATAAATTTAGATCCCTACAATTGTATAGTTGAATTTTCTAAAATCATAGAGTTTTATATTCAAATAAAAACTCATTAATTTGTTTCATTACTGTATTAAATTTCATTATCATATTTATATTATGAACTTTATCTTAAGATTTGTTTTAATTCATAGCAAAGCCTACTAATTAGTTATATTAGGCCCCTACCTTCAGTAACAATTCAATTTTGACAGCACAACACACAATAAACATAACTTGGTATGCTGCTATATTTTCCCCACATGATTAGTCCCTTTTAGGTTGTTTCTATCTTATTATCACCATTTATAAAAAAAAAAAAAAACATGTGCAATTCCATTTATTAAGAGAAACTGTCCAACTCCCTTGATAATTAAACGTAACAAATGATGTGAACAACAAAATGAAATTGTTTTGTTTTATAGAGTGTGTGGAATATTTAATCAACTTCTACAGAATGATCTGTATTAGATTTAGAATAAATTTAATTTGACATTATTTTCTTTTCGTAAACAGAGATTGTAATTATTCGTAGAACTATAACATTCATATTAAAATAAAAATTACTAATTTTTGGTTCAGTTCAATACTTTATGAACATGACTACATAGTCATTGAAACGTTGTCGGGTTCAAAGAAGTTTCTAGTTGTTAAAATAAACAACGTGTTTCTTTCATTTACTGAATGTATTTCTTTCTAAAGTGTTGCGTAAAGTGTTTAATAATAAAATGGTACTTAAAACAATATTATTAATAATATATTATTGCTAATCAACAAGATCTTAATTAGAATATAAAATTGTTTCATTATTTGTGAAAAAATAAATTTTTAATTTATTTATGAAACTTAAATGTACAGACACGAGATTGGGAATTGAAACGCGGTGAATTTTCAGATTAAAACATTTGAGAAAAAAGGAAACAGTTGAAAGAAGAGTGGGGCGAGCGATTGTTTTAAATTGAAGAGAAGATAAGAAGTTGTACCAAAGAAAAAAAGATGGAATTTTGTGAAAGTTTGTGTAGTTAATTTATTGTATTAATTATACAACTGACTTTGAAGATTATAATAGGATTTGTGTAAGGTTAAGTCGAGCCTTAATTTACATTGAAATGGAATTTCTGTTGGTTGAAGTTAATTCTAATTTATAATTACAACAACGACATAAAGTACTTAATTTAATTTACTCAGAAATGAGTTGATTTACCAAGTAAAAATTTTATTGGTAGTTTTACACGGTTTTTGACATTCGTGAAATTTCTTTAGTTAACTTATTATTGTTCTTGTTTTATTAACTTTTATAAATGAAAAGTTGAATGCAGACAATAATTTTAGGAAAGGAGTAATAACGTCTTCCCTTATTAACATAAGCAAAGGAATTTTTAATAACAAAGACATATTTTATTAAAATGCATATTTTATATATTGAGCTCCAAGCAAAACGTTAAACCATCTGGCCTTCATTACTATAAAATTAAATTTTTAAACGAGAAAATTGAAGCAGTTCAGATTGTGTGGTTTTATTAAAATGAAACGCGTTGATTATATGTGAATTCGTACTTTATATTCAATTGATGCTTTACATTATTTGTGATTTTGTCCTTTTATAAAGTTAAATTCTAAGAATTTTGTTTTAATTATAAGAACAGTACCTACATATAAATAAATAATAATTTATCTCAGCAAATCTGCTCTTCCTGACTCTGTTTTACCTTCTGCTGATGCGTTTATTTATGAACTGCATTTTAAAAGCTATTTACTCTTTAAATATATACTCTTGGGAGTGGCAGAATAATGCACTGAAATCAACAATACACTTTCCATCATTATCATTTATAACATGTGCTAAAGGGTACATTGCCCATGACAATACAACCACAAAATGTCATATGGTAAAGTTGTTTGTTGTTAAATAACAACTAAATAAAATATTCTGAAATACAACATTTTTCATTTTTTTTACATAACCATTACAAGTTTCAGTCCTGTGAAGAATACTGAATTTTGTAATTATTATTATTTTAAAACAAATTTAAAGCAAACTTATTAAATGGAACACGTAGGCTACATGTCTTAAGAAAATGTAACAGAATTACAACAATGATGTTAAATTGCAGAAATTGATAAAGAAGAAATTCGTATGATATTAGTCAACTATTTAAGATGAATGGAACTAGTGAAGGCTAGAAAATAAATTAGATGAAAAATTCCATCTAAAAGACAGAGTTCACATTTTAGAATGATTAATAATGAAAAACATTTCTAGTTAATTTATTATAATATAAGTGCTTTTGTGGAGTATAATGGGATATGTACGCCCATTCGTAATTTACATCTAAATAATGTTCGCGATGTTAGAAGTACGTTCTTAGTCTCAAAACACAACAACGTCGAAAATAACACAGAAATGTTTAAAATCCCGTCGCAAACGTCATACCTTCCTAATCATCGTGTTCTGGTTATTTTTAACCAGTTGTATTTCTTTGTTTAGTCGTTATGTCTTTTTTACTTTCTTGTCGTTCTCTTTTTTAAGAGCTGTTATGTTTAATGCTTATTTAATGCACTTTAAAATAGAACAATAAAATATACAGGATTATTATAGAATAAAAAGTGTGCAAAATAAACAGATGTTGTAAGAGTATAAAAATTTTTAAGCAATCTGCTGCTTGCAACAATGTAATGAGCTAGCTTTCAATTTTTTTAAAATGGATATTAGGTTAGTGATATTTCGTCTTATAGTTGAGTAAATTGCAAAATATGGTTTATCAAAACAGTAAAATACGTTTTGAGTTTGGGAAATTGCACGAACGGAATCTATTGTGACTGTGCAGAGAATATATCGCTCTAATTTTGGAAATAATTTATTTCACAAATTTTTATTGCTTGTTAAGTGCTTAAATTACAAACTAAAGTCTGTTAAAAGTGACACCAAGACACTCATAAGAGATAGTGAACAGAATTCAAGAATTCTCTTGCAGTTCAAAAAAGTCGACAACACGTTCTACAGAAATACAGTGTCAATGCCTACTGTATATCTAAAGAAGTGACTTCATTTTATGGAATAGAAATTGCAAATTGAAATAGTGCTAGAATTCAAAACTAATGACAATCCTAACTACTATAATAATACTCCAGTCTTTTTTCTTCTGCTTCTCTTTATCCAGCTTTCTGCAGACCAAGAGATGGTCCTTGTTCATGACAGTGTCTGGGCTTTCACACAATGTGCAGTTGTCATAATCGAAAATCTTCACCCTCCTCAGGTGTTCATTCAGGCAGTCGTGTAAAGTTGTAAGTAGAAAAAATTGCGACAGATGTCCTCCTCTGCAAGTCCTTGACTTTCTCATACAAGTCGAATACTTCTTTTCGCTTATGTCCTCTTTGACCTTATTGGTGAACTCAAGATGAGATGCTCGTTTCAGTTCGCCAATCCTTGCTTCTTGGTTTCTGTATTATGTGAGTTCCTCGCTTGGCCAGCTCGTCTGCTCGCTCACTGCCATGTGATGAGATACTGAGAACTATTTTCTTTGTAATATGCTTAACTATTTTATACTTCTTTTGGATTGATTCAGTCAAGGAACTTGTTGTCGTATTTCAAGCAATTGTTGCAGCGCTGACTTAGAATTAACCAAAATCATAGTGTTGTTATTCAACCATGGCCTACATGTTTGTTTTGTTTTTATTATATTGTTCTTAAAAACTTTACTGTCTGAATACACAGCATTTGTATTTTTTCAGAAGTACAAAGTCATCGATATTTTAATTAGCAAAAGTATTTTATTACAAAGAGATTTCATCCAAACTTCACTTTCAATTTTAATTGAATAATGAAATTCAATCTAGTTGTAAACCAAATATGTTTGATTTCATTTGATGATAATTAATCCTATACTTTAATTGTTATTTGCTAATGTGCTCGTAAGCTGACCTCAACTTCAAGGCAGATCGTCAAGCTGCTCATAATGAACCCGAAAGAGCTATAAAAAAACCACTAATATTATACAAGAAAATGTTTTTTGATCCAAAGAGTTTTACTTTGTTGGAACATTTTTTTGACAAAGGAAGAACGAGTGGAGTGAGTTTGCAAACAAAATTTATATTACCTCAAATACGGAAGGAAAAAAAAAGAAATGTAAAAAGGAAAAAAAAGTAAAAAAAGAAAAGTAAAAAGGAAAAAAAGGGAAAAAACATCAAGTGAAGTAAAATAATGTAGTCCTAAGGTCTGCAAGACTTTTATATTAATTTAATTACTTCTTTTATAATTTTGTTTTGACAAAAGTAAATATTTTTTTCTAAGTTATTTAATACTTACTCCGTAACAAAATAAGTCACAAGATGGAGTAAATATTACATAAATTAGATTAAAATCTGTGACTTGGATACTATTACTCAAAAATGAGTTTTATTAACTTTTTTTTTGATGTGTGTGTTATGAAATGTTGGAACTATTAAAAAAAATTTTTTTTTTTTATGATCTACAATCTGTAAACTCCAAAATAGGTTTCTATGTAAATATTTATTTACATAAGTATACAATTGCTCCTGGATTTGGCGATACTAAAAGTATCTTAATTAAATTAATAAAATGTTAGACAGTAATTAAAATGAATTAAGCGTGTGGTCCAGACAGTACGTGACATCTCGACCGAATACGTGCTTTTTATATAAATCGTATTTAGGTCATAATTAAGCCTCCTGACTTTGGCAAGGAAACATCTCCGAGTGGTTCTGATTAAAATCTGAGTGTTAGTTTTTATGAAAATATTTCTATTCCCTTGTATTATTGTAATATATTTTTTTTATTTTTTTTAAATTTTACTAAAAACTCAACCATGTATTTAAAATTTCATATGTAAACGTTATTGACAATTCATCTTGACCTTTTCATCACTAAGGATGATCATTTAGTAAATCTTTTATGGTCATTTGGCTCTAAACTAATAATCTGATGAAAAACTTTAAATTGGTGAAAGTTGTTACTTTTTTATATAAATTAAATTCTGTTTTATGAACTTTGAAAAATGGTCGCCTTTTTCCAATATATCGACCAACGTTTTAATTTTATTATGGAAATCCTTATTTTTAATGTTTTTTTCGGATTTTGCGTAAAAGTTTAACCATTTTTTATTCTTGTTTTTTGCTTGATAAATCTACTAGTTTAGGATTTCGTGCTCCTAAAGTTTGAAGTAATTTCCGGAGTCGATTTTCCACTCTCCCAATTGTTGGATCAAGATAAAAATATAAATATGCATAGTCTATGATGTGTAAATGTGTAGGACTTTAAATAAAACAAATATATTGCACAACAAATACAAACTTGTTAGAATCTACTGTAAGGTAATAATGTAGAATAAGCTAAATAAGAATTAAATAATCTGAGATAATATTACGTTAGTCTAACATTAGTATTTAAAACACTATATCTATTTAGCCTACATTTTTACCTTGGAAATCGCCTCCTGAAAATGTTTCAAACGTCAGATGTTATAAACTTTAGGAGCGCCTCTTCCTACTAAACAAGTACGTTTATCAAACAATAAACCAGAATAAAAGAGACCTAATATTTTCCACAGAATCTGCAAACTTTAAAAATAGTTGTTACATAAGAAATAATGTTTAGATGTATTTCACATAAAACACATAATAAAACAGCTGATCATCGAATTTATTTATATTTATACTTACAGTGTATTTGTGTCTTTATAACTGAGAAAACGTTTGTAACATTTATGGTCTATCTCTTCAATTAAAAATTTTCAAACCCCAGTTACAGAGTGTTAATTTATATATTTTTCTCTCCCCTTTTGTGCGTTACTTCCCTGAACTGAGTCAGCATTTAGACTTTGTTTTACTGATCCCCAGGTATGGTAATTCTTTAAATAATAATGGTAGCTTTTTATCATAGTGTACATGAAATGAGTCAGGTATTTATGTAATGAAAAACCCCTGAAGCTAAAAACAAGTTCCATTAACGCGCACTGTATAAAAATATCATTTTCATTTTGATAATTTTTGTCATCAAAGAGAAAAAGGGAGTAACGTATGTAACACTACAATAATAATGATGGTTTAAGTTGAGAATTTATAGTGTAACTAAGTTATTATGAAATAGTATTATGTTAAATGGCAGTGCTACAGGTTCATTAACTAATTAGAGATTGGTGAATCAGTCGTAATTATGAGTCTAAATGTATTATATCTTTATTTATAAATCAACCAGAAAACACTTACAATAATTACGATAATGTTTTTAAACATATGCAACTTTATTAACCTTAGAGCAATGACAAAGTTGATATAAAAAAAATCAAATTAAGTCAGTCCTACTACATGTACTTTATTCAAATAATGAGAAGAAATTACAGTAATTCATCAATATCAGTTGAACCACTGGAGAAATATCGGACCCTTTGAGATTCTTTCCCTTGTACAGATTTAAGTCCTAGCGACGCCTGACGGTCTCTCTTCTCTCGGACAACCTTTCATCCTAGCTTGCTCCACTCGCAAATTGACTGACTCTCTTTTCTTTCTAGTCTTTACTTATATACCCTGTTTACGATGCAAGCTCAGCAGTTTCCTAACTTTTTACATTATTTCCCAACTATTATCGATGCTCTGCTGTCTACATTATGACACATTAATCCTAACTTAAATATAATTTCTAATCCCTAATAATACCGACTCTCTTTGAACGTTGTCCTCGATGATAATAACAATATTAAAATAAATGTATGTCTAGAAGGAATTATAATATTTACGGAAATCATTATCCTGTTCTCTATAGAAACCTCTCTATCGGTGTTATTCAAAAGCACTAATCTTTAATCAGTAAAAATAGCCAAAAGCAGTTTTCGCTAATTACTATTCATATTTTCATTATTTATTAAAACTTATTATTTTCATCATGTTAGGGATAAAAATCAAATTAAGTCAATCCTACATGGACTTCATTTCAATAATGAGAACTAATTATCATAACTAGAGCTTGCACACCATCAGTTGAACCCTCTGGAGATATGTCGTCCTTTCCTTGTGTAAATCGAATTCCTTGCGACGCCTGACGGTCTCTTTTCTTTCTGGCAATTTCTGGTTGTGGCTTGGTCCACTCTCAAATTGACTGATCTCCTTTTCTTTCCAGTCTATGCTTATAATTATATCCTCCAGCGCTCCACATTACCTTTGGTGGTTGCAAGCTCAGCGGTTTCCTAACTTTTTATATTATTTCCCAACTATTGTAGCTTCCTAAATTATGACTTAGAATAATCCTAACTTAAATTTAATTTCTTATCCCTAACAAGGGATAGATTATTCTCCTTCCATGAACAATTTATTTTTTATTATATTGATTTTAAATAGTAAGTGTAAAGAGATTTTTGATAATTCGGTAATTTTTTATCAACATTTGGTACTTTTTTGTGCAATATGAGTGAAAAGCATAATTATTACCAATAAAGAATTTTCTAAAGGAAAGATAAGTTCATATAAAGAAAGAAGTAGAAGATGTAGACTCATTAGACTAACGTATTGCAATAGAGGGTATTAGAACTATCAATATACACAAATGTGATTAAAACTAATTCAAAACAGCCAATGTTGAAAGGGATTGATAACAGAGGAAGTTTGATCTTATGAAGGCAAATAAACTTGTGAATTATTATTTTTACCGTTATATAGGGATATTTTTTATTACTCTGAACCTTGAATTTACGAACGCAAGGACTATATTTTCAAGTTAGAACAGGTACTAAAATTAGATATTTTATTATTGCGTTGTACTACGTTAGTTGTCATGGAAAGATAGAGATGTCATGGATGTTTTCGATGGGATTTTTTTTAACAGTGTGAGAAAGAAAAATTTTAAGTTAAAGAAATTGTAGTAACATTTAATATAGAAATCCTGAAGTCTTGAATTAGTAATATTATTTGAAGGTTGTACTTTTTAAATTAATATATTTTCCTTGTATAGAGATTTTACAGTTTTTTACAAATAACAATGAAAAAAAGAAAAAAAAAAAATAGTACCTCAAAGTAAAAATTAAAAAACCTAAACATCACAACTAAAAATGAATAACTTAAAATTATAGTAACATAACTAAAAAGGAATAAACAAATGGATATTAAAATTGTACAAAAAATGTAGTCGCTTCATTAAGGTCTGTTAGAACTCATGGATCAAAGAAGACAGAATGGGTTATACATTATCTTAACTTCCACAGACATGTGCATCTCCATCGGTGTGCTATTTATGTACAACCTCGTTCTTCAAAGCACTTTTTTTTTTTATGTGACCTCTCCTCTTCCTTCACCTGAAAATGAAGTTTATCTGAAACACATCTGCAAATGTAAATACCATGTTAGGAATGGCAGAAGAATGTACTAAATCCCCCACCCCCCTAATTGGTATCCCCTAGGATAAATATAGCATATCATAATAATTTTACTTGTATAAGTTGTAAATTAAGGTAACAGTTTTTTTCTGCACATAGAACCGCTACCGAATAATGTGGAGAGAGTTACCTAGGCACTAAACTGTGATACAAAGTAGAACATGTTGGATTTTATTAAGAGTGCGTGTGTAGGTATGGAAACAGCTTAATATTTCAAGAATAGCTTTAGATAAAAAGATGTTCGACCTGTCATTTTATCGCTCTTAACCTGAGTTATCTTTAGGATGGTACAAACGTATACTAAGATGTATAGGTGTTAAATAAATTAACAAAACGAGATTTTCCCCATATTTTTTACTTTAACGCTTTTGTTATTTTTTCTATGTACAAAGAAATCATTTTTAACATTTATTATAAAATTATGAGGTAAGAAAATATAAAATTTTGGATCATATTGTACATGGAAATTTATTTTTACACATTATGTTTATTAAGGTAGATACTAGACTTTTAATTTATATGTAGTTTGGTTACAGAAATTCGTTAAAACTTATATTATCGGCTAAAAGTAAACTAAATTCACATGTGTTTCTAACTATTTATGTAATTAAGAAATATTTTGCCTTACTTTTTGCATTTTAGAATACCTTGTACTGGATACGTAATATCCAATACATTTTGACTAACTTTACTTCAAAATAACCAAAAATCATTATTCACTCAGACCTGCAGAGAACATTACATATTGTGTTTAGAAAATTGCTATTTTTAAGACGCTATACCTCGTTTCTTATTAGATATAAATGAAAAATTTCTTTGAAATATTCCAAATTATTACAATATGTAAAAATAATAGTGTTACATTTAAAAAGTTAAGAAAAATACGTGTGTTAGTTTTAGGAACATCTTGTATATCCTACTAAACATTTGTAGGCTACCACAATGTAGATAGCTGGAATAAGAGCTTTAAAATGAGCTGTCTAACATCGTTCTATCTAAAACAGTTCTTGAAATATTAAGCTTTTAACGGATACTAACATATTTAAATTACCAAATAACTACTTAACACTATCGAATTCATTTCGATAAAATAAATTCTTGAATAATTAAAACAATTCACAATTTAACATTTTATGCATTAAATGAAAACACTTAACGTTTACGTTTCACCAGGTTTCAACTAATTTTAATAAATTTGTAAAAATATTTCTGTAATTATTACTTTATGCAAATTCTAATTGAAAAATAATAAACGTTTTAAAGTCTGACAGGAATATTAAAGGTAGCTTCAGTGAAAATGTTTTTGTTGTTAAAGCAAAACTGTAATCAAAGTTTTACTTTTAAATTCGATATTCGTTACACAAACATTGTTTTATTATTTCAATATCACTTCTGGTAAACAGAAACTTTTCAAAAGCTTTACGTTATAATCCTCTACTTTGTTTATAAAATTGTGATTTTGGATTGAGTATTGAACGGGAATTTAACACATCAGTTTATGTTAATTAAAAGTAAAGTACAGATCTGAGATATTTGTTATAGTATTCAAGGCGTTAACGCAACACAGAACAAAACCTGCTATTACTCTTGAAATAAAAACTAGCCTTGCGTTGTTGGTGAACTAACTAAGAACTTCAGAAAGGGTGTTGGATATGGATAAATTACTCTTTTTTTCCTAATTGTTATTATTGTTAATTGATTTAAAAATTGAGGAGTCTTTCCACTTAATTTTCATACATTTAAAACACGTAAAAAAGTAAATTTAATATGTGTACTTACAAGTCATCATAACTCCATATCAATTGCCATTAATGTTCAATTGCCTATATAAAACATAAACTATCTGTGATCATATCGCCAGTCATTTTTAATAGATTCATATGTATTTACACAGAAAATTAGTTTAAAAAATATTTAAATGTTTAAAAAACTGTATTCTGCTATTATTTTGTTATTTACCAAGTAAAAGTTTTTTTTTCTTTTTTAAATTGTTCACATGTTCGCCGTCTGCACTTCAAATAACCTAACCTACACTTTCCTTCATCTAGTCTTGGGCTTGATCCCTCTCGTACAGTTTACCCATCAGGTCTCTTTTGACTAACTCTTATTCTCCATAGGAAAAGAAATTATTATGTTTTAGTTGGCAGTGAAGGATAAGTTCGTAAGTCCTCGTCATAATTAAAACAACATTCACATAAAATTAATCGTTACATTTTTATTAATAATCCGATTCTAGGGGAAGATCTAATACCAAGAATAAAATCAGCACAACTCCTAATCTCAGAACCTCCTAAAACCAAGATACTTTACATAAGTGACCTAGGGTTAAAGTTACATGTCCACTCCCAAGACCGCCATCTAAGCCGACCTGAAAACAGACATTGTTTACCAATCAAATCTCACTACTTCTCCGCCAATATGTCAATACAATACGGACCATCAATGTTGTGACCAGTCCGTTTGCTAGGAATAAGTTATATGTTAAAAGATACACGTTATTTCATAAAATCCAATGACAAATACCACAGTTATGTCTCCCATAATTATGCAATTGGCGACATAATGTTTCATTTGGACAAAAATATACTTCCTAACATTCTGCTTCCATCATATTCTACTTCAAGATATTTATTTTACACAATATTAGTTAATAATAAAATTAATTGTGTGTATTTTAAACCAAGTACATTTAACTTTTATGTAAACAATTGTAGTTGTGTTATCATTTAGGAAAGATAAATCTAAACATTTCAAACACTACTTCGCTTCTCACAACAGTTGTTTGTTGTTTCCAATACTGTTGTTGACGTTGTATATATTACTGGATTGTAAATAGAAATGGTTTTGTTACATTATTAATGTATTAAGCTTAAATACAGCAAATATTGATCTAGTGGTAAGTTCGGTAAAATTTATTTAACTGTTCAATTAGTTAAAATATATGAAACTATTTTAAAAATCAATACACTAAAACACCTCATGCAACTGTGGGTTTCGTTGTATAATAGTGGAAAAAACCAGTAACCTACACAGCAGTTTCGAACATGTACTGTTGGTAAATAAAGATGTGTGTGGCATAAAGAAAATTGTACGCATAATCGAAAATTCTGCTAAAAGAATGAGTAAATTTGTAGCATATAAGAAAACATGTCTGAAGTTTTACAATATATTTTCCCGAGAAGATGGATATGCAGAAGAGGCGCTGTGGAATGGCCAGCAATGTATACTGACTTTATTCTACCACAGTATTTCTTTTGTGGTCACATGAAAAACGTTGTTTATGAAATTAAGCCAACTGATGTCATTGACCTACAGGGTAGAATTTTACAAAAGGCACCATTCATTCCAATACAAGAGAATCTTTTGCGAATGCTGTAGTTTTTTACACACTGCTAAACCACCGAATGTCACCAGTTTCCTCTTTACCACCTTTTAAAATAGAGCAAAAATCTTAACCCCCTTAAACACAGGAAAATGTATTGTAATAAGTATGGTAGATATTTTACGTTGATATAGCTCTATTTAAATTATATCGAGGTGTATCATGACTTATTTTACACTCTGTATAGTGAATAGATTTTGGATCACAAACGTGTTTCCTTTCTTACAAAGGAATAAGGATTAATTCAGAAAAGTTGATGATAATACGCTACAACGTTGTAAACCAGTGGAAGTAGAGTAATTCTTTAATGTAAAATAGTCAATAAAGAAAAAAAAAGTTTGTTTAACAACAATAAGCCTCTGATTTAAAACGAACAGAATAGATTCATTTTGTATTTGTTAACTAAATAGAAAAATCACTATTATGTAAGCAATTCGTAGAGAAAGATTTTGTTTCTTCTTATTGCTATTTATCTTCCAATAAATAGCATATGTGGTATAATATTATTAATACCACATTCGAGGACATTTGTGCCTTTGAGAACAATGAACTTAATGCTTCTTTAATTAATAATGATAATCTACACTTAATAAAAGTTAACGCAAAAAAGAAAAAGAAATATCCTTCTGCTGATAATTATGAGATATTTGTGATTGTCTGAAATACATGAATAGATAGTGTTCAATAAAAAAAAAGGAATAAACCAGCAGTTAGATAGTTAAACTAATTAAACTTAAATCTGTGCACGTAAATTTGACTAATTAAAATCTGATCAATTCATTAACATCAATGCGAATGCAATTCTCTATCAAATTCTAAGTATCTCGGTATAACCTGGCATGCTATATTGAAGTGGAGAGATCAAATAACGTTAAAAAGTACAGAGCTAGGATGAACTACAATCCTATTCGCTATTGGATAGAAACTCTGAGTTAGCAATTGAAAATAAAATTCTGATTTATAATCAGATAATTTAACCAATTTGTCTTTACGGTATTCAACTGTGGGGATGTGCTAAACAGTCCAACATCGAAACAATCCAGACGTTCCAAAATAAGGTATTGGGCAATATGGTTAACGCTCCGTGATAATTTTGTAACCAGGATATTCATTGAGGTCTTGTAAATTCCTACTATACTTTAAGTTATCAAGACATTTGCTGGTTATTAACATAATAATGCTGAACCACTCAAATTACTTGTTAACCAGAAAATACTTCGAAAAGTCAAGAAAAGTCAAAGAAAACTTTGAACCGGTGTAATGGGCTCTCGTGTTAGTGTGTGTTTATTGTCTCCAGAGGTGTAAGACGAAAAATTAGAATCATCGATAGTTGATCTAAGTACTAAACTATTTAGGATTAGAATTGTTAGAATAAAATTATTGTTTGGTCTTAACTAGACCATTTTTATTGTTCATATTTCGATTCTAAATAAATTAAAAAATAAACTATATCCACATTATAGTTAAAAAAAAATTAATAAATGAGTACCAAAACTTGTGCTTAATATTCATACTGTTTCTTTTACTCATTTAATTAATGTTTTTTAAAGTTTTTTAATTTTTATACGTGAACATACATAAGGTAGTTAGATCGTGTAAACAGGTTTGTCATTCATCTCATTGTCAGAACGTTTAAAAAAAATAGAGTTATTTGAATCCTGTATTTAGAAACTATAGAGTGGAAACTTAAAATGTAGCTCAAAGTAATCGCAACTGAAATTTTTTCAAACAATCTGAACTCGGTACAAACTATTTATAAAGTTTTTCTAAACTTTTCTCATCTCACGAATTCCGGACAAAACAATACCTTTTGAAGTACCAAACATCTACCCCAATATTAGTAAGGACGTTTGTAGAGGAAAATAATGGAGAACATTGTTTTGAAAAAAGAAATTTCATATTGCCGATATTAAAATTTTACAAGCTTGATCACAATTTCATGTATTTAAAAAATATATATATCTACAATTTTATTTTAAAAAGCTTATCTAAAATCAGTTTGAACTTCCGGAACAAAACACTACTTAATAAGCTTTGTTTTTTCTACAACAATCGGATAAATAATGTAGGAAATTTAAAACTCTAGAATAAAATATCAAATATAAGTATGTGTCCTTATAACAGAGTCTCCGCTATTGTTTGATGTGAAATAATTTATTTTTTTTTTAAGTTCACACGGTTCGATATACGTTTCTCTATATTTTTTATATAGAGTGTAAAATAAGTTGTGATGCCTGTTGATATAATTTAAATGGATTGCTGTATCAACGTAAAACCTCCATGATACCTATTATAACACTTTTTCTGGTGTTATAGCGGTTAAAATTGTTGCACCCCTTTTGAAAGGGGCGGGATAAAGGGAGCAACGTTTATTTTTACATGGCACTTGTGAAAAAAGCATTGGAAAGTTCTATGAAATAAAAAATATTGGCACCTCCAAAAAGTTTCTAGTACATCCAAATCAAAAGTTACATGAACATATTAACTATTACACTTGTGAGCTCACTAAGGCGCACTTAAAACTTAAAATCAAACACCCAATACCACAATTCCTTAAAACAAGATTTATTTCCTTATGTACATTTCAGTAACATAGTTCCCATGTTATCTTGAGAGTATAAGTACTGAACAAACACTAATTCTATACAAATCATAAACAATTATCGTTTAAATAGTTATGTTTCATAAATAGTTTTAAATTCTCTTTGGTTTATCCGTTAAATTCACTAATTGTAAAGGGACTCACCACCACCCGACTAATGTAAGGTCATTGACCAGGCCTATTGTTTAATGTTGTTAATGTTTAAACTAGCTACAGGAAGGAGTGGGGAAGAACCTCATCACTTGTTTAATTGTTTATGATATTTATAGAATTAGTGTTTGTTCAGTGCTCATACTCTGAAGATGGTGACTATGTTACTGAAATGTACATAAGGAAATAAATCTTGTTTTATGGAATTGTGGTATTAGTTGTTTGATTTTAACTGAACATATTAGTTATGATTAAAATGTGTATCTCTGACCCGTTTTAATGTAACAAGTGCTGGAACTGGTGACCTTAGGGAGTATGGCTAGTCGTTTGTAAAAAAACTGAGACTTAGGGAGTATGGCTAGTTGTTTGAGAGCATTCGAAAAAGATTCTCTTGGAATGAATTGAGCATTTTGTAAAATTCTACCCAGTAGGTCATTGACGACAGTTGGTTTAATCCATTAACAAGGTTTTCTAAGTAACCCAAAAAGAAATAGTCTAGTGCAGTAAGGTCAGGAGACTTTGCTGGCCACTCTACAGGTCCTCTGCTGCCTATCCATCTTCTAGGAAAAACATTGTCCAAGTACATAACGGGCGTAGTGTGGTGGTGCTCCATCTAGTAGAAACTAAATGTTTTCTTTCTAATTTGCAAAAATATTTTGGAGTGCAGGCACGATCTGGTTGGAATGCATCTCTAAATATTTCTTGGAGATAACAGGTAAAGGAAGAGATCTCTCTAAAAACATGTAAGAGATACGCAAGTTAGTCATATGTAATTTGTTCATGTAACTTTTGTCAGGGATGTAAGAGAAAACCTTTCGAGGTGCCATTATTTTTCTATTGTATAGACTATTCGAATAATATTTCACGTGATAGAGGTTGTTATAAAAAAATTTAAAAAAAAACAGTTGCTTCCTTTTATCCCCTCATTAAAAAGGGGAACAGCAATTTTAACTCTCTTTAAACACAAGAAAAAAGTGTTATAATAGGTATGTAGGTATGGTAGAAGTTTTAAATTGATATAGCAATTTATTTAAATTATATCGAGGTGTATCACGACTTAATTTACACTCTGTATATTTATAAGGGCGACTTCTTTTGCCCACTTTACTTCAATAGTTTCTTTACTGTTTAAGTCTCTTTAGTTTCTAAAACTATAATTTAAACTGTATGTAATAAATAAAACAGGTGCGACGTATAATTTTAATTTATTATTGTGCAATATTGTTTTGGCTATAATGTTTGTATGTCAGTTGTGATGGAATATTTAGGCATAGTGAGGTTGTAGACTATATATATATTTATTGTGTAGTATTGAGTTTTGTTTTCTTCTAATTTGTACAAATCAAGTGATATTGTTATTGTTTTTTGTAAACAACAGGACGATGTTTCTATGGCGCCGGTGATGTTAGGAATTACGATAGTTTTAGTTAGAAGATAGATAAATAAAAATAATATTAAAGTCAGAATGGAGACCAACTGTTGAGAAAGACAAAAGTGGAACAATAAATGCCTGAAATTGACTTACTAAAGTACGAAAGTCGTGAACAGTTTCAACTGTCACATTATGCTTTGTCAGTGAGAGTCTGGTTAGATTAAAATATTCCATATTGGATTGGACGCCATGGCTGCGTTAAATGGTCTCCTCGGTCCCCTGATTGAATCCACTAATTTCTGTTTTTGGGTCATCTTAAAAGCGATATTTTATGAGGAGAAAATAAGAAATATGTATCATCTCAAGCAAAGGATTGCTGAGCCCTGTGCACAGATTAGAAATGATGCAGTATTGTTTGGTGGCATTAACAACACGTTTTGCTTTCCGCATTGATCAATTCATATCGAACAAAAAAAAAGCTTATTTTGTTTGTTTTATGAAAATTAATAACGAATTTGTTACATTAAATTAGGCATACATAAAATATTATAACATTGTTTCCCTTATGTGAGTAGAGTTCCCGTCAGTTTGGCACAAAAATGGTGGGGGTACCCCCACCCCTCCCCCCTCTCCCCTTGGCCCCTCCCCCTTTGCCCCTCCCTTCCCCCCCCCTTGGCCCCTCCCCCCTTGGCCCCTCCCCCTTTGCCCCTCCCCCCTCCCCTTTGCCCCTCCCCCTTTGCCCCTCCCCTTTAGGCCCCTTCCCTTCCCCCATTGGTCCCCCCACCCCTCCCCCTGCCCCTCCCCCTTTGCCCCACCCCTTGCCCCTCCCCTTTAGGTCCCTTCCCCCATTGGTCCCCCCACCCCTCCCCCTGCCCCTCCCCTGTAGGCCCCTCCCCTTTAGGCCCCTTCCCTTCCCCCATTGGTCCCCCCACCTGTGACGTATTGTTGTCGAGACACCCACACACACACATGACGTCATACACACATGACGTCATACACTTAACTTTTTTAATACCGGTGGGATTCGAACCTGTGAAGTTAGGATTCGAAGGCGGACACGCTACCGACTGAGCTATCGTGCATAGTATTACAAGTCGGATATTTAACGCAGTATATAAGCCGCCATGTTGTAACCGCAATAATGTGTTATATATAATGTGTTAAGATAGTTAACCTAACCTATAAGTGTCCTACTTTTGCCCATCCACAGCCTATCAGCTGTTACAATAATGTGTCATATAATTATATAATCTGTTAAGATAGTTAACCTAAAGATTCCCACTTTTGCCCATCCACAGCCAATCAGCTGTTACAATAATGTGTTATATATTTATATAATGTGTTAAGATAGTTAACCTAACCTCATAGTATTACAAGTCGGATATTTAACGCAGTATATAAGCCGCCATGTTGTAACCGAACGCCAGAACATTTCGTAGAAGTTCGGACACGAACCCCTTACCGTAAGACTTACCGAGTTTTTCGCGACCGCGAAAAACTCGCGTACGTCTTACGGTATGGGTTCTGAGTCGTACCTCTAGGTTACTCTGACAACAAATAGTAGTGTCCAAATTGTAATGTGCTTGTGTTAACCTAACCTATAAGTTTCTGCCTACCACAGCCTATCAGCTGTTACAATAATGTGTTATATATATAATGTGTTATATACTTATATAATGTGTTAAGATAGTTAACCTAACCTATAAGTGTCCTACTTTTACCCATCCACAGCCTAACAGCTGTTACAATAATGTGTTATTATATAATGTGTTAAGATAGTTAACCTAAAGTTTCCTACCTTTGCCCATCCACAGCCAATCAGCTGGTACAATTAATGTGTTATATATATATAATGTGTTATATATTTATATAATGCGTTATATAATGTGTTAAGATAGTTAACCTAACCTATAAGTTTCCTACTTTTACCCATCCACAACAGCCAATCAGCTGTTACAATAATGTGTTATATATATATATATAATGTGTTATACATTTATATAATGTGTTGAGATAGTTAACCTAACCTATAAGTTTCCTACTTTTGCCTATGTTCACCACAGCCTACTTGAATCAGCTGGTACAATTAATGTGTTATATATTTATATAATGTGTTAAATATGTATATAATGTGTTAAGATAGTTAACCTAACCTATAAGTTTCCCACTTTTGCCTATGTTCACCACAGCCTACTTGTAACAGCTGGTACAATAATGTGTTATATATATATATGTAATGTGTTATATATTTATATAATGTGTTATATATGTATATAATGTGTTAAGATAGTTAATCTAACCTATGTATGAAAAGTTTTTACCTATGTTCACCACAGCCTACTTGTAACAGTTGGTACAATTAATGTGTTATATATTTATATAATGTGTTATATATGTATATAATGTGTTAAGATAGTTAACCTAACCTATAAGTTTCCCACTATTGCCTATGTTCACCACAGCCTACTTGTAACAGCTGGTACAATAATGTGTTATATATTTATATAATGTGTTATATATGTATATAATGTGTTAAGATAGTTAATCCAACCTATGTATGAAAAGTTTTTACCTATGTTCACCACAGCCTACTTGTAACAGTTGGTACAATCAATGTGTATTTATATAATGTGTTATATAATGTGTTGAGATAGTTAACCTAACCTATAAGTTTCCTACTTTTGCCTATGTTCACCACAGCCTACTTGAATCAGCTGGTACAATTAATGTGTTATATATTTATATAATGTGTTATATATGTATATAATGTGTTAAGATAGTTAACCTAACCTATAAGTTTCCCACTTTTGCCTATGTTCACCACAGCCTACTTGTAACAGCTGGTACAATAATGTGTTATATATATATGTAATGTGTTATATATTTATATAATGTGTTATATAGTTATTTAATGTGTTAAGATAGTTAACCTAACCTAAAGTTTCCTACTTTTGCCTATGTTTACCACAAGTTTCCTACTTTTGAACATCCACAGCCAATCAGCTGTTACAATAATGTGTTATATATAATGTGTTATATATTTATATAATGTGTTATATAATGTGTTAAGATAGTTAACCTATTAGAGTTTCCTACTTTTGCCCACCACGGCCTAGGTACATTTAATGTGTATAATGTGTTAAACGTAGTTTCCTCCGTTGTCTACCAGGGTGTAGCACATGTGTTTAAGTATCGTGTTAAAATATTGTTAACCTAGACTTAATTCCTACTTTTGCCTATTAACCTAACCTATAAGTGTCCTACTTTTACCCATCCACAGCCAATCAGCTGTTACAATAATGTGTTATTATATAATGTGTTAAGATAGTTAACCTAAAGTTTCCTACCTTTGCTCATCCACAGCCAATCAGCTGGTCAATTAATGTGTTATATATATATAATGTGTTATATATTTATATAATGTGTTAAGATAGTTAACCTAAAGTGTCCTACTTTTACCCATCCACAGCCAATCAGCTGTTACAATAATGTGTTATATATATATATATATATATAATGTGTTATATAGTTATATAATGTGTTAAGATAGTTAACCTATAAGTGTCCTACTTTTACCAATCCACAGCCTATAAGCTGTTACAATAATGTGTTATATAATTATATAATGTGTTAAGATAGTTAACCTAACCTATAAGTGTCCTACTTTTACCCATCCACAGCCAATCAGCTGGTACAATTAATGTGTTATATATATATATATATATAATGTGTTATATATTTATATAATGTGTTAAGATAGTTAACCTAACCTATAAGTGTCCTACTTTTACTCATCCACAGCCAATCAGCTGTTACAATAATGTGTTATATATATATATATATATATATATTTATATAATGTGTTAAGATAGTTAACCTAACCTATAAGCGTCCTACTTTTACCCATCCACAGCCTATCAGCTGTTACAATAATGTGTTATATAATTATATAATGTGTTAAGATAGTTAACCTAACCTATAAGTTTCCTACTTTTGCCCATCCACAGCCAATCAGCTGGTACAATTATTGTGTTATATATTTTATACAATGTGTTAAGATATAATGTGTTAAGATAGTTAACCTAACCTATAAGTTTCCTACATTTGCCCATCCACAGCCTATCAGCTGGTACAATTAATGTGTTATATATAATGTGTTAAGATATAATGTGTTAAGATAGTTAACCTAACCTATAAGTTTCCTACTTTTGCCCATCCACAGCCAATCAGCTGTTACAATAATGTGTTATATATATATATATAATGTGTTATATATATATATAATGTGTTATATATTTATATAATGTGTTATATAATGTGTTGAGATAGTTAACCTAACCTATTAGAGTTTCCTACTTTTGCCCACCACGGCCTAGGTACATTTAATGTGTATAATCTGTTAAACGTAGTTTCCTCCGTTGTCTACCAGGGTGTAGCACATGTTTTTATGTATCGTGTTAAAATATTGTTAACCTAGACTTAATTCCTACTTTTGCCTAAACCTATGCTTACCACAGTCCAAACGGGTGTTAGTCCGGCCACTATTTAACCGAACCGAAATTACCAACCGATTTACCAACCAAATCCAGCCGATTTACCAACCAAGATCAACCGATTTACCAACCGAAATATACTTTTACCAACCGATTTACCAACCAAAACCAACCGACATTGCAAAGAAATTTAAAAATCCCATTGCAATCCCCTACAAGGTAGAGTTAGCGGATGTTGAGTTGGCTACTCTACAGGAAAAAATGCCCGAAATACTATTGGAGCTGCAAACCCACGACTTCTACCTTATGGATTTGGACATTACACAAGATTTTGTGGGGATCTTTAACAAGCGAGAGATGTGTGAGCATTTAGTACGTCATTAAAAATAAATAAATAAAGGTTTTAAAATAATATTCTTTGTAATTTGTTACCTCCATTCCACCAAAACTCTTTTTAGTAGAGAGATAGATATTTGATGTGACCTTGGAATTGTAGCCGAAAACGACACGACCCCCCAACCCCCATTTTTCCTTTTTAAATATATAACGTCGTAACGTTTGTTAGGAACCGATTTACCAAACCGTAGATAAAATTACCAAGATTTGGTTGGTAAATTGGTTGCAAAAAGTATATTTTGGTTGGTAAATCGGTTGGTATTGGTTAGGTTAGGTTAGGTTAGGTCTGGTTAGGATAGGTTAGGATAGGTTAGGTTAGGTTAGGTCTGGTTAGGATAGGTTAGGATAGGTTAGGTTATGTTAGGTTAGGTTAGGATAGGATAGGTTAGGTTAGGTTAGGTTAGGTTAGGATAGGTTAGGTTAGGTTAGGATAGGTTATGTTAGGTGAGGTTAGGTTAGGTTAGGATAGGTTAGGTTAGGTTAGGTTTTTAGGAGAATGGTTGTTAGGTTAAGTTAGGATAGGATAGGTTAGGTTAGGTTGGGTTAGGATAGGTTAGGTTAGGTTAGGTCTGGTTAGGATAGGTTAGGTTATGTTAGGTTAGGTTAGGATAGGATAGGTTAGGTTAGGTTAGGATAGGTTAGGTTAGGATAGGTTATGTTAGGTGAGGTTAGGTTAGGTTAGGATAGGTTAGGTTAGGTTAGGTTAGGTCTGGTTAGGATAGGTTAGGATAGGTTAGGTTAGGTTAGGATAGATTAGGTTATGTTAGGTTAGGTTAGGATAGGTTAGGTTAGGTTAGATTAGGATAGGTTAGGTTAGGTTAGGATAGGTTATGTTAGGTGAGGTTAGGTTAGATTAGGATAGGTTAGGTTAGGTTAGGTTAGGTTTTTAGGGGAATGGTTGTTAGGTTAGGTTAGGATAGGATAGGTTAGGTTAGGATAGGTTAGGTTAGGTTAGGTTAGGTTTTTAGGAGAATGGTTGTTAGGTTAGGTTAGGATAGGATAGGTTAGGTTAGGTTAGGTTAGATTAGGTTAGGATAGGTTATGTTAGGTTAGGTTAGGTTAGGATAGGTTAGGTTAGGTTAGGTTAGGTTAGGTTAGGATAGGTTATGTTAGGTTAGGTTAGGTTAGGTTAGGTTAGGTTAGGTTAGGTTAGGTTAGGTTTTTAGGAGAATGGCTGCCACACGCCCGGGAGATGGTAGGGATGGGGTGGAGGTTGGTAGGCGTGTGGCAACCATTCTCCTAAAAACCTAACCTAACCTAACCTAACCTAACCTAACCTAACCTAACCTAACCTAACATAACCTATCCTAACCTAACCTAACCTAACCTAACCTAACCTATCCTAACCTAACCTAACCTAACATAACCTATCCTAACCTAATCTAACCTAACCTAACCTAACCTATCCTATCCTAACCTAACCTAACAACCATTCTCCTAAAAACCTAACCTAACCTAACCTAACCTATCCTAACCTAACCTATCCTATCCTAACCTAACCTAACAACCATTCCCCTAAAAACCTAACCTAACCTAACCTAACCTATCCTAATCTAACCTAACCTCACCTAACATAACCTATCCTAACCTAACCTAACCTATCCTAATCTAACCTAACCTAACCTATCCTAACCTAACCTAACATAACCTAATCTATCCTAACCTAACCTAACCTATCCTAACCTATCCTAACCAGACCTAACCTAACCTAACCTAACCTATCCTAACCTAACCTAACCTCACCTAACATAACCTATCCTAACCTAACCTATCCTAACCTAACCTAACCTATCCTATCCTAACCTAACCTAACATAACCTAACCTATCCTAACCAGACCTAACCTAACCTAACCTATCCTAACCCAACCTAACCTAACCTATCCTATCCTAACTTAACCTAACAACCATTCTCCTAAAAACCTAACCTAACCTAACCTATCCTAACCTAACCTAACCTCACCTAACATAACCTATCCTAACCTAACCTAACCTATCCTAACCTAACCTAACCTAACCTAACCTATCCTATCCTAACCTAACCTAACATAACCTAACCTATCCTAACCTATCCTAACCAGACCTAACCTAACCTAACCTATCCTAACCTATCCTAACCAGACCTAACCTAACCTAACCTAACCAATACCAACCGATTTACCAACCAAAATATACTTTTTGCAACCAATTTACCAACCAAATCTTGGTAATTTTATCTACGGTTTGGTAAATCGGTTCCTAACAAACGTTACGACGTTATATATTTAAAAAGGAAAAATGGGGGTTGGGGGGTCGTGTCGTTTTCGGCTACAATTCCAAGGTCACATCAAATATCTATCTCTCTACTAAAAAGAGTTTTGGTGGAATGGAGGTAACAAATTACAAAGAATATTATTTTAAAACCTTTATTTATTTATTTTTAATGACGTACTAAATGCTCACACATCTCTCGCTTGTTAAAGATCCCCACAAAATCTTGTGTAATGTCCAAATCCATAAGGTAGAAGTCGTGGGTTTGCAGCTCCAATAGTATTTCGGGCATTTTTTCCTGTAGAGTAGCCAACTCAACATCCGCTAACTCTACCTTGTAGGGGATTGCAATGGGATTTTTAAATTTCTTTGCAATGTCGGTTGGTTTTGGTTGGTAAATCGGTTGGTAAAAGTATATTTCGGTTGGTAAATCGGTTGATCTTGGTTGGTAAATCGGCTGGATTTGGTTGGTAAATCGGTTGGTAATTTCGGTTCGGTTAAATAGTGGCCGGACTAACACCCGTTTGGACTGTGGTAAGCATAGGTTTAGGCAAAAGTAGGAATTAAGTCTAGGTTAACAATATTTTAACACGATACATAAAAACATGTGCTACACCCTGGTAGACAACGGAGGAAACTACGTTTAACAGATTATACACATTAAATGTACCTAGGCCGTGGTGGGCAAAAGTAGGAAACTCTAATAGGTTAGGTTAACTATCTCAACACATTATATAACACATTATATAAATATATAACACATTATATATATATATAACACATTATATATATATATATAACACATTATTGTAACAGCTGATTGGCTGTGGATGGGCAAAAGTAGGAAACTTATAGGTTAGGTTAACTATCTTAACACATTATATCTTAACACATTATATATAACACATTAATTGTACCAGCTGATAGGCTGTGGATGGGCAAATGTAGGAAACTTATAGGTTAGGTTAACTATCTTAACACATTATATCTTAACACATTGTATAAAATATATAACACAATAATTGTACCAGCTGATTGGCTGTGGATGGGCAAAAGTAGGAAACTTATAGGTTAGGTTAACTATCTTAACACATTATATAATTATATAACACATTATTGTAACAGCTGATAGGCTGTGGATGGGTAAAAGTAGGACGCTTATAGGTTAGGTTAACTATCTTAACACATTATATAAATATATATATATATATATATATAACACATTATTGTAACAGCTGATTGGCTGTGGATGAGTAAAAGTAGGACACTTATAGGTTAGGTTAACTATCTTAACACATTATATAAATATATAACACATTATATATATATATATATATAACACATTAATTGTACCAGCTGATTGGCTGTGGATGGGTAAAAGTAGGACACTTATAGGTTAGGTTAACTATCTTAACACATTATATAATTATATAACACATTATTGTAACAGCTTATAGGCTGTGGATTGGTAAAAGTAGGACACTTATAGGTTAACTATCTTAACACATTATATAACTATATAACACATTATATATATATATATATATATAACACATTATTGTAACAGCTGATTGGCTGTGGATGGGTAAAAGTAGGACACTTTAGGTTAACTATCTTAACACATTATATAAATATATAACACATTATATATATATAACACATTAATTGACCAGCTGATTGGCTGTGGATGAGCAAAGGTAGGAAACTTTAGGTTAACTATCTTAACACATTATATAATAACACATTATTGTAACAGCTGATTGGCTGTGGATGGGTAAAAGTAGGACACTTATAGGTTAGGTTAATAGGCAAAAGTAGGAATTAAGTCTAGGTTAACAATATTTTAACACGATACTTAAACACATGTGCTACACCCTGGTAGACAACGGAGGAAACTACGTTTAACACATTATACACATTAAATGTACCTAGGCCGTGGTGGGCAAAAGTAGGAAACTCTAATAGGTTAACTATCTTAACACATTATATAACACATTATATAAATATATAACACATTATATATAACACATTATTGTAACAGCTGATTGGCTGTGGATGTTCAAAAGTAGGAAACTTGTGGTAAACATAGGCAAAAGTAGGAAACTTTAGGTTAGGTTAACTATCTTAACACATTAAATAACTATATAACACATTATATAAATATATAACACATTACATATATATATAACACATTATTGTACCAGCTGTTACAAGTAGGCTGTGGTGAACATAGGCAAAAGTGGGAAACTTATAGGTTAGGTTAACTATCTTAACACATTATATACATATATAACACATTATATAAATATATAACACATTAATTGTACCAGCTGATTCAAGTAGGCTGTGGTGAACATAGGCAAAAGTAGGAAACTTATAGGTTAGGTTAACTATCTCAACACATTATATAACACATTATATAAATACACATTGATTGTACCAACTGTTACAAGTAGGCTGTGGTGAACATAGGTAAAAACTTTTCATACATAGGTTGGATTAACTATCTTAACACATTATATACATATATAACACATTATATAAATATATAACACATTATTGTACCAGCTGTTACAAGTAGGCTGTGGTGAACATAGGCAATAGTGGGAAACTTATAGGTTAGGTTAACTATCTTAACACATTATATACATATATAACACATTATATAAATATATAACACATTAATTGTACCAACTGTTACAAGTAGGCTGTGGTGAACATAGGTAAAAACTTTTCATACATAGGTTAGATTAACTATCTTAACACATTATATACATATATAACACATTATATAAATATATAACACATTACATATATATATATAACACATTATTGTACCAGCTGTTACAAGTAGGCTGTGGTGAACATAGGCAAAAGTGGGAAACTTATAGGTTAGGTTAACTATCTTAACACATTATATACATATTTAACACATTATATAAATATATAACACATTAATTGTACCAGCTGATTCAAGTAGGCTGTGGTGAACATAGGCAAAAGTAGGAAACTTATAGGTTAGGTTAACTATCTCAACACATTATATAAATGTATAACACATTATATATATATATATAACACATTATTGTAACAGCTGATTGGCTGTTGTGGATGGGTAAAAGTAGGAAACTTATAGGTTAGGTTAACTATCTTAACACATTATATAACGCATTATATAAATATATAACACATTATATATATATAACACATTAATTGTACCAGCTGATTGGCTGTGGATGGGCAAAGGTAGGAAACTTTAGGTTAACTATCTTAACACATTATATAATAACACATTATTGTAACAGCTGTTAGGCTGTGGATGGGTAAAAGTAGGACACTTATAGGTTAGGTTAACTATCTTAACACATTATATAAGTATATAACACATTATATATATAACACATTATTGTAACAGCTGATAGGCTGTGGTAGGCAGAAACTTATAGGTTAGGTTAACACAAGCACATTACAATTTGGACACTACTATTTGTTGTCAGAGTAACCTAGAGGTACGACTCAGAACCCATACCGTAAGACGTACGCGAGTTTTTCGCGGTCGCGAAAAACTCGGTAAGTCTTACGGTAAGGGGTTCGTGTCCGAACTTCTACGAAATGTTCTGGCGTTCGGTTACAACATGGCGGCTTATATACTGCGTTAAATATCCGACTTGTAATACTATGAGGTTAGGTTAACTATCTTAACACATTATATAAATATATAACACATTATTGTAACAGCTGATTGGCTGTGGATGGGCAAAAGTGGGAATCTTTAGGTTAACTATCTTAACAGATTATATAATTATATGACACATTATTGTAACAGCTGATAGGCTGTGGATGGGCAAAAGTAGGACACTTATAGGTTAGGTTAACTATCTTAACACATTATATATAACACATTATTGCGGTTACAACATGGCGGCTTATATACTGCGTTAAATATCCGACTTGTAATACTATGCACGATAGCTCAGTCGGTAGCGTGTCCGCCTTCGAATCCTAACTTCACAGGTTCGAATCCCACCGGTATTAAAAAAGTTAAGTGTATGACGTCATGTGTGTATGACGTCATGTGTGTGTGTGGGTGTCTCGACAACAATACGTCACAGGTGGGGGGACCAATGGGGGAAGGGAAGGGGCCTAAAGGGGAGGGGCCTACAGGGGAGGGGCAGGGGGAGGGGTGGGGGGACCAATGGGGGAAGGGACCTAAAGGGGAGGGGCAAGGGGTGGGGCAAAGGGGGAGGGGCAGGGGGAGGGGTGGGGGGACCAATGGGGGAAGGGAAGGGGCCTAAAGGGGAGGGGCAAAGGGGGAGGGGCAAAGGGGAGGGGGGAGGGGCAAAGGGGGAGGGGCCAAGGGGGGAGGGGCCAAGGGGGGGGGGAGGGAGGGGCAAAGGGGGAGGGGCCAAGGGGAGAGGGGGGAGGGGTGGGGGTACCCCCACCATTTTTGTGCCAAACTGACGGGAACTCTACTTATGTGTACAAATTTTATAGCAACCAATATATTGTAAACGCAGCTTTAGAAGTCTTTACTATTTCTAGATTCAATTAAGGGGTACTAGCATATTTTGTATGTTAATATAGAAATAAAATAGGTCGATTTATATAGAAAATGTAAACTACATAATTTGTGTGTATTTATATAACACAATTTAAGATCCTTAAGATTTTTGTGAGATATGTGGATGTAATTTTGATACAAGATCAATTATTATAAACATAAATCCGTTTGAGATAACTTCTACATTTTATATATATTTTTTTATTGAAATTGTTCCTCACACAAAGAAACAAAGTGATTTTATGTGAACAAACGATCAAAGACAGGGTTTTGGAATGTAATATATCTCAGCACTTATATCCTTTATAATGTCTGAATTCATTCAACTATTGAAAAAAAATAAATCTAAATAGAATTTGAATGTATTTAACCAATCTGAGAATGTCTCAAATAATAATGTTTTCGTTTTTTAAGGAGAATAATCATCGAGGTCATCATGGCCTTAAGAAATACTCTTAAACACAAAATTGTTCAACTTATTTAAATTGATAATATGACATAAGATAATTAAGCTATAAAAAAGATTGTACGTACAAAGTACGTGTGTCCAATTACGGTATTTCCAGTTACTTAACTAGTAAATGAATATCGTAAAAAATATAAAATTAATTATAGGAAACATTTTTACTGCAAACAAAAACACTGTTACCAACAACAATGCACTATAACAGGATTTTAATCTATTTGATGCACAGTAAGTACATTATATTAATCACTAGGGAACACAAGGAATTAGTGATGCATTCATACAATATTAATTATAATACCAACATAGTATTTGAATTTGAATATTTTATGTCAATTTTGATTTAAATATTCAGTATATACTGGTATAAATATTCAAACACTGATATAGTGGAGATACAATAACTAGATATTATAATTGAAGGAAAATGTTATAATTAAATATTGTTTTATAAAACAATGTATCCTAAAATATATAATATTATTCTTGATATTTTCAATAAGGATATTGCACCATTTTCCGGAAGGTGAATGGAAAAAGAGAAACGATCGAAACTAAGAGACAATGACATGTTAGGATTCTATACATCTTCGCATAAAGATCTTCTATATTATTTTTTAAATTAAAACGTCTTAAAAATGATAATTTACCTTACAATGTTTATCTCAAAAAGGTTTTCGTTATATAATTTGAAAACCATCACATTTAACGGAGAACACTTCAATACAAAAACAAAACATAAACTGAAAATGAATTGGTTTGTAGAAATAATAGTTTGGGAACTAAATGGGAACTGCGTCCAACCATTTTGATAAAGCTCTATAACTATTGAAAAAAGTTTTTTTTATTGAATAAATAAAATAAACAATTATTTTCATATCAACAATGTTAAGTACCAATACTAAGATTATTAATTAGCCTTTAAAATTTGTCTTTTCTTTCTGAACTATATAATCATAAAATATATGACCGACACACAGTGATTTTCTACGTTGTTTTAATAAAAATGTTTTCTTTTTTAGCCAGTATATAAAAAACACAATTTTAAATACTGTTTTTTTCCTTAACTTATAGTAATAAATATATACTAAAATTCCGTTACTCAATAAAATCACTTCATTTTGAGAAAAAATCTCAATACATATTTTATTGAAAAATGGTAGAGACCAGGAAGAAAGGTTATAAATTGAGGATCAAATTGTTATTGTACATTTTTTGTGAAAGATTAATAGTTATGGAGATTCGGAATTATAATGATGGCATACTAATATTTATTAAACAAAAAACTACGGTAAAATTCTATATATCACAAAACATTGACACATATATTAGTTAAGAAACACATTTTAGAGAATGAAATAAGCAGTTAATCATAAGGTAATTTACTTTCCAATATTATTAAAAACAAAGAATTTATTCCTGAAATAATCGCACGATTGTAATCTTAAAACATTCTCAATTTTTCTATTATAACTGAAATAGAAATTAGATATAAAACCTTCGTTAGAGAAATAGAAGCCTCCAAATCTGACCATCTACATTCAATTGCAAGTGGAGCTGTTGAACATATTTGTCACGTTTACCGTCATACCCAATAATAGAAAGGTAATGCACATCCCGTCGGAGAAGTAGAGTAGCAAAAGGAACACATTCATTAAAATTCTAGAACCTGAAGGAATATTAAAAATGTGTTTATGCAACTAACTACAAAAGCGTGAACTTATTACAACTGTATCAAATTATTAGGAAGTAAAACCGTTAATAATATCTGGTTCAAATTTAACTAGCAATAAAAACAATGATTAAACATTAGAGTGAAGGCTTGTAGGATCTTATTTTAAAAGTCTCTGTAAGACAAGAAATATTACGTATATAAAATTACATACTAACCATCCAATACAAAATGGCGGCCAAAAGAGTTGTTTTATTTACGAAGCTAGATTTGTACGTTACACACCCTTTATGACATTAGTGTATTTTTACCTCATTTTAAATGTTCAAATTGTACCTTCGTTAGTACAATCTTTGTTCAACATGTTTCACAAGTTTGGTTTTGTTAGGTTAGGTAAGGTTTGATTTGATTAGGTGAGGTGAGATTAAGTGAGGTTAGGAGGTGGTTTGAGAGCATCCCAACAAAACAAGGAAGTTTTTGTATTTAAATTAATGAACCAACACTTTAAAAAAATCGGTTATCTTACCATCTGAATCGATCTTCCTTACTATCTTCCGTCTAATTCCGTAAATAAAATAACTCTCTTGACCCCCGTTTTGTTTCGGGTGGTCAGAATTTCGTTTAGTTTTTGTCATTTTTCTTGCCTCACAGAGACGTTTAAAATCAGATATTGCAAGCCCATACGTGCCTTTCGAAATTTGTAAGCAACGCCCATCCTCTTGTACCTCAATTAAAATAACCTAAACCATTGCTTTTTTAGGCTACCCTTCTCACCTAAAGAGCTTGCCACAAAAAAAATTCAAATATATCAAATAATTAAAAAACATAAGAGGATTTTTTTCAGGAACTGTGTATATAATTTAAAATGCTAAAAATTATTCCAAAAATTACAAATTCAAAAGATTAAATCAAGCAGCTTCATGTAAAAGTGTGACCTAATGAGAATGACAACCAAGCCGTAGAGCATTGACGTAATCGAAATAAATGTTTGTCGAGGAAATAGGTGAATATATATTACCCATTGATAATAATGTACACAAGTTGCATAGAGTGAAATGTAAATCAGCAAGTAATAATATTAGATACTAGCAATTAATAATTAATTAATTGGTAACGATAAAATCAATTAGTCTTGTTTGTTCCCAAACAAAAGCAGTTTAAAATGTAGTACAAGCAGATCGCCTTAATGATTCAAAAAGTTGGTTTATTGGGTCTTGTAGCGAATGTTAAATTGTTTGGTAAAACAGAAAGTTTTATCCAATTGTGTATATTTGTTTACTTACTTTATTGACGTCAGCTAGACCTATGCGGACATATAAGGTGTGTAAATTTTAAAAAGGTTTCCACTCGCGTATCCCGTGTTAGTGTCTCGGCCATAGTGGGCACCGAAGCTGTACATGTGTGAAGGAGTCTCCACTTGCTAAGCTCGTGTGGGCTACGTGGGCTTGCCGGTTCTCTTAACTGTAAAAATATCATATTTTTGGGGTAGGTCAGGTTTCTAAATTACAATTTTGACAGTAACATCATTGTTTGTCATCGTAGATAGGTGGGGTTGGTACCATTACATGTAGAATTGAAATCCCCTCATTCGTATCCAATTTATTGTGTTACACATTGAATGATACAGGAGAACAAAAACTGTTTAAATTGCGTTTTCCAAATTTCAATAGGTTTCTATATGAGTACACTATAGGCCTCTATACTATATTTTATATTACTAATCTTAGTTTTTATCGCAGCTGTTGGTGTAGACACCAAGAAACCTGGAAATTAGTCAATATAGATGTCAAAATCATTTGCGTGCCATTAGGGACAGATATATTTATCTGCTGAAATTTCTTTCTGATTTCGAGGTTTGTAATGAAGTATGTTTGGACCATTAAAATGAAATGTATTTGGTTCTAGGTAAATTTTGGAAGGATACTGTTACTATTACTTGAGCTAAAATGACATTCAAAATAGGGGGAATCATTTTAGCAAAAGATTCAGAACAGATTGAACTGATGTAGAAATGTATTCAAGAATATTGGATGTGAAATTATCAAACTTTTCATATATTTCGTATAATGTAGAAGTAAATTACATGTTATAATTTCACTATATCAGCATGAAGATATAGGGGTAGTAAAACATTCTAAAATTACCAAAATCTATCATAAAATAAATGTGGTACCAAAGGTTATGTTAATAGTGTGTTTGTACAAAGTACATTGTTTTACATTACATATCAGATTGTATAAAGGTAAGATATATCTGATTGATATAACTTACCTTAACAAATATCGCTCAAATTTAAATTGAAACTGATATCACTCTTCTCTTTATGTTTACACAACTTGGAATAAGTTTACCTTATCAGTCAAAGCAAGGAAAATTACATCTATTGACACTACCATAGCAACCAGTTATATCTCTGTATATTTATGGTATACGTTATTCTTTTATTCATTATTTTTAAATCATGAATTATACGGAAATGGGTTTTTGTATTTGTAATTTATCAGATATTATTTACTACTAAACTACACATGAATATAATTTGAAATACTAAAACAATTTTAATCAAAAATAAAATAAATGCAAATAATGTTGTGAGTAGAAGTAGTAACACACATATATTAATAATTATTAATCAGATATGATATTAAATACTACATTATTGCTTTTGATTTAAACTTTTAATATATTTATATTTGTTTCTAATGAACTATAATGTGATAAAAAGATAAAGATTAGGTGAGAGTACAGCTGTTGACAGAAACATATGAACTTTAGCTGTGAAAGAGTCCAAGACTATACGTAGGTTTAAGTAGAAAAACAAGAACAAAATACAATGACTTGCTAATATTTCTTGAATATATAAATCACTTTTTATAGTGTTTATTTATTTTTAATTTCTATCATGTCTAAAGGAAAATATTGGTTTTAAATATTTTAATTTATTTTGCCTAAATATAATTTTGTTGGAGTACAGTATTTTAAATATCTCTCAGCGGATTCTCTTGTATTTTTATCTCATCAAACTGTATTAAAGTTGAACCTAAACACAGAGTACATTTGATCAATAATTGTAAATCCAATAACACGATATCTGGAGCTAAAAGACTCAAAATCAATTGTTACAAATGGAAATAATTGAAATATATGACATGGCAATCTTATGAATCCATACAATAACCTTTGAATTCTTGTAGGGGAGGGTTTCTTTAACTCTCCCCACTCAGGGGCCATTTACATTGAGTACAACTGTGGCCATCCTAAATTTCCTAGTTAGATCTACACCTATCTTCATCTTTACATATCAGGTCTCTCTTTACGAATTCTTGTTCTTCTCTGATCTTGAAAATACTAGAGTAGTCAAGGTCCCCACATTATATATTATAATATTTTCTTTTTTTTTTAAGGCCATAATGACGGAGAGTTTTTCGCTATTAAACAACAAGAAAATTTAACGTCTTCAGTTTATGCCGTTAACTAGAAATGGATAAAGTACACTACAAACTGAGGCTCGAAGTTACGTTTCCTTGACGGTTCAGAAACCTGAATCTTGTGGAGCCACTACCAACTGAGCTACGTTCGTTCTTAGGAAGAAGTAATATTTAACGTACTACTATAAAAAATGTAATTCCAGTAATAATAATATGTATACTGTAAATATAAGAAAAGCATTAGTTCGTCGTTTCCAATTGTTAGATCAAATGCCCATAGAGTACTGTGGCGATATTCACAATCAGGAAAGCTAGGATAGAAACAAAACTAAGATTATAATAAATCTAGCACGTTTATTATAAATACCAGCTAAATTAAACCTAATAAGGAAGTAAACTTAATCTTATAAAATCCACAGCAGGATGCTTATGACGCTTGGATTTTTCCTAAACCTTGTTAGATTTAAAGTACGTATTGTTAAATTATTTAGTCTATATGTTAAGTATACAACATATTATAAGTTCTATTTTATTTTATTTATTTATTTTAAATCATTATAATTTGTGTAATTCATATGATTGTACGTCGATTTATGAGTAATTTCTAAGTTATGTCTATTTTATGTTTTATTTAAATTTCCTAAATATGGGGTACTTATTTGTTGGTTCATTATACAGGGTGATTCACGAAGTTATCCCCACACTTATACAGCTCATTCTACTAGTAAAAATAACGAAAAAAGTTCATATAAACATATGTCCTATCTCGTTTCGTTTAGCGTCTGTCTGTCTGTATGTGTTTTTTAGAAAAAAAAATTTCTATCTTAAAAATTGTTTGAGACATCAAGTTGAAACTTTTAACATTTATGACCCTATTAGTGTGCATCTTGGATAAAAGTTTCAAAATTATATCATTTACAGAAACAAAATGGCGGTCATTAAAAATGTTCAAATCCTAATAACTTTAAAACGAGTGATGTTACAAAAAAAAGGCAAGATACATAAAAAATAGCCTCTTTTAATACAAGCATTTTGGTACCTGGTTTATTGATCTAAGGTAAGTAGTAACAGAAATAAGTAAGATTTCCCAAGTAAAGGTTTGTGTTTTATTCATAATAATTGCAATGTATTTTCAAAATCAAATCACACACAACATTAAAACATCTTGCTTATTTCTGTTACTACTTATCTTAGATCAATAAACCAGGTACCAAAATGCTTGTATTAAAAGGGGCTATTTTTTATGTATCTTTCCTTTTTTGTGTAACATCACTCGTTTTAGAGTTATTAGGATTTGAACATTTTAAATGACCGCCATTTTGTTTCTGTAAATGATATTATTTTGAAACTTTTATTTAAGATGCACACTAATAAGGTCATTAAATTTAAAAAGTTTCAACTTGACATCTCAAACCATTTTTAAGATAGAAATTTTTTTCTAAAAAACACATACAGACAGACAGACGCTAAACGAAACGAGATAGGACATATGTTTATATGAACTTTTTTCATTATTTTTACTAGTAGAATTAGCTGTATAAGTGTGGGGATAACTTCGTCAATCACCCTGTATATTAGTTTATGGTACCAAATAAGGTTTCCAAGAGCATTGATTCTTCCAAATCCGTGTGAGTTACCCGAGGCAAGATGTGCCTCTTTGTTATTGGCTAGTAGAGCGGGAGAGGGCGCTTCTTGACACTTACCCTTAGGATTATATTTTGTTTAGCTGTAAACCTCAGAGGATGATTACAATGTTCTCGAAATGTACTTAACGGTAATATAATAAACATACTGGATTGTTTGTCTATGTTTTGTTTCTTGTTTTAATGGAAACATTAATGGGATATTAGAAATAATAAATTGGTTCTGTTTTTAATTTCATTGTATACAAAAATAAATTATTTCAGCCATATAACGATATTTTAATTCATCATTTAATTATTGATTGACACTAACCTACACTTGAATAGTGATGAATAGTCTGAGAGATTTGGTATTGTTTTAAAAAGCTAATTTGGTAATTTTGTTATTAGTTTTTGTGTTTGTTACGACCATACATGTGTGCTAATAGTTATGCAATTTATAAAAAAGTTCTTTATACCTACGCCTATCGATGTATATACAAGATTTTAAAATTTCGATATTTCAATGTAGTTTCTAGGCCAGAATGTGGGTACTTCGAATATTGGCGAAACTAAATTATTAAATATAATGGTGTAAAAGACATTACAAAAATTAATATACGGTAGGTATAATAAAAAAATTAATTAATTTTGAAAAATTTTATAATATTTTTCCACTTAAAGTTTTTACCTGGCTAAAAATTAAAAACTTTAAAAATCTTTGATTATGATGTTACTTATATGAGTTTTATTATGTTACAAAAAATATTTGTTAGCCTGAGATTTAATCTTACATTTACAAAACGGTTTTGTTCCCTGAAATTTCCTTTAATATTTAATATACCTTCAATTTAACTTGTTTATATGCATCAATGTAAATGTAACACATCAAAGTGTTATGATTTCTTCCACTTAATAAAGTCTTGTAACAGTAGCTGTGGTCTTTTTTACAGTTCCTTCTTTGTCTTTAAATAATGTTGTGCGTCGCTTTTTGAACTATGCAGTGTTACCTGCATTGTCATTACAAGAACGTTTATTAAAAAAAAATCATTCAAGAAGCTAGGTTCACTTTACACCAAACGCTTTTATTAATGAAGCATCTTCATATCTTAGCTTCCTATTAGTTTAAAGTTTAATACTGGAGTCTGAAATAACACCCAAGTTATTTTAGTATAAAACAGACTTTAGAGTTTAATTTTCCATTTCTCGTAGTAAACGAGACCATCCCATTTGTCCCAGTTTCAGCTCTGATTAGTCTCCAATGCACTACTCCAGACTGAAGTTGTATAATGTTTGCTCTTATGTATAACATTATGAAAGACATTATAAAGGAGATTAAAGGACTTAAAGTTGTATGAAACTGTAATGGCGGTGGCAGGAAATGAGTTGAAATAATAAGGATACATTTTTAAAACCTGTTTTCAGTTTCATTCCAAAACTTTGAATTAGGTTTTTATCTTACGAGCAGATTATTTTTTATACTAATTCGTCAGTAGTCTTGTCTCGTTGAACTCTTCGAGTGTAATATATATTTGTAATACAATCAGTAAATGATGATTTTATGTATGAAATGAAATTTTATGTGTCCCTAGTTTTAAGTTAAAACAGTGTTATCCAGAATATTGCAATTTATTTCAGTGCAAACCATAATGGGAATGTAAATGGTGAATTTAAGATTTTTACGTGGATTGTACAATATCACAAACCGATCTCAAAAGGTTCACACTATACAAAATGGCGGCGGTTTAAAGTTACAATGTTGGGGTTGTTGAAAATGGTTTAATTTTCTTTCTTGGTGTGAGTTACATAAGTAAATCTCCGACAACCCACACTGGATGTAAGGAACAATTTTTCTGGATAGTGAGTTACTTTTCACTTCCAGTGGGAACCGTCTTCGAGGAATGTATCAAACAGAATTTTAATTAGATAGGTAGTTAGTGTAGGTTTACTTTAAAACTTTTCTCTTTCCTCCTCGTAGACCGTTCCCACTGGAGGTGAAAGATCACTCACTATCCAGAAAAAGTGTTCCTTACATCCAGTGCGGATTGTCGAGGTTTTACTTATGTAACTCACACCAAGAAAGAAAATTAAGCCATTCTCAACAATCCCAAGATTGTAACCTTTAAACTGCAGCTATTTTGAATAGGGTAAACCTTTTAAGGTCGGATTTGCTGCTTTTTATTCTCCCAACAGAGACATTTAATGTGATGTAAATCTCAACTTATGCTCTCATTTGAGATTCTTGTAACTCTCTGCGAACTATCCCCATAAGATATTCTAAAACTGAATAGTTCCTTCAAAAAGTAGATTTTAAGGTGTATTGTTAATGGGTAAAGTTTTATTGCTTAATCTGCAATGTTTCATTAAACATAACGCCGTTCTTATACATTTTGAACATTCTGCTTATGGGACCTTAGTCAATAATGTTTTTTGTCGCCAAAGTGGGATGAACATTCCTCCACCTACGAATCCATTATATTCGAAAATGTCGGCTATATTTTAAATTTAGTAAAATATTCAGTACTAGAACCAGCCTACATTATTATTTTATTTTTTATAATAAAAATATATTCCAGAAAATTCAAAACATGAAGTTTATAGTGAAAACTTACATAATCATAACAAGGTGTTTGAAATTGTACTGTATACTGTACTGTACTTGAGCGTTTGTTGCTCCTAAACGGTTAAAAATGTCAAATATTAGGCAAGAATAAAAAGTGTTACCCAAAATCGCTATATAAAAATAGGGGGTTTATAAGAAAATTTAGAGCGGACCCCTAATAAATATTGAAAAATGGCAGGTGAATAGGAAAATTTCGTTTTAGCTAAAATCCTCTAGTTTTATCTCAAAAAATCCTGGGGTTAGCTTTCAAAGATTTTTTTCTACTAATCGAATGAAACAGCCATCATACCTGTTTCAACCAACCTGTATAGCGAAAAGATAGAAGTGGAAGGGATCTTAGAACGTAAATATAAATCAAAGCTATGGTCAACAATTGATTGACATAACAAATAACCATTTGGAATGTTTTTCACAAAATTTCATATGGAGGTTATGAAATGTGTTTAAAATATTAAATAACTTTAAAATTGTTTCACATACTTCTATAGAAAAAAAAGTTTTTTTCTCAAAATAATTTTAAAAGATTATGATAAAATATTCTCTCAATCATATTCTTTAAGAGGTAAATAAAACATATTATTTCAATATCTGAATCAGGTAGTATAATACAGCTGTAAACATAACACATAAACCTTAGAAACGATGTTAGTAAAATCCTATTCCTCGATTTTTATAAAAATGTGATAAAATATGAAGACCGAAATAATCGGGCCAAAAATCAAGTTAAAATTATTTTGGTCGAGATTACAAATTTTAATTAATTTTTTACTTTTGCAACTTACGTGATTATTTTAGAACGCCAAATATATAATCTATTTCTTACATTATTTATCATGAACGCAGGATAAATTCAAGCTTCAGTAAGATTTATTTATACAGTTCAAGTGAACTGAAAATATGTTTTCTACTATTATATAAATGTCATGTTTAAATGACTCCTTCTTTCTCATTTGAAATTTATAAGATAACTTTACAAGTCTGGATAGAAATTCTAAAACAAAACTCATTCGACTTCAGTAAAGGAATCTGATGATAATGAACAACAATAAATACATTTCTAGATATGCGATTTATTAAGAGGCGATTAATTTACTTCGAAATATTGAAAATTCAAATCTAATAAACAATAAGATCACAATTTTATATACGTATTTATCGAAAGTCTAAAGTATGTTTTAAATTAATAAGGTTGTTTGGAAAGAAAATTATTTTGGGTGAAGTTTTAAAATGTGTTTTTATGTAGCGTAACGTTTACGACTTACGCCTAATTAAATGTAGACAACGCTTGGCATTTTAGGAAGTATATTTGTAACATATAAACAACTAATAAAATTGTAATATCCTACTAAAATTCAAAAATAATAACAATGGTTGTTATTTCTGGAAGTATACAACTTCTTTTTTTCAGCTTGTGAGCCAAAACTTTTTACATACACGCCAAATATCGAAGTTGAATAGGTCGGATAATATTTCTTCCAACAGTAGACAGAAGGACAATGGCGTGATAACAAAAACGTTTACAACCCCCTATATAGAGAGAATTACTAGTGACAGACAATTTATTTTTTCACTTTACCTACTTCTCCTATAGTTAATAGTATATCAAAACTAATGACAACTTCGAGTTCAACGTCCAAAATCTAAATGATGCTAGATTTCACCGCGATGGAATGAGAAAAAGGACTAATTAACGAAACTTTTCAAGTTTTGTCATTGCGAATGAATTTTAGGTTACGTTTGTTAAAATACTGTAATTTTAGTATTACGATGCGCTAACTCATTGATACAAATCTGAGAACCTATACTCCTGGTCGAAGATATCTTATTATCCATTTCAAATTAAAGGAATTTTTGTTAGATATGAGTTTGTGTAATCACTGAAAACTATCAAGTATGATATATTAATCAATCTTATGAATCACTGTGGTGAATTTACGATGAAAGAAAATTTCCCCAAACCACAATAAAACACTAACAACACAAAGACTGTATAGTTATATTTAATCTACATTATGTACATTTCAATAGCAATGTTATCATCTTCAAAGGTACAATACACACAACCTTAATAACTAAAATTGGGGGGAACGCCTCGCTGCATTAGTAATTGTAGTTATTAAGGTTAGTGTGTATTGTATCTCAGAAGATGGTAGCAGTGCTATTGAAATGTACATAAGGTAGAATAAACATAACTATACAATCTTTGTGTTGTCAGTGTTTTATTGTGGTTTTGGGGAATATCCTTTCATTCTAATAATCAATGTTAAAAATATAAAATTTTCTAGAAAATGGCGAAAAAATACATTTTGTAGAGTATATAATTAATCTAAAAATTAAATTAAATTAAAAAATAAAATAATAAAAAAATAATAATTAATAATAATAATAAAAAATACCGGCATTTTTATAACACAAGCCGGGTATTTTTCATGACACAACTTTCGTTTTATCTGCCTTATATATCTCTGTATATCTCCAATACAGCATTGGAGAAAACGTCAATTAACGATATTTTTGTCATGTGTAAAGTTATATAAAAAATTGTTAACAATAAACTACTATACAGTTACTAATAGAAGAGAGTGAGATATTATTTTCCGATAAAAATAAACTTTTATGTTTTAATTTGATCAATAAAACTTAACAAACGACGGATTGACAACAAAATTTCAAATTCTAACATCAAAATTTGAGCTTTCACCTCTCATATATTGCATTTTTTAAATTATACATTTCTGCAAATATACATGAATGAGATATGTTTTATAAAACATCACTGTACGAGTATAAATCTAAAATAAAAACACCACCTTTAAAATACTCTAGAAATATTATATAAATTAAAAGTTAACCAAAACAAGAACAGATTAATATAGTATGATATGTAACACTAAAAGATTACAAAGTTTTACAATTGAAATATGTACCCATGTACTGCTGTTAAATTTCAGGATGGCGACATTATTTCGCCTCTATTGCCAAGAGTCTGCAGCTAATAATTAATTGTAAAATTGTTTGTTCCATTATGAACATTACTTTTAATGAAATAACTGTAAACATGACTTTGTATTCTCAACTTGCAACTCGAATGTTATGTTATGCAATTTAAATTTAAATGCAATTAGTTATTTTACATATTATCTAAAAACAGAGTGTGTGAACTCTTTTTTTTTCTCGAATGAAAACAATAGTTATTTGTGCAACTAGTGAGCAAAGTGAGCAATTGCCTCACTCGAGAGAAATCCTTACTCACGAGCCGTAGGCGAGTGAGGAATGGTTTCTCGAGTGAGGCAATTGCACTTTGCACTTGAGTTGCACATTATATTTTTCCTACAGTTACTATAAAACAAATAAATTGGTAAAGAAACGTAACATATTTTTAAACAGAAGTGAACTTTTAATATGACATTTAATGTGAAAGTAGCATTAATAAATCAGAAACAAAATTATAAAACAAAAAATAATCTCCTTAAAAAAGAACACAAACACCCTAAAAGAATTGTTAACCAAAGAATTACTTATAGAAAGACAAATAACAAGAACGTCCATTTTGCGACAGCAAAACCACCTTCAATGTTTACAAATGGCAAATCAATGAAATGGTGGCTTCTGCCGTGACCGGAAGTGTTGTGACAAATACAACAGTACAACAGCTGACCAGCTGATTTACAGCCAGTGCTGCCAACGTATTTCGCGCGCATACGACCTTGTCTGCATGTTACGCGCTCACTATTTCGTGCCTTCACGTTGCAAATCTGGAGTGAGACAAAGTAATTAGAGTGAGACAATGTTAACATTGTCTCACTGATGAGCGAATTGGCCACTTTGCTTTCTCAAATCAGTGAGAGAACATGTACATTGTTAGGTAACTGTAAAAAAATTATGCTTTCATAAAACTACAAACTTAATTTATTTTATTTTGGAAGTTGGGACAACAAAAAGTACTGTTACCTAAACAAATTGTAAGTACTAATAAAATCAACTGAGAAGAACAAATTAGCAGTCAACAGTTTCAAAACAAATTTAAAATTAAGTTATTGATTTTTTAAAATTATTTTTTATTTTATAGATATTGCAAATATAATACAGTATATCCAAGTTTTCAAGAAAGGGAAGCAGGAGTTCTGAAAAATATTTTTTTCATATTTTTATTTTTTTTCACTATATTATTCTCGGTAACTTCCCGTCTAAGAATTTCCCTTAATAGCAAATTTCCAACTATAAGTTCAAAGTCGTGATGAAACGTTTGACATGATTTTTTTTCTCCACTTCTGGTAGCCAACGCTAACAAATATTACATAATAACTATTTCGGAAATCCTGCAATGACAAAAACGTGGGTATACCTTGCTGCCTGTTGATACTGACATCACCATTCAGCGAGGTATACCCACGTTTCTGTCATTGCAGGATTTCCGAAATAATTATTATATAATTTATTTGTCTAAGCACTAGCTAACAGTGTCATAAATGTTGATACTGGGAAATGATTACATTTGCGACACTTATTTAGCAAGTCGATTTAAAGATTATTGTATAAACATTGTCTAATTGTTTTACTACATACCTAAATTTGTAATTGTATTATAATATTTGAACGCGGAAATAAACTTGTTCACTAAAAAATTTAAAATTATATAATTTAAAGTAATATTTTCAATTGATAATCATGGTCTTCAACCATTTCGTCTATAACATTAACTCTCCGGTAGGCCTAAATGACACAAACAACATTCTAATTTATGGAAATATGTTTTAATAAAAACCACTCATAAGAATGTAATGGCAGACGCGTCTTACGATACCTGAATTGTGATATTAGATGACATTTTTCTGTTATTGGTTATAATGTATTCAAAGCCCTATACATTAACACAGTAATCTAACTTTACAAAATTATATTATTTTTCATTTTTACGTTGAAATTTCACTGTTAAATAATTACTTTTTTAAATTAAGTTTTAAAGTTAAATTTTTAGAAACCATTTTTTAACTTGCGAATTGTCATTGAAATATGAACATAACCTATACATAATTATGTGAATTTGTTAATTTTTAATTTTCAGTGAAAAAGCGAATTCTGCGTTAAAGTACAATTTCAAAATAAGGTATTTAGTTAAATAAAATAATATTTTGTAAAATAATCTTTAAATCGATGTATGAAATAATTATAGATATTGCAGTATTTCAAATATGTGCTGTTTAGGCTAGTTAAAATTGAACACGTTTGTATAAAAAACTACCAAGTTTCGAGTGACGGAATGGAGGTGGGCTGAGCAGTAGAGATATTTATATTTGCTATGTTTTTTGCCTTGCGGGCTGATTGTATATAAATGTGGAAGTAAATAGATTTTTTGTTGTTGTATTCTGCTCAAAGTCCTGTTACATATTTCAAATTCGGTGACGATTGTTTCGCCTATTTTACTGATAACCAACTCAATAATCAACAGACGATGACGGTTTAACCGTCGAAACAGGTTATCCATCTGGATAAACATTGGATTGTCTGTCGGAAAATAAGGTAATTAACTAATCTTTAAAATATTAATTGAAATTTCTTGTTTGTTTAAATTATATTTTTAAAAATATAAAAAATTTAAATAGTTTTGAAGTCTAAAACAACAAAAAGAATAAAAAAATTGAAATTAGAACGACAACAAGAAATACTTGGTGTTGATTTTCATTACTTGTTTTTAAATTAAACACTTTTTAATTAAATAGAAATTAAACTTTCTTACAATCATGTCTTCTGAAAGTAAAAATAAATCAACTGCTAAATAGATAATTGAAACCCAAAAAACTTTCAAAATATTACACATTAGAAACCATTATATATACTTCCCCCCAATAATTTAATGATATTGTTTACCTAAACTGTAATGGACCTATATTGTAATAATACATTTCGACAAACTATGTATAATCCAGAGTTCCAACAAACAAGGAACTGAAATATACTTTCGATTTGAACACCAAGGTTTATTTCCATACAGTAAAAACCTAAACTCTTATAATGAACATTTGATCAATGTATTGTTGACCTCAAGTCGGACAGCAATTTGTTCAGAGAAAGAAAACCAATAAAAAAAATAAGAGATTTTAAACATCAAAACAATATTTAAAATTAGAACTCTGTTATATAACTGCAGTATTTTTAATTTTCGATTGAAACAAGAATTGTAGGAGTGGTAAAAAAATTATATATATATATACATATAAAATATACAAATTTATATTAAAGAACCTATATCCAAATGTACAAAAATACAGTAAAGGGAATAATAATAATAAAGCTTTACACCTACTGGTAATTAGTGATCGTTATTGATCATGTGTATGAGAAAAAGTACATTGTTTGGACAGCTAGGAATAATTAATTATAACGTTAAAACATTTGATATTATTGATAATAAATACAATTTTACAAAATATGTATAATACAAAAGTTTTAACAAACAAGAAACAAAAGAGTAATTTCAAAGTTGATATAGTTTTATATAATAATAAATTGTCCAAATTTATATAAAATGGTCTCACTTTTTAGTGTTTTAAATATACATTTTTAATTCACTAAAATATATTTTTAATTGATCTTAATATCAGTCCATAATTTCCTGTTAAAAAAAAAATATATATATATATATAATATTCAAACTTAATTACATTCAACTAGACGTGAAAAACGTGCCAAGAATACAGAAGACACTGTGTTGTGGAATATTTTTATACATGTCAAACATCGTGACACATACGTGAAGGGTGAAATAATAACCTCTTCTAAGTTAGCTAACTATGTAAATTTACAGGAAAATGTGATTTTTAGTAGACAAAATAAAATTTTGATATAAATATATTTCGTCACAACATAAAGGAGATCAATCTGGTAAATATGCTTGCTATGTTATATTCTTATGTGGAGCCTTATGTTTATGGGGGGGGGGGAGGGTAAAGTTTTAAAGTCATTTCGTCAATTTCCCTTTGTAAACGTACTCAATTTTCTGCATGATTGCTTGACATATTATACTTTCTACTAAATAATACGAATTGCTCTATACCAATTTCACATGTAGTGTTGGAGTGTAGGCTATATTGCAAGAGTTCACATTTCAAGGAAATTCTCAAAGGAAAGCTGATAGAAGGACAAATGTTTCAGGACGTATTCTAGTTACAATAATTGTGAATATATATTGCTCCTTATATTTCAAATCCTATTCATGTTTGATTACAAATATATAATAAATATTTAGAAACATAATATATATATATATGATATGAGTACGATATATATATCAATCATTCTAATATATACATAATTTATTACATACTTATGTTTCACACTTTTGGTTTTATAATATAAAATATAAAAATAGTTAGGGGTACTCTGGAGATTGTTTCTCCAGATGATCTATGCAACTTGCTTTGAAATTTGCCACACGAATTTTCTATAGTTCAACGATATATTATCTACATTATTTTTTTACAAAACGTCTAACATAAAAGTATAAAACCTTTTTGTTATGGAAGTTTTCATACAAAATATAGAAATTTGTTCCTTGTAATTTCTGTAGTTTAACGATGTACAATAAAAATAATTTCTATAAAACTTTTAAACCTACCTTTCAAAACTTTTAAAATACTTGTTGTTGTGATTATCTGTTATCCCCCAGTAAAAGCCATCTTTGTAGTATGTGATTATTGAATGTAACATTTTCTTTCTTTTGTTATTTAAATGTTTCTATGTTGTATTGAAATTAAGGAGGTGTGTGTCTTACTACGTACTTTGTTTATTTTTGTTTAAAAAACAAACCAACCTCTCGGTCATTCCCTTATAATAAAAAGAAAAAATAGCATAAAATCAAGGACCTTGAATACATTAATAGCGTCAAATTTGTAAAAGAAAAAGAGTTGGTCAAAAAAGATCTGATAGGAAATATGAAAGGGTCTCACTCAAGATTTCACGAAAAAAATGTGTAAATTCAACTAACTTCGTTCTGCATCAGCCAAGCTCGTTCTTACTAGAATTACCTGCTAAACATATTAATTTCTTGTTGTCCAAGGCGAAAAACCTTGTGGTATTCATTTCTTTAAACAAAAATATAAGTGGAAAGTACTTCGTCAGTAATTCAAAGTACAGACTCCAGCTCTCGAGTAATCTGATGTGAGTGTTTGAAGAGAATAAGAGTTTGTCAAAGTAACCTGATAGGAAAAATGAAAGAGAGAGATATGATATAACCCAAAACTAAATGTTTGAAGACAGGTGTTAATCTAGCAAAGTTACCTCGGGATTGCAACACCCTTACACACTATAATGTGTCTGGGGGTGATATATACACAAAAAACTCACATACACACATTATTGTTTTAAAATTTGAAATAGAATTTAGTTAATGACTCGACCTCGTCCTAACAAATAAAACAGCAAGCCATTCTATCTCTTTTTATCATGAAACTCAATGAAAGCCCTCATCGAAAATCGAGTGGGATCGTTATGCTAATGTTAAAAATTAAGACAAATTAGACTGTCAAGTATTCACACTATCTGATTATCATATAAAATTCTGATCTTGTTGTAATGCAAACAAAGTCTCTCATACATGGAGTAGTAACAGGAAATTACTAGTGTGGCTCTATACCAAATGGGTTTCTGTGTATAAAGAAATGTTCTTTAAAAACCAGGGATCACGATGTAGCTGCTTGATATATTATTATAATTTCAAGACAGCTTATTTTTAATGCCTTAAAAAGCACACTATGATGTAATGACACAGTACAAAATATTACTTTACAAAATAATTTTGCGAGATAACAACGGACGACTCAATTGTGTGGATTGTTTTGAAGGGACCGTGTGATCCAATTGTTCCATTACTCTTTAACATGGTATACACAAAAAAAAGCAGGATTGAACTGGCTTTACAATTTATTAATAACAAATAATTCAGATTCAAGATACGAAGACTTTATTGCCGTTAAAGTTAGAAGAATTAAAGCAGTTAGTGAAGCTTTTTTAGATCGAAATAAAAAAAAAACAAAACAAGAGCCGTGTAGTTTTTTAGTGTAAGTGATAACTATATAATCTCCAACTACATATGTACTTATGGGAATGAGAAGTTGACTGGAAGGGGAAGTCAAACAAAAGCGAGTTGGAATACTGTAAAAACACCTCGTTATGTGATGCCGGAAAACAGATTCGTTGAAAACCCATATCCAGAAAATGATAATAATGTCTAATAACACTTGTGGTAAATAGTAAATAATGTAAATTTATAATGATTTAGTATATAAAATTTGGGATTTAGAAACATTTCCATATCTTAAAATAGAACTTACTGGTGATGCATAGTCTCTTTTTGGTGAGACCAAATTGTGATGGTGGATTAATTAAAGTTGTTGAATATTTCAGAATAAAATATGTCTCAAACTTTAATTTAATTACCTTTAGTCAGGCCAAAGTTTCTTTACCTGCTGACTATGTAATTAGTAGTGCACAGTTAAATTCATTAAAACTTATTGAATGTTTGGATTGCATTGCCTTCATGCAATTTATTTATTATTTTATGTTTAAACTCATATTTCTTCGTATTGAATTTATATATCTGTGCACTAAAATTTAAAAGTTTAAATAAATATACAGGATGTTCTAAAAGTTTCAATACTTCAGGATATTTTATTTTGTTTGTGAACAATAGATTTCTTAATAAAATTTGAATTCATTTATTTCGCTATGAACGGACGTCCTGCAGAAGAATTCGGTAAAATCTTCAATGTAGGCATAGGTCGAGTATACCTAATTGTAAAGATCTTTGTTAGTAGAACACATTGCCGCCAACCTGAATCCAAAAGGACGAGCCATTCGGAATTGGCTGCCCCCATAGTTTATTTGCCTATAGTCTAACTCACAAAGCAATTAACGCTCAATAAGGACTAATAACGTAAGTTTATAATTTGTTCAGTACCGGTACATTGATTTTATATACTTCAAAAATAAAACCAACAGACATTAGATCTTTTATAGTTTTTACCTTAAGTTTATTTGAGTGATTGCATTCGGGTTTTTAGCAATGTGTTCTACTAACAAATAAAGTTTCAACCTGTACTTACTTTAAAATATTTACCCAATTTATTCTATTTTTTTGTCTCCCAATAGCGAAATATGACAGTTAAGTGTACCAAAGTGTTGTTAACTTGATTAAGGACGTAACCCTAGAAATTTACAGTTGTATGTTTTTTTTCCAAACAAATTATCCTCAAGTGTCGAGATTTTTTGAACACTAAGTATATAAATTTAGGAAAATATTATTCATCAACTTATAACACGTATTGTTTATATTTTATAGCTAATTGTTTGTAAAACATAATTAAAAACATAATTATTCTGTTTTTAAATTTCCAATACATAATTAGTATATACAAAGTATTGTGTAGGATAGAAAATTAAACTTTTAGATTATTGCGAATATGGAGTTAAAATGATTTAGATTATAAGCTTCCAAAATGTCACCAAAATAAATTTTCAACTGAATTTCTACGATATTTATATTTATGTTTTTAAGTATAGTTCCTTGTTATTAAATACTTATAATTTCTTCAATAATTAAAAACAGACCTTATAATTTTAGACTTATTTATTTAGGTCCTGTGAAAAAACAGAGATTCTTTGGAGTTAAGACATTAACAACAATCGTACAAACAATAGTTTGAACAATTTGAGACAGGTTTTATCTTTTCCTTGAACACTTTATTCAGTCTTTTTACACCCATGTTACATATATTTGTTTAAAGATTGAATTGTCGTTAAAAATGTTTAGAGAATTGTATTGAATTTAAAAGTTGTTCACAACCTTTAAAAAATTGTCTAAAATAAAAATAGACTTTTTGTCGTCACCTTTATTTTGGCAGGATTAAACACACATTTAATAAAGTATTTATGTGGAAATGTATTCGCGAAACTATACTTTTATGAATTTTTACACCAGAAATACTCTGAGGAAAGACACACCAGTAATTAATACTAGTGATATGAATATCATATTTCGTCAATAATGATATTTTACAGTAGGGGAAACTGGTAGATGAGACATACACATATACAAGTTAGAGTTTACTTATAATATCAATATACTTGAGTACAGCAGCAGTGTCTGTGTTAAGTCGTGCATACTTGATCATATTACCCTAACTCTGGCAACGTACGTAACTTAGTTAAGCTTTGAAGTATTCCTTCTCGTCTTTATTACAAACTGTTATAGCATTAAAATAACAAGGGAAACTTTCTAATCATAAAATGTCGTTAACACTTACAAATTTAATTGTATTTGGAGTTTATAAAGAATTGGAATAAACATTATCTCCTGATAATCGTCATAATCATAATAGAAGGGAGCAAAAATCCAAAAATGTTTTTTTTCGAACTTTGAAAATTCAAATTTTGTTTGCATTCCCAAAAAGAAATATTTCTTTCATAATTAAAATATATAGTTTTAAATTATACAATCCCTTTGAACCAATCAACATTGGGAGAAATTTTTTCATTTATTTATATTTAACAAAATGAAGATTTTACTGGACAAAAATCCCCTAGACACGAAATTTGTTGAAAAGTTAGGTTTCGGGGTTACTTTAATGGGAAAAAAAATCCAGCTTACCGTTGGGGGAGTGGGGGGTAGTGGTGTTAAAAGTTAGGACAAAACGCTTTTGTAAATATCTCAAAACTAAGCAAAATATCAAAAAAACGTTTAACACAAAAGCAGTTGACTAAATTTCCCATAAAAATGGTCCTTTGTAATTCTATCGTTAGATGCACTGGGATAGAAATATGAGCACTCAAAGTTGAGACGCTATTTTTTGTAATTGTTCTTATAGGGCATTTTTTACGAAAAAACTTGCATTTTTTGTGTTTAGGCCGATTTTTGTTTAGTAAAAAGCGCTAAATGTTTATACACGTAATACCAAGTATTTGGTTATTAATTCTTGCATGTATGTATATTTATGCACACATATATATATATATACACACTACAACTAAAACAACCTGCATTTTTAACGTAAGCGTTTTTAGTTGTATACACACACATATTATTATTTTTTATATATTATACTATTAACATGATTAATTAATATTATTAATGAATATATTAATGTAAATACCATGAATATAACAATAGTCATTAAGAATTACTAACAAAATAAATACTTATATAAAACAATTACATAGTTTTTAAGAGTCTATTTTTAAAATTTATAGAATATGTTTTCTTCTATGGGTATTCAACATAATATATGAGTATGCTCGCCATTACAGTTTTATCTTTGAAATTATTAATTACAAAAATTTGTATCTATGAAACCGGAAAGAAAACAACAAAGAAAATGAAAAAGTGACAATGTACCCTTTCTGAGATTTCAGAAATTATTTTTTTTAGTATTAAATGAAAATTAAGTATATGGGATGAAATTTTGTGTCTAAAATATTATGTATTTTATGAGTTAAACAAAAATAGAAATTACTAGAATATTTTTTTTAAATGTACACCGTTTATGTGCTAATGTTATAACAAATATAAATAGGGTACAATAATTGTTCTTGTTTGTATTATAAAGATAAATGTCCCGTACTATGAATGAAATGTTAAAAATAATGCTATCAGTTTATTAATTCTCTTCTTAAAATATCGTCATAAAACTCGAAGAGAAAAATAATAAACTCTTCTAAAACTTAGCAAACCGGTCTTTTGGCACGAAAACGTTATTTTTAGAAGGAAAATATATAATTTATTTCGTCACAACATAAAATAAAAGATGGATTAAGGTTAATATTGTCTCAGTTGTTAGTAGCAAACGCGTAAATATAATTATATTATTGGGAAAATGAACCTAGTTAACTAAATAAAATCATAATACATGGATACAAATATTTCACGAAAAATCTGTGAGATGAAATCATAAAACAGTGAATCTTTTTCACAATAATAGTTTCTAAAATATTTTAAAAAAATTTCCAACCTACATCCTATTAGCTCTTCACTTAAAACTTCATGGAGTAATTTTCTAAAGTGCCTCTTGACAGATGAATATCTCAAGACAAATAATTTAATCATTATAAGTTGCTTTATAAAAGTTACTAAAGTAGTCTTGTAATGTAGATTGCAAGAGTTTGTATTCATGGTATATTCTACGGGAAACCTCACTATCTGGGATAAATAATTACATTAAAATGTATACTATATAAATTATTTTTGTGACTAGATTGCTTCATATATTTATCTCATATTTCTTGCTCAAATTATGTTGTCAAATCATTTATAAAGTTTAACGTCAATATAGTGTTATAAAAATTCAAATACTTGTCGTTTTAAAATATACAATTATAAATACACAAACATACACACACAAGTAAATAAACGCTATGAAACAAGACTAAAAAAGTAATCAACAAATTCCTGCCAGAGTATTTTTTTAATTTAAAGTTGTATTACCTGTACTCCTTGTAATTTTTGTTTTGTTTTTTTACTTAAAGTTGGGATTAAGTTGGCTCATGTATCGAATATTAACAAATAGAGGCAAATATATTTCATAAAAATGTGAACGGAATTTAAAAGTTAATGAATATAAAGCCCCATTGAACTTTTTTTAAAATTCTACATATAATGGATAAACTGATGCCACAAGTTTACTTATACAATCAAGATATATAACAAACTGCAAATATAAATATATGCAAAACTAATATTCAATTCATTATGTAACCAACATTGAAAATACAAAACTTTGATTTTTACGAATAATTTTGACATTGGTTTGAAACAAAATAATGTGCATCATTCCAGTGTAATAATGCCCATCCAAAAATACAATTCAATTCGTAGATTTCTCTCCCATATTTTATAGTCAAAACATTATAATTTTTAAATGCAAAATTAAATTTAAATTTTTATAACTTTATATATTCTAATAAAACACATAATATCCCATTTATAAGAAAAAGGGTTTATTGCATTTTCTTGGAATCTTGAATTTTATTACCTGGCCACTGAATAGAACACAAAAAGCGTTTGAAGATAAAGAATAGAATCATTATTTGTATGGTCTCAACACGTCAAGTGGGAAGAGTTCATGGGGTGATGGATGTGGTCAATGTGATATATGTGTTCAATAAACAGATTGAGGATAAAGCCTGTGTATTGGAATCATTGATATTTTAGAATAGAAAATTTAAATATTGAATATTTTGGACTTTGTTAACGAAACCTGGAAAAAAAACGAATGGAAATAATTACAATCAATTACAAGATTTTTTTAAAAACAGTTGCTTGTTGTTTTACACGAAGCAATTCAATAATCTTTGTATACTCTCATTGTTTTTCAAAAAAAAGTTATATAATTGCTTAGATTACTAATTATTAATACAATAATAAATTTATATCCACAATTTACCACTTACACAAATCAACTCTTGTTGTAACTTTAATTTAAACTAGTCGTTTCCCGTTAAGAATTTTCACAGTTTTGAATAACAATAAGTCATATAAACAGTTATTTTTTAAAGATATAAACCATAAATTACAAGTAAAGTTAATGTACAGTTAAGTTGTTAATTTTACTAGATAAAAAATTCAGATCCAATTATTAAGCCAAATAAACGGTTTTATAGTGTGGTATGTATGAAATCATTCATAGCACAAAGTGAATCCTCCCGAATAAAGTAAGCACTATATATAAGTCAACCTAATAATAATTTCAAACAGATGTTATAAATTATCAACCAAAACAACAAAATAAAAACGTATTTGAAATTTAAATAGTTTAACTTTGTTATATGTAATCAATCAATCAAAACACAACGTGAACCAGCACATATAAAATAAGCACTGTATAAGTTAAGCTAAAAATAATTTCAAACGTATGTTATAAATTATCAATCAAAACAACAAAATAAAAAGGATTTAAGAATTTAAACCCTTTAATATGGCCAGTTGTAAGCAATCAATTACAACACAACGTGATGCTGGACTAATTAAATAGGCGCTGTATAAGTTAACATAAAATAACTCAAACAGCCATTATAAATTGTCAACCAAAACAACAAAATAAAATGTAATTAAAAATTTAAACCTTTTAATTTTGCCAGTTGTAAACACTCAATACAACACAACTTGAATCCGTACAAATAAAGTAAGTAAATACAAGTAAACTATAAAACCTAAATATGCAATAGAATTTACTTCATATTTAATATTTATCTTAGATAAAACTAATTAAAATATTACAATCAATAACAAGTTAGAACTATTAAAAAAAACTGTTTCTTGTTATTTTCATGAACAATTCCATAAATCTTTGCACACTCTCATATTTTTTTTTCAGAACAAAGTATTTATTTGTCATTGATTAGATTGCTTTTCATTAGTACAATAATACATTTATATGAATATAAATTATATACCACTAACACAAATATATCCTTGCTGCACCTTTAATTTAAATTTTAACTTTTCATGACATCGTATTTTACGGCACAATTTTTAAGCCATATTTTGAAGGTTCTAAGCTGCTAAATTTTGAAATTTTTTTTTTAATGTTACAAAATGACTTGTATGACTTTATTGATTTATTGTTAACAGAATAAATTATTGATTTATTATTTCAGACGATAAAAATTATAATTAATTTCTATTAGTATTTCCATTTTTAAAACTTAATTGGAATTGTTGCATTATAAATAGAGAAATCTTCTTTAGCAAGATGTCACCCATTTAAAAAACGTATACATACAGTATTAATGTATAAATTTAGGTTTAAGATATTCAAATATTTTTCTAATATAAAATTGCATTCTTTGCAAAGTGAAACTTGATTAAATCATAAACTGCTAACAAAAGACTGCGAGAGAGACAAGATTGCAAAAAACTTGCTCGTTATGCTGTCTTATATCCTACTGAGAGATATAATCAATACCAAACTGAACTGACTATCTTCATTTGTATAACATAAGAATTTTATGTTCTCGCATAACAACTGAATATTTTTCCTTACGAAAAAATAGCTTTATAGTCTACTAGTATATAATGATTAACCAATTTAATAATTTCTTTAAGGAATTTTTTTTCTAACAAACAATAATGTAAGTGTTAAGTGAAGAATAATTTGTTTAACGTAAATATTTTTGCTAGTCAAAAATGTATTACATTTCATATATTAAAAATACCAAGAGAAGAAAATTTCTTACACTTTCCCATTCTAGTTCCTTAACTAGATCAAGTGAAAAACTGTAGTCGAACTATTATTTCTACAGTCGTAACAAACAATGCAAATTTATAAGGCATTACAATAATTTAAAAACGAAAATGTGAATATATGAATGCCAAATTATAATAACAAAATGATTCCACTTACACAATTAAGATTAAAATAAATATCTTACATGGCCGCTTATTTAATCTTAACATTAAATTATGCGAATTGTTGAAACATTACTAGCTTACTAGCTATTTGAAGTTTGTATATTAAGTTAAAGTTTGTAAGAATTGAAAAAAAAAGTTATATTGTAAAATTTCCTATATTATTAATACATCTTTCTTCATGTATTATATATATATACACACATATATATGACAATACTATATATAGTTGACAATATTACTAGTTTTAGAATAGTTTAACAATAATTTGTGTTTTTGTATCTTACTTTGTTTAAAGAATTCTTTCTCAAACAACTAACAACAATGTATTCTTTTGCATACAAATAATAAGGCTTTTTTTTTGCACAAATATTTTTCATCCTAAAATTTTTTTGATTTGATAAAAATTATTTCTTTCACATATTGAACGTACGAAAAGCTGAAATTTTATATTTCAAGAAACATATATTTTTCAATTTCTACTAAAATATCATTTTACACAATCAAAATGTACATACAGTTGGTACAAACAGTAATATTTTAATCAGATTAGTGATTACGTGAGTGGTTACTGTAAGATAATAATACACAATTGTATCACCAATTTAAAAAGAGACTGAAAACAATTACGCCCAACTTAAATTAAAAATAAAATTATACACATTAATGTTCACAATTTACTAAATTAATTAACATATTTTACGATTTTGACCAATTATAACCTTCTAAATAACCCTATGACGAGTTTTTGGATATACGCATACCAAATTTTATTCAGCTCTACAGGTTTGTCTTTCAGAACACTTTACAGATAGACAATATACCAAAATCCAATAAACTCAAGAGACTCTTAAAACAATATACCTAATCCACAAAACAACTCCACATCATTTGTTTTACCCATCATATAACATTATAATATTAAATACAGATTATACAAATTATGCAAACATAGGCCAATGTGAATGTACAAATTAAAAATCGGGCTTTGCCAATTGAATGTCTTAAATAACCGTTCAAAAAAAATTTTACATAGCCAACTATTTAGAAGTTCTTATAGGTTTCTCTTGAGATAGGTATTTTTAATGAGTTATACAAGTAATCAGTTATCGTCTATTTAAAACTCTTTTACAAATATATTGGTTTGAAATTAAAATGGAATAGACTTCTTGTGTTTTATAGCAATTATTCCTTCTTATTAAAAAATAAAATTATTTTATTGAATTATTGAAACGTTTTATACTCCAGTTAAGCATAGATATATTCCTTACTGTATCTAAAAATATCTAATGTAATCTGAAGGGCAATAGAAGAGATATATTGCTTAATCGTGGTCCGTATTTGTTTGCTGACTACGTTCTACAAAAACATCGATTGTCACAGAAAATGTAATAAATCTTTATATTTGGATTATTAATTGCTTAGAGTTTCCTTTACTGAAACATTAATAAATTATTTCCCTACATAAACACATAAAACTTGCAAACTTAGATTTTAACTATTAATAATAACAATAACACTCATAATAGTACTATTTAGGCAACTTCACAAGGATTATGAAATTTTTATTTAGAATTTTATTTGAGCAAGATAAAGAAGAACGTATTGAAAATGCTATAATTGTATATTTGATTTTTAACAAAAGAGACTATTACATTTTTGCTCTAATATTCTCTGAAAATCCTTGTGGTTCACAAATAATTGTAGTTAGGGGAATTCTTGTTTTCCTTATGCATTCCTTGGACATTAGATTTTGGACACTATAATAAACAAAAACTTACATCTGTCATATAGAGTGGTTATCTGGAACGATTCTTCAATTCCAGAAACCCAAAAGTTTTAACGCTTAGAAAGTAAAGTTATGAAACCTTTTCGTTATTTTAAACAGTGAGTGGATTGTATGGTTGCAGTATTCATAAAGTTATGTATTAAATTTAAAACGATTACAACTTATTATTGTTCTCTTATAATTTTTATAAATGAATTTGTTGTTAATTACGTTAAACCGCGGTTGGTTTTATTGTATTAAAAATAAATATTCCAAAGAAAAGTTAATCATTTTAAAAATACAATGTTTAGTCCTAAAGTATGACAACTTAGTGTGTGATATGTATACTTCGATTCTTCATTTATCTGTTTATACATATTTCACAATATCTTAACAATAGATAGAAAGTGAAAGAGGTTTAAAAAATTCACATTATGTTATATTATTTTAAAGATATAACCACTTAAAAATCCTATGTTCAAAAACTTTTGAAATGTATTATTTTTCAATGATACAAAAGAGTATTTTATGTTTCATTAATAATATCTTATAAGTACATTGCAACTACATCTTACTGTGTGTTTGATCTATCCCCACGTGTATGTTTATGGTTTATAATTATATAATATATAATTATAGACTAGTCAAGAAAAGATTTAGTTGAACAATTCAAGAACAATTTAATATGCTCAGACATTGATACCGTTTTAAATTCAAGATACAGTGATTCCTACAAACATGTAAGTGGCTTAACCCCCTATGAACCATACTTTGAAGAGAATTGTCCTTTATACATACTAAGGATTACTGCTCAATTACGCCTTGCTGGCAAGAAATATTATAGATTAATATTGCAGAAAGACAACTATAGCTTTAACCCCAGTGAAATCTGCCTAATATGTGTAACAGGAAATGACACTATAACTCACCTTTTGTTGGAATGTAAAGGGTGTAATCTTTTTAGATGTAAATATTTGAACAATTACAATTTTTTGCAATATTTATATAATATGGAGACAATATTAACCCCAACCTCAGTGCAGGCCATGGAGAATATCTACATTTTTGTTATGTATAGCCTAAAACTTAGAAAATCTATTTTAAACTTAATGTAATAAATTAGTTTGTTAAAATATCATCAAATAACTAACTCGTTTGTAAATGTACTGATATTATTGTAGTTCGTATAATTTGGTGTTACTTCGATTCCTAAAATTGTGTTACCTGTTTGTATAAACATATTTTTGTAATGAATTCATTTTTCAGTATCCAAGTCACTAATATATATAATAAAGTACTATACCTTAATTTTCCGTCAGTGAACTTCTTTTTCTTTACTCTTGACGCGTTTCGAGATTTTTATCCCATCATCAGAAATTCCCTCTATGGATGGAGGTCGTCAAAACGTTAAATACACAAACACATACACATAACGCACAACACATTTAAAAAACACAGTCTGTAGATGCGCATCTTACGGCTCCCGTACTTACCTCATAAATTAGGAAATGTTGAGGGGAAAGTTTTAGTAACAGGTTTGGTTTTATTATACTAAAGAAAATTATTTTATTATTGCAACCACTTTTAAAACTTCAGCTTTGTCTTTTAAAATATCTTAAAAATTGCTTGCAGATAAGTTTCACCAAGTTGTTAAGTATGTATAAAGAGGGACGTGTCTTTAATTACTGACAAATGGCTTTAAACTGTAAATTAGTACTTTATGAGAAGTTACAGAACAAGAATGTCAGGTATTTGAATTTAGAATGAACATACTTTTCATTACAAAGATATACTAGTAGGAAAATAATGTACTAAATATAATTTTACACAACAGAAACGTCACTTAATTTATCCACATTTTCAACCTATTATTACAAATAGTTAATATTAGTAAATTGCACATTAGTAATGTTAGTAAATCATTATTTTATTACATTCTGTTCCAAAAAATATTTTAAAAAACCTGTTCGTCACCCTATCTCAAAATAGTTGGAAATCAAATGCTCTAATTAACTATTGATCTATTGGTCTGATCTTCATCTAAGGTAAGATCTCTTCATTCCTTGTATAGATTCTTTAAATTTTTAATAATACCCTTGATGAACTATACTTATCAATACATATTCAATCGTTATAGTGGTATCCAATACACCTTTAAAGAAATTACAATTAAAAAAAAAAATTAATAAAAATTTTTAATATTTCTTGTTGAAACTCCATATTCAAGGATTAAATAAAGCAATAAACCTAAAGTTTTAAAATTATTTAATAATATAAATGAGCTACAATTGTTTCGTCTTGCGACAATATCGGAATTCAACTGAGTTGCCCGATGATGCCGTAGGCGAAACAATTTTAGCTCATTAAAATTATAAAAATAATTTTGAAACTTTAGCTTTATTGCTTTATTTAATCCTTAAAAAAAATAGATTAGTATTGTGATGGCAATTGTAAAAAGTGATAGCAATAACATGTTTGCTAGGCAATACAAAATACTATTTGTTTATTTGGTCAAAAAAGGTAACAATAATTCATATTTTAGGAAATATGACAACTAGGTCGATATATAAGTCAAAGTAGTATTATTCATTTTATAATGGTGGTCACTCACAACTGTATGGTTTTAAGGTGAAAGTCCCAACTAGGAAGTCAGTGTAAGTGATTTGAAGTTTAAATATAATATTGTAAATGAGGTAAATGAGCAACTGTAATTAAATAGAATACAACTTGAATACAAGATCTCACAAAAATTACGTTTACTTAATTAAACGCGTTTCAACGACAAAGTCGCTATCCTCAGTGTTACATGAGCTAATTACATAATAACTAAACTATAACTTATGACAGTTAATCAATTAATAAGAGTGAATTATAAATAGTAGTTGGATCATTTATGCTCTCAACAATTTAGACCATATGCTGGGTTATTTTTCGAAAACTCCCCACCCTAATATTTTTTTTAACCGAAAAAGTTACTCGAATAAAGTTTATTGAGAATATTTGAGCCGCAGGACAAGCTTACAAACATTTTTACAAAACCCAAATTGACCCCTCTACCCCAAACAACCCCCGATTCCAAAACTTGTAATGGATTCCAATGACTTATAATATGTTAAAGTAATGGTCAGGGGAAAATATGAGTTTTGGTGGTGATAAAATAAAGAAAAAGGTCTATGCGTTCGCTCCTTACGTTTAAAAAAAAAATTTACATTTGTTCGTAAAACTACATTAAACTCTTGATTGGAGGTACTGAAAAAAAATCAAAAACTGATTTGTAAACTGTAACAGAACAGGTTGTAGAACATCGAAAACCATCCATTTCATCCTCAATCAACCCCCAACTCCAATTGTTATCGGCACCTTAAGCTTTTGATATTGCCAAGTTAAAGTGCATAACAAACAATCAGTTTTGGTGGTAAACAAATTTAAAATCAGTATATATTATATAAAATTGGTTTGAAATGTAATTTTGTTAGAACTGTTCAAAATCTACGTAAAAACGGATTGTTTAATGACCATCCACTTCGTATAGTACCTTTAAAAATGAAACAAAACTAGCAATAATAGGAGGTTTTATCTTAACAAAAATCACAAAACATGTTCAAAATGCTCACCATTTTTCTTCAAGCAACAATAGAGTGCGTTTTAGAAAAATTGGGACCATTTAAAATCTGTTGTGTACTAGACCCTTACATCTGATCTACAAGACTTGAAGAACAGAATTTGTCCAAGGTTATAACAAAATTTGGATTGTTTGGGGGTGAAGAATGTGGTTTTGGGTTTTGTACAAATATCTTTTAATGTCCCCCTATGACTAAAAAAAATTCATAGTAAACATAATTTGAATACCTGTTTCGGTCGAAAAATAGATTAGAGTGAAAGTTTCGAAAAATCACCCGCTATACTGAAGGTTATACCTATTTTTACATTATCTTGTCTAGTGCGCAAAAACACCCATTAAAATCTACAGCGGTTTTAAAATCTTAGAGTTTCATCATCAGGACGCACAATAAGTCAATTTCCTCGATAGAGCCCGTCATAAAATTTACAAAACAGATTTACAAAAAAAAAAGAATATAAAAATCAAAACATAATTATAATAAAATATGGATGTAAATAGTTTATATTTAGGACAAAATAATATTACTGTGAAAGTTTTAAACCGGTCACCTCTAGACACAATTAGTAAATTAATGATGATGATAAAACACAGGTGTATTGAAAGCGATATAGCCTTTACGAAGTGAATGTTAGACAACTTGACAGTATAAACCATGGTGTATGTAAACACTATGTAGCCCTGTGTCTATGTAATGAGATGGACCACCAGCCACTTTCAGTGATGGGGGGGGGGAATCGAAATATGTTTGTTCAGATAAGGTAATCACAATTTTAGAGTTTGTATACATCGTTAGGTACAGTATAATATTTAATACCGGTTTGAAATCCCAATAAATGGAAAGTAAAAATCACTGTCCAAAAAACAAGTCACCCAAAAAGCGACTAACTTTTATTATATCTCACTGTGAATTGAATTTTACATTTAGCTGTGGTGTCCCTTACTGTATGACCTACTTCTTGGTCTGTCTATATGGTTGTGTGTCAAATTGGGTTTAATAAATACTATTACACATTTTAAAAAAGGGAGGTCTAATGTACGTAAAACCACTAGTTTTACATTTCTAACTAAATCAGAAGTGAGGTAATTAAATATTTTTAGTATAATAAATAGGACTGTAAATTTTATTAAGTACATTCATCTTTATAAATATATTCTGATGTTCATCTAAATTAAGTATATGCATTATTAAAATATTATTTTCAACAATTATATATTAAACTTTGAATGACAAGGTGTTTGTACTTCATGGTAAAAAAACACCATACAGTATTTTTTAATAAAGGTAACTCCTTCAATACGTTTCACCAGTCCTCACTATGAACGTTAATATTGTGTTCGCTTAACTGAAAGTAGTATAGAAATTAAATTAAGTTTTTTATTAGGTTTAAATACATATTCAAATTCTCCCATGGATCTATATATTCAAATATATTTAGGGACAATATATCCACATATATTATGACAACATTGTTGGAGTATTAACTTACACAATCAACCCAATGTCAATACAACATATCGATTTCCTCCCCTATTTTGGCTGGGAACCAAAAGCCGGTCTTATATTTAAAAGACGACTGCGGCTTGGCTTACTGAATTTATGAGTTAAACGAATTTATAATTGGATCTTGTTTTTGTATCGCAATTGCCAATCACATTATCAAGGGTATATAGAGGCAGTTATGGTAAAAGGCGATGCTTTTAAACTTATTTAATAACTTTGAAAGAGAATAAAAAAAAGCTATAAGCTGATAAATATGTTGAAGATCAACACAATATAACTATTTAAATATTAATAATTAAAAATTGACCTAATTTATACTGCAACTATTTGTAATATAATTGTTTGTCACAACAGTAATTGTATCTCAATTTAATAATAGCACTAAATAGAATTTGACAAGTCTTAAAGTAAAAGCGGTTTAAATCTCTGTAAGAATTTCAAATCTCAGAAGAAAGAGGCTTCTTGTTCAATATTGTTTAACTAGGTAAAGAAAAACTTTCCGAGGTCGGTTATTTCGGGAAAACATTTTCCTGGGGGAACGGATATTATTTTCCTAACTGACTTTTCGGTTTTATTTTTACTCCTTCCGGGTACTTCTTCAATTTTGCATTTCATATTTGAAAAAAAAAAAGTTTTTTTATTGTTATTTTATAGATTGTAGTATAGTTAAGAAATTAAATGTATTGGTCCCTCAATATTACAATCCTAACTTTTCAAATGTGATTGTTTTCGTTCAGTGACTGTAATAACAAACGCAATGTTGTTTCAAAAAAGAAAATCAAAAAACAACAACAACGGTCATACTGTCACGTTCGATATATATCATACTGTCACGTTCGATATATATATATATATATATATATATATATATATATATATATATATATATATATATAATTGATCTTCAGAACCTAAGCTTTCCAGTGATACCATCCTGAGTTCTGTATGTTAAGTGGGCGTGGTGTAGTTCTTAAACGCACAAAATAGGTTAGGCCAAAATTAAACAATTTGGAAAGTGTTTTAAACTTGATTTTGCGATTTTACATACAAATTAAGTTACCATAGCAACCAATATAACAATATAAACAGCTGATTAGATGTAATACATCAAATATTGATTGTGTTGCGATTCGTGACTGATGCTAGAATAAAGGTAGATAATGTGTTTTTAAATAAGTTTTTAAAATATCAAAATGAAATATAATTGAATTTTCATGTGAAAATTTTTCTTTATACTATTGATCCTTAGACACTAAGCTATCCAATGAGACCTTCCCCATCTCGGTAGGTTGAATGGGTGTAGAGAAGTTCTTTAGCAAACATATTTAGGTTGTGCTGAATTATATAAATGATATGTTAAAGAAAGTAACAACATATAGGTGTAGGGTAAAATAATAACTCCTCACTACATTCAATTTAATCTGTGAATTGGTATTAAACTTGGCATGAGGAAGGAATATGTATGTAGGATTTAATGTCATTCTTCACAATATAAAATGAAGACGTATCAATCCATACAATTAAAATAGTTCAATCACAATTGGAACTTCAGTTAGGTCACTAAAACAGCTAAATATTGGGATATATAATGAAATTTACTATCATTCAAAACAATAGCAGTGAATGGACATAATAATTTTACTAAAGTCTTAGTTTTAAAATTTACCATAATACAAATAGGACACTCCGAATGACAAGTTAAGATTTACCATTGTAAATTAATAGTTGCTCATTTCAAAATATTTTTACTAGGAACAAGCTCACTTGACGGCATGCAATTTCCTGTGTTATTTGACAGATGACTATTCAATTGCAAATAGTTTACAAGTTGCTTTACTAATGTTACAAATAAATGTAGTCTTGAAGTGTGCATTGCATAGGTTTGCTTTTAAGTTGCTTTGGAGGACGCTGGAAAAAAATCCATTACAACATATTCAAACCATTTCAAGTATTTGTGGAAAAAAATTTCTCTACACAATTGGCATGCGTTACTCATATTTTGTATGTTACCACTTCATAAAGTGTAATATCTGTGTAAAAAGGTAACTTTTTAAAGGTGGTATTTAGGAAGTGGGTTTTACCCCTTAGACATTTCAATTTACAATTTTTCATATTAAAAAAAAAAAAAAAAAAAAAAAAAAAAAAAAAAAAAAAACACTCTAGAATATAATTGACATAGTTCATATTAATTTTAGAACTTTAGTTAGTTGGCTTACGAAATGAATAATGCGAGAAATAATGAATTAATGAAAACTATAATAGTGAATGAAAACAATAGTTTTAATTAAAACCTTAGTTGGAAATTATATCTGAAAATAAATGGGAAACTCCACGTAACAATAGATTTCACATTCTGAAATAATAGTTGTTAAACCTTTCATATTCCCACCACTCCATCAGTTAACTAATTTAATCATCTTTTCTTAACTATTGGAATTAATTTTCTGTAAATGTCACTTGAGAGATGAATATTTCAAGACTTTAACTTTAAACTAAATATGACAAGTTACTTTACAAGTTGCAAATGTAGTTTTAAATTGGATCCGTTCACATGGAAGGAATATCCCACGGGAAAGCAATGTAGAAAGAAAAGTAGCCTTGAAATACATGTAGAAATATCACAACTTATCTTCACTTTTTCATAAGATATTTTTTGTAATAAATATTTCGATACCGGTACCACGTTTATTTATTCCTACTCTTTTGTAAAATAAAAATTGTAAAATAACTTATTTAATATAACAAGGTTATTTAAAATATAATTTAACAAGGAAATAAAAATTATGGGTTTTATACTAAAAACATTCCATCTGTTAGCCATCAAATATTCATTACCATAACTACCTTTTTAAGGTATATTTTAGGTGGAGTTTCTCTATGACAGAATCCACTTACTTTTTAATCCTTATTTATATTATCTGTAATCTAAATTTTTCCAATATTGTACCTTTATATTAAAAATTTGTTCATGAATTTGTTCAGTAAAAGCAAAGCCAAAAATAACCGAGCTAAGAATAAGTTGATTTAAAAAATCAAGTTGAAATTATGTTAAAAGACATTGCATAAGTTTTGCTTAGTAGAAAAATTTATTTCTTAAAAAACCAAAATATAATTGAAACCGAATACTTTTATCTGATGTGATAAATGTAAATTCTGCATAGATAACACTTATGATGGTGCAAGAAAATTAAAGATAACAATTATTTGTATGGATATAAAATGTATGTTTTTTACTATGAAATAAATATTATGAAACCCTAAAATGAAACTCTAGAATGTTTTCAAGAAAGACGCAGCTCAATGAGACTGCAATTTACTAAATATTTCAAGTGAAAAATATACGACCTAGACTGGAAATTGAACCCAGGACCTTTGGTCCTACACGCCAAGTTTCTACCAACGGAACTATCCTTTAGTCGCTTCCCAAAATAGGGTGTACACTTCTCACTTGACTTTTACTTTTTGAATTACCTCATTACAAACAACATTGAAATTAATATTTACGTATGTATCTATTGACTTATCTATTTTATATCATTAGACTCTTATGCTGTTAGTGTATTCAAGGGTTAGGGGGTTTTTATTTTGTGTTAATTTTTTGTTTGTTAAAGCAATGATGACCAAGATGGGTTAAAATTGTTAAACTAAGATTGTTAAAACCAGTAAACAATTTTAACGTTAAATTTAAATATAAATAGCCATGGAAATTTTGGCGATTTTTTAAATAAAATCCATGACAAACTGTATTAGTTCAAAATCTGTACTGAATGAATATTTCATTCTACCACAATTTCAGTTTTTACTGTAGAAAACGAAGGAAAAGTCTAGATACAATAAAGCAAGTGTACTCAAATTGAATAGTTGATATTTAAGATGGGTTATCAACATAAACTATGTGAAACTAAGATTTATTACAATGGTAATTTGTAAATTTTATTGAGATTGTATTTTGTTTTCTATATAAAAAACTCAAACCTTGCGTTTTAGGGCTCATATAAATTACGTTAAGGACATGAACAATCAATTGTCGGTCTTTAAAAACTTATACAAAACACTTTCCTCAGATTTTTTGTTTTTTTAAAACAATTCCTATTTTTGAGATTTACACTACATAAGGAATTTCAATCGATACAATGTAATGTTTGCCTAATTGTAAGCTTTGATCAAGTTGACATTGTGAGAAAATTAGGACTCAACTAACAAATGAAAATCGGCGTAAAAAAATAAATTCCTAAAGTTGACTTTGAAACAGATATTTGAATACAATGTTACCGAATTATATTTTAAAATGTGTCTCTACTTCCACTGCGACGGTGGAAATTAAATTTTATACTATAGCTGCTACATTTAATTCAACGACAAGGTTTATATATTCTATGCGTATTATTTTATAATTTCTAAATTGGTTTTGACAATAAACTATTCACATTTCACTGAATATTGTCTCCCGCTAATATAATCTGTGAAACGAGACATGTAGTAATAGAAAAGATATATTGCATGAACGTGATAAATGTAGATTGAACGTTATTTGTTTGCGGCATCAATTTGTATTTCACTTAATTTTGTCTTCCTTCATTTAATTCCGTTCGGCTTCTGTTTCATTAAAAAAGATAATTTTTCAAAGAAACTATGATTTAAAACGTGCTTTTGTAAGTGCCAATATTGTACAAGACTTGAATATACAATAATGCATACATTTATTTTATTAATTTTAAACTACATTAATTTGATGTATAAATGTTACAGTTTTTTAAAATTATATTGTGAAGAACATTTTTTGTAATTTTAAACAATGGATAAAATACATGAAACAATTACTCTTAATGCGTCATTTTAAATATAAATTAAAGAAAATATTGTCTATTTTGTTAGTTTTGTTTTACTTGAAAGCTAGCAGATATAGGAAACAAGATTTTTGCTACTAAATAATGTTCAAACTGACATCCTTTTCGGGGATGGGAATAGATACTAAAAGAGTAAGCATGAAGGCTTGTTAGCTTAATTAATAATAATTACAAAATAAATAAAAATAATGACAACCATAAACCTTTTTATTTGTAAGCAACTTGCTACATTTATGTTTGCTTTAAATTTGTATTTATTCATTTTTTTTATTCAAATCTGTAATTTAATCATATTCCCTACAATTATCTAAATTTGAACTGTCGACGAATTTAGTTAAAAAAAGATTTCTTGAGTTACAAAACAAATTGTAGTACCTTTTTTAAACTTGTCATCTAGTGTAGGATTACTATCATTAAAATTATATCAAAAACAAAATAAAAATTACTATAAAAAAAGGTATTTTGGAAGAAGACAGATTACATAATGATTTAAAACAAAATATTTTCGAAGTGAACTTAATTCAGTAACAGTTTTATTTTTAATCCATACAAATCACATAAACATCAAATTGCAATAGTCATATATATATATATATCCTAGAACGCTAATATCATTAATTATAAAAAGGCTGTTGTTAAATATCATTTTTCATAAGACAAATTGAAATCTTATAATATTCAAAGGTTACAAAAGAACTCTATATAATGTTATGAACAACGAAGTTTAAGATTTTATTATTTTTTTAATTAACAGCAAGTGCAATATTAGATAATTTAAATATGTCACATTGAATTTAATGGAAATGGAACGTTATGTTGTGTTTTATCTCTATGAATATGTTTAGTTAACTGATTGGTGAGGGGAGTTAATTGTAGAATATATAGAAATACATTTAACATTTAAATTTAATTAATTAATTATGGAAAATGATGTAATATTTGTTTATTAGAATGGAATCCAATCATTAATATTGTATTGAATTTGAAACAAAATTAAATTTAAATATTTGAACGAAATCATTTTGTTGTTGAATAGGTTACCTACTAATAAATATATAGCCTATTACAACAAATGAAAGGATTTCTAATGACGGGTTTATGTCTTGATCGTTTAAATATCTAAGGACGTCCTTCCACAATATGTTTTTTTTTTTAATTATAGAAATAAGTACTGTGTTTATTTCATTAATTAAAAGTATTTTCTTTTCAATAATTGCTCAATAAATTTTAAATTTTAAAAGAATGCTTGCTTCGCAAAAATATGTATTATTATATTTTTTATAGGAAACCATAGATGTTGTAATATCATCTTGTATTTTCATGAGACAAATGTTTAAATTTAGTTTAATATTTTCTTAACGAAATAGTTTTAATACAAAGAAACTATGATTTAAAACGTGCTTTTTTATGTGCCAATATTTTGTATGGCTTGAATATAGAAAAATGACATTTGAAAAAAAAAAACCCATGATAAAATATAATCAAAGATATTTATCATAATATTTTTTTAGATAATCATGGAATAGAGATTTCCATACGAGCAGAGTGAATGTGTACTTTAAAATGAAGTATACAGAGGAAGGTATATTTAAGAATAGAGAGTTAATGGAAATAATTAAGTGATTAATTGTGTGTAGTTAATGATTTTTAGATCCATATGAGATTTGAGTAGTTCTATTTCTATGTAGTTACAATGACTGAAGGTCGCAGTGTGGTTAAACAAGTTGATATTTTACTGATTAAAAATGCTTTATAATATAATTTCTTTGACATTCGTGATTATTTTGTATCTCTTTATTCTTACTATTATTATCATAGAAGTACATAAATATGTAAAACTGAACATCGTGTTTTCAATCAACTAATGGAGGAATTAAAAATAAAACATAGAAAATAACTTATTCCTTTATTACCATCATATTTTTGGAGTAAAATATTAATCATGATATTAATCAAAGAAATATTAATGATGTGTTTAATTATAGTTTATTAAGCACACTTTCAGCCATGTGATCCTCACTAATTGCAAATTACAGAAATAAAAGAGAATTTTTTTTTTCAAAACGTCTCGTTATATAAAAATGCAAAACCTATCCCTTCCTTTAATTGTCCAAGTTTTTATTCATAAAGTTTTACAAAGATATCGTCATAAATATAGCTTTTAAAATAATAGTACAAGACTGGAATAGAAATACAAATATTTACTTACAAGAAATCTGATCATTTTTTCAAATTACAAATTAAATGTAGCTTTGAACGTAATGTGTTTCTATACTGCATCAAAATCTTATTTTCGTACAAATTTATTGTACTTGGTTTATTGTACAAAGTGCTACGCTTTTATTCAAATAATCACAATTAAATATAATAAATAACTAAGAGAAAACAACATTTAATTTCAAATATATTCTTTCCTCTAACCAAAATTTTTATGTTTTTTTCAAGAAAAGGTCAAATATATATAAATAGAAAACCAAATAGTAATAATGCCCACTTTTTTCCAATGGAAAGGTGTATTAACAATAATTTATATATTTATTTTACAGTTATAACTCGTTGTTTAAAAATTTGTTTAATCAAATTCTTACCACAAAGTGTCGGGAGAGTTTTGGGCGGAGATTTTAGCCTAAACAGTATTTTGAATTGTCAATCCAAAACTTCAAGCTAGAAAAGAAACAATTATGAGAAATTTCAAAAATAGTTGGCAGCACGTTTGGAATATAGTTTGTACCCTTACCTTTGTAATGCAATATATACTAACAAGGTACTTAATAAACCGATGTTAATAAAACTTTACAACAAAAACATGAATTATTTCCTTAATTCTCTTAAGTGGTCATTGTTAGATATTAATATTCACAAAATAATACGAACATTATGTCATTTTTAAATAAAAAGGGTGAAGAAAACTAAAACTACCAAATAGCATCAAATTTATTTGGGGAAACTAATGTTTGGGAATCGCAAATGTTCTTTCTCCCGTACTATAACGTAACAATAAAATAACTTAATTGTTTAGAACTATTTTAACTGCAAATCCTAAAGAACTTAAATATTTTTTAAAATTAATAAACCATAAACAGAGATTTAATTGTAGTGATTAGTTTTAATGGAGACTTTTCTTTAAAAAAATCTTTCCTTACTTTTTAAAACAGCATCCTAAATATTCGTTTTATCATTAATAAATAAATACCGTTAAACAGAAAAACTCAATGTAATCCTTTAATTAGTCACTTTTTTATGGTGATCGTTACAGAGTGCAAACATTGCATCAAGAGCCTTAACGGGAAGGATAGTTATTGTTCCCTTTGCTAATTCACAAAAACAAATATTCAAATCTGTGTTCCTCATTAATTCTTTTTTTGAATCAACAAAACTTTAATATGAAAAACGTTTTAAATTTCATGACATTTTCTATAATCGTAACTTTAATCTAAATAAATTGCTCTAAATTTATATTAAATCTGACATAAGGTTGTTAATTAAGTAAGAAACTACAAATAACTAAAATTATTTGAAACTTCAATGTACTACTGTTTACATTTTCTGTACAAGTTCAGTCCAGTAGCTACTTCACTACAATTTTGTGTGGGTGAGTTTCCAGGACTCTCTTCTATTCCCATTTAACTTGGTTAAACCATTCTCTATTTTCTATCTCCCACACTAATTGAAGTCTAATTTCAAAAATGCATAAATATTCTATTTATTTAATACCAGCTTTATAGATTATATATATTTCCCATTTGGAAAATTCTATACAAGTTTTTGATTATTCGTAAAATGTTTTTTAATTATTTATTAGATTTTTCTTCTTTGTCTTTTTAATTAGTGGTGATATAAAAGCAACATTTATCTGAAATAAAAATGTATTTTATCAAGTAAACTAATACTTGATAACACAGTTTCCGGTTTGTAGACGAGACTAACAAAAGGCTTTAAAAGAGGTTCGATTGTAAGAAAACCTGCTTGTTATCGCGGTCTTTTTATTATACTGACAGAGTCAACTTTGCACAGATGAAAAGAAAGGAAATACGAAATTGAGTTGGTTATCAAGAATTACGAAATCTAGGAATTTTTATATTCTTTTATCTAAAATGAAATATTTGCATTGAAAAATGTATAATTTTAAAATGTACAGTAATTTTCTTTTGGAATGTTTTAAGTTTCAACCTGAATGACAAAATTATTACACTTTTAAAATGAAGTTAAAAATTAAACTTTGCCACCGGTGATGTAGTAAAATTCTTATTTTAAGCAATCTGCTGCAAAAGCCTAGAACTTTAAAATGTGAAAGTTTGTATTGGAATAGATAATTTGAAGATGGCGACAGGAATTTTAGTAAATGTCTAAACTTAAAATTGATGATTCTGAATACATTTTTTTTTACACCCTACATAATTATAACTGTTTTGATTAAAAACTCAATAGAATGTTTGTATTAGGCATAGGATTATTTCTTTTATTTCGTCTAAGTATAAAAACAACATTATTTGATTGAAACAGTTTATACTCTGCATATTAGTTTTTATTGTACTATAAAACAAAACCTAAATAAACTGTAAAAGGTTGGAATAAAGTGTTAGTAAGAGTTACCTAATTTACTGATACGCGTATAATGTCCAAAACAATAGAAAAATTCATGGAATTTTTACAAATTTTTGATAGAAAATATTTCATTAAAAATATAATTGAAATTTGAATAATGATATCTAGTTTCTTCTAGCAATTATTATAAGGAGTACATTACTTTTAATTAAAGGGTATTGGCATTGTATACGTAAACAAGATAGACCAAACAAAATGCGTGAAACGGAGGTCAATCAACGAAAGTTTTCGATCCAGGTAAACAAACACCAGAGTAAGAAAAAAATAAATAAATAAAGCTATAAATTGGAGTAGGAAAGATTGATCAAAATGGCGAAAGATTGATGGACAGGGAATAGTGAAATAGCTAGTGAGCGAAGAGGAGCTGTATATTAGTCAATACAACGTCCTGTGAATAGATAGAGAACATTTTAGTAAAATTTATATTAGTAGTAAAATATTTTAATTAATCAAGATAATAAGTTAATTTGATAATTAAATAATATTACAGTTATTTTATGAGTGATCGGGATTTATGAGTTTAGTATTACCCATAAGGTGTGTGGGAAAAAATGTAATTGAAAATAAATAAATTTATTATTAACACAGCAATATTAAAATAAGCATTAACATTTGTATTACACAATTATATGTCCAAAGTGTTTCCCTCAATAAGGTCATTAAAGAATTGGTGAGATTTATTCAAATCAGAAGGATACTAACATTCTATAACGATTTAATATGCCCCAAATCACTGTAATATTCTAACTTATTGATAAATTAAACCCCTCTTCCATAATTACTTACATTTCATAATTCCTTGCATTATTAAAAGTTTTAAATCAATATATTTGTACAATGTGTAAAGTTTAGGTTAGGTACGGTTAGGTTACGTTATAGGATATTTATGATCTAGGATCGAAACTAGTATAGAGTATGGTGTTATTCTTTTATTTAGCAAAACAATCAAAACAGATTCAATTTGCAACAGTTTATGAATCAGTTTATGGAATATTTTACTCCTCATGTGAGTAACATGTAATGACAATAACTTGTACAAATTGCACTGTATAATATCCCTTGATAACATAATCTGGCGCATGAGACGAGTGGCAATAGAGAGGATTTATTGCATAAACATGGCAAACGTATATTGGTTATTTGTTCGCCGAGTTGAATTGTATCTTTTTTTGTATGTTCTCTTTATTTCGTTCGCTACCTTGAGTTTCATAACAAGTAAAATTTGTAATAACATGTTTTGGTTGGGACATAATTTCTTGATAAAACTACTATGTAATTAAATTTTTAACTTGACTCAACAATGGGAAGTACGAAAAATCGCCTATCGAAGGTACATGACATGTCAATTTTTCGATACCATAAGCGTCAAACTCCTGAACGAGTGGGTTTATCAAAAATTACAATAAATAAAAAAGTCCTTTAATTTTGTAGAAATTCATAAAAAACCCTAAAATATAGAATATTTTATAAAAATTTAAAAGTTGGCCGTCATGTTTGTTAATGAGTGTAATTTTTTAAGTTTAAAAAATGGATTTTTAAATATCTTGAATAAGTAATGGTTTTTTTGACAGATGAATTGTTTACAAGATACCAATGGTGGCAAAGGTAAAATGATCACTCTGTATATAATAGGTGTCAAAAAAGCCCCGGGGATTTTGTACTTTCAAAGGTAGATAGCTCAAATTTTAGGAACGTTTTTCGTGTAAAAACAACATTTTTTGGCATTATTAAGTAAATTTAATCTGATCCAAAAAAGGTGTTTTTGGGGGATATCTGAAAATTTCTAAATGCCTCGAGTAATATTTCATTTCATATAAAATAACTTGGCAAACTAAAGATAATTATTTTACTTCAGTCAAATTTTCAAATTCAGTATTATACTCTAAATTAGAGAATTGATAAAATAATTTATAATTAAAATTAAAATGTTAAGTTTTTATAAGTTCCTGGTCAAAGTTGAATAACATAACATTAAAGTTGTTACTATTATATTTTGGTCTTCACAATATTTTCTATATAAGTAAATTGGAGTTTTTGAATATTTAACAGGCCGCTATTTTTGATTGGAGCAAGATAGCGACTCTGGTTTGCTAGGCAAAAACACCATTTGGGCGTAGTATTGAATTTACCTAATATTGTTAATATATGACGTTATTACATCAAAAAACATTTCAAAAATTTGAGCTTTCTACCTTTAACTGTCCAGAGACTTTTATTATACCTGGTCTTTAAACTTACCAATTACAATATGATAAAATTATTTCTTTTAGGATTCACTTTTGTATATGATAAAAAGTAAATATACGAGATTTAAAAGGTGGAATATCACGTAAGAATAAAGTAAACGGATTACTTAAAGTTATAAACTTTCAAAAACTCAAATCGCCAAAACGAATCCATTAAAATGAAATAGATGAAAAGTTGAACCAAAAACAGAGATATTTTTGTGAAAGATAACTCCCTTTAAACATAAGAATAAGTGTTATTATAGGCCAGGTAGAGGTATTACGTTGATATAGCAATCCATTTAAATTATACAGAGGTGTATTACGACTTATTTTACACTTTGTATATAAAGGTTGGTTACAATATTCAAGGAATTATATCATTTGTAATAAATTTATTGTATTAAATATTGGATTATAATGGGATTTGTATCGCGTGTAATTTACATACAAATGAGATTTGTTTTGTTTGAAGTTAGTTTCAAATTTCAAATTACAACAACATCGTAAAGAACTCAAAGACTCGAGTTTTGTAACAAAGTGTTGGTTTAGCAAGTTGACAATTTAAGGATGAGAGTTTATTTTACTTATACTTTGACATTCTATCTCTTTCATTCTTGTTATTGCTCTTTTCGTCCAATTACAAAGCAGATTTGTTTGTCAACAGTAGTCAACAATGAATTAATTTTTACGTTTCGTTTTATTTAACTTTTTTTTTTGTATCAAAAATGATTTGAATCAAAAGCAGACAATAGTTTGGGAAAGGAAGTAAAAAAAACGAAAACGTTTCTATTCTATTAAACATATTAATTAAATGTTTAAAACGTACCCGGTATTGTAGTTCAGATTTAAGATATATGACCTTTATTGTTTCTACGTTAATGGAAAGGAAGGAGTTAGTGTTTAGTTTTGTAAAAGTTCAAAACTTATCTGTTCCTTTAAAAGGTTCCTTATGCGTTCCTTTACTAAACTTATCGTTTTCATGAAGCTTCAAAGTTAATATTTTCAAACATAACTTTTAATAAAACATTATATGAAGAAACAGTACAAAATAAAAATATCAAGAGCTCACAATTTGTCATATCAAAGTAAAGTAACTAACTATAAGTGTCATATGTTACGTTATTAAGTCAATTTGTTCCTTAAGTAAAATATATAGCCTACATACCAAGTGTAAAATAAATCATGGTACACCGCGATATAATTTTAATGGATTGTTATATCATCGTAAGACCTATACTATACCTATTATAACACTTTGTCTGGTATCTAAGGGGGAGAGGGGAGGTTAAAAGGTTAATGTTCTGTGGATTATGGTCTCCTGACCTTAATCTACAGGACTATATCTTTTGGGGTCACATGAAATTAAGCCAACTGACCAATGACCTACAGGATAGAATTATATAAAAGGCTCAATCCATTCCAAGAGAATCTTTTCCGATGCCTGTCTCAGTTTTTTACGGCTAGCACAGTGCCAAATCACCGAAGGTCTCTGTATTAAAACAGGTAAGAGATAAGCAAGTTAGTCATAACTAATTTATCCATGTATCTTTTGTCAGGGATGTACTAGAAGCCTTTTAGAGGTGCCATTATTTTTCTATTCCATAGACCTTTCTAATATGGCATAAGATAGAGGTTTCCATTTAAAAAAAATGAAAATGCCCTCTTTACCCGCTTTAAACACGAGAAAAGTGTTAAAATAAGCATAGTAGAGGTTTAACGTTGATATGGCAATCCATTTAAATTATACAGAGGTGTATTACGACATATTTAACACTTTGTATATAAAGGTTGGTCCAGTATTCAAGGTATTATATTAATTTTATCTTCAATCTACTAAGCTAAATGTTCATATTCATTAACATAACCCTACAACCATTGGATTACAAACTTTTACATATCAAGAGAACATATTTTTTTCTTGTTGTACAAAGGCGGGTAATATCGCTTTGCAAAATATTGAAGAAAAAAATGTTAAATAAAATACCACTAGCCCTCGAATACGCCAATGACTTCAGGGTCGGAAAAGAACAATAATTGGTCAGAATAGACCTGATAAGAAAGTGAAAGAGGAAGATGTAACCATAAACTACATGAAAAAAGGTATTGATCCAGTTATGATATCTCGGGATTGCTACTATAGTGAGGCTCTATGTGCGGTAACCTATTAAAAAAAAAGCTTAAATATCAATAAATTCAAGGAAATTTCTTTCCTTTAACAGCAAATTATTTAAAAAATTTCTGAAAAGGTAAACATAATATTAGAGAGTGTTTTCTAATGTTTAAGATCCACATAATGGAGGAAATATTCAAGAAATGAATTAGCAACAATCTTTATGTGTTGTGCTTTACTACAAAATGTAGGAAGACACATTATTTATTACAGTAAACCTTCTAATTTAAGTTGGTACTTTGGAAATCTGAAAAAAAATTAGAATTCTAAGAAAACGCTCAGATAAAGGTCTTTCAAAGTTTTAAATGTACATATTCGTAAACTTCCTTACTGCTTTACAGAGAGGTGTTATTAAAATAAAATAAATTTTACTAATTGATCCAAGAGGAAAATATTTAATACATATTAGCTAAGTATTTAAGACGAGCAAAGTGAGTAAATGTTGATAATAAAGAAAGATAAAGTTACATTCAAGAAAACAGACTGTTTGTGGCAGAATATGTTTGTGTTACTAATTTATTGTATTACTTACACAAGCGACTTTGTGAATTTACAGAGGGATTTGTGCAAAGCAAAGCATGCCATAATTTACATCCAAATGAGATTTGAGTTGTTGGAAAGTTAGTTTCTGGTTTCTAATTATAATGATATCGTAAAGAACTCAAAGAATCCGGTTTAACGTTTGCCATGTTTGTTTTTTCTGCTTTACAAAACAGCTTTTATTTTTTATCTTTATTAAGTGCGGTTTTAAATTGACCTGTTTCTCTTCACATAGGTTGTAACGTATAGTGATTTTTTTCTTTCAGAATATTATAATTAGTTTTACATTAGAAAATATTTTATTTCATATTGATTGAATTTATAAACTTACATTGCGTGAGAATAGACAAGTATAAAAGTTTTCTAATAAATAATATATATTACACTCAGGTTATATTAATAATAATAAATTATGACTGCGTTATAATTAGTTTTAGTCAGCAGTGGTGTGAAAGTAATTTGCCATATTAAAGGCATTATCAATTAAAACGTTGACTTGGTACATTCAACAATGATTAATTATGAATATTTTATATTGTACATCTGACATTTTGTACTGGATCGACCTTTTGATGTGTGATTTGCGGCATTAAACTCTGCCTTTTAAAATGTTGTAGGCCTACTACTCGGGCTATGCTTTCATTTAAGAATTTCTTCGTACTCCTGATGGGACGTCCTCCCCCCCCCCCTCCCCAATCCTACGCTGTCACTCTTGGTATGTAGGAATAATTCTTTAGATTCATAGTGTAAGTCCAGGTTTTCAGCTTTCCAGTGTCATCCAAACAACAAATAATAAGATGGAGCGGGACTTTTTGTACACCCGATATATATATATATATATATATATATATATATATATATATTGTTGTTTATACAGGATGTAACAGACCACCCGTCTCAAATGTATTTTGGGAAGCGGTTTCTGTTAGAAACACGAAATAAATTGTAACATCACTAATTTTCATACCAGCAACATGGAACTTTTTTTCTTTCTTTTTTTTTTTTTTTTTTTTTTTTTTTTTTTTTTTTTATATTCGATACCTCGAAGGTCCATATTTTGGGGAGTAGTGGTGTTTTTCTCAACATTTCAAAATTCTTGCATGTTTTTAGTGATTTTTATTTTTATGAACCTAACAACTATAAACATCTTGTTATCAAGATCTTTCAATACCAGTTACCATCGCGGCTAATCGTGTTTGGAAATTCAACATATAATGTTAAACCATTTACTTCGGAACGGCTCAAATATCAAAATAATAATCTGGATACATTCTAGCTTTGAATGACAAGCCACATTAGTATGTTTTCAAAATTTTGTTCGTACTCACCTAAACCGTAATGATACGCTAAAGGGATGATAAATGGCAATGCGATTCAACAAGCCGTTCAACGCCTTCTAAACTTTGTCTACAAAATAACGGAATCTCCTTTAACTTATTTGAATTTCCTTGAATAATGTACTGTACTACATAGTTTTAACATTTGAAATTTATATACAATTTATAGTTTTCCGATCAATGCTTCTTTTTTAACAGTTTAAAACACACTAAAATAGGGTTTAATGACAGGTATTTCGAAACTGTAAAAGATATCATGAAACTGAATCACAATATTTTTAAAAATTATATCTCGACCTATTAAACAATTAAAAATTTTCGTGATAGGGTTTTTATTTTTCAAAATTTGGAGTTTAGATACATTTTGAAAACATGCTAATGTGACACAACATTAAAAACTTGTATTCTGATTATTTTTTTTGATATTTTTGTCTTTCCAATAGCTGTAATATTAAATTACATTAAACGTGACTTTATATATGTTTTTTATCTGCCATTTTGAAACTGTAACAAGTAAAATAAATTATGTCAAAATATGTGTGGACGTAAGGTCTTTAAAACAAGGCACCACTTGAGCTATGCTTGTATTTGAAAATTTTGAGAAACCGTCGACTTCAATGATGTTTTCAGGTACCGAATTGGAAGGTAAATATTTACTCAAGTATCCCAATATGTAAATTATTGGGGTTATAATTTTATTTAAATCGTATTATACCTCAAACCGACATTTGAGACGAATAGTCTTTTACACCCGGCAAAAGAAAAGTTTTGTTATAATTAATTATGTTATGAACGGATAGCGGTATCATAATCTACAAGAGAAAGATATTTTAATACGTATTGTAATCATAAAGATAAGCTATTTTGGCTCTGATAAGCTTTTGAAATAATAATAATAATAAAATCAATGTTTAATCATGATAAACCATGTACTCACTATAATTAGTATTTTAGTCAGCAGTGATGTGAAAGTATCTATCAAATCATTGTGTCTGTACAATTATTTTATTCGTTCAATGTGTGTTTTATGTTATGTATTTGTTCAACCTTGATAAAATTTAAACGTCTATTATGTTTTATAAAAAGTGTTGTTATTATTAAATCTTTATTTATTGAGTACACTCTCAGCTGGCTCTACACCTATTTTCATGTAGTTTTGGATGAGATCCCTTTTTTTCATGTCATTTCAGGTCTTCATCTCAGGTCTTTTCCGTCCCTGATGCTATAAGTATATTCAAGGACTATGAATAATCAATTTATTATTTTTAAATTTTTTCTTATAAGGCGATTTTGACAAAGAGGTTTTTTGTTTTTAAACAACAAAACAAAATTAAATCGGGTATATGAGGGTTTATCTACAAGAGAAAATATCTTGAAATTGCAGGCACAAAGATAAACTATTTGGTTTTGTAGTTTTTAGATAGACGAAATTGATCAAATTAATTTTCACTATTTCAAAAAATCTTTTGTTTGAAGTTCTAAAACATGGATTTTTTAATAATTTAAATAAATATTGATCTTGACTTTGAGACGTTTAAAAATTAAATTTAGACGTTTGTATAATTTAATAAAAGTATTTGTGAGATATTTTCTTCGATTTAAATTGTAATAATGTAAGTAGTTTGCTGTAACTGTATATGTTTATAAAAAATGTGAAAAATAATAGACATTTTGGGATTATTTTGGGTTATTGTTTAGTTATAAAAAACGAAAGAGGAAATGAGGGTGTATTATAAGGGTATATTATACGAAAAGTAAATCTCATTTTCTTTTTCAAATAAAGTATTAAAACTTTAGTTTGTTTACAGAAAGGGAGCTATCGGAACCATAAATATTTTCCGTGTATTGCTGGTATAAACTCAAATGTAGAGAGATACATTCCTTTGACAGAACTAAATTAAAACGAAAACTATATAAAATAGACACTGTGAGATGATGGTAACATTTTTTGTAAAATGGTTACAAACTTATGTAATTATGTTACTTATGTTCTTATTTATGTTATTACTTATTGTAATTATTATAAAATTATGCGATTTAGATCTTATCAAAAAAAATTAAAGTTTTGTTGAGATAGTCGTGTTTTCATTTAGTGTGTTTATTGAAATTTCTACAACTATAGATAATTACAGTTGATATTTTTACATGTTAAAAATTAAAAATAACCTATTCCTAATATAAAATCTTAAAAATCAATAATTGAAAAAAATTAACAAACAAAACAAAAATCATATAAACGAATTATGTTTATGTAGAGATGGAAAAAACGGGGATTTGTCAAATATGAGATCAGGTAGGGGAAGAATCAGGTAGGTGGCGTGTAAACATGAAATATCTCTATGCAATACTTTGGTACTATGCAATATACTCTATTGCAAATATCTCTATTGCTCTAAATGGAATGGAAATTGTGGCTCTAATTTAATTGTACATTAGAAAATCAGCAATATTAGTTGGCAAAAAAATTTACCTTTACTTTGCTGAAATGTTTTATAATAAAAATATGTTACAAAAGACAATTCTTTTTCTAACACAATTGATTAAAAATTAGATTTATTATTCTTCACAGAAAACAAATTACAGTAAATAGTGTTCTATTTAATCTAATAAATATAATTTTAATTCATTAAGTAATTTATTATTAATAATTTAGTGTTTGTTAATTGTGATAATTAATAATTTGTTTAAAAAAATAATAAACATTGAAGTTTTTGATTATAAACATGCAGGATTAATATTACTTCAGCTATTTTTTTAATAGAAGTTTCCAAATATTTTTAAATAATATATATATATATATGAAGCAGGAGTTCAAGATTCTGCATATGTTTTGGAGATAGGAACAACTCCATTTTAGCGTTGAGTGAGGCTCCAGAAAGTGAAACTAACTGAGATATCTGATGTTTTATTAAAGCAGCAGGGAAAATAACAAAGTGAAAATATAGCTTCTTTACCTGCATCTTTCCCAACATGTTTCTCCATTGTGGAACATTTAAAGTGAATATATTTGCAAGGTCAAGAGTGACGAATGTTTACCGCAGTCCGGGGCTGAAACATATTTTATTAAATATCAATCACAATAATTGGTACAGGATTAAGAACTTCCTAAATATTATTTTGCTGATACGAAACAAGATTTAGGAAAAACTGTGAGTACAGGAAAGTCGGTTTGCAATGAAAAGTATGTATATTAAATTTAGTACAATTTTTAAAAATTTATATATATGTTCTATATGCTGAAAATGTTATATTTGTTGCTCTAAATGGAATAGTTGTTTTGGTTCTAACTCAGTTGTTATCTTTAAAAACCTGCATTATTAGTTGGCAAAAAATATTTACGTTTATGAAAGAACAGTTATTTCGAGTTTTGTATAATGAAAACATACAACTAAAAATAAGAGATGACAATACTTTTTCTAAATCAAATAATTAAATTTATAGTTATTACTCTGTTCAAAGTAAACACATTACAATAATGAACAGTATTTTATCCTATTAAGCAATAAATTATCCTGATTTATTAATCGTCAAGATTTTTTACTAATTCAAACAGATTTAATCACTTCAGTAAATAACAGTTATCGAGGATCATATTCACGAAAAGTATTTCCTCGTAAAAAATTGCGATAATCAATTGATAATTTTGTAAATTGTAATGATCACATACTTTTTTAATCGAAAACAATGCGGCATTGATATTACTTCAGCTTTTTTTCAATAGAAGTACAAATGAGTTTATAAATAGTTTGAAATCACGGAATAATTATCAGGTATAACCAAAATATTTGAAGAAAGAGATCAGGATTATGCAACGGCTTTTTTCAGGAACGACTCTATTTAACACAGAATGGTGCTCCAAAAAGCGAAACGTACTATCGTATTTGATGTTTTATTAAAGCAGTAGTGAAAAGAACTAAGGAGAAATATAACTTGTTTACGTCTTCCCTCAAAACATGTTATTGTAAGTGGAACATTTGAAATGAATATATTTTCAAATTCAAGCATGAATAAGAAATCACGAATTTTTATCACAAGTCGGCGTCTAAAAATGTTGCTTAATAAATACCAATTACTAGTGGGACTAGCTTCTTGAAAACTTCTAATTATTATTTCTGCTGACACAAAAAAGGATTCAGGAAAGATTGTGGACGCAGAAAAGTCATGTTGAAATGAACTTCACTAAAAAAATTTAAAATGGTTTTTAATATAGAAGGTCATGAATTAAATTTTAGTATATTGTTTTCAAAGTATTTATTAATAGAAGTTTTAGTCAATTATTTTAGAGTAAAGAATTTTTTATATCATAACAAAGTTCTACATTTTCACGTTGTTTTTATATTCACTAAATTTCAATTTTTTTAAAAATAATGTACAGTCTTTATTTCTTTTTTTTCATGAGTAATTTTACTATTTTATAAAATTTTATGCTCGTTTTTCATATTTACGTCTGCAATTTTTATTTTTATGGAATACCAGATTAATGATTCGCTATTTTAAAAACCTCTTAATTTCTTAATATTGAATTTAGGAAGGCTATATTGAATCTGTCACTTTGAATGTCGATTTTATGATATTATATCACTAACAACACGATTTAGAAGTTTTGCTAAAATATACATACATTCTTTGAGGTAGGCCTATAATATGAGCACTCATTTCTTTAATATAATATTTATTTATTTTAATATTTTAGCAAAGTTTAAAAAAATGTCTAAAAAAATGATAATTGGAAAAATTTATAAATGCTATTATAGATTCATTTATAGAAATGAATTCCGAATTAATGAATCACTTTCCATTAATTTCACTCGAATAAAAAGAAAAGTACTTTGTTCCATAAATGGACTGTATATACATGCTAGACAACTCGGTACTTATACGTAATGGAAGGAAAACCTCCCAAGGCCTTCGTGATTGGCAAGGTAATTTATAATATTTTGTATTTAAAATATTTGTGTCTGATATTTCGGTTGTTTTACGGCATTTAGTTTCAAGCATACAGTTTTTTAATTAAAATTTATAAACTCTTATAGATCTGGTACAATTAATTCAACCATTCACATTTTTTAACAATCTTTTAACCATTTACTTTCTAAAACAAAAAATTGTCACCAATAATAAATTTATCTCAAATATTTTCTTAACAATTAGGTAGATTCTTTACTCTACTGGATTTGTTTTAAATCAGATGATTAATTTATATTAAACATCATTTTGAATCGAACTATAAATCTTTTGATACAATTGTCTGACTGTAAAGTTCAGTGCAACCAGGATTAAAGTGAACAATGATCGGAGGAAACATATTTACTCTGAAACCACTGCACTTGTTTTGAAGCAATTTATATAATATATTCTCAATGAAGGTGGATTTACATGCACATTAGATACTACATTATGTGAAGGATTGCTGTACGGTAGATGTTACTCAGTAAGTGGCTATCCACGAAATTAAACTGCTAGTGTCTGTTGGAAATTCTAAAAGAAGTCTTTAATTTAGTTTTTCTCTCTAAAATAATACGTTGTTTATTAATTCATTAGCTGATATTTCTTTTACTTGACATTGAAATGGGGTTAGAACAAAATAATTTAAACGTGTATTAAATATATCTTATTTATTTATTATTGTTTTATATTCTAAAATAATTATATTACTACAGAGTATTTCATTTTAAATTGTAATTTTCCCCGTTTGTATTCATTAAGATTAAATTCCGAAAGCAATCGAAAATATCAGTTTTCATTTATATTCACTTAAATTGAACAACACTCAAGGAAACATCAGTCTCCAATTTAAAGAAAACACGCAATTTTGTGCAACAAACTCTTTGTTTCTAACATGACTACGTTTTTTAAATGTTTTTTCGTTGTTAAATACTCGTAAACCCTAGACGAAGTGGAAATATGATTTTCACACAATTTACAATATTTGAAATCAGAAATATTAAGTATTTCTATAAGTATAAAACATAGTGACAGCATTTCATTATATAATTTTTTTTAATTAACTTATTTTTATGTAAAAGTTACGATAGTATTGAATAAAGGATGTTATCCAGACAGTACATGTTGACTTGCTACGTTCTTTTTAATACAAATCTTATTTAGATTACATTTAAGTTTTCTGATTTTGGAGAGCAGACAGAATCACGTTTTAAATTATTTTTATGTACAATGTATTACACAAATACAACTATTTTATTCCACGTTTCTCGATTGTGATTATTTAGTGATTATTATCAATATAGTTAGATATTTGTTATCTCTTTCCTAACCTCTTTGACTTCAGAGTACTCGCTCTACTGAGTTTGTCAATATATTATTAAAACACACACACAATAGTTAACAAAGATTTTAAATTACTAGACGCGACGCATAAAGGTATGACTGTTTGAGGATCCATCAATATCCAAGATAGAATATCAGATAGATCTTTTGGTACGATTGTAAAAACTTGATACGGTAGTCGTCCTTGAACTGTCATACGGTGTGCACTTTACGCGTAGCGTCTCGTAATTTTTAAAGTGTGTTAATTGTATGTTTTTGTGTTTTAATAATGTATTGACGACCTCCTTACAGCGAGGACTCTGAAGATGAAGAATATACTCCGAAACGCGTCATTGCGTAAGAGAAATCACGTGATGGATGGTAAAATGTTAAATGTAATCTATATTGTTATTCCATTATGTGGCTTGGATAATATAAAGTAAAAATAAATCTTAATATTATTAACTACTAAAGAACTTGATTCGAGGCGCTTATAATAGGGAGATTGAAGAAGCAAATCAAACGATGAAATAGGTGTATCGAAAATAGTCCGAGGCAAATTTCTTGGAAAGTCCGAGCTCGCACAAAAATACAGATGTAATGTTATTTATTTATTTTTTAGATATATGCACTACAATTGGATAATTGGTATATGGTACGCTTACTTTATGTTTAGGAAGCTGTTTTGTTTGATGATACTTACACTTGAACAAGTTTGACTACAACTAATGTAAACTGTACTTGTAACATCAATGTCTATCTGTGTTACAATACTTATTCTGTGTTGTGTCGCGCAGACTTTATCGTATTACCTCAAGACAGGGAACGCAGGAAACAAAGTTATGTCTTGACGTATTCCTTAACTGCTCATCTGTCTTACAACCTGATTATTGAATTAAAGTTACAGAACGAAATACTTAATCATAAAAGTCATCTAACTATCATAATCCAATTTTGTTTTCAGCTCAGAGAGAATTTGAATGTTTAAATCACAACTTGCAAACTTTGAAATCGTTTTATGTTGTATACAAGTATGTAATTTCGTTTGTTGTTTAGAGAGGGACATTACATTTTTTTCCTATTTTTAAAAAAATAGGTAATTGAGTGCTAACATCATTTATAAGTTCTAATCTTTCAACAAAATTTTATTATCTACTTTTTAACAACGACCTTCCTCTGAAATGAAAAATGTGACAAGATTATAGGAAGACCCATTGTTGTGGAATAATGTCATAAATATTTAGTTTATATATTAGTGGATGGTAGAAATAACCACTTTTAAAAGTTAGAAATGCATTAAATTTTTCGTAAATTTTAATATTGCATCTAAAGTATATTAGTTAGAAAGTCACACCTTGGAGAAGCAAAACCACTCAATACATTTATTCAAGAATAGTACAATGTCATTTTAAAAAATAGGCCAGTAAATGCCGGAAAATATGAAAATATTTGCGAGAAATAAGGAATTTATAAACTGTTGAAAACCTATTCAAACATTTAAAATAAATCTGAAAAGTAAACTTTATTGTAAAACAATTAGTACATTTCTAATTATTAGTTTTCAATAAATAATCTGAAATAACAATTTCTAAATTAAAAATTCATTCTATTGTAAACTAGAACAAAATTACACCTTCATTTACCAGCAAGAAACTATTTTCAGTAAGAGGTACATGGCAGATGGAAGGAACATGACAAATAGTTTAAACTAATCTTTACAAAAGTTACAAATATAGTCTGGAAATGTGTACTTTATGGATTTACAACATCCCACGGGATAGCACAGTTGCTGTTAGAAGGCGGAGTCCATTAGGACGGATTCTATTTAAAATACCGTTGGGAATAGATTGCTCCTTATATTTGCAAGGATATTTCGTGTAAGTAAAGTAAAGTTACACATATATCACAGAGCATTTGTTAAAGTCAATATGTCTACGTAACAATTCACACACTATTTAGTTAAATTTTATACTACTCATATCTACCGTAGTACAAGTATATTCCTACAAATATATTGATTTATGGAAATATATAATTTTATATTACAAATTTTTATATAAATACATTGTAAAATAATGATAAATTACAACTCAAGCATATTTCGTCTTGCATTGAAACTTAATAGGTAATGATTATTACTTTTTACTTCCAGTCAATAAAATGTAATGCGTATCTGTGATTGAATGAAGTATCTCCAAGTTTTCAGAACTACTAATTTAAAAACTATTCATTGTAATCCAAAGTTGAATGAAATATATTTTTTAAAATTACTCTTAGTATAAGCCCTTATACTTAAAAACATCTCTATACTCTTATACACTATATTACTTTATTATTACCCATATAGATAAACCCTTGTGGAAGTTTAGGTAGAATATATAAAATAATTAAATTCAATAATAAAAAGTACAAAATAAAAAATATAGGCAATTAGCTGATTATTATTAAGTATAAATAATAATAATAACATTAGATTAAATAAGTGTTTCCATTTTTATTTTTATTCTAGTTTAAATGTGAAGCGGACGACTTAATTTGAATTGTAATCATATAATTTTTTTGACGAACCTTAAATAAATCAGCACATAATATTAAAGTCAAAACCTACTGACCGGTAACGAAATCTCTGTATCCAAGAAGCTTAGATCTATGAATTTCTTAACATGGTTTGGGGTAGGTCTGTAGACGCGTACTTAGAAAGGGTTTTTGAAAATGATCCACTCCAAGGGTTTTTTTATACCCCTAAAGCATATCTCTGGATCCAAGATGCCTAGAGCTATGAATTTTGTAACATGGTTTGGGGTAAGTCTGCAGAACCGTACTAAGAGAGGATTTTGATATTCCTCTCCAAAGGTGTTTTTTACCCCGAAAACAAGTATCATATATCTAATATTTATGGGTCAATTTTGATCAAAAAGAGCTTGTTGTAGTATTTGGGCATAATTTATTTCCATAGCACCACCATTAAGTTTGCGCTAAAAAAAAAAAATTCTTTATAAAACTCTCTCAACTATCCCCTGATGACACTGGGGCGATCAGCTAGTATATATTATATATTGAAAATAATATCAATTGACGAAAGGGGTAATTTTAAACGCAGTACACGTTTAAATGGAAATATTCTAAGAATACAAAATATGTGAGAGAAACTAATTTCCCGAAAAACACATTCTATACGAATCCCTCTAATTTACGATGATTACTAAAATTGAATGCAATATTTAACCACCTCATTAAGTATTAAATTCTATTAAAAAAATATTTTCGAAATGTAAAAAACATTACAAAAAAAGTGGTTATTTCTTTTAGTATTTTTGAAGTGAATAATGTTTATAAATTTATTAAGAAAAATTGCTTTCAATATCAACAATTATATATTGATCAAATCTTTTTACAAGTGTGACTGTTGTATTTCAGTTCAAGTTTGAATACTAACATCTCGAAGATTAAGAATTGTATCATTAATTGTATAATCTCAATACATCAGTGGAAATATAAACCTGAAATCAAGTGAAATGAGAAAGTTGAAAGCGATAGATGTGGTATATTTGTCAAAACAAATAACGTTGGTATGTTATTCTGTTAAATTTATTTAAATACCTGGAAAATATTATTCACAACACTTCATGATTATAAACGTCTAAATAAATAAGGAGAAATTATGTGTTTTTTTAAACCCTACTTAATAAAACCCTCCGAAATATTTTGAGTGAAATTCGATTAGTGAAACGTGCTTGTTATATCGCTCCTTCAAGACTACTGAGAGGATCGACATTGTAAAGATGAAAGGAAATGACAAAACGAGATGAAATTGTAATCTAAAGATAAAAAAGGGCTTTCATCTTCTTTTACACTCCAACTTTAACGGTTGTATATGGGCATTGACAGATGTTTAACATTTTTTAAATATTATACATGTTCTTTGAAGGTGTTTTTATTGTATTATCATTACTTTGTTATGAAATATTTCATTGTAAACTAATATTAAATTAAAATTATTCTTTTAAATAGAGATCGGTTCAACCTCGAATTTTTCAATGATAAAATGTTATTTTCTATTATACTTAAAAACGAAAAGGACTGATAAATAATTATATTGATTGTTTTTAAAATGTATAAGGTTTTCATTTGAAAAAAAATCTTATTTTTGATTTCAGGATAAACAAAAGTTTACTTGGTTCAATACATAACTATATATAAATGTCAATTCCTATTTTTTTATTTGTGGTTAATTACTGTTGTAAAATTACTTTAAGTGCTTAATTATCTTTTACTTTGCGAAGGTGCCGATTAAAGCTCATAAACTATTGCTAATTATAATTTAGGAGCTAATATAAGAGAGCTAATTTAAAGACTGTTGACGCTTTTACGGGAATGTTAAAAAGTAGTTTTTAGAGACCACTAAAAATTAAATTAGTTGTAAACACTGTAAAATGAGTCCCGTCAATATATTCTGGGGAATGACATGTATGACAATGTGAATGTACTTTGAGTAAAAGTCAAAAATGTATATGTTTAAAACCTTCTTTACTTGATGGCAAGACTCTTATTTTATCTGGCTTTGTTAGGTTCCAAAATTGATTAATTATTCCATTAATTTGATAAATTATACTCAATAACTTAAATACATTGTTAAATTCACATTGGGATTTAAAAAATACTAGCTCACAATTTGGTGTAAATAAATAAATTCCATAATTTTAGAACAAAAATATGTCATTTTCTCATTTTCCTATTCACTACAAACTAAACGGATAAATACATTTTATTAAACCGAAGTTCTGTGAAGAGCGTAGTAAATCATTAAATATCCCGAAGAAGAAAGACTTTCATACAGACCAAACACTAAGTAAAGACAATCTCCATCCTTTAGAAGCTTTGTTAACTCCTAAGTTCATGTCTTAAACAAATACAAGTTCTTGAAATTTTCAAAATGGATTACGTGTTAAGAGTTATTAAAATGTCAAATTAATACACTATCCATATACAGTAGTTGCATTGTATTATGTAAGACTACAACTCCCCTTAAAAATTTATGGATACTTAAATGGTCCAAGTAAAACCTTTAAAAATCAAAGCTCCTTTTTAAGATCCTCTTTTTTATTCGTAGCGTTTATTCCACGTTTTAAACGAAATATAAAAATAGAAATTGTCCATGAATGTAATTTGTAAACAAAAGGTTGTTCTCGTTTCTTTTAAAACATGAAATCATTAAAAGTTGTAAAACTAATTAAAACATTGTTATAAACACAGATATTAAAAACTCGGTAAATTATTTAAAATAATTATTAACTGATTAAAAGTTTGTGATTTATCCACTAATTAAAGTTAAATTGAGCGTATATTGAAAAGGAACTATGAACGTAATTGTAAGAATTGTTTTCTTTGTAAACCCTCTGATTTAGAAAACATAAGAATTGAGATGAGGGGGATTTTCACAAGCAACCTAGATACATTTACTTAACTAGCAATATGATTTATACAATAAAAAAAATTTTTTGTCATCTTATTACGATATAATTTTTAAAATCAAAATTTCTTAAACCATTAATTAATTATAAAATAAATTTAGATCCCTACAATTGTATAGTTGAATTTTCTAAAATCATAGAGTTTTATATTCAAATAAAAACTCATTATTTGATTCATTACTGTATTAAATTTCATTATAATATTTATATTTTGAACTTCATCTGGAGATTTGTTTTAATTCATAGCAAAGCCTACTAATTAGTTATATTAGGCCCCTACCTTCAGTAACAATTCAATTTTGACAGCACAACACACAATAAACATAACTTGGTATGCTGCTATATTTCCCCCACATGATTAGTCTCTTTTAGGTTGTTTCTATCTTATTATCACCATTTATAAAAAAAAAAAAAAAACATGTGCAATTCCATTTATTAAGAGAAACTGTCCAACTCCCTTGATAATTAAACGTAACAAATTATGTGAACAACAAAATGAAATTGTTTTGTTTTATAGAGTGTGTGGAATATTTAATCAACTTCTACAGAATGATCTGTAGATTTAGAATAAATTTAATTTGACATTATTTTCTTTTCGTAAACAGAGATTGTAATTATTCGTAGAACTATAACATTCATATTAAAATAAAAATTACTAATTTTTGGTTCAGTTCAATACTTTATGAACATGACTACATAGTCATTGAAACGTTGTCGGGTTCAAAGAAGTTTCTAGTTGTTAAAATAAACAACGTGTTTCTTTCATTTACTGAATGTATTTCTTTCTAAAGTGTTGCGTAAAGTGTTTAATAATAAAATGGTACTTAAAACAATATTATTATTAATATATTATTGCTAATCAACAAGATCTTAATTAGAATATAAAATTGTTTCATTATTTGTGAAAAAATAAATTTTTAATTTATTTATGAAACTTAAATGTACTGACACGAGATTGGGAATTGAAACGCGGTGAATTTTCAGATTAAAACATTTGAGAAAAAAGGAAACAGTTGAAAGAAGAGTGGGGCGAGCAATTGTTTTAAATTGAAGAGGAGATAAGAAGTTGTACCAAAGAAAAAAAGATGGAATTTTGTGAAAGTTTGTGTAGTTAATTTATTGTATTAATTATACAACTGACTTTGAAGATTATAATAGGATTTGTGTAAGGTTAAGTCGAGCCTTAATTTACATTGAAATGGAATTTCTGTTGGTTGAAGTTAATTCTAATTTATAATTACAACAACGACATAAAGTACTTAATTTAACTTACTCAGAAATGAGTTGATTTACCAAGTAAAAATTTTATTGGTAGTTTTACACGGTTTTTGACATTCGTGAAATTTCTTTAGTTAACTTATTATTGTTCTTGTTTTATTAACTTTTATAAATGAAAAGTTGAATGCAGACAATAATTTGAGGAAAGGAGTAATAACGTCTTCCCTTATTAACATAAGCAAAGGAATTTTTAATAACAAAGACATATTTTATTAAAATGCATATTTTATATATTGAGCTCCAAGCAAAACGTTAAACCATCTGGCCTTCATTACTATAAAATTAAATTTTTAAACGAGAAAATTGAAGCAGTTCAGATTGTGTGGTTTTATTAAAATGAAACGCGTTGATTATATGTGAATTCGTACTTTATATTCAATTGATGCTTTACATTATTTGTGATTTTGTCCTTTTATAAAGTTAAATTCTAAGAATTTTGTTTTAATTATAAGAACAGTACCTACATATAAATAAATAATAATTTATCTCAGCAAATCTGCTCTTCCTGACTCTGTTTTACCTTCTGCTGATGCGTTTATTTATGAACTGCATTTTAAAAGCTATTTACTCTTTAAATATATACTCTTGGGAGTGGCAGAATAATGCACTGAAATCAACAATACACTTTCCATCATTATCATTTATAACATGTGCTAAAGGGTACATTGCCCATGACAATACAACCACAAAATGTCATATGGTAAAGTTGTTTGTTGTTAAATAACAACTAAATAAAATATTCTGAAATACAACATTTTTCATTTTTTTTACATAACCATTACAAGTTTCAGTCCTGTGAAGAATACTGAATTTTGTAATTATTATTATTTTAAAACAAATTTAAAGCAAACTTATTAAATGGAACACGTAGGCTACATGTCTTAAGAAAATGTAACAGAATTACAACAATGATGTTAAATTGCAGAAATTGATAAGAAGAAATTCGTATGATATTAGTCAACTATTTAAGATGAATGGAACTAGTGAAGGCTAAAAAAATAAATTAGATGAAAAATTCCATCTAAAAGACAGAGTTCACATTTTAGAATGATTAATAATGAAAAACATTTCTAGTTAATTTATTATAATATAAGTGCTTTTGTGGAGTATAATGGGATATGTACGCCCATTCGTAATTTACATCTAAATAATGTTCGCGATGTTAGAAGTACGTTCTTAGTCTCAAAACACAACAACGTCGAAAATAACACAGAAATGTTTAAAATCCCGTCGCAAACGTCATGCCTTCCTAATCATCGTGTTCTGGTTATTTTTAACCAGTTGTATTTCTTTGTTTAGTCGTTATGTCTTTTTTACTTTCTTGTCGTTCTCTTTTTTAAGAGCTGTTATGTTTAATGCTTATTTAATGCACTTTAAAATAGAACAATAAAATATACAGGATTATTATAGAATAAAAAGTGTGCAAAATAAACAGATGTTGTAAGAGTATAAAAATTTTTAAGCAATCTGCTGCTTGCAACAATGTAATGAGCTAGCTTTCAATTTTTTTAAAATGGATATTAGGTTAGTGATATTTCGTCTTATAGTTGAGTAAATTGCAAAATATGGTTTATCAAAACAGTAAAATACGTTTTGAGTTTGGGAAATTGCACGAACGGAATCTATTGTGACTGTGCAGAGAATATATCGCTCTAATTTTGGAAATAATTTATTTCACAAATTTTTATTGCTTGTTAAGTGCTTAAATTACAAACTAAAGTCTGTTAAAAGTGACACCAAGACACTCATAAGAGATAGTGAACAGAATTCAAGAATTCTCTTGCAGTTCAAAAAAGTCGACAACACGTTCTACAGAAATACAGTGTCAATGCCTACTGTATATCTAAAGAAGTGACTTCATTTTATGGAATAGAAATTGCAAATTGAAATAGTGCTAGAATTCAAAACTAATGACAATCCTAACTACTATAATAATACTCCAGTCTTTTTTCTTCTGCTTCTCTTTATCCAGCTTTCTGCAGACCAAGAGATGGTCCTTGTTCATGACAGTGTCTGGGCTTTCACACAATGTGCAGTTGTCATAATCGAAAATCTTCACCCTCCTCAGGTGTTCATTCAGGCAGTCGTGTAAAGTTGTAAGTAGAAAAAATTGCGACAGATGTCCTCCTCTGCAAGTCCTTGACTTTCTCATACAAGTCGAATACTTCTTTTCGCTTATGTCCTCTTTGACCTTATTGGTGAACTCAAGATGAGATGCTCGTTTCAGTTCGCCAATCCTTGCTTCTTGGTTTCTGTATTATGTGAGTTCCTCGCTTGGCCAGCTCGTCTGCTCGCTCACTGCCATGTGATGAGATACTGAGAACTATTTTCTTTGTAATATGCTTAACTATTTTATACTTCTTTTGGATTGATTCAGTCAAGGAACTTGTTGTCGTATTTCAAGCAATTGTTGCAGCGCTGACTTAGAATTAACCAAAATCATAGTGTTGTTATTCAACCATGGCCTACATGTTTGTTTTGTTTTTATTATATTGTTCTTAAAAACTTTACTGTCTGAATACACAGCATTTGTATTTTTTCAGAAGTACAAAGTCATCGATATTTTAATTAGCAAAAGTATTTTATTACAAAGAGATTTCATCCAAACTTCACTTTCAATTTTAATTGAATAATGAAATTCAATCTAGTTGTAAACCAAATATGTTTGATTTCATTTGATGATAATTAATCCTATACTTTAATTGTTATTTGCTAATGTGCTCGTAAGCTGACCTCAACTTCAAGGCAGATCGTCAAGCTGCTCATAATGAACCCGAAAGAGCTATAAAAAAACCACTAATATTATACAAGAAAATGTTTTTTGATCCAAAGAGTTTTACTTTGTTGGAACATTTTTTTGACAAAGGAAGAACGAGTGGAGTGAGTTTGCAAACAAAATTTATATTACCTCAAATACGGAAGGAAAAAAAAAGAAATGTAAAAAGGAAAAAAAAGTAAAAAAAGAAAAGTAAAAAGGAAAAAAAGGGAAAAAACATCAAGTGAAGTAAAATAATGTAGTCCTAAGGTCTGCAAGACTTTTATATTAATTTAATTACTTCTTTTATAATTTTGTTTTGACAAAAGTAAATATTTTTTTCTAAGTTATTTAATACTTACTCCGTAACAAAATAAGTCACAAGATGGAGTAAATATTACATAAATTAGATTAAAATCTGTGACTTGGATACTATTACTCAAAAATGAGTTTTATTAACTTTTTTTTTGATGTGTGTGTTATGAAATGTTGGAACTATTAAAAAAAATTTTTTTTTTTTATGATCTACAATCTGTAAACTCCAAAATAGGTTTCTATGTAAATATTTATTTACATAAGTATACAATTGCTCCTGGATTTGGCGATACTAAAAGTATCTTAATTAAATTAATAAAATGTTAGACAGTAATTAAAATGAATTAAGCGTGTGGTCCAGACAGTACGTGACATCTCGACCGAATACGTGCTTTTTATATAAATCGTATTTAGGTCATAATTAAGCCTCCTGACTTTGGCAAGGAAACATCTCCGAGTGGTTCTGATTAAAATCTGAGTGTTAGTTTTTATGAAAATATTTCTATTCCCTTGTATTATTGTAATATATTTTTTTTATTTTTTTTAAATTTTACTAAAAACTCAACCATGTATTTAAAATTTCATATGTAAACGTTATTGACAATTCATCTTGACCTTTTCATCACTAAGGATGATCATTTAGTAAATCTTTTATGGTCATTTGGCTCTAAACTAATAATCTGATGAAAAACTTTAAATTGGTGAAAGTTGTTACTTTTTTATATAAATTAAATTCTGTTTTATGAACTTTGAAAAATGGTCGCCTTTTTCCAATATATCGACCAACGTTTTAATTTTATTATGGAAATCCTTATTTTTAATGTTTTTTTTCGGATTTTGCGTAAAAGTTTAACCATTTTTTATTCTTGTTTTTTGCTTGATAAATCTACTAGTTTAGGATTTCGTGCTCCTAAAGTTTGAAGTAATTTCCGGAGTCGATTTTCCACTCTCCCAATTGTTGGATCAAGATAAAAATATAAATATGCATAGTCTATGATGTGTAAATGTGTAGGACTTTAAATAAAACAAATATATTGCACAACAAATACAAACTTGTTAGAATCTACTGTAAGGTAATAATGTAGAATAAGCTAAATAAGAATTAAATAATCTGAGATAATATTACGTTAGTCTAACATTAGTATTTAAAACACTATATCTATTTAGCCTACATTTTTACCTTGGAAATCGCCTCCTGAAAATGTTTCAAACGTCAGATGTTATAAACTTTAGGAGCGCCTCTTCCTACTAAACAAGTACGTTTATCAAACAATAAACCAGAATAAAAGAGACCTAATATTTTCCACAGAATCTGCAAACTTTAAAAATAGTTGTTACATAAGAAATAATGTTTAGATGTATTTCACATAAAACACATAATAAAACAGCTGATCATCGAATTTATTTATATTTATACTTACAGTGTATTTGTGTCTTTATAACTGAGAAAACGTTTGTAACATTTATGGTCTATCTCTTCAATTAAAAATTTTCAAACCCCAGTTACAGAGTGTTAATTTATATATTTTTCTCTCCCCTTTTGTGCGTTACTTCCCTGAACTGAGTCAGCATTTAGACTTTGTTTTACTGATCCCCAGGTATGGTAATTCTTTAAATAATAATGGTAGCTTTTTATCATAGTGTACATGAAATGAGTCAGGTATTTATGTAATGAAAAACCCCTGAAGCTAAAAACAAGTTCCATTAACGCGCACTGTATAAAAATATCATTTTCATTTTGATAATTTTTGTCATCAAAGAGAAAAAGGGAGTAACGTATGTAACACTACAATAATAATGATGGTTTAAGTTGAGAATTTATAGTGTAACTAAGTTATTATGAAATAGTATTATGTTAAATGGCAGTGCTACAGGTTCATTAACTAATTAGAGATTGGTGAATCAGTCGTAATTATGAGTCTAAATGTATTATATCTTTATTTATAAATCAACCAGAAAACACTTACAATAATTACGATAATGTTTTTAAACATATGCAACTTTATTAACCTTAGAGCAATGACAAAGTTGATATAAAAAAAATCAAATTAAGTCAGTCCTACTACATGTACTTTATTCAAATAAAGAGAAGAAATTACAGTAATTCATCAATATCAGTTGAACCACTGGAGAAATATCGGACCCTTTGAGATTCTTTCTCTTGTACAGATTTAAGTCCTAGCGACGCCTTACGGTCTCTCTTCTCTCGGACAACCTTTCATCCTAGCTTGCTCCACTCGCAAATTGACTGACTCTCTTTTCTTTCCAGTTGTTACTTATATACCCTGTTTACGATGCAAGCTCAGCAGTTTCCTAACTGTTTACATTATTTCCCAACTATTATCGATGCTCTGCTGTCTACATTATGACAGATTAATCCTAACTTAAATATAATTTCTAATCCCTAATAATACCGACTCTCTTTGAAAGTTGTATGATAATAACAATATTAAAATAAATGTATGTCTAGAAGGAATGATGATATTTATGGAAATCATTATCACTGTTCTCTATAGAAACCTCTCTATCGGTGTTATTCAAAAGCACTAATCTTTTATCAGTAAAAATAGCCAAAAGCAGTTTTCGCTAATTACTATTCATATTTTCATTATTTATTAAAACTTATTATTTTCATCATGTTAGGGATAAAAATCAAATTAAGTCAATCCTACATGGACTTCATTTCAATAATGAGAACTAATTATCATAACTAGAGCTTGCACACTATCAGTTGAACCCTCTGGAGATATGTCGTCCTTTCCTTGTGTAAATCGAATTCCTTGCGACGCCAGACGGTCTCTTTTCTTTCTGGCAATTTCTGGTTGTGGCTTGGTCCACTCTCAAATTGACTGATCTCCTTTTCTTTCCAGTCTTTGCTTATAATTATATCCTCCAGCGCTCCACATTACCTTTGGTGGTTGCAAGCTCAGCGGTTTCCTAACTTTTTATATTATTTCCCAACTATTGTAGCTTCCTAAATTATGACTTAGAATAATCCTAACTTAAATTTAATTTCTTATCCCTAACAAGGGATAGATTATTCTCCTTCCATGAACAATATTTTTTTTATTATATTGATTTTAAATAGTAAGTGTAAAGAGATTTTTGATAATTTGGTAATTTTTTATCAACATTTGGTACTTTTTTGTGCAATATGAGTGAAAAGCATAATTATTACCAATAAAGAATTTTCTAAAGGAAAGATAAGTTCATATAAAGAAAGAAGTAGAAGATGTAGACTCATTAGACTAACGTATTGCAATAGAGGGTATTAGAACTATCAATATACACAAATGTGATTAAAACTAATTCAAAACAGCCAATGTTGAAAGGGATTGATAACAGAGGAAGTTTGATCTTATGAAGGCAAATAAACTTGTGAATTATTATTTTTACCGTTATATAGGGATATTTTTTATTACTCTGAACCTTGAATTTACGAACGCAAGGACTATATTTTCAAGTTAGAACAGGTACTAAAATTAGATATTTTATTATTGCGTTGTACTACGTTAGTTGTCATGGAAAGATAGAGATGTCATGGATGTTTTCGATGGGATTTTTTTTAACAGTGTGAGAAAGAAAAATTTTAAGTTAAAGAAATTGTAGTAACATTTAATATAGAAATCCTGAAGTCTTGAATTAGTAATATTATTTGAAGGTTGTACTTTTTAAATTAATATATTTTCCTTGTATAGAGATTTTACAGTTTTTTACAAATAACAATGAAAAAAAGAGAAAAAAAAATAGTACCTCAAAGTAAAAATTAAAAAACCTAAACATCACAACTAAAAATGAATAACTTAAAATTATAGTAACATAACTAAAAAGGAATAAACAAATGGATATTAAAATTGTCCATAAATGTAGTCGCTTCATTAAGGTCTGTTAGAACTCATGGATCAAAGAAGACAGAATGGGTTATACATTATCTTAACTTCCACAGACATGTGCATCTCCATCGATGTGCTATTTATGTACAACCTCGTTCTTCAAAGCACTTTTTTTTTATGTGACCTCTCCTCTTCCTTCACCTGAAAATGAAGTTTATCTGAAACACATCAGCAAATGTAAATACCATGTTAGGAATGGCAGAAGAATGTACTAAATCCCCCACCCCCCTAAGTTGTATCCCCTAGGAGAAATATGGCATATCATAATGACTTTACTTGCATAATTTGTAAATTAAGGTAACAGTTTTTTTCTGCACATAGAACCGCTACCGAATAATGTGGAGAGAGTTACCTAGGCACTAAACTGTGATACAAAGTAGAACATGTTGGATTTTATTAAGAGTGCGTGTGTAGGTATGGAAACAGCTTAATTTTTCAAGAATAGCTTTAGATAAAAAGATGTTCGACCTGTCATTTTATCGCTCCTAACCTGAGTTATCTTTAGAATGGTACAAACGTATACTAAGATGTATAGGTGTTAAATAAATTAACAAAACGAGATTTTCCCCATATTTTTTACTTTAACGCTTTTGTTATTTTTTCTATGTACAAAGAAATCATTTTTAACATTTATTATAAAATTATGAGGTAAGAAAATATAAAATTTTGGATCATATTGTACATGGAAATTTATTTTTACACATTATGTTTATTAAGGTAGATACTAGACTTTTAATTGATATGTAGTTTGGTTACAGAAATTCGTTAAAACTTATATTATCGGCTAAAAGTAAACTAAATTCACATGTGTTTCTAACTATTTATGTAATTAAGAAATATTTTGCCTTACTTTTTGCATTTTAGAATACCTTGTACTGGATACGTAATATCCAATACATTTTGACTAACTTTACTTCAAAATAACCAAAAATCATTATTCACTCAGACCTGCAGAGAACATTACATATTGTGTTTAGAAAATTGCTATTTTTAAGACGCTATACCTCGTTTCTTATTAGATATAAATGAAAAATTTCTTTGAAATATTCCAAATTATTACAATATGTAAAAATAATAGTGTTACATTTAAAAAGTTAAGAAAAATACGTGTGTTAGTTTTAGGAACATCTTGTATATCCTACTAAACATTTGTAGGCTACCACAATGTAGATAGCTGGAATAAGAGCTTTAAAATGAGCTGTCTAACATCGTTCTATCTAAAACAGTTCTTGAAATATTAAGCTTTTAACGGATACTAACATATTTAAATTACCAAATAACTACTTAACACTATCGAATTCATTTCGATAAAATAAATTCTTGAATAATTAAAACAATTCACAATTTAACATTTTATGCATTAAATGAAAACACTTAACGTTTACGTTTCACCAGGTTTCAACTAATTTTAATAAATTTGTAAAAATATTTCTGTAATTATTACTTTATGCAAATTCTAATTGAAAAATAATAAACGTTTTAAAGTCTGACAGGAATATTAAAGGTAGCTTCAGTGAAAATGTTTTTGTTGTTAAAGCAAAACTTTAATCAAAGTTTTACTTTTAAATTCGATATTCGTTACAAAAACATTGTTTTATTATTTCAATATCACTTCTGGTAAACAGAAACTTTTCAAAAGCTTTACGTTATAATCCTCTACTTTGTTTATAAAATTATGATTTTGGATTGAGTATTGAACGGGAATTTAACACATCAGTCTATGTTAATTAAAAGTAAAGTACAGATCTGAGATATTTGTTATAGTATTCACGGCGTTAACGCATTAGATCCAACACAGAACAAAACCTTCTATTTATTACTCTTGAAATAAGAACTAGCTTTGCTTTGTTGGTGAACTAACGTCGAAAAGAAATGGATAAATTACTTTCTTTTGCTAATTGTTATTATTGTCAATTGATTTAAAAATTGAGGAGTCTTTCCACTTAATATTCATACAATCAAAACAATTAAAAAAGTAAATTTAATATGTGTACTTACATTATAACTCCATATCAATTACCAATAATTTGCAGTTGCCTATATAAAACATAAATTAACTGTGATCATATCGCCAGTCATTTTTAATAGAATCACATGTAATTGCAAGGGAAAGTAGTTAGTTACAAAAATATTTTAATGTTGCAAAAACTACACTCTGCTTTTTTTTCTTTAAATTTGCACTTGAAATATAACCTATTGAATTGTAAACTGTTCTAAGGAAAAAGAGGATTGAATAATAAAAGATAGTTGTCATTAACACATTCAGATATTCCATAATAAGCTCTACATTTCTTACAACCTGTGTTTTTACCAGTTAATTAACCCACAAGATTCAATAACTGGTTTGCAGACAAATCTTCCATTTATTAAATTTGAATCAGAGGAATTCATTTCCACCGACTAATCATAAACCACCTATCAATGAAAACAATTTTCATCCATTAATTAAACGTTAGACTATTTACCACTTAAACAAAATTAAATGTTTCATCATTTATGAGATGTACTCGTACTGTAGCATTTTATAAGTAGAAATCAAATATTTTTACTCTTGAAGAATATAAGCAAAATGAAAATAAAGATGGAACGAATGTGAATACAGATATGAGGATTTGAATTCTATGGAATAATTTCAGTGATGTGTGAGAGAGAAAAACCACTAAATTAAATTTTTAAATAAACCACAAATGGTTCTAAAGTATTATATTTTAAACAAATTATATTGGAAAATTCTTTTCTTTTTGTTTTCTATTACTTTACATTTTAATTGGAGGTGAAATATTTCTCCGTTCTATGCATATATCGTGTAGCATTTCGTATTTGTATTTATAAGTAAAAGGATCATGGATAGTACCAGTTTGAAAAACCCGAGATACCTACACTTTCTTTCATCTAGCCTTGGGCTTAAATCAATCTCTTACATTTTACCAATCAAGGTCTTTTTTGATTAACTCTTATTCTCCTCTACTCTGACAATATATGAGTATTTGAGGGCTAGACGTCTCTATTTGATACTCTTTTTTCTATTCCATATTTAGCCAATTATGACTGCAAGGTTCTTCGAATTTAAACCACAAGAAAAGAAAATATCATGTTTCAGTGGGGTAACAAGTAACATCCAACTCTAATTTCCCAGTAAAAAGAAATCGGGCAGTGATGAATAAGTACGAACGTCCTAACAACTAGATTTACATAAAATTAATGGTTACATTTTTATTAATAAGTTCCTTTAGCAAAAAATCTAATACTACAATATTTCAGGAATAAAATCAGCACAACTTCTAATGTCAGAACCTTCTAAAGTCAAGATACCTTACATAAGTTACCTAGGGTTAAAGTTACATGTCCCCTCCCAAGACCTCCATCTCAGCCGACCTGAAAGCAGACATTGTTAACCAACCAAATCTCACTACCTCACTACTTCTCTGTCAATTTGTCCTTACAATACATGTCCATACACGGACCATCACTGTCGTGACCATTCCTGCTCCTGGGATTAAATTTAATGTTAAAAGATACACGTTATTTCTCAAAATCCAATGACTAATGTCACAGTTTTGTCTCGAGTCATACATTTATTAACATTCTGCTTCCTTCATATTACAGTTAAATATAATTATTTTACACAATATTAGTTAATAATAAAACTAATTGTGTGTATTTTAAACCAAGTACATTTAACTTTTATGTAAACAACTAACTGTAGTTGTGTTATCATATAGGAAAGATAAATCTAAACATTTCAAACACTACTTCGCTTCTCACAACAGTTGTTTGTTGTTTCCAATACTGTTGTTGACGTTGTATATATTACTGGATTGTAAATAGAAATGGTTTTGTTACATTATTAATGTATTAGGCTTAGATACAGCAAATATTGATCCAGTGGTAAGTTCGGTAAAAGTTATTTAACTGTTCAATTTGTAAAAAATATATGAAACTATTTTAAAAATAAATACACTAAAACACCTCAAGCAATTGTGGGTTTCGTTGTATAATAGTGGGAAAAACCAGTCCCCTACACAACAGTTTCGAACATGTACTGTTGGTAAATAAAGATGTGTGTGGCATAAAGAAAAATTGTACACATAATCGAAATTCTGCTAAAAGAATGAGTAAATTTGTAGCATATAAGAAAACATGTCTGAAGTTTTACAATATTTTTTCCCGAGAAGATGGATACGCAGAAGAGGTGCTGTGGAATGGACAACAATGTATACTGACTTTATTCTACCACAGTATTTCTTTTGTGGTCACATGAAAAACGTTGTTTATGAAATTAAGCCAACTGATGTCAATGACCTACAGGGTAGAATTTTACAAAAGGCACCATTCATTCCAATACAAGAGAATCGTTTGCGAATGCTGTAGTTTTTTACACACTGCCAAACCACAGAATGTCACCAGTTTCCTCTTTACCACCTTTTAAAATAGAGCAAAAATTTTAACCCCCTTAAACACAAGAAAATATATTGTAATAAGTATGGTAGAGATTTTACGTTGATATAGCTCTATTTAAATTATATCGAGGTGTATCATGACTTATTTTACACTCTGTATAGTGAATAAATTTTAGATCATAAACGTGTTTCCTTTCTTACAAAGAAATAAGGATTAATTCAGAAAAGTTGATGATAATTCGCTACAACGTTGTAAACCAGTGGAAGTAGAGTAATTCATTAGTTAATAAAGAAAAAAATGTTTAACAACAATAAGCCTCTGATTTAAAACGAACAGAATAGATTCATTTTGTATTTGTTAACTAAATAGAAAACTCACTATTATTTAATGTAAGCAATTCTTAGAGAAAGATTTTGTTTCTTCTTCTTGCTATTTATCTTATATTGCTACCAATAATATATTAATGCCACATTCGTGGACATTTGTGCCGTGTAATGTTAACGGTAACAATGAAACTTAATGCTTATTTGATTAAATAATGATAATCTACACTTAATAAACGTTAATGCAATAAAGAAAAATAAATATTATGAGAGATTTGTGATTGTTTGAAATACATGCAAATATAGATATTGTCCAGTAAAAAAAAAAGCTTTAGTCCGATGTTATATGTAGTGAGAAAAGAGAAATAATAGAAAGGTCAAGAATTATTAAATGGATATATACAATATATTGATTTCTTAGTTTCATATTGTAATACGGTTAGAAATTTGTTAGAAACTCTTAATCCAATTCTTATCGAATTTGTTTGTTAATCATTGCTGTTCTGTTTCACATCTTTACATTAAGCGGTGGAGAATTGAATATTTTGCATAGACTTCCCATTTCATAGACTTCTATTTATACACTGATGTGTTGCTGGTTGCATACCATACCCCCTAGCCTTATGAAAATAATACTTCTTGAAATAATTATACAAAGGTGTGAAACGCTCAGGGCGCATTTATCGTAATGTGTAGCCATAAATCGAACCAACACGACGTGTTTCTCCGTTTTGCATCAATTTGGTTAAATTAGTTTTAATTGTGAATAGTTCGGCTAAATCCTTATAACGTCAGGTCTAAATCATAATCCTAAAACGTCAGGTCTAGCAAAAGTGATTAAATTTGCAGCGCACTCGCGAATTATATATGTATGTTAGTCTATAAATGGCGCACCAAATGATGTCATGAGTTCAACTAAACATCTTTTCCTAATCCTGTAAAATTTAGTGTTGCACTATAAGTTTTTGGTTTATTATAAATTAGTGTTCATCAAAGATGGCTATTGAAATAGATTAATCTTAGGTCAAGAGTTTACCTCTGAGTTATCGATCTGGAAGAGTGATCCACGATTCCTACAGAGATATCGCCATGACATTAATCGCGAATGGTGTAAAGAAGTTTTAGTACTAACCACGACCCTCAGGGCACCAAATTTGTAGAAATTATATTTCTTAATATAGGTTGTACCTCACTACAATATTTATGACATGTAGTGTATGAAGATATAAGAGATAAAAACTGTTATTTTATTTTACGTGTTGAGTAATATCCCGTGAGATTCTAATATTTACTGTGAGAAAAATTGGCAAGGTAAATAGTAACGATCCCAAGGAGAAGCTTGAAGAAAGGAAATTCGATGTGCTAACCGTAAATTAAACTGAATTCCGTCCGACAACAGCCCGTAGCCTTAGCCTGCTATACGGATTTTTAGTCGGGTACTGTGTGGTTAGCACATTGAAATCCCCGTCGCCGTTTTACTACATTCTCAACCAAAGTTTGCTAACAGGAATTTCTCTCACGAAGTAGCAACGTAATTATTTGAGCCCTCATTGAGAATTGAGCCCAGAGTCTTTCACTACCCAAGAGGGCTAACCACTAGACCATTCCGGTTTGGTTGCCCGACTGAAATGCTTGGGTTCTACAAGGACTGTTCTATTACGGAGTTTAGTTTGATTTAGAATGTCTCTATGTTAGAATGTAATTTTAAAAGATTATATTTAACTTAGATGGAAATCATAACACGTGATTAGACTTAGTTTAATCAATGTTAACTGTTACAGAAAGACATGAAAACACTTTTTAAAAACTCTAAGTGTTATTATTTGCAGCTTATTGGTAGTTATTAAAAAAATATATCCCACTCCTAATAAAGTTATGTCGTCACCAAAGGCTGCTACTGTTAAACCATCCATTTCCGGTAGTCAATGGTATAGGCTACAGTAAGTAGAGAATAGGCTCGAAAATGCTTCCCTGTAGTTATTTAATTCCCTTTAGCACCACCCTTTACTTCTCTAATATCCGAATAGTTGTTATATTGTTTTATTCTGAATTATCTCCAAGAAACGTAAAAAAAAAAAATAATAAATAAAAATTAAATAAAATTTAAAAAAAATTAGTTCTACATATTGTTTTAGTCGTATTTAATTTAATTTATGGATACTTTCGACTTTTTTAGAATCCCTGAGATACATTTAGAAAGATGGCTGAGAAAACTTGCTTTTCCTCTAGAGGACGTTCAATAATATGAGTGATACGATGCATCTGGTCTATTGCAGAATGTTTCTGCGGAAACCCAAACTGATAAACTGATAAATGTGAATTAATCCAGTATCTTCAATTGATGGTCTCAACCTTTTAAGTAATAGCTATTTAAAAAAAAAATGCAATTATTGGTAGTAACGATATTAATCTGTATGACGTAACAGGGTTTTTGGCTTACGTAGTGTCGGTAACATAATAATATCTGTAACTTTCAAGATATCAGGTATATGTTAAAGATGGAAAACTACATTCAACTGGATATGTAAGCAAGACTACTCCTTTTCGTGACAACTGTTTCAGTATTTCACAGGTGGTTAAATCAAATCCTTTGGCTTTATATTATTCCTTATCTCGATGGCAACCTTTTTAGCGGTAACTAAGGTTATTACCTATGTCTGTAAGGTTACATTAGTATCTAAAATAACACCTGATTGGACCAATAACAACTAATAGACCAGCAGTTAGATAGTTAAACTAATTAAACCTAAATCTGTGCACATAGATTTGACTAATTAAAATATGATCAATTCATTAACATCAATGTGAATGCAATTCTCTATCAAATTCTAATCATCTAGGTATAACCCGGCATGCTATATTGAAGTGGAAAGATCAAATAACGTTAAAAAGGACAGAGTTAGGATGAACTACAATCCTATTCGCTATTGGATAGAAACTCTGAGTGAGCAATTGAAAATAAAATTCTGATTTATAATCAGAAAATTAAACCAATTTGTCTTTACGGTATACAACTGTGGGGAAGTGTTAAATTGGTCAACATCGGCAAAATCCAGACGTTCCACAATGAGGTATTGGGGAATATGGTTAACCCTCCGTGATAATTTTGTAACGAGGATATTCATTGAGGTCTTGTAAATTCCTACTATACTTTAAGTTATCAAGACATTTGCTGGTTATTAACATATCAATGATGAACCACTCAAATTACTTGTTAACCAGAAAATAGTTGGAAAAGTCAAGAAAAGTAAACTTTGAACCGTTGTAATGGGCTTTCGTGTTAGTGTGTTTATTCTATTTATTGTCTCCAGAGGTGTAAGACGAAAACATAGAATCATCGATAGTTGATCTAAGTACTAAACTATTTAGGATTAGAATTGTTAGAATAAAATTATTGTTTGGTCTTAACTAGACCATTTTTATTGTTCATATTTCGATTCTAAATAAATTAAAAAATAAACTATATCCACATTATAGTTTTAAAAATATTAATAAATGAATACCAAAACTAGTGCTTAATATTCATACTGTTTCATTTACTCATTTAATTTAATGTTTTTTAAAGTTTTTTTTATTTTTATACGACAACATACATAAGGTAGTTAGATCGTGTAAACATGTTTGTCAGAACGTTAAAAAAATAGAGTTATTTGAATCGTGTATGAAGAAAATATAGAGTGGAAACTTATGTAGTTCAAAGTAATCGCAACTGAAAGTTTTTCAAACAATCTGAACTCGGTACAAACTATTTATAAAGTTTTTTCTAAACTTTTCTCATCTCACAAATTCCGGACAAAACAATACCTTTTGAAGTACCAAACATCTACCCCAATATTAGTAAGGACGTTTGTAGAGGAAAATAATGGAGAACATTGTTTTGAAAAAAGAAATTTCATATTGCCGATATTAAAATTGTACAAGCTTGATCACAATTTCATGTATTTAAAAAAAATATCTACAATTTTATTTTAAAAAGCTTATCTAAAATCAGTTTGAACTTCCGGAACAAAACACTACTTAATAAGCTTTGTTTTTTCTACGACAATCGGAGAAGTAATGTAGGAAATTTAAAACTCTAGAATAAAATCTCAAATATAAGTATGTGTCCTTATAACAGAGTCTCCGCTATTTTTTGATGTAAAATAATTTTTTTACAGTTTACACGGTCCGATATACGTCTCTCTATATTTTTTATACAGAGTGTAAAATAAGTCGTGATACACCTTGATATAATTTAAATGGATTGCTATATCAACGTAAAACATCTATGATACCTATTATAACACTTTTTCTGGTGTTATAGCGGTTAAAATTGTTGCACCCCTTTTGAAAGGGGCGGGATAAAGGGAACAACTTTTATTTTTACATGGCACTTGTGAAAAAGCATTGGAAAGTTCTATGAAATAAAAAATATTGGCACCTCCAAAAAGTTTCTAGTACATCCAAGGCAAAAGTTACATGAACATATTGACTATTACACTTGTGAGCTCACTAGTGCGCACTTAAAACTTAAAATCAAACACCCAATACCACAATTCCTTAAAACAAGATTTATTTCCTTATGTACATTTCAGTAACATAGTTCCCATGTTTTCTTGAGAGTATAAGTACTGAACAAGCACTAATTCTATACAAATCATAAACAATTATCGTTTAAATAGTTACGTTTCATAAATAGTTTTAAATTCTATTTGGTTTATCCTATAAATTCACTAATTGTAAAGGGACTCATCCCCACTGCACTAATGTAAGGTCATTGACCAGGCCTAGGAAGGAGTGGGGAAGAACCTCGTCACTTGTTTAATTGTTTATGATATTTATAGAATTAGTGTTTGTTCAGTACTCATACTCTGAAGATGGTGACTATGTTACTGAAATGTACATAATGAAATAAATCTTGTTTTATGGAATTGTGGTATTAGTTGTTTGATTTTAAATTAACATATTAGTTATAACTAACATGCACATCTCTGACCCGTTTTTAATGTAACAAGTGCTGGAACTGGTGACCTTAGGGAGTATAGCTAGTCGTTTGTAAAAAAACTGAGACAGCATTCGCAAAAGATTCTCTTGGAATGAATTGAGCATTTTGTAAAATTCTACCCAGTATGTCATTGACGACAGTTGGTTTAATCCATAAACAAGGTTTTCCAAGTTTTGTTTCTTGTTTTAATGGAAACATTAATGGGATGTTAGAAATAAACTTTGGTTCTGTTTTTAATTTCATTGTATACAAAAATAAATTATTTCAGCGATATAACGATATTTTAATTCATCATTTAATTATTGATTGACACTAACCCACACTTGAATAGTGATGAATAGTCTGAGAGATTTGGTATTGTTTTAAAAAGCTAATTTGGTAATTTTGTTATTAGTTTTTGTGTTTGTTACGACCATACATGTGTGCTAATAGTTATGTAATTTATAAAAAAGTTCTTTATAAGAACTAAATGTTTTCTGTCTAATTTGCAAAAATATTTTGGAGTGCAGGCACGATCTGGTTGGAATGCATCTCTAAATATTTCTTGGAGATAACAGGTAAAGGAAGAGATCTCTCTAAAAACATGTAAGAGATACGCAAGTTAGTCATATGTAATTTGTTCATGTAACTTTTGTCAGGGATGTAAGAGAAAACCTTTCGAGGTGCCATTATTTTTCTATTGTATAGACCATTCGAATGATATTTCACGTGATAGAGGTTGTTATAAAAAAAAAATTTAAAAAAAACAGTTGCTTCCTTTTATCCCCTCATTAAAAAGGGGAACAGCAATTTTAACTCTCTTTAAACACAAGAAAAAAGTGTTATAATAGGTATGTAGGTGTGGTAGAAGTTTTAAATAGATATAGCAATTAATTTAAATTATATCGAGGTGTACCACGACTTAATTTACACTCTGTATATTTATAAGGGCGACTTCTTTTGCCCACTTTACTTCAAGAGTTTCTTTACTGTTTAAGACTCTTTAGTTTCTAAAACTATAATTTAAACTGTATGTATTGAATAAAACAGGTGCGACGTATAATTTTAATTTATTATTGTGCAATATTGTGTTGGCTATAATGTTTGTGTCAGTTGTGATGGAATATAGGCATAGTGAGGTTGTAGACTATATATATATTTATTGTGTAGTATTGAGTTTTGTTTTCTTCTAATTTGTACAAATCAAGTGATATTGTTATTGTTTTTTTGTAAACGGGACGATGTTTCTATGGCGCCGGTGACTAGGAATTACGATAGTTTTAGTTAGAAGATAGATAAATAAAAATAATATCAAAGTCAGAATTGAGACCAACTGTTGAGAAAGACAAAAGTGGAACAATAAATGCCTGAAATTGACTTACTAAAAGGACGGAAAGTCGTGAACAGTTTCAACTGTCCCATTATTCTTTGTCAGGGAGAGTCCGGTTAGATTAAAATATTCCATATTGGATTGGACGCCGTGGCTGCGTAAAATGGTCTCCTCGGTCCCCTGATTGAATCAACTAATTTCTGTTTTTGGGTAATCTTAAAAGCGATATTTTATGAGGAGAAAATAAGAAATATGTATCATCTCAAGCAAAGGATGGCTGAGCCCTGCCACAGATTAGAAATGATGCAGTATTGTTTGGTGGCATTAACAACACGTTTTGCTTTCCGCATTGATCAATTCATATCGAACAAAAAAAAGCTTATTTTGTTTGTTTTATAAAAATTAATAACGAATTTGTTACATTAAATTAGGCATACATAAAATATTATAACATTGTTTCCCTTATGTGTACAAATTTGATAGCAACCAATATATTGTAAACGCAGCTTTAGAAGTCTTTACTATTTCTAGATTCAATGAAGGGGTACTAGCATATTTTGTATGTTAATATAGAAATAAAATAGGTCGATTTATATAGAAAATGTAAACTACATAATTTGTGTGTATTTATATAACACAATTTAAGATCCTTAAGATTTTTGTGAGATATGTGGATGTAATTTTGATACAAGATCAATTATTATAAACATAAATCTGTTTGAGATAATTTCTACATTTTATAATTTTTTTTTATTGAAATTGTTCCACACACAAAGAAACAAAGTGATTTTATGTGAACAAACGATCAAAGACAGGGTTTTGGAATGTAATATATCTCAGCACTTATATCCTTTATAATGTCTGAATTCATTCAACTATTGAAAAAATAAATCTAAATAGAATTTGAATGTATTTAACCAATCTGAGAATGTCTCAAATAATAATGTTTTCGTTTTTTAAGGAGAATAATCATCGAGGTCATCATGGCCTTAAGAAATACTCTTAAACACAAAATTGTTCAACTTATTTAAATTGATAATATGACATAAGATAATTAAGCTATAAAAAATATTGTACGTACAAAGTACGTGTGTCCAATTAAGGTATTTCCAGTTACTTAACTAGTAAATGAATATCGTAAAAAAATATAAAATTAATTATAGGAAACATTTTTACTGCAAACAAAAACACTGTTGCCAACAACAATGGACTATAACAGGATTTTAATCTATTTGATGCACAGTAAGTACATTATAGGGAACACAAGGAATTAGTGATGCATTCATACAACATTAGTTATAATATCAACATAGTATTTGAATTTGAATATTTTATGTCAATTTTGATTTAAATATTCAATATATACTGGTATAAATATTTAAACACTGATATAGTGGAGATACAATAACTAGATATTATAATTGAAGGAAAATGTTATAATTGAATATTTTTTTATAAAACAATGTATCCTAAAATATATAATATTATTCTTGATATTTTCAATAAGGATATTGCACCATTTTCCGGAAGGTGAATGGAAAAAGAGAAACGATCGAAACTAAGAGACAATGACATGTTAGGATTCTATACATCTTCGCATAAAGATCTTCTATATTATTTTTTTAAGTTAAAACGTCTTAAAAATGATAATTTACCTTACAATGTTTATCTCAAAAAGGTTTTCGTTATATAATTTGATAACCATCACATTTAACGGAGAACACTTCAATACAAAAACTGAAAATGAATTGGTTTGCAGAAATAATAGTTTGGGAACTAAATGGGAACTGCGTCCAACCATTTTGATAAGGCTCTATAACTATTGAAAAATGTTTTTTTTTATTGAATAAATAAAATAAACAATTATGTTCATATCAACAATGTTAAGTATCAACACTAAGATTATTAATTAGCCTTTAAAATTTGTCTTTTCTTTCTGAACTATATAATCATAAAATATATGACCGACACAAAGTGATTTTTTTACGTTGTTTTAATAAAAATGTTTTCTTTTTTAGCCAGTATATAAAAAACACAATTTTAAATACTGTTTTTTTCCTTAACTTATAGTAATAATTATATACTAAAATTCCGTTACTCAATAAAATCACTTGATTTTGAGAAAAAATCTCAATACATATTTTATTGAAAAATGGTAGAGACAAGGAAGCAAACTTATAAATTGAGGATCAAATTGTTATTGTACATTTTTTGTAAAAGATTAATAGTTATGGAGATTCGGAATTATAATGATGGCATACTAATATTTATTAAACAAAAAACTACGTTAAAATTCTATATATCACAAAACATTGACACATATATTAGCTAAGAAACACATTTTAGAGAATGAAATAAGCAGTTAATCATAAGGTAATTTTCTTTCCAATATTATTAAAAACAAAGAATTTATTCCTGAAATAATCGCACGATTGTAATCTTAAAACATTCTCAATTTTTCGATTATAACTGAAATACAAATTAGATATGTAACCTTCGTTAGAGAAATAGAAGCCTCCAAATCTGACCATCTACATTCAATAATTGCAAGTGGAGCTGTTGAACATCTTTGTCACGTTTACCGTCATACCCAATAATAGAAAGGTAATGCATATCCCGTCGGAGAAGTAGAGTAGCAAAAGGAACACATTCATTAAAATTCTAGAACCTGAAGGAATATTAAAAATGTGTTTATGCAACTAACTACAAAAGCGTGAACTTATTACAACTGTATCAAATTATTAAGAAGTAAAACCGTTAATAATATCTGGTTCAAATTTAACTAGCAATAAAAACAATGATTAAACATTAGAGTGAAGGCTTGTTGGATGTTATTTTAAACGTCTCTGTAAGGCAAGAAATATTACGTATAGATAATTACATACTAACCATCCAATACAAAATGGCGGCCAAAAGAGTTAATTTATTTAAGAAGCTAGATTTGTACGTTACATCCTCTTTATGACATTAGTGTGTTTTTACCTCATTTTAAATGTTCAAATTGTTCTCCCTGTACCTTCGTTAGTACAATCTTTGTTCAACATGTTTCACAAGTTTGGTTTTGTTAGGTTAGGTAAGGTTTGATTTGATTAGGTGAGGTGAGATTAAGTGAGGTTAGGAGGTGGTTTGAGAGCATCCCAACAAAACAAGGAAGTTTTTGTATTTAAATTAATGAACCAACAATTTAAAAAAAAATCGATTATCTTACCATCTGAATCGATCTTCCTTACTATCTACCATACATGTGTGCTCATAGTTATGCAATTTATAAAAAAAGTTCTTTATACCTACGCCTATTGATGTATATACAAGATTTTAAAATTTCTATCTTTCAATATAGTTTCTAGGCCAGAATGGGGGTACTTCGAATATTGGCGAAACGAAATTATTAAATATAATGGTGTAAAAGAGATAAAAAATATTACTTTTGAAAATTTTTATATTTTTCCACTTAAATTTTTACCCGACTAAAAAATAAAAACTTCAGAAAACTTTGATTATGATGTTATTTATATGAGTTTTATTATGTTACAAAAAAATATTTGTTTAACTGAGATTTAAACTTAGATTTACAAAACTGTTTTGTTCCCTGAAATTTCCTTTAATATTTAATATACCTTCAATTTAACTTGTTTATATGCATCAATGTAAATTAAAACTTAATACATCAGTGCAAGGGTACCCACTGTGATTTCAATGAATGCTAAATCATAATCACAGTGCAAGGAAAGCACCTCAAAGTGTTATGATTTCTCCCACTTAATAATGTCTTGTAGCTGTGGTATTTTTTACAGTTCCTTCTTTGTCTTTTAATAATGTTGTGCGTCGCTTTTTGCACTATGCAGTGTTACCTGCATTGTCATTACAAGAACGTTTATTAAAAAAAAAAAAAAAAAACATTGAAGAAACTAGGTTCACTTTACACCAAACGCTTTTATTAATGAAGCATCTTCATATCTTAGCTTCATATTAGTTTAAAGTTTAATACTGGAGTCTGAAATAACACCTGAGTTATTTTAGTATAAAACAGACTTTAGAGTTTAATTTTCCATTTCTCGTAGTAAACGAGACCATCCCATTTGTCCCAGTTTCAGCTCTGATTAGTCTCCGATGCACTACTCCAGACTGAAGCTGTATAATGGTTGCTCTTATGTATCACATTATGAAAGACATTATAAAGGAAATTAAAGGACTTAAAGTTGGATGAAACTGTAATGGCTGTGGCAGGAAATGAGTGAAATAATAAGGATACATTTTTAAAACCTGTTTTCAGTTTCATTCCAAAACTTTGAATTAGGTTTTTATCTTACGAGCAGATTATTTTTTATAGTAATTCGTGAGTAGTCTTGTCTCGTTGAACTCTTCGAGTATAATAAATATTTGTAATACAATCAGTAAATGATGATTTTATGTTAGAAATGAAATTTTACTTGTCCGACGTTTTAAATTCAGACAATGTTATCGAAAATATTACAATTTATTTCAGTGTAAACCATAATGGGGAAGTAAATGGTGAATTTAAGATTTTTACATGGATTGTACAATATCACAAACCGATCTCAAAAGGTTCACAACATACAAAATGGCGGCGGTTTAAAGTTACAATGTTGGGGTTGTTGAAAATGGTTTAATTTTCTTTCTTGGTATGAGTTACATAGGTAAATCTCCGACAACCCACACTGGATGTGAGAAACAATTTTTATTGATAGCGAGTGATTTTTCACCTCCATTGGGAACCGTCTACGAGGAGTTTATCAAACAGAATTTTAATTAGATGGGTAGTTGGTGTAGGTTTACATTAAAACTTTTCTCTAACGTCGTTCTTATACATTTTGAACATTCTGCATATAATGTCGGCTATATTTTAAATTTAGTTACAAAATATTAAAATAAAATATTCAGTACTAGAACAAGCCTACTTTTTTTTTTTTTTTTTTTTTTTTTTTTTTTTTTTTTTTTTTTTTTTTTTTTTTTTTTTTTTTTTTTTAATAATAAAAATACATTCCAGAAAATTCAAAACATGAAGTTTACAGTGAAAACTCACACAATCATAACAAGGTGTTTGAAATTGTACTGTACACTACTGTATATTGTATTTTTAGATCTTTGAGCATTTGTTGCTCCTAAACGGTTAAAAATGTCAAATATTAGGCAAGAATAAAAAGTGTTACCCAAAATCGCTATATAAAAATAGGGGGTTTATAAGAAAATTTAGAGCGGACCCCTAACAAATATTGAAAAATGGCAGGTGAACAGGAAAATTTCGTTTTAGCTAAAATCCTCTAGTTTTATCTCAAAAAATCCTGGGGTTAGCTTTCAAAGATTTTTTTCTACTAATCGAATGAAACAGCCATCATACCTGTTTCAACCAACCTGTATAGCGAAAAGATAGAAGTGGAAGGGATCTTAGAACGTAAATATAAATCAAAGCTAGGGTCAACAATTGATTGACATAACAAATAACCATTTGGAATGTTTTTCACAAAATTCGATATGGAGGTTATTAAATGTGTTTAAAATATTAAATCAATTTAAAATTGTTTCACATACTTCTATAGAAAAAAAAGTTTTTTACTCAAAATAATTTTAAAAGATTTTGATAAAATATTCTCTCAATCATATTCTTTAAGAGCTAAATAAAACATATTATTTCAATATCTGAAATATTCTAAATTAAGAGTCATTGCTCAGGTAGTATAATACACCTGTAAACATAACACATAAACGTTAGAAACTATGTTAGTAAAATCCTATTCCTCGATTTTTATAAAAATGTGGTAAAATATGAAGACCGAAATAATCGGGCCAAAAATCAAGTTAAAATTATTTTGGTCGAGATTACAAATTTTGATTAATTTTTTACTTTTGCAACTTACGTGATTATTTTAGAACGCCAAATATATAATCTATTTCTTACAATTTTTATCATGAACGCAGGATAAATTCAAGCTTCAGTAAGATTTATTTATACAGTTCATGTGAACTGAAAATATGTTTTCTACTATTATATAAATGTCATGTTTAAATGACTCCTTCTTTCTCATTTGAAATTTATAAGATAACTTTACAAGTCTGGATAGAAATTCTAAAACAAAACTCATTCGACTTCAGTAAAGGAATCTGATAATAATGAACAACAATAAATACATTTCTAGATATATGCGATTTATTAAGAGGCGATTAATTTACTTGGAAATATTGAAAATTCAAATCTAATAAACAATAAGATCACAATTTTATATACGTATTTATCGAAAGTCTAAAGTATGTTTTAAATTAATAAGGTTGTTTGGAAAGAAAATTATTTTGGGTGGAGTTTTAAAATGTGTTTTTATGTAGCGTAACGTTTACGACTTACGCCTAATTAAATGTAGACAACGCTTGGCATTTTAGGAGGTATATTTGTAATATACAAACAACTAATTGTAATATCCTACTAAAATTCAAAAATAATAACAATGGTTGTTATTTCTGGAAGTATACAACTTCTTTTTTTCAGATTGTGAGCCAAAACGTTTTACATACACGCCAAATATCGAAGTTGAATAGGTCGGATAATATTTCTTCCAACAGTAGACAGAAGGACAATGGCGTGATAACAAAAACGTTTACAACCCCCTGTATAGAGAGAATTACTAGTGACAGACAATTTATTTCTTCACTTTACCTACTTCTCCTATAGTTAATAGTATATCAAAACTAATGACAACTTCGAGTTCAACGTCCAAAATCTAAATGATGCTAGATTTCACCGCGATGGAATGAGAAAAAGGACTAATTATCGAAACTTTTCAAGTTTTGTCATTGCGAATGAATTTTAGGTTACGTTTGTTAAAATACTGTAATTTTAGTATTACGATGCGCTAACTCATTGATACAAATCTGAGAACCTATACTCCTAGTCGAAGATATCTTATTATCCATTTCAAATTAAAGGAATTTTTGTTAGATATGAGTTTTTGTAATCACTGAAAACTATCAAGTATAATATATTAATCAATCATATGAATCACTGTGGTGAATATACGATGAAAGAAAATTTCCCCAAACCACAATAAAACACTAATAACACAAAGACTGTATAGTTATATTTATTCTACCTTATGTACATTTCAATAGCAATGTTATCATCTTCAAAGGTACAATACACACAACCTTAATAACTAAAATGAGGGGAACGCCTCGCTGCATTAGTAATTGTAGTTATTAAGGTTAGTTTGTAATGTACCTCTGAAGTTGGTAGCAGTGCTATTGAAATGTACATAAGGTAGAATAAACATAACTATAAAATCTTTGTGTTGTTAGTGTTTTATTGTGGTTTTGGAGAATATCCTTTCATTCTAATAATCAATGTTAAAAATATAAAATTTTCTAGAAATTATTACAAAATACATTTTGTAGAGTATATAATTAATCTAAAAATAAAATAAAATTAAAAAATAAAATAATAAAAAAATAAAAATTAATAATAATAATAAAAAATACCGGCATTTTTATAACACAAGCCGGGTATTTTTCATGACACAACTTTCGTTTTATCTGCCTTATATATCTCTGTATATCTCCAATACAGCATTGGAGAAAACGTCTATTAACGATATTTTTGTCATATGTAAAGTTATATAAAAATTTGTTAACAATAAACTACTATACAGTTACTAATAGAAGAGAGTGAGATATTATTTTCGGATAAAAATAAACTTTTATGTTTTAATTTGATCAATAAAACTTAACAAACGACGGATTGACAACAAAATTTCAAATTCTAACATCAAAATTTGAGCTTTCAACCTCTCGTATATTGCATTTTTCAAATTATACATTTCTGCTAATATACATGAATGAGATATGTTTTATAAACATCACTGTACGAGTATAAATCTGAAATAAAAACACCACCTTTAAAATACTCATTATTTAAAATAAAAGTTAACCAAAACAAGAACAGATTAATATAGTATGATTTGTAACACTAAAAGATTACAAAGTTTTACAATTGAAATATTTACCCATGTACTGCTGTTAAATTTCAGGATGGCGACATTATTTCGCCTCTATTGCCAAGAGTCTGCAGCTAATAATTAATTGTAAAATTGTTTGTTCCATTATGTACATTACTTTTAATGAAATAACTGTAAACATGACTTTGTATTCTCAACTTGCAACACGAATGTTATGTTATGTAATTTAAATTTAAATACAATTAGTTGTTTTACATATTATCTAAAAACAGAGTGTGTGAACTCTTTTTTTTTCTCGAATGAAAACAAAATATTATGCTTTCATAAAACTACAAACTTAATTTATTTTATTTTGGAAGTTGGGACAACAAAAAGTACTATTACCTAAACAAATTGTAAGTACTAATAAAATCAACTGAGAAGAACAAATTAGCAGTCAACAATTTCAAAACAAATTTAAAATTAAGTTATTGATTTTTTAAAATTATTTTTGTATTTTATAGATATTGCAAATATAATACAGTTTATCCAAGTTTTCAAGAAAGGGAAGCAGAAGTTCTGAAAAATATGTTTTTTCATATTTTTATTTTTTCTCACTTTATTATTCTCGGTAACTTCCCATCTAAGAATTTCCCTTTATAGCAAATTTCCAACTATAAGTACAAAGTCGTGATAAACGTTTGACATGATTTTTTTCTCCACTTCTGGTAGCCAACGCTAACAAATATTATATAATAACTATTTCGGAAATCCTGCAATGACAAAAACGTGGGTATACCTTGCTGCCTGTTGATACTGACATCACCATTCAGCGAGGTATACCCACGTTTCTGTCATTGCAGGAATTCCGAAATAATTATTATATAATTTATTTGTCTAAACACTAGCTAACAGTGTCATAAATGTTGATACTGGGAAATGATTACATTTGCGACACTTATTTAGCAAGTCGATTTAAAGATTATTGTATAAACATTGTCTAATTGTTTTACTACATACCTTACTTTGTAATTGTATTATAATATTTGAACGCGGAAATAAACTTGTTCACTAAAAAATTAAAAATTATATAATTTAAAGTAATATTTTCAATTGATAATCATGGTCTTCATCCATTTCGTCTATAACATTAACTCTCCGGTAGGCCTAAATGACACAAACAACATTCTAATTTATGGAAATATGTTTTAATAAAAACCACTCATAAGAATGTAATGGCAGACGTGTCTTACGATACCTGAATTGTGATATTAGATGACATTTTTCTGTTATTGGTTATAATGTATTCAAAGCCCTATACATTAACACAGTAATCTAACTTTACAAAATTATATTATTTTTCATTTTAACGTTGAATTTTCACTGTTAAATAATTACTATTTTAAAATAAGTTTTAAAGTTAAATTTTTATAAACCACTTTTTAACTTGCGAATTGTCATTGAAATATGTACATAACCTATACATAATTATGTGAATTTGTTAATTTTTAATTTTCAGTGAAAAAGCGAATTCTGCGTTAAAGTACAATTTCAAAATAAGGTATTTAGTTAAATAAAATAATATTTTGTAAAATAATCTTTAAATCGATTTATGAAATAATTATGGATATTGCAGTATTATCAAATATGTCCTGTTTAGGCCAGTTAAAATTGAACACGTTTGTATCAAAAACTACCAAAGTTTCGAGTGACGGAATGGAGGTGTGCTGAGCAATAGATATACATGTATTTATATTTGTTTTGTTTTTTGCCTTGCGGACTGTTTGTATATAAATGTAGAAGTAAATTGATTTTTTGTTGTTGTATTCTGCTCACAGTTCTGTTACATATTTAAATTTCGGTGACGATTGTTTCGCCTATTTTATTCAGCTATTGTTGTCGAAACTATTTATGTTCATTCCGTTTGTTTAATGCGTGTCAAATTTGAATTAAAGAATACACAGCACATATAGACTTATTTCAACATTTACAGATAAAATATAGCATTCAACATAACTCGCACTGTCGCTATTAGATTAAAATTAATAATAAATCACGCACGTGTGTACTCTTTCATAGGTTTACTAAATGACTTTTGCGTTGCGATATTCCCGTCATCTTCCTGAAGGGGTTTTAATCTAAGAATACTGTTGAATATGGTGTTTGACTCGTAGTGAATTTTTGTTCAATAATGTAGACGAGTCGAAAATGGTTTGTTTATATATTTGGAATTCCTCTAAGAGATTCATATTTGGCCCTTCGAAACATTTATGTAATATTTGGATGTTGCTTTGTATGTTGGAATAGATCCGGCCTGTTTGTAAAAGGTGTTCTGCTAATTTGGATTTAATTGGGTTAAGGTTTCTTTTCAGTATGTGTTCTTTAAATCTGATATAAAATGATCTTCCTGTTTGGCCAATAAAATATTAGGTCAATCGTCGTAGGTTTTTTTATATATCCAGCTTGCATTAAAAGGTATTTTCTTTACATTTAAGTTCTTTTGCTTTACTCAAATTATTCCTTGTTTTGAAAGATAGTGAATATAGTTGTTTTATAAATATCCTTCCTGCTACATTTTCTAATAGTCTGGTATTACATGCTTATATTATATTTAACAATTTCCTTTTTGTTAATTTGCGTGTCGCATTTTTACTTTTTATTATATTGTCTATGATTCTGTGGTCATAACAGTCTGAGATTGTAATTTGTTTTATTATTTTGATTTCTTGGTTGAGATCTGATTTATTTCATAGGTATGTTAAATCCTCTATGTATGAAGTTGGTGTATGAAGTGGTGAAGCTGCCATTTTGTGAATTTGAGGATGATTAGATGAAGCGTGAATCGTATGGTGTGTCTGTCTATCTGTCTGATGTTTTAAATTAGAATTTGGTGTTTTTTCTTAAGATTAAATCCGGATAATTAATACTTGGGTTCATTTCTATTTTGCAAGTCAACTTTACTGATGGTTGTATTAAATTTAAGTAATTTTTGAACATATTCAATTGTCTTATAAAGCGCAAGAAAAAAACAAATGGTACAATCAACATATCTGTTATAAAACCGTATTTATTTGTGAATCCATTATGTATTTAGTTTCTATATGGTAAAAAATATTTCAGATTTTTAGAAGTTTACTGATTTGTGGTGTTAGATGTGTCCAGTACTTGGGTGAGGGGGTAGTATGGGATTACAAAAAGCTATTGAAGGCAATACTTATGGAAACAATATCGAACAACTCGAATGTATTGGGCATATACAGAAAAGAATGGGAACAAGGATGAGATTTTTTTTTTTTTTTTTTTTTTTTTTTAAGTGCGAAAGGACAGAAATTAGATAATGGAACGTTTTGAGGGGATAAAATAGGTTAAAAGTTTCTAAAATTGATCAATTACAAACTTATTTTGATCTTGCTATCAGAAGAAGAGTGCCAAGTTTACAAGCAATTCAACAAAATATTTGGGCAACATAGTTTCATAGGCTGTTCACAGGCGAAAATCCGCAATGCAGTTTGTAGCCCAGGAGACCTGATAATAAGCCTCAGGATTGATAATTCCACACCACCATAAAAATAGCGTACCAGAAACAGTCATTCTCTCAATCAAAAAAAAAATTACCAAGATTTAGCCAAATTATTGCAAAAACGTTTACATGGACGAAGCCAAAACCTTAATGTAAGCTTCAACTATGTGATTTGGTTGAAAATCTCAAAGTTAACATTTCTTAGATTAACAACCCTCCAATTAGTGAGGATTTAACTTTCAATGATGGGATTCTATGCAAACCCGTGAAGTGGGGCCAACGTAAATTAGGTTCTGTGTGAAGGCGGTCACTACTCTCTCAGTACTTTTGATATCATTAGGCTTAAAAACGTTCAAACCTGAGACATGATGGTTACCGTAATGAGTTAGTTAATTAATTCAACCAAGAATAAAAGCAAGGTCGGTAAACAAATAGAACAGGCAATAAAACGTACAATATATTAGCCTCACTTTTATGTTGAGTTGAACTTTAGGTTCAGGGTTATTAATACAAAAATTAAAAACCATTAAAAATTTTATTACAAAATACATCAGTCAGTTGTGAAGTTTCCTACTTAGAATGACGACTTTATTAAACTTGAAGAACAACTAAACCCACCAGAAACGAGTTACCTATAGAAAACTTTATTTTGAGATAAACCTTGCAAACTAATTGTGTTCTAGTTGAGATTATTTATTTTATGGGCAGGAAATGTTTTGTTTTGTTGGGTTACGATTGATTAAAAATTGATCAATAGTGTTATAAATTCAAAATACCCACTAAACAACAAACAACACTTAGGTAAGTATACAATGGATAACGATATTGACATTTCATTCTTATAATTGAGTATATGGTTTAATGAGCCTGTAAAATATTCTCCAACCAAACACTGATTTCTTGCTTCATAAACAAAATTAGTCACCCAAGAAGAAAACCTATTCAGCAAATTTTAAAACGCGTGATAACTTGGGGTAAATTGCTAAAGCTGAAGTAAGCACTATGTTTATGTTTAGGCTTAGGTGATTCTCCTAAAACATTTATTTAAGATTTCAGTCACGTTCCCAATTTATTTGTCGGGAGTAAAGTACAACACTAAATGTTGCTCCACTTAATATGTTTGTAACACATACAGTGGAGGAAGTACATTATGTTGTAAGGACAGTTTTTGAAACTCATATGATAAACTTTGATTTAAATATCTACTGAAAACAGTTGTTTAAAAATTGAAATTTCAAATTGTTGATTGTTTGTATTAAAAAAATAATTAAAAAAATAAAATAAAAAATCTAATAACCCTGTACTAACAGCCCGTGACATGTCTACACTTTCTAGGCGTTTTTTTGATTTGGTAATGTGTGACTGTACATAGAGCTCCTGTCAAAATAATTAATTGTAGTTACTTATATTACATATATTAATGATGTCTATGGAACCATAAGACCACAAAATATCCATATTATAAAGTGTAAAATGCATAATATATCGATAAATTTACTAAAGGTTAATGATTGAAATCAAACCCAATACCACAATTTAATAAAACAAACTTTTATTTCCTGATGTAAATCGCCACAGTGTGCTCATAAAAGTATTAAAGAATAACACTTTAAAACATATTTAATTATGGAATTACTTATATTACATATAATAAAGATGTCTAAGGAACAATATGACCACTGAATATCCATAACATAAAGTGTAAATCTTTGTTAGCCACAGTGTGTTCATAAAAGTATTAAAGGATAATACTTCAAAATCTATTAAATTATTTAATTACAAATTACATTTTTTTAACTCCTTTCGTTTCTCCCTCATAGACAGACAATTTATTATTTTAAAAACATAACTTGGGGGAAAAGATTAATTTAATTTTAGAATTATTTATTTAATTCTTGAAAAACTGCGAATTAATTTCAGTACAAATATACGAGTATGGCTGTAATTTTATTCAAGTAAGAAATGTATTTAAAAACTAACAACTGTCTTCAAGATAATTTTAAACTAAATATTTAAAAAAGATACTCTTCGTTTCTCATTCCTTTTTGTTAGTCTAGTTTTATAACCTCTCTTGCTGTGAAATAAAAAATCGGATTTCTGACGCATGAGTGTAAATCTAAGCTTTTCAAGTAGATTTGCTTTCCAACTCGTGTTTACTAGTATTGAAGATACAGAATGCGGGTAATTTGTTTTTGTTAGGAGGAAATCTATAGTAAGGGAAAATCATGCTTTATAAACAAAGAGCAAACGTTTTTCTTTTTCTCTTTTTCTTTTTTTTACACGATTTACTAAACAAAATTAGTATTTTTCACTGATACGTAAAGCTTAGCCAACTTATTTTAATTTTTAATTTCTTTAACATTCAGAGTGTTTCATAAGGAAATGATTTACTTGAGAGTTAACAGGGGACATCAAAAGAACAAAAATGATTCTTGTAAATTTGGATGAAAAATATTCATTTCCTATCTATACTTCTTTACATGTATTTTAAAAAGACTACAATAACTGATATCCATTTAAGATATAATATTCAAATTCTGCATAGATGTGTATATTATTGATATTTTATAAATGTAAAAAAAAACACTATTATATATATTTTAACTATTAAAAATAGTGTCAGTTTCATATTTGTAATGTTAAATTCAATAAAAACTGTTAGATTTGAGAAAACATTTAAAGAATGTCCAGATTTGTAAAATTTCAAAACGACTCTAACAAATATTTCAGCTACAAGTATATGTAAAATAACCAATACTACATATTTATTTAACAGAGAACAGCTTAGTACAGTAGTAACGATTAAAATAAAATGAACCTTCATATAGTCACACCATTAACTTGATTCTGAAAGAATGTAAATACATCTGTATCAATGACCTAGCAAATACTTTCCGAAGATTCATAATTTCGTTTTAACTAGTGTTATCCATATTTAGATCTAATTTATTTATAGCATCCAGTGTATTTGTGTTGGTAAAAGAAAACAATTACCACTGCTCAATTTTAAAAATGTCGCCTAATCTATATTTCAATGTATGTAGATATTTGGATGTAAACTATTTCAAACAACTGCCATACTCAATTGGCGAAAATAAGGGTAGTGTGTTTTATACTTGACTGGAATATTATAAATGGGTCCTGCGTTACAGTGGATTTTGTAGGAAAAAGTTTTTTGTGGCGTAGGGGTTTTATAATGTTATATATAATACCTTTGTAGTATTTACCTATTTAGTTAAAATTTTAGTAAAATATGAAAAATAATGACCCGAACTGTTGTGTAATATCGTAAGAAAAACAATATTATGGTTTCGGAATAATTGGCAACAAATCACAAAATTAATCTAAAAATATCGATTTTAAGCAAATGTTATTTATGTTGAGAACGTGTTTAGTGTAGCAAGTTTAAACATAATTAATTGGTTATTCAAAGACGGGGTCCGTGGTTTATGATTACTTTTTTTATTAAAATCTTATTGAAATGACATTATGGTGATTATTAGATGTATATGGTTTTGAATTCTCATGAAATATTTAACTATTTTTAAAAAAATAATTAATAAAAATTTATTCACTAATTAAGGAAGCTCGGTAGACCTAAATTATAAATTGATCTCTCCGGACATTTTGATATATAAGTTGATATCAGAACTTAATTTCTCCAAGGAGTAGAATAGGCAATGTGACTACATTACACAAATGACAATAAAAGACTGAATACTGTATGTTAAAATAGTGGTAGTCTATAAAACAATAAAATACAATATTGACTATTTCTGTGTCTTATAAAAACCTAAATTCAACAGTATTCATAAAACAATGATTGTATAACCGGAAATAAAACAAGAATATTAAAAATTTGGTCCTAATTTGTATTTTAAACGGAACTATCGGGAACTTTGAAAGCATAAACGAAGAAGTATAAAAAAAATACGCACTAATAAGGCTTAAAATCTCGTTTAAAACCATAATTCAATAATAAAATTGGGGTTTTCATAAGAAATTAAAAATTGGCAGCCATATTGGGAAAAAGGCGGTGAAATTTAAAAAATCTAATACACCATTTTATTACAGAGGAAAAAGTAGGTAAGGTTCCCAATTTTGAAGGTATTTTTTGTAAATCTTATAGTTTAAGAGATCACATGGTGGCATATTAGACAACTTGTATATTCAGCTCCAGAATCATGTGTCATTTATATTGTTGATTAATCGTTTGTCCAATTTGAACTCGTGAGATTTAAAGTTTAAAAGAGCCCTGGGTAATAAAATGTATTGAAAATAAAGAACAGATTTCACTGAAGTATATATTTTTATTAATTATTAAAACATTATAATAAATGTTCAAAGTAACGTCAACACGCTTCACTTTGCTTCTGGAAATGTTTCTTAGATACACTTCACTGATCTCTACAATAACAAGGTTGATATTTATTTTCAATTGCTCTAAATAAAGTGTCTGGATTACTCTGGAATACTTGAGTTTTTAAATAACTCCATAAGAGGAAATCTAAACTAGACAGATCAGGAAATCTCGATGGCCAAAATACTGTGGAATAATTCTTTCATTACAAAATGCATACAACATATTCATGGTATGACAAGTTGCTGCAACCAACTTCATCAAGCAGACAAATGAATTGTTGAATAATTTCTTGATACGCCTCGATATTCACAGTGGTATCAACGAACAGTGAATCAATCATTATTTTTCTTGATATAGCTTACCATACGTCAACTTATTGTGGGTGTAAAGGAGATTTAATGAAGTTGTGTGGGTTGCGATTACTACAAGTATCCTAAATTCCACAACTGCCCATAAATCATGTTCTGAAATTGAATAACAACAATTAAATTAACCAGTTGAAGTAATCTAATCAGTGATCCAGGCTAGCCAACATAATATAGTGTACTACAATGGCTGAAATATTTAGATAACCTAATTTTAATACATTATTAGACCCTGCAACTTTTAAGCTGATCACCCTTTAAATACCTGTTTATTTAATATATAAAATATACCATAAGTTTTAAAATTGACAAAATAAGTAAAGGTGGGAAGTTAAAATATTTTGAATGTGTAGCGTTAGCCCTCACTATATTTTGATTGCTTACTTATAGTTTGATCTCTTGTATGTGCTATCTATATTCAGACTAGTGCTATATAAATAATCTAGAGGTCGACTTAAACCTCATTTTGAAGAACAAAGTTTATTATATAGGTTTGCAATCCAATATGACAGCCAAAAATGTAATTGAAATTAAAATAACAAAAATAATAAATAAAGTAAAACAGTTACCCTTTGTTTTCATTTATTTCTAAGTCAAGATACTTTTATAGATTTATTTCAAATAGTTTTACACTTTACATCTTTATTAAAAATATATATTTTGCCAACACTATGAGTTAAAAGTTAAGATTAAAAATATGATTCATATTTTTTCTCTCTTCAATACATTTACAATAAGGCATAACTGAACTCAAAGACTTGGATCTTTAAAGTTTTTTTATGGATCCTAGATGAAAGACGAACATTTTAAAAGTTTTAAAAAATCCCTTGGACCTAACCTTGAACTTTCCTTCTCGATTTATTTTAAACAAAATATAACGTTTCTGCTAAGAAATATAATTGTCTCCTTCATCGTAACTGGAGAATTGAATCAAAGAACTGATTTTCCTCATATGTTTGTCTAAGATAAAGTTATAAAATGAATTTCCACTTAGTATTTAAAATAAAGTAGCTGTTTTCAAACTAAAGGATGAACGATAAACGTGTAGCTTTAAAAAAAATGGCTAAACTTAAATTCCCAATATTTGAATACATATTTAATTCAAAACAAATCCTGTTTCCTGAATTTGGGAATGTTTAAATAATAAATACTAATTGTAAAATATATATTATGGCAAAACTTATAAGTATATACGATTAAGCGATATGACTTGCATACACGGTGATTGAAACTGTTGTGACCGCTGTTTTATTCACTAATAAAAGGTACAAACAATTTTAAAAGGTAACCCCCCCTCCTAGGATATTCAAAGTTGGAACTGGAAGTATAACCAATTAGTAATACATATTACTAAATTTAATGCATTTCACCGTGTGATACATTTAAGGACAAATTGTATTATTAAGCACCGTTAATATTAGTTTATGCTATATATATTATATTATTCAAGAGTTCTAATACATCCAGTAATTATTACAAACTGGTGTAAGCCGGTAGGTGTTTTAGACAATTATCAGAAATTTATTAATTAAATTTGTATAAATGAATCTATTATTCCTCAGTTTACAAAACAAAAATTAAAACAACAGTATTACCCTAGCTCAATTTGATTAATTAAATTTCACCTCAATTTGACTTTAAAAAGTCGTTTGTAGAAATAGCTTTAATTTTCGAAATATTTTAATTGATTGTAGTTCCTAAATCGTTAACGATTATAGAAAAATAACTAAAAGAGGGCGATAAGAAAAATTTGGTAATACAGTACCTCTAGTTTTAACTCCAAAAATCCTGGGGGTTACCTCTAAAAGTATTTTTAAAACATTTATAAGAATAAAACAGCATTCACATGTGTTTCAGTCACCTTGTATACTTTATAAGACGTTAAATAGTTTGTTTTATAAATAAAGATGTAAGATAAAAGTTTAGGCGACTGGATTCTCTTTCGTATGCCTAGAATCAACGACCCTTGACTTGGGGAGATAATATTTATAGTATCTCAGTTCACCCTTAAACTCCGACAGCAATTTATTTGAGAAAGGAAGTTGGTGAAATGTTATTGTTGTTAAAATAACGTTACTGTGTGAAAGGAAGTAAAATTGTAGAATGTTGTACATAATACAATGTAGAAATTGTTCTTGTAAACCCAGTTTGTCTAGCCCGCGACTAAACTCTCAGCATGATCCTAGACCAAAACGCAACAGTAAATAAGACCATAGCTAATGAACACTTAAACAAAATACCACTAATTGGTGGAATTAATAATTTAATAACATCATAAGTGGTTTGCTTCTTGAATGTTATTTAACACTCATTTCCTAAAAATTTACTCCTGTCATTAATATAAATCAACACTGGAATGCTGACTGTCTTATCTGATAATCAAATGTATATCCAAATATGTTTGGTATATCATCGGTAGGTGGTGATTCCAATGTGTATATTTACATTTCACTCAAACTCATTGATACATAATGAGAAATACCTGTGTTGTTTCAAGCTTAAGTTAAATTTTAGTGAAGAAGGCAATGAAAGTTTTTATGTAAACAATAACTTACGTACAAATTTTGGTACCCTAAAAGATAATAATAATGAAAAACAAGGTTACCAAACAAACTTTGTGTATTGTGTAGGGTGTTGTTTATTGTATTGTGTGGGTGTTGGTAGTGTTTTGTGTTATTCATTTTTAAAAGTTAAGATTCCCTATTTTTTCTATTTTTCATTCCTAATATGTAAAGCTCATGATGTTTTAAATACAAGTAAGTACGTAATTTAGGTGATGTCTTAATATTAAATATTGCAGTTCTACTTCATTGAATACTTATTGTTAACTAAATTATAACCAGTGTTATATGTAAGAATATGCGGTAATAAATTTATGTTTTTTTATAAATAACATTCTTTGGTTTTTCAGAACAAAATATGTAAACATATCATTGACTGTATATTTACAAGCTAGCCGTAGGATTATAGGTGAGACTTGTTTTTATATACAATTTTGTATATCATATTTATTTTGTATAACATAGCGATTATTTCTACAATTTACCTTAGAAGTTGTAAGAAAGGAAATTGATACCAAATTTTAAAAAATAGTAAATATTTCCACCACTAGAATGGTAATATAATGTCTTTTTTTTGTAATTTAGAGAAAGATTTAAAAACAAAGAAATATATAAATTATTCTCTTTACAAAGTAGATGACTTTATATAAATGACCAAAAACATATTGTGGGGTGGGGGGGAGCGTCATGATCATTCCTCAACTATAAGTCTCAACTTTATCCCTTCACTGACTGCCGGTGCGTTAATTCCAAAGAAATTCGTTGTTAAAACTGTGACGTGTATATGAAGTTGTGTTTGTTTTAGATACAAATTTCTCATGACACTTCTAAAAATATAAATTTTGCACATAAATTATCTACAATTTGAAGCTGTGCAACATAACTTTACATAATTGCAGACGTGTAATGCAAGTTTAACATGCAACTTTATTTGTAAACAGATAACCATAGCAACCAAGGTTTAAATCCAAAACATGACATACAATAAAATAAATTAACAGAGGTCAAATGTTGGGTCTTTTAAAACGTTGTTGAGCGAAAAATAGAATGTGAGACATAGTTGTGTAGTTGTTATTATTTTCATAGGCAATGCAGAATTGTATATACAAAATCTTTTAAACGATCGAACATAAAAAGTTTTTGGTATATGTTTATAATACAACATTGACTTCCCGTTTTGATATTTTAAGATTTTCAGCAGACAAAGATCTTCCATTTTGATTTTAGGTTTATTTTTTTTAAATAGGGTCACATTATTTTACGTTATTTTTTATTCTGAGTTCACCGTGTTTACATCTCAATTTTTAAAGAAGTTACCAATTAATACAACGACATAGCATTTAAAACAAGATATTACTACAAGTAATATCACAGGTATTTGACAGGTGTACATATGAGTTGGGTACTTACCTTTTTTAGACACGTACATGTCGTAATTTTTCCTGACTTTGTACCACTTGATTACTTCCTATGGGATACTTAAAAAGTCAGATGTTTTCAACCAACCAGAAAACCTAAAATCGACTACAAAAATAGAATACGAACAGAAATAAACTCTATTACTGATCAGACAATTTCTAAAGTAGTGAATTTTATAACCCTTTAGGACTGTAACAAATAGCTCTAGGAGGACAATTTAAGCATCTTTGAGAATCATAAGTTAAAAACTATAGCATGTACGTGTTTAAAGTTAAGTAGCCAACTCATTTGTCTGCCTGTAAATTAAATGTTCTGTAGTTGTTAAATTCTTAATAAAATGAGATATATATAAAAAAAAAGGATTCCACCATTGAACTCAGAATAAAAAAACAACGTAAACATGCATCACATAACCTTATTCTTATTTAGAAAATTAAACCTAATTTTAAGATGGTGGATCCAAGATGGCTGCTAAAATATAATATTATCGAAACTGAAAATAAATTTTATCTTACAACATATAGAAAAAAACAATTTTTAGTTGTTTAAAGATTTTTTTTATATATTGCATACTTTATAAACATTCTAGTTTAAAATTCAATCCCATTTTTACATGTTGTCATTTCGTTACTATATACTTAGTAGCTCGAGCAATAAAAATGGAATCAATTCATAGAAAAAGAAAGCATAATTAGGACATGGATGCTTTAGAACATGCTTACTGTATCTATCATTAAAAATAGTGTAAATCTCAGATAAAGATGAAAAGACACTTGTCCTTTATGTTTACATTTTAAGTAATGAAGTAAGGCATGCAGAGAGAAAAGTTAAATAACCAAAAAAATGGTTTAAAAGATTTGTTCGTTCTGATTTTAAGACGAAAAATAACTCGGTCATCAACGGCATATAAAAAAACAACGAGTTGAAGGTCGCCATTTTCGTACGTATCCAGCCTCACCACACACTGTAGTACAAGCAGGTCCTCTAAACGTGGGCTTTGTACGTGTTGATAAATCAAAACGTCTTACCCAGTAAGTTAATTTTGTTTAAAACAGTTTTTACACAGAGAGCCACGTATTGTGTACATCACTGCTTTCTTGGCGTCGGCTAGCCTCTAACTAAAGGAACCAAGTAGAAGGGTGTATATTCATAAGTTAAGCCTTCTTCCCACGTGTAGGTGAATCGGTCATGTAAATCTCGGTACTATGCGAATATGACAATTTCTCGGGAAATCAGGTTACAAATTACATTTCGGTCGGGTTGATACCAGTGCATGCATTGAAATACGCAAATTTGTTATCTAATTTAGTATTTTGTAAGTTGAACACCAAACGAAATAAACAAATTTATATTTATCAACAGTTTTGAATATTGGGTAATTTGATATATTGATGGGGTTATAGACAGATGAGCATGATATATCTGATTCTTGGAGGGGGGAGTGAACGTGTTGAATACAGCGACAGTTATGTTAATGAATAAATAAAATAATAAAGAAAAACACTAAGTTAGTTTGTCTAAGCTACTCATGCATGGTGTGACACTTTTATGCTACCTTGTAAGAGTTATGGATGTTGGAGGCCCACCAGAATCTATTTCCCGAATCACTACAGCTTGGCTGTGATAGGATTTATCTGTTTTAGTTGTTATCTCGGTCACTTACCTTGCAGTCACGTGGTATATCCAGTTCTAGAGATCTTTTGGTAAGCGAGTTGTATTGTTTCCTCTACATATAATGTCCATATCTCTCATTTTGTTTGATATTTAGACTTTTGTTTTTGTAATTTTGGTTGTAACCTAATTTTAACGCCTCTGGCAGCGTTGAACAAAAGGGGTATAAATCTGGTGTAATATTTTGGTTTTAATTTCCGGAGGACCTTTATTATAATATTAATTAAATAACAGACACTGAAATAATTAATTGAATGTTGATCTTACCTTGTGGTGTATTGTTAGGATGATTCCTGGCCAGGACTGGTCTGCAGATCTCCAATTATCGCATGAATCAAAAAAATGCGCACGCCGCCTCGTCAAGTGTGTAGCCTAATTGGGTTTATTGCAGGGGCCATATGAATACCAAACATTGGTTCTTCTGTTATGTTAGTACAATTGAATTGACAGTATTTAAAAAAAAAATAAAGTTTCTTACCTTCTTTCCATCAAGTGACCTCTTTTTTGACGTCACTTGGTGGAAAGAAGGTAAGAAACTTTAGTTTAACTAATATTAACCTGGATACTGAAAATGAATTCAGTATTTTTTTTATTTCTTGGATTGATTTGCTTTCTAGGAGTTTTTTCTACACATGTTGATGAGAGTTCTTTGTTTATTCCCATAGCAATCTGAATAGAATATAATTTTTCCAGTTGCATTCGGAATTAATTTTCTAGCTCTATTACTAGTATATCATTGTTTGATTTTATTATGAGTGTTTCTGAATAACCAAGTTTAAATGACAGAGTTATGCCACAGTAGTAGGATTTGTTTATGTGTGTAAATTTGCTAATTGTCTTGTGAACTTTAAATTGAATAACCGTAGTGTCTTACACGTGTTCTCATTGCAATTTGAAACTGTCTTGCATTGTTGTAACTTAGTTTGTATTAATGTTAATTTTATTTCTCTATTATAATAGATATCTCTGACAAAGGGGGAACTAATTTAGTCGCGTAGGTTTAGTGGTCATTGTTTTATATTCTTCGCTTCTTTAACGTGCCCAGTATATTAGGTATAAGGTAAGATAAAAAATTTGACCGCCATTATTTGACCTCAGAAAACAGAAAAATAGAATTTTTATAGTCGTCTGTCGTCGTTGCAGTCTGTACATAAGCAAGACAGCGGCCACAAAAATATAGAAAGTATCGTGAAATTTAGTGTAGAGGACTATATAGAAATTTAAAAAATCGTATTTAAAATTTCAAAATGGCGGCCATTTTTAACAATTTTGTGTTATCGTGTGATATTCAACTTAAATTAGATAAAATTTAGCAGATTTAAATTCTACATGTATTGGTTCCAACCTCATCTCTCTACAATGACAAATACCGACGTTATTGTAAAAACATTTAAAATAGGAACATAAAATGTGGTATAGAGGCTAGTTTGGTCATATTAAAAATCATAATAATCGAATTGATCATATATAAATGGCGTTCATTTTAAATCATGTGTGTTATCCAATTTATAACACACTAATGTTGAAAAACATTTCAAGATTTCAATTCTGCATATAATGGTGTTAAAACCCCCTCTTTACGATGACAATAGCGAAGTTATTGTCAAAAATGTCATTTTGAATCCTAATCTTCCTAGAAAATGTGATATTTTATAGCAGGGCAGAGTCACAATCACGAGAATAGCGCGTCAAGGCTCCTAATATTAACGTCGTTGAGGACCGGTAGGGCCGTGACACTAACACGAGCGAAGCGAGTGAAATTTTTTAATATATACACATCTACGAGGCCCGTTAGGGTGTAGTAGATGTCACGAAAGTATTGATATACAAATTGCGTGGTTCAGAAAACCTGTGTAGCAACTGCTTTAAACAAACTTACCCTACTGGATAAAACACCTTGATCTACCAATACAATTTAACATTTCCTACAAAGTCTAAGGTACCAAAGTTTTGGTCATTTTATTTAGTATCATATTGGCGCCCACCAACTTATTTTCTTTTAATGAACATAAAATTAGCTTTTGAAATTATTAAAGAAATGAATAGTTTTTAACGTTTTACCATCCATACAGATTAAAACCGATGGATAATACTTACTTATGTATTAGATTTATTTACTTTAGTATACATTGATTCAGAATTTAACGTATAAATTAAGACAATTTGGGATCGAGTTCACGGTACTATGACACAGCTGTCGCTGCAAATATTTCAGGAACTTGATTACAGCACCAAAGTTTGGAGACTTTACCGCAGCAGGAATTCTCTTTGTATGCTGTTATAAATTATGCCATGATTTGTTTGTGAATAGCGATGAACGAATTAGTTTGATTTTAATATAAACATACACTGTTTTAGAGTAAAATAAATATATACCATTTGTAAATCGAACGACAAAAAAAAAATATTCGTAGAAATCTTAGAGTTTGTTTTAAACCTAAAAAATAAATAAATCTTACCGTCGCAGGACGGTAGAGAGAAGTGAAAACTTTAACTGTCAATTTCAAAAATTAATAAAATTAAAACTTTCAATAAATGTAATACAATGATAATTATATTTTGCATTGATTATTAGTGAGACTTGATGAGATTTTTAGTTTTACTATGTATGTGATTTAAGAAAGTTAGTGCAATATTTTTCGTAGATTTTTAGTTTTAATGTGTATGGGTATGTGAGAAAGTTTGTGCGATATTTTTGCATTTATTTTAGTTTTACTATGTATGTGCTTTGAGAAAGTTAGTGCAATATTTTTCGTAGATTTTTTGTTTTAATATGTATGGGTATGTGAGAAAGTTTGTTCTATAGTTTTGCATTGATTTTAGTTTAACAATGTATGTGAATTTCGAGAAAGTTAGTGCAATATTTTTCATACAAAAATAATAAAACACACAACAACTACAAAAATTACAAAAAATAATTATTATATTAATTAATTGAACTTTTACTTTAATAAAAATAATAGATTATTTAAATACGTAGCATAACCGTTGTTGTACTTACACTCTTATTATTATTTTCGTGACGATTTTTCCTTTCACCACTTTGATTTAACAGGACCAAAAAAAATAAAAATGCCTACCGGGCGTAAAGAAGTATTCACTTCCAAAATGATATACAGAATTGGGCAAAAGTCCAGCATATATTGCAATATCTCATTTTCTAGTTGATTAGGAAGTTGTTGGACACATCAATGGTAAGGTTTTGATTGGGGCTATATACAGAATGTGTCAATACAGGGTTTTTTTGAAATATAAGAAATGAAACGTATTTTTCTCCTCTTTTTTAAATGTAAGGATATCAATGTTCCCTCCCGTTACTTCTTATATATAAACTTGAATTAAGTGTAAAGGAGCCACCTTGCCGTAGGAAGGTAATTAAAGCCCTTGATTGGACCTATCTACAGTATGTACCAAAACTCAAGTTCCATCTACAGAATGTTCCGAAAAAATATAAAACGTATTTTCCCCTCTTTTTTAAATCCAACCAGATCATTTTTTCCCCTTTCAGTTACTCCTAAAAGTCTCTTTATTTTGGTGAAAATACAATCTTTTTATTTTAGTAAATTATGAGGAATCAAATTTCAGTCTTATTTCATTATTACTCTACCATAACACAAGAAAAACATTTATGTTACAACTCTTTGGAGTACTGATTACATTAGCTATCTGATAATGTAACTAAATAATTTTTTTAAAATAATTTTTAAAGGCCATGTTTTTTCTTCTGTGTTTAATAAGAAAAGAATCTTTTTGTCTAATACATGTCTACTTATGTCTACTTATTGATTTCGAGTGAATTGTTATTTAGACGTGTTCCTAATTTTGTAGTTGACTTTATTATTGTAAACGCCAAAAAGTATCGTATTAAAAAAATATATTTTTCGAATCACTGTTCAGAAAACAAATGTAAACAGCTTTACAAAAATGTTTTTTCTTGCGTTATGGCCGAGTTAAAATGTAATAAGACTATGAAATTTGATTACTCATAAATTATTGTCTAAATAAAATAAAAATATTCTGTTTTCACTAAAATATAGAGACTTTTTAGGAGTAACTTAATGTTGGAAACACTGATGTGATTACTTTAAAAAAAAAGAAAAGAAAATACGTTTTATATTTCTCGTAACGTCCTCTAGATGGAACCTAGGTTTTGTTTCAGCCTGTAGAGATTTTCATTGATGTGTCTATCACATTCCTACGTCAAGGAAAATATACAATTCTTTACATAATCACAGTTGTAAAGGATACTAAGGACGAGACACTGACACAACGATGAGTGTGGAGAAATTTTACACTTCTACGATTACCTTTAAGGTCTCAAGAAATTAGTAATATATACAATTTGGATGGAGTGTCAGCCAGAATTGTAACTTTTGGGCATTACATTTTTAGAACAAGCTTGTATTACATTGTATCATTGGACTGGATAAGTACCATGATGTCGCCCATCAACTTATTTTAATATTTTTACAGTAATAAAAAAGTCATGCAATTTTCCAACTAAACAATAACATTAAGGGTTTTTTGGCAAGGTACGGTCTTAATAATAATAACGTAATTTTGAAAAATACATTTTCGGAAAGAGGGTGTCCATAAATATATTTAAAACATAATTTTCATTGTATGTATGTTATTTATTTCTAACTTTACTATTTTCATTACAAATATCACTAATAATGTCATTTCTTAAGTAATATTACAATTTAATAGTAAATTAATATATTTTGTAAGTAATATTATGTGAAAAATATAATTTTAGTTTTTAGGAAGGCTCAAAACAACAACGCTCATATGTGCCTGGAACTCAGTTCTGTAAACCAAGGTTATTTGCATAACGTACATTTACCAAGTTAATGCAATAAATCCACTCCATTGTCGCAAAGTCATTGCAGCCACTCTAAGTCATATTTTATGTGTAGGACTAATGTTTATTTGTAAAAATATTTTACGTTACTACAGTTATGAAACAAATAATTTTGTTCAACTGATTTCATAATAATTAATATATAAATGAAATATTTTAGTAACTAAAGAAATTATTTTTTAAATGGTGTCGAAATAAAACGTGGGTACAGAAATTATTAAATTTTAAATATACAAAGTGTCCCGTAAGTAAGCTGACAAAGTTTAGAACATGAATTTGTAAGTTAAGATAAAAGAAAAATAAAACATTTTCCGAACACGCTTAGTTTTCCAGACAAACGGCATTTTATTTACAATAAAACATTATAACTTTGTAAATATAAAATATATTGAGTTCAAATTTGGTTTAAGCACTTTTTACGTTAGTTTTACAAGAGTATCGAAAATAAAAACATTATTTTGTATATTTTTAAAATGGGTAATGTTTATAATGTTTAATATCTCAAAAACCATTAACTTTAAAAAGATTTTTAAGAAACTAAAAAGTTTCCTTCTTTAATGACGAAAAAAAAATCTGTTTCTTTATTTTTTTTCTAGATCAAAGATTAACCAAGGTATGTACAAAAAATAGGAAATTATTTTCATTGTAGTTGTCTACAGCACACAAGATTGTTCTATAACCAAAATATGTTTGAATTTTAATACTTTTAACAAAAATAATAAAGTCCATTGCCAGAATTGCATTCAAATATGAAATATGACCCTTCATTCATTAAAAATGGCGCCTAATTAATTTTTCTTGCTAAATATCTTGAAGTATGTACAAAAAAACAAAAGTAAATTGTATTTATTAAACAAATTAATGACATTTCAAATTTTGATGTAAAAGACGGGGTGATCTTTCTTAGGCGGGGTAAAATTTATTTCATTGTATTTTTAGGCTAGACCCACCTTAATAATAAATAAACGGTAATTGTCATATTTGTTTTTTGGTTATTTTTGTGTTGTATTTGACAATCACAAAACAAAAATAACAAGGGATACGCTGTGTTCAAAATATTATGTGTGGGTGTGGCCTAAAAATACAATTAAACTTCTAACTTCATTGTATGTTGAAATAGTTAGAGATAATATTTGAATTTTTGTAACGAGCACGGATGTAGCAAGCCCAAGGTACACTAGCTAAACTACTTTCTTCATTTAGTCTCGGATTATATCCCTCTCTTTCTCTCTTGATCTCTGATGTTTTATATCAGAAATATGTTATGCAAAGATTGTACCATAGATGAAAGAGACAGAACTGAGCATGTAATAAAATCATTATAACATAGGTATGAAAATATTTGCTTAAACTTATATCTAGATTTGTACTTTTCCCGTATTAATAAATATATATTTTGATCTTCAAGCAATCTCTTGTTAATTTCCGACTCTGACGATATGTAAGAGTTCCTGTTTTTTTTTTCCCCCCCATTATACCAGTAATGACTGAGAGATACCTTTAAACAAACAAGTAAAAAATAACAACTTCTAGTAAATCAGATACCCTTTAAGAGCACTTCCATGTAGGCTACTACTCTACATAAAAATCACTGAAAGGTAAAAAATATACTAAATATGTCTATAAAAATATTTCTTTTAAACAAAATACATCTATTTTATTCAAAAAAGGACAGATTCTTGAATTGTCACTTTAGTGCATTTCTTCATATTCTTACTAAAGCCTCAAGATTTAAACTGTAGGTTTCAGATTGAAAAGTACTAAACATTGACTGAGTAAATATAATAGCAAGGATTTAAAGAGGGGGCGAAGCAATCAGTTTGAAGTAAATAGCGGAAAGTATTGAAATGTCTCTGTCGATGGAAACGTATAACTGATACTAAAATCGATAACATAAAATTATTTATGTGAAAACTTGTTGACAAGTCTTTCTTCCTTGAAAGTTAAGTAAAATAAAGTGTAACCTTCAAATTGAAACAACATGGTCTCCTCACTCATTGTACATCAATAAAACTATTACTAAATTATACTGTAAAAAGGAAAATATTCTATTTTGCATAAAAGGGGTTATTAGTGTGAACAGCCGAGTAGTATGTATGTATTTTTGTGTGTTATTTCTGAAAGATTTTTTTGGCATTGATACATTATTTCAAATGTTCAAGGGGCACTCTGAGAATATTCACTACAAGGAAAACAGATTCCAAGAACTACCAAAACAACAATTATTATAAATATTGTATGTTTATTATAATGCTCTTATATACATTTCGATTGTATAATCATCATACTTAGATGTTTACGTCTAAACCTAAATCTAAGTGTCGCCATCCTCCTCTTAACATGCGAATCACAAAGAGCCACGTCTTGTGTCAGATAACCAACCCGAATTTGGAAAAGTTAATGCTCTTGGCAACCTTATGGACTAGAATGAATTAATAAACTGAACCAACCATGTGAAAATGCTTTATCTAAGAAAATATAAATAACAAATAAAATAAGCCTTTCCACCCTGAAAAATAGCTTAGAAATTACACTAAAATCAGTAAGAATAAAATTAATTATCCAAATTATAATGATGAAAAATAAACAAATGAAAAAATCAAGTTAGAAAATATCATATAAATATTCATTAAATCTTGCTTCAAATTTAACAAAGTTAGAAAAACCCCATGCCTACCACGATGAAGCGCCCTTTGATAGAGCTAGACCCTACTGTAAAGTCCAACTTAACCATATCTAGACCTTAGCAATGTGCATGAGGTGTAAGTGTGCGTGGGTTATTGGTAGGTAAATGACACCAAACGAATAATATAAAATTAAAATTAATCTATGAAACAAAACACAGATCTATCCCCTTTTCATTATTTCAGGTTATCACCACTTTTGTATTAGTTCGGTTTCCGTCATATCTGGCAGTCTGACCGGGTGTAATTTACCTTCCCGATAAGCTAGAGACCTGAAATTTTGAACATAGGTCAGAATTGGATAACAATACAATAATCAGTTGGTTTTTTGTCTCTACATTTGTTTAAACAATAGTTATTTAAACAAATAAATATTGGCCAATTAGATATGGATTTTTTTTAAACCGCGTTATCGCTTAAACGCGTTAACACTTTTGAATGGTAACCGGAATATTGAAGTAGGATGAGGCAAATTTTTCATGACTTATGAGAGTTATTGGATTCCGGACATAAGACTAAAATACAGAAAATAATAAATCAAATAAAAAAAAAAATTTTTTACATACCACGTTTTTAAAACGGAATAAAAAGTATAAAATAATTTTTCATGACCCTTCGACAATTTTGAGGTAGGATTGTTAGTGGCTATGGATATATTTGGAATGCTTGGGGAGAAAAAAGTGGGGCGCAGCCAGTAAATAATACAAGTAGACAAACCGGATGAATTCACATCAAATTTCAGTTAATCGGAAATGAGATTCAGTGTAAATTAATTGATTTACTCCTCCTTAACTATCATAGATTGATTGCCTGCGTCCCACGTTTTTCTTTCCAAGTATTCCAAATATATCCATAGCCACTAACAATCCTCCCTCAAAATTGTAGAAGGGTCATGAAAAATTATTTTATACTTTTTAGTCCGTTTTAAAAACTTGGCATGTTAAACAAAAAAAAATATATATATATATATATATATATATATATATATATATATATATTTGATTAATTATTTCTTCAAAATTCAATAGATATCCAGCTTTATTTACTTAACTACAAACTTTACATTACATATACTACAATTTTTGTATTGATCTACTTTTTATAAAGTATAATAGATTTTTCTGATTGGTGCTATAGAAATACATAATAATACAGTTCTAGATAACAAAAATATAAAGGATTAAAACAGTTGTCCTTTTAAATGAATGAACAACAGTTCAGTTTTATAATACAACTTGAAAATATCTTTCCAGACTTCAGACGCCACACTCAGAACAGCTTGATCTCTTTCTGATATTGTTTTGTTGCTCTATTTTACACTCCAATTATGAAATAGAACTGACAAATAAAGTTATATATGTTTATGATTCCTAATATTTTAAACATTAGGTTTATTTACTTCTTATATTAATTGGGTTATTATCGTAGAGACGTTGAAAATTAGCGTCATTTGTAGAATTTCAACACATAATTAATAAAACTTTTAGTGTTTATTAAAAATTATATTTCTAACACTCAATAATATTTTTTTTCTTTTTAAAACTCACCATTTATAGCTGTATACATAAACCTACACGTGGTCATCAAGAAAAAGTTCGAGATGATTATAATGAAAGTAAAAAAAATTTAACCAAACCCAATCTAGATATAAAAATCGAAAACTGGATCTCAAAAAAATTACGTTTATTTAATCAAACGCATTTCAACCACAAAGTCGCCATCATCAGTTAGAGCTACAGTTATAACTTTTAACTACAGGTATAATTACAGTTATAGTTTTGTTATTGTAGCTCATGTATCACTGAGGATGGCGACGTTGTCGTTGAAACGGGTTTCACTAAATAAACGTAATTTTTGTGAGATCTTGCGTTCGATATTTTTTTATCTAATATTATCTTACAAGTGAACAAGCTCAATATTTATTTACAAACTCACTCTGATCACTAGAAACGATGTTTGATAGCATACAACTTTCAAACGATTTGACAAATCTGAAGGACGTGTAAAATGAATCATGTGAGTATTTCAGTTGAGATAATATGCACAAAAACCGATCGGGAGCTCACTTTTTTGTACTTTCAAAACATTTACAATGTTTCGTTTAGTTTGTTATTGTGATTATTTTTTTATTGTAACACGTGAAATTTAGTTTCGTATGAAACGTACTACACAAATCCTTGGGTTGTGTACGTGTATTCATACGCAATCATTTACAGCATACATCTGTCTTTGTTATTAGAGGAAGGGTAAGATTTACAGTCATAACCGAACTTATAATCAACAAACACCTATTTGCAATGGACGTCACGCCATTGTCATCTCTTTACAAACTCTTTATAAAACACATAGACAATAATATTATGAATTCTTCCTGTTTCATCTTTTAATGTTTTAAAGTCAAGTCATGACATTCAAAACTAATATCCACAGGTTTGGTGAAATATTCAAGCACAGCTTTGTTTACGCCATTTATACAATTGGCTTCGTTTAGAATTAATCAGTTTTGGTTTTCCTAATTCCATTTCAATATTTTTCCAATGATGTACATGTCTTACATATTTGATCATGTTTTTGAGTATTTTATTCGACAAAATGTAAATTTTCGTTAACTCAGCACACTCAACAAATTGTATTTTATCTATTGTAAATGCAAAATAATATTATAAATTCTACTATTCTTTACAAATCCACTTCAATTTCTACGTCGTACTACTTCGCAATGCAAAAATAACCCTTCTTATACTCAATGCGGAGTCGCCAGACTTTGAAGGCTAAAGTGAAGAGATACAGAAGATTTGCAGCAAACCGTTAAGGATTAAAAAGCTGTGATACAGAAAACCAAGGTTTATGAAGGTCTGTAGTGTCATATAGTCAAAAAACAACATAAACTCTCTATTCAACAAAATCTATATCATGATGTCAAATACAGTTTACGGAAACAAACGTAACGTTCTTATTTATGCGTCACTATAATTTTTGTTGAGACCCAATGGAATTTGAAAATATATTCACGTCAAAAATACTTATTTTACTTGTTGTTATTAGCGGCGAAACCTTCACAATTACATATGTAGACACAGGTGATTTAACAAACACAGAGACAATTAAAATCTAAAAGAAGAGAGATAGACTGACATTCCAAAAAACTCTACATGAGCTTCCTATGAGCTCAAAACATCTGGAACTGTCGGAAACTTTAGGTGATTGGAATACACAAGAATTGAAAAGTCTCAGTGCATAAATAATTATAATAAGATTAAAAATATATTTTTTTAAACGGTTGCAAAAATATCAAATAATTGATTTATCGAAAATTCACAGACACTTAAAGTTAAAAGTATAAACTTATTAACATAATACTTACTGAATAACATGAAAAAAGATAACTGTTTGAAAACTAATGATATCTGGTGATAAGTCATGTCACAAATTCACGCGCTAACATTTACTGTTAAACAAAACACGTATAATATGGAATTGTTAATATTTCGACATTTAGACACAGTGCTTAAAGTGTGATTATTTTTTGTTATGAAACAATCTTCCATGTAGCAAGTAATAAGATACGAATAATGAATTATGTAAAAGCCATTATTACAGTGAGTAATACAATTCATCATGTTTATTTAAATAATTTAATTTAGGATTTTATGTTTTTGTAACACAATTGAAATCTTTGCACGCAATATCCACTCGTTAATTCCAACATCACTCATTGAATGCACGTTGGTGAAATTTAAATGTAACAGCTTGTAACAAATGCCAATGGGCTTTGGAATTTCTTAATCCAATTGGAAATCGACTGCCATTTGTTAAGCGTCAGCCTGCAGCACTGGATTTATGACCATTAAGGATATTGGCGGAGAAACTTCTAAATTCAGTTTAGGTTTATTAAATGTCTTATTGTAATTTTATATTATATGCAATTAGTGATAATATTATTTTATGGTTAGATTATAGTGTAAAGTCATTTAGATTGTATTTATGTCTTCATGCATACGTCATATAGAGGTAGTTATTTGAATGTAAAATAAGTAATAAGTTGTTTACGAAATAACAGATATGAGCTTTGATTAGCCCATTTTTGGAAACTCAAATTTGAAAATAAAATCAAAACACAAAAAAACTATTTTTTTTTTTAAATTGGCTCTATTGGTTTTGACAATATTTTTAAAAACAGTTATATTTTAAAATCGATAAATGTATCTCATCAAATGTTTGGTAGAAATGTGAATAATTACACCCCAAACGAATATATCAGACCGAAAGTAAAACCAAAGTGCGGTTCGTGAGTAATATATAAAATATCGAAATGTGTTGTGACCGCTGTCACATATTAGTTTTGGGTTTCTTTGTGAATGATTCTAGGGACAACAATTTTCTTTTACTTGGTAATTAGCAGTTTGGCTTCGGTTATAAAATTTTACCTTTCATTAACATAATATGATATCAAATTATGATCGAAATCGATTGCGCCAATTTTAAGAAATTCTAACTAATAAAGTGGAGCAAATAGAATTTCCAATTTTTTACCGATAGATAACTCCTGAACCAGGATTTTCGGAGAGGTAGCGACCTTTGGGAATACGTGTTACTTGGGAATTTAGTGTCTTCGTTTTAGCTAATATTTTATCGAAATAATATTTAATCGATTTATAAAAATTTGAAACTCGAATTTCGGTCTAAGGGTAGTTTAAATATTTTAATTCGTATTTAGTTTTGTGCATGAGGTATGAAAAAATGTATCCATAAAACAAAGAGATTTATCCATAAAATTACGCTCAGTTTGTTGCAGAAACATGACGAGGATAAAAAATAGTAACAAAAAGTAAAAAGAATAATAAGTGGAATAAAATGAAAAGATAGTTTCTCAAAGCAGTTCCCCACAATGTTCAGTGGAGCATGAAACTCTTGATATGTAGTGTAATTGTCCACTAAAGCTCATGAAAACTCACGGTGTGTTTTCTCTAAGGATCCAACTGTGAGGTACAAGATAACGTCTGATATTTATAGGGTAGCTTCTGACAGGATAACATGGGGATGATGAGAAGTTCTCTACATTTATTATCTCCATATGCATAGATTTATTGTTTAAAGTGTTGTAAGTGAATTCTACTGAGATTTTGTCTAACGACTTTATGTCCTACGCACCCTGTAACTACCAGTGTGACGTACTTATGACGTCGGGATGAACATTGATGAAGTTCGCACAGGTAGACCAGACGTGTTCAAGTTTCGCGTTACATCTTCATCAAAAATCGGAAAAATTCAGGTATGTAAACCGATTTTACAATGTCACACTGGTTAGAGAAAATATTTTGTTGAATAAAAGTGTATTATTTGGTATTGTTATTTTTTACTATTTTACGAAGTTCCTTTAATTTTAAACAAGATACCTGTGTCTTTATATCCTTACCTACAATTTGTGACGTCAGAGACATTGTAATTTTACGAAAATTATACAAGTTTTTCTAAAAACTGACATTTATTTTTGCAACAAATACTATTTCGTAATAACAAAATGTCTCGCACTCAACACAAGAAGCTGTTATATATTTAGATTTTTCAATGGTCTCTGCACTGCGTCTTTACGCTACATAAATATTGCTAACGTTGCCATAAACAATGGTATTTCTTGTTGCCAGTTTGTTTCAAATTGTTTGAAAGAAATTGCATAAATTTATGTACTAAATATAAAGAAAGGTAGTGTAATTCCAAATAAAATATTACATCTTTGATCGAGTAAATCGATGTTCTGTTTTATCTCTATTTCGACTTTATATTCCGTTTCTTACGCGAACACGTATATTTCTTATGAAATTTAGAATTAACGTTCATTTAAACTAGAACGAACGCCGTATTTTTAAAGTTTGACATACTTAGTAGTTTTGAAGATTGTTATTCATAGAAAATTTTTATTTGCGTTTTATTACTGGTCCCTTTTTCAGTTTTCACGAAATTAATTGATTTATAAAACAATTGGTTAGACTGTTAGAAAGATAACCGGTTTATTAGGTTATTTTTCAGTTTAGTGTTTTGCATGACTGCAGTGTTTAGGACGAGGTTTTATCATGATATATTTAGGAGTGTATTAATACACAGCCTCATTGTGGTAAATAGTTAACTAACGTGAAACAAAAAATATCTATTATTGCCGATTTTCCACTTCAAATATTGCTATAATAGATTAGCTTTAGAAATAACGCTCTTAATTTTGTAAAACGAAAAACTGTATAAAATTAATGCATATTTAATAATCAGTAGGACTTCCTTTTAAGAGAATTATTTTAAACGGCTCACCATTTTGAAATTCACTAATACTTTTTATTAAAAGAATTTGTCCAACAAATTGTAAGATCAACAAATACATACCAAATGTGAACAAAATAAGATTAAGTTTTTCTAGAATGGCAATATACAACGTAATTTTTTTTCTGGTATTTTCTACAAAGTTTAAAAAAATAAAGTAATGTAGCTAGATCATTGCTCAATTAAAAGTTTCGAGTTTCAACTTTGTCATGTAGATTTGACTTCAAAAGCAGTAGCTTTATTTTGATAAGAGACTCGTAAATAAATATATTAAATGTTGAGCTTGACTTATGACAAAAATTATACAGTATAACAAACACACAGAACACAATTCTCACAACTAATACGCCTATACGAGTATACGAGTATAGCTCGTGTATCACTGAAGAGGACGACCTTGTCGTTGAAACGCTTCTGATACTTAGGCGTATTTTTTGTGAGAATTATGTTCTGTGTGTTTGTTATATCGTAAATAAATGTTTGTTTGATCATGTATTATAGCAAAAGTTTCTCACAACACATCTAAATACTGTAAAATTGATTACATAAATTGTTTGTAACCTGAGGTTGTGTAATATAATTTTAGTAAACATTTCAACAGTAAATTTTCTAAATATGTAATTTAACATGCACCGTATTTGTAAACCGATAATCATAGCAACGTGAGGTTACACTCAAAACATTACAATACTAAAATAAATTAACAGAGGTTTTAAAAAACGTTTACAAACATAAAATGTAAGGTAAGTCATAATCGAGCTTATTTTATATAAACTCTATAATTTTAACTTATAGTTACTAGCACGTCTTAAGATAAATATTAAAACAAAAAATAAAGATAAGATGTTAAAAATCAATCCTTGACATATTTTATTTCGTTACGGTATACTGAAAAACGGTTGACAAATAAAAATGAAAACAACTCATTAAAAAGGAAAACAATTAGAACAAGGAGGCTTTATTAAGGGCGTTATACTAATTTAATTATCATTCTGTAACATTACTTCTTGTTCAGATTTTAAATTATAAAAAAGAGTAAATAAAAAGAAAAGATTTAATAGTAAAAACTATAGTTTCATTAAAATTAAGTTTACGGTTGTATGCAGTCTTGTGATCTCGCTTTCATTGTAACTTACCAATGTAAAATAACTGTCGTTTTAATAAATGTGCTTCCCCCTCCTCCCCGGATTTTTTGCTTGAAAAAAGTACAAAGTTGCTATAATATAAATAAACGGGTCAGTCCAAATTTAATGTGCTGCCCAAATAATATATAACTCCTTCGTGTATTTAACTACTGACGAAGATAGTGTCTATGATCCTTCACAAACAGTTTTTGACAGAGGACATGGAGTAGAGTATAATCCTACTACTTGGCCACTAGTATCCATTTTGTTTCTATTGAAGGAGCCCTCAGTGTAACAGGGTTCGGCCACGGGGTCACTCATCAGGAAAGAGTCCAACATAATAATTGCAGTACGATATGCAAGGTATGTTAAGTGGTGCGGGAGGTTGTTTGTTTAAGCTTAAAAAAATAATGCTACTCGTATTAAAAATTTTCAAACAATTTTTTCGGAAGAGTATTAAATAAGTATGTATTTAAGAAAAATCATATAATTTAATAAATAAATCGTAATTAGTGGTTTGGCAAAGTCAGTTCTTTACTGGATATTTTCTAAAATCTACGCATCAAACTGTATACAGGTACCTTCAAATACTGTACCATGTTGATTATCAAGATGCTTGTTCTTAATGACATGCGACCACCGAAAAAAAACATCTTCACTTGAATATGACTATGCAAATGGAGTTTAAATTCTCTGAGCATATCAGCAGATAACCTTTTTTACGTGTATCTTAAAGTTAGTTCCGTGTTGTCAAATTTTATTTTCAGTGTATTGATGGTAAGATAATTCAAAAATGCATCTTCTTGAAAAGTAAATTCCGATTGAGTTTTGGAGTTCACCTACATTTGTCTATGTTATCTTCTTATAGATGTTTCAAGCCAGTTCATTATTTGTAATAGGTGTTCTTACTAAACTAATAATGTGCAAGACAAATCAAATTCATTGGAGATCACAAACTGTTGCAACAAGAGGAAAACATCTTTCCCGCCGTTAGATCTAAACTATTTTTGTTTAAAGCTGAAATATGTTTAACCAATTTTAAAATGTTCAAATTGCATCCATTACTTCAAGCAATTAAATGTATTCAACTTTTCAGAAATATTCCATAGGTGTTAGTTTTGCCAAAAAAGTCTGTCTCGTGTAACCTTCAAAGTGTGAATTTTCTTCCGTAATTCAAACGTACAGGACGATATAGGTTATAAGAGGTTTGCACAGTGTTCATTAGATGTCTTCCCTACCATCGTATCAACAATCAATGAACCATCACGTCTGCAAAATGTAATTTCTGTGAACATATTGGAATATTTCGTATTTGTTCTACAAGTGACCCACGGCTCTCCATGTCATTTCGACACACAGTTCCGAATTCACTGGTGGACACGTAAAGCGGTCAGGAAGTGTTTCCTCAACTCTCTGAAGGTTATTTCGAGGTATATGAACAAAAAATAAATGTCTCTACTTGTGGATCTTATGAGCTCTGGGAGAAAATCTCGTTTTCCTCCCTTCACATTCATTTACTTCTTCGCTTCTAACCTCTAATTAAAAAAAATCTTATTCATTATCCCTGAGATGCAATTGATTTTGTATCTATAATGGCAAGACTCGAAAACTTAAATGTTCACAAATAATATAGTTTGAAATTCTGGCGAGGAAATATTATAAAACTTTAAAATTATTTTGTTCTTGTATTTTACTTGTATTTCTTTTATCGGTTGCTATGGTAACGAAAGTCTAAAATTTTAAACAATCAAGAAACATTCCTGACACCTTCAGGTTAATTATCGTTTTTTTCCCCCTAAATGATACTATCGATGTCAACTTGCACATAGAGGCTTTTGAAGTAAACAGTTTTGTGTCACATGTTTCCTAAACAATTTCATCAAAGAAGAATTTAAAGCTATTTGTTAATACGTAATACATAACCTAAAAACCACTTTAATTTGCCTTATTTTTTTTCTAAATGCATTATTTTCAGAACCGTAATCTATAGTGTCACTATCCTAGTAATGTAACGTGTTTGATAATTGATAAAATTGAGTTAACGTCATGTTAAAATTAGGCAGTTCCTCCTGGAAGACTTTGGTTTAATTTAAATTGATTCGCATTTTGGTTGTATGCGTGGAATGGATTTATATATTTCTAAATGCACATCAGTCTATTTAGTTACATAGTTAGCACAAGTATGTGTTTTGTTATAAATGTAAAATATTTCAGCTAACTTTCAAATGAAATTCCTGTTTCGTCTAAACGAAGATTGCCAGTCTCCTTAGCAACAGTTTTGCCTGTGACCGCTATAGAATTTAATGTCTAACAAGAGACTCTTCAGGTCGAGTTCACAGAACAATGCTACAGCTGCCGCTGCAAACATTTCTGGAACTAAATTACTGCTCCGAAGTTAGTTCCTCGAGTTTACCACAACACTTTGTGTACGGTGTTTAATTAGCCTTGATTTGCGTTAGTATTTGAATTGGAATGACCGCATGATTACAAATTGTTAAATCTGTTTTTGAAGTTGTTACAAACTATTATATAATTTATAAATTATTGGGAAACTATATTAGAAACAATCGTACCTTGAAAACTATTTTAGTATTTTTTTTTTTATTTTTTTTTTTTTTATTATTATTTTTTTTTTATTTATTTTTTTTTTTCCAAATAGAATTAGTGCTGACTTTATAGAAATAAAATCATTAGTAAACCAATTTTTTTAATTATTGTCATTTTTGAAGTTTTTTAATTTAAAAGCAATTCGAAATATTTATACTGTATCCAAAACTGTATGGCGGTTAGAGTTGGGCTCTACCTGCCTTCTCCTCACACACAGAAGCGTAGGGGATTTCGACCAATCCTTAAAAGAACACTGTGCCTAAACTACAGTAGGAACTCTTTAAAATTTTCTTATGAAATAGGATATAATTTTGTATAATAACTTTGAATTAAATTCTGATAAAAATTATATCAAACACGATATATGTAACATTATTCGTTCAAAGCATACAAATATTTGTTTCTCGAGCAGGCTTATTAAACGTTTTTCATAAGATTTTTCCATGTTTATTTTTATTTTATATACCTTAAGGCGTTTACTGACAAAATTTATATTTTACCAATTGTATTTTCACGCTGATTACTAAGAACCACTACTAGCTAACGATTAGTGTATAACAATAAAAATTCATATTTTTATACCTATATTTTCATATATTTTATGTCATTGAAATGTTTAAAATGAAGTATTATAATTAATTATAATGTTTCGTTATTTAGTGATTGTTCTCAACAACTGTTTTTCATTTTTCGCAGTGAAACTTCAGATAAAATAGTATTGTATATATAACAATCTTAACTTACTGATGTAATTGTATTAAATGTTTAAAATAGTTAAATCTCTTAGATTCTGCAAATAAGTATTACCGAGTAATTTTGTAGAGTTGCATAGTAATTTTTTATATAAAAGATAAAAAGTAATAATAAACTCACATTTCAGCAACAATATTTTTTTAGTAGAATATCTCCATGATTTTCCGATACATTGGGTAAACGGTTATATTATTTGGTTGTTGTTTAATAGCAAAAAACCTTTTTTTCGTCATCGCCTTATAAAAAAAATTAAGAAAATGCATTATAAAAACCCTTAGTCCATGAATACTCTAATAGCGTCAGCGGCAGAAGAGAACGAGAGTTGGTCAACAGAGACCTGATAGGAGAGATAAAAGAGGGGATCTAATCCAAGACTACGTGAAAAAACTTCTAGATCCAGCTAACATCCTCGGGACATCACACCTGCACTCACTACAAATGGAGGCCCTGAGGTTAAGGTAGTTATAAATTACCACAATTAGCCAGTATTTATACATTGTTTGGATTTTACTTTCAACGTAAAGTAAAAAAATTAATGATATTTATAAATTTGAAAATTATCCACAAGTCATCTTTGTTTAAAAAGTACATATCTGATTCACGGCTGTCACTAACTAGTTGACCCGATCGTGAGTCTCACAAACTTCCTGTGAGTGTGCGTGCTTGAGAGAGGCACTCGCAGCCGTCATGAACTAGTGGAGACACGGTTAGACTATAAAACAGAAGTAAACAATAACCTCTATAATGATGAGGTAATACTAGTATCTCCTAGAATTAATCTACTAAATGTAAAATATTTTTACACGTTTCATGAGAAAATGAAAGAAAAAAAAAACACTGTTATAAACCAGAGTGAAACATTGTGCATTGTAACAATGTTTTTTCTCATAACATAGTTTTTCTTCAAATTGCAAAACTTCATATTTAAAATAATATTTTTAATACAGTAATAAAATAGCCATACCTCTGTATTGTATACAACAATAAAAATATTAATTTGTTTATGAAAAAGATGTTGATAGTTATAGTCTAAGAGTTTACAAATAATATTCATAGTTCTTAAACATTTTTTTTTCGAAATAACAGCTGTTTCTTAAACAAAAGAATATTATAACATTTTATAAATAATGTTCACAGTCATTAAAAAAATACAAACGAAAGAGGACTCTAAATAATTATAAAATTTTACAAATAATGTTCATAGTAATTTAAAAAATACAAACGAAAGAGGACTCTAAATAATTATAAAATTTTACAAATAATGTTCATAGTAATTTAAAAAAAAAAAAAAAAAAAACATTTAAAAAATAACAGTTGTTTCTAAAACGAAAGAGAGCTCTTAATAACTATAACATTTTACAAATAATGTTCATAGTTATTTAAAAAAATACATTTTGGAAATAACAGACGTTTCTAAAACGAACAACTGGTACGTGTTAAAAGATGGTATGTAATTTATTTATTTATAATTCCACTATTCCCATTAGAAAAATTACTTACAATCGTTATAATTGCGTGGTAGACAAATATATTTCATAAATTTAGAAAGGTTCAAAACAACGGCGATAATTTATGCTTGCCTAGAGCTCAGTTCTGAAAACCAAGGTCATTTACATAACGTATATTTACCAAGTGAATACAATAAATCCACACCATTGTCACAAAGTCATTGCTTCTGCATTAAGTTAACTCGGTGTTTATGTATAGGCCTACTATTTAAATACAAAATAACTTACGTTGGTAAAATTATTAAACAAATATTTTTCTTGCACAGATTTAATAATAAAAGTTTATAGAAATCGAGGTATAGTTAGTGTCAGTACATTGTTAATGTAAAACATATACAAACAGAGATATTAATAGTTTCCTTTGAATAGTAAAATGTATTTATATTTAAACATAAACAATACATTTTGTTTGATAAATTGTCTGGAGATCCTACATGAAATTAAAAGAAAGAAGTTAATTCCTAAATAATTATGTTTAATAGATTCTTAGTTGTACCACTATTATTTATAATTTCAGTCCGATAGTCTGTATCTTAATTAGCTTTCTATACAGCAATGCATTCGAGGCCCAAAATATGTTTATAATCAAATTTAGAGAAATGTTTGTTTTAGAGTCTTTTCCTGTGTTTTAATTAATTATTTAAATTTTATTTTAAGAGCAGCCATCTTAATTAATAATAATTAAAATTAATGTTCAAAGAATAGATAAATAAATAGTTAGGCCTACTCTAACTTCTAGGATAATTTGAAGATTTTGTTAATCGAACGTTTATTTACAGATTTAAGTGGTTTTAAAGAGATTACCATTTTTTTTTTTTTTTTTTTTTTTTTTTTAGTTTTTGTTAATCATTTGTGACGTAAATTCATTATCAAAATTATTATTGTATTTATTTAAAATTATGAAAATACAATGTATATTTATAGATTGTCCATTTTTGAGATTTTAACCACCAGAACTGATTTTTCAATTATTATTATATTACGTACCTTTACAGTCTTTTATCAGTTCCTTTGCATTGGATGTCGAATTACCAGTTTTAACCTTTACTTCAAGGTCATCTTCAGGTCTTCATCACAAATTATCTTCTGAAATCATGACTTTCAATCATCTCACATCTCACAAAACTGCTCTCAAAACTCATAGGCTACACATTTCTCATTGTCTGGTTTAATTAGGTTATATTCGTCATATACAACAATATATGATATCGGATTGCAATTTAATTTCAAATTCAAATATTGTTTTCCAGATTTATTAAAACTTCAAGTTTTATTTGATCCCCCACTGATATTACCAACAATGTAATTTTTTAAATGCATAGTTTTTGCCCTTAACTACCCCAAGGACATTTTTTGTTACCGTATATTTTCCGAGAATTTTATCAGTAGGATTTATCGTCTTGTGTTTGTAGACTGGTTGCGATTTACAGAGAGACAACCATGCATGTGAAATATAAGGGTTCTTGGGTTTAGCAACAGATCCTCAAAATTAAGGAAATCAAAACTGTTTCCATAGATAATTATTAAACATTATTTCTTTTGCCATATTATAAAATAAATTCTTATGAAACATACAATTTTAATCTCGTTATTCTTGTAGACATATCTCTTCACTTTCCTTGTCACAAACAGCAGTCGTCTTTTTAGCGACTTCAAATACAGAAATTCATTGAGTATACTGATTATCAATATCACTGAGAAGTAGAAATAAATCTATAAATACCTAAATATTTTCGTGTTATATTTTTATGTTATACATCATTTAATTCAAAAAGCAAAGATTATAAATTGTCTTTTAAACGATTGTTTGTATATTTTTACTCAATCCACAAAATCTTCGAGTTTATATTGTAAAGCAGTATTGACTGAGGAAATGTAATCTGAAAGTTTTGAAAAAGGAACGAAGCAATCAGTTCGTAGCAAGTAATGAAAAGTATTAAAATCTCTTCATCCATGGTAACTTTATCCATGGATAAGAAGAAATTACTTATGGGAGAACTTGTTGACAGATCTTCTTTCATTAAAAGTTATATAAAGTAATGTGTAACCTTGTGTATTAAAACAGAAACAACGTGGTCTTCCACAATCCAACTCACGATTACACATAACAATTTAGGAAATATACTGCTAAATGACATTTTATTATTATTATTAGTAACAAATCAAAAATGTTTTACGTATTTTTTGCTTCTTAAAAATATATTTCATTTGCTGTTGGTACAACAAATTCAGGTAATTTCCTCAATATGTAATGGATAAGTATAGATCTTGCTTCATTTGTTTAACTACATACTTTATATTTTATATTCCATTTACGTTTTTCATTCGTGTACTTTAAAATTATAAACTATAAATGGTTTTTCTGAATGATATAACATTTCTAGACAAACAAAATTGAAAAGCATAAAAATAGTTATCATTTTAATGAATGAAGAACAGTTTGGTTTTATAATAAAACTTTGAAATGTCTTTACAGACTTCAGACGCAACACTTAAGCCAACTGATAGTTTTTGATCTCCTTCTATTATTATTCTGTTGTTCTATTTTATATGCCAATTACTAAATAGAAATTACAGATATGTAAGTCAACATTTCCAAATGTTTTAATCTTTTAGTTTATTTATCTCTTATAATACGTTCGGTGTTTTTTTAAAGAACTAATAAGACCTTGAAAACTAACTTCATCTGTCGTCTGTGAAATCGTAACTGATGAAAATATTTAGTAGTTATAATTCAACTTCGCTATTATATGTTTTAACCCTTGATTAACGAACCAGTATTAGAATTTTTATGAAAGTATTAGCATTTCCTACTTTAATTTTAATTGTAAACATGAATTTGCACACAATGATAAAGAGAAGATTGAAAGATTGAGATATTTGTATTGAGACACTCTTACCAGTCATTATGTAGAGAATATTAATGGAATGTATTACAATGTTACATATCACTAACATTTTATAACCAGTTGCCCAATGAGAAAGATTCGTATAAGAAATATTAGTTACATGAATATAAATCAAAGTCATAAGTCAGTAAAATCGATCAGGACCACATTTTAGGTTTCCAAAAATTTTAAAGTTTACAATATTTGTTGTTTTTTTAATATTTATTACTGTGATGAATTAATTGTAATACGAGAAATATAATAGTTTCGGTTGTAACTTGCCACACAAATTCCTGGTAATTGCATGAAAAACACCGATTCCTATTGGACACCAGCTCACTGCCATCAATTTACAAAAACTTCAGAACGATCTGCAAATGATAAGTTGTGAGCTTTTGGCAATTCATCGTTTAATGATCAAAGTTGTCACATTTCAAGTCGATATCTATCGATTCTGGTGACGGCTCATCCGAATTATTTAAACTCGGCTTTTTAACACTTTATACAATCTGTGTTCTTCACCATTTATTTAATTAACGCGTTTCCGATTCTTTTTGAGATTTCTACTATTCCTAATCATATTTCCTTTGTAATTTGTCGACATTACGAACGTTTTCTTCAACTCGGCACACTTATCAGCTTATAACTTTACACATTTATTTTGTCCGTTATTACTAAATGTAGATCCTGCTTCTGTTCAAATCGACATCAGTTTCTACGTCCTATCTTTTACACTGCCTAAACGCCGCGTGGGGTCGCCATATTAGTGAAAACTTGCATGCGGTGTAAACACGACCATTACTCATCGTTTTAGATACGGATATAAAATCTCAATCCGACAAAATGTAAATCATATTACGAGACGCAAGCGTTACAACACTTACCGGTTATTGGGGGAGGGGAGTGAGTCTGTTGAGTTTTTGTAGAGAGCGCAACTGACGACGAAATCTGTGATAAAATTTTCATCAATGTATGAACACACAGGTTATTTAATAGATACTCACGTAAATTTAATGACGCGCAGAGATAGCATATAAAGAAAGATATAGAAGGAGAGAGATAGACCACATATTATTTTTTTAAATACTCTAAATATTTTCCTAAAGGCTCTGGGTATTGGATAACTTAAAGGACACGCAGGGAGATAAAGAAAGATAGAGAGGGAGACTAATAGACCACATATTATTCCAAAAATACTCTAAATGTATTCCTAAAGGCTCTAGGTATTCGGTAAATTAAAGGATACGCAGAGAGATAGAGAGGGAGACAGATAAACCACATATATTTCAAAAATACTCTAAATGTATTCCTAAAGAATCTAGGTATTCAGTAACTTAAAGGATACGCAGAGAGATAGAGAGGGAGACTAACAGACCACATATCATTCCAAAAATACTCTAAATGTATTCCTAAAGAATCTAAATATTCAGTAACTTAGAGGATACGCAGAGAGATAAAGAGGGAGACAGATAAACCACATATTATTCCAAAAATACTCTAATTTTGTTCCTAAAGAATCTAGATATTCAGTAACTTAAAGGATACGCAGAGAGATAAAGAGGGAGACAGATAAACCACATATTATTCCAAAAATACTCTAATTTTGTTCCTAAAGGCTCTAGGTATTCGGTAAACTAAAGGATACGCAGAGAGATAGAGAGGGAGACAGATAAACCACATATATTCCAAAAATACTCTAATTTTGTTCCTAAAGGCTCTAGGTATTCGGTAAACTAAAGGATACGCAGAGAGATAAAGAGGGAGACATATAAACCACATATTATTCCAAAAATACTCTAATTTTGTTCCTAAAGAATCTAGATATTCAGTAACTTAAAGGATACGCAGAGAGATAAAGAGGGAGACAGATAAACCACATATTATTCCAAAAATACTCTAATTTTGTTCCTAAAGGCTCTAGGTATTCGGTAAATTAAAGGATACGCAGAGAGATAGAGAGGGAGACAGATAAACCACATATATTCCAAAAATACTCTAAATGTATTCCTAAATGCTATAGGTATTCGGTAAATTAAAGGACATGCAGAGAGATAAAAAAAGCTAGAGAGGGAGACCACAAATTATTCCCAAAATACTCTAAATGTTTTCTTAAGGCCTCATAACTCTAGACCTGTCGGAAACCCAAATTTAACATTACTGATACATACTACGAAAAATCAAAATATCTTGATAAATGAAAATTTTAATAGCATACAAAAAGAAAAGAAAAAAATAACTACAAAAATATCAAAATAGTTAATTTAGCCAAACATTTAAAACTTAAGCTATGACCTTACAAAGACTTTTAAGTGACTAAGAAGAAGAAACCCATAAGGAAACTTATCAAAAACAAATAATATAATTGATTTTAAGCATATCACAAATACACACACTAACACTCCATTTAATATATATTACAACACACAAATGATATTGAATATTTAATATTTTGCCAGTTAACACAGTGTTTAAAGCATGATTATTTTTTCTCTTGAAATAATCTTCCTTGTTTGCGAGTAAGAAGATACAAACAATGAATTGTGTTGTATGTGAATAAATTATTTAAAAACTAATGTTACAAGTAGTTTAAACACAAGTTTAATTTAATGTACATTATGTTACAAAGACATGTAAGTAGTGCTTATCCGTGCGAGGGTGATAGTTTTCATGCAAGCACGTAAAACACTTACGGAGTAAGTTACGTACAATAGTTTTCATTATACTTCACAGAAAATATAACATACTCCTAACTCATCACATCATTTTATTGAAGCAAACTTTCTTCCAATTTTAAATTTATGTTAATAGTACAATTTGTGTTGAATGTTTAAGCCTTTACTAAGCAATGATTTTTGGCTGACGGAGAGATGTTTTTCAGATTGTAAAAAAGAAGGGCCTACTTCGAAAACTTATATAGGTTCAATTATTTGTTGTATGGCAGCTAACTTATTGTCTTCATCTAATCTTTTACTTGTGACAGTTGCATTGAAGTTGCATTTGGCTGTTTTTGAAGATCACCATCATCCAAGAGTTTTTAAGGTCAATACTTCCATCCTCACTCTACCAATATTGATGGTGATGATCTTCTAAAACTGTGTCCAGTATGTTCTTCTGGATTTATTAGGTTTATATTTTGCAATCTTATTTGGAACTGCAGTGGTGGTATGGCTTCTTCCTACATGCTGAGCAAGACATTGTTCATTGCGATATCCAATTAAATATCTTCTCGTTTCTATAATTTGGAGTTTTAGGGTCATATATGTACGATATAAAACGTAGATGTGAAAACTTTATCCATCGTCTGTATTGTGAAGCAACGTGGAATGTGAGTTCATCTCATAGAAACACTAGCAGAAAACGTTCATTGTCCTATATGTGGTTCGAAGTCAAACGAAGTAAATAGTCTCTTCTGCATGCTAAAAAATAACAAATACTAAAATATAAATCGCAGGTGCGAAAACTGTATTCATCGTCTGTTATTGTGAAGGAACGTGGAATGTGAGTTCATCGCATAGAAACACTAGCAGAAAACGTTCATTGTCCTTTATGTCGTTCGAAGTCAAACGAAGTAAATAGTCTCTTCTGCGTGCTAAAAAATACCAAATACTAAAATAATCTTATCAAATAACCAATACTCATCAGGACTTCATTTATAAATTGGTTTACTTGTTCTAATGTTAATATCTTCGACTTTATTGGCATGTAACCACTACTCTGACCTTTTAGAAAAGCTATTTATTGTTTTAGGAAAATTGTTAACAGTTACATTTCCTTCAGTGACAGACAACTCTCCAACACTGAAAATATACTCCATTAAGAAATAGATTTCACGTGTTTCGATTTTTCAGATAAATAAAGAAGTAAGTCGTCATTGCTTGCTTGATTTTTCTGTGCATTCGCCATTGACAAAACTGTTTGTATTCATTTTTGTATTCGCCTTTGAATATATTTGGCAGCAAATTCGAAGTTACTTGTTAAGCTTGTTTTAAAATATCATCTGGAATGTTGGAATCATTATAATCATTGTCAAAATGCATGATGAATATTACACGAAACACATAAAAACTACTGTTTACACTTATTTGAGGAATGATCAAACCTTTAGTAACACCAATTAAAAGAAGTGCGTTATTCTTAAAATCAGCTGGTTTACTGTAAAATTATGTTTAGTGCAAGGCAAAAAAGAGCCTTCTTGTCTATGAACAGAATAAGAAAACAGTTGTTTTCTGTGTAGTATAATGAAAAATCTTACAGTTTTTTGTTTATTTGTAACACGATTTAAATCTGTCCGTGCAATCTCAACTCGTTAAATTCTACCATCAATCTTTGAATGCAAGTTGATACAATCTAAATGTAACAGCTTGTAACAAATTCCAAAAGGCTTTGGAATTTCTTAATCCAATTGGAAATCGAGTGCCATTTGTTAAGCGTCAGCCTGCAGCACTGGATTTATTTGCATTAGGGATATTCGCGGAGAACTGTTAAGTTTAGTTTAAGTTAATACAGTATCTCATTCTAATCTTCATTAATATATCATATATAGAGAGAATATTTGTGTTTCTATTTTTGAACTTTTGAAGTTTCATAGTTTAAAAATATCTAATAAATGGTTATTTATACTAACCTGAGATTTCCTCTAAATAATTGACGTAACTTGTGTATACAGAGTGTAAATAAATCTCCCCCGTCCTCTACTATTTTCCACAATTATCACGATTTCGATTTCGGGCTAAATTAATTTTGTGTATAAATACTTATACTATGTTTTGTGATGTGTTAAAATTTACAGCTGCCATCTTGAATTCTCCATTTTGGATTTGAGTAAATTTTTTAAATGGCAATATTGTCTTTTGATAGATAAATGCACATCGTTATTCAACTCTGAGTTCAGTCGTATACATTTTTTTTTTTTTTGATATCTCTAAAACCTACTTCCAGTTATTCACGAAAATCCATAAGTAATGTTGAAATTTGACTTTTTAGAATACTGTTAAATTTAAAGTTTTAATCGTGTGAGACCTATGCTACTACACTAGACTTTGATTTTCACCTCAATGGACATCAACCGAAATAGGTCAGTATATTGTACGACTTGATTTGTCATTACTAATGAGTATCTTGTTTTCTAATTTAAAACCAGTTTAAAACTATTTTGAAGTTGTTTTATGATGCAATATGACTTTTAAAATTTTCCATTGAGATAAAAATCGAAGTATAGTGCAGTAACGTAGGTCTCACACAATTAAACATTAAATTTGGATTATTCGAGAGAAAAAATACATTTCTTATGGCTTGTCGTGAATAACTGAAAATAGATGAAAGATAGTCAAAAAATATTTATGTTAATGAACTCAGGGTTGAACTACGATCTTAAATCATGTGTCATTAAAAAAAAACTCAAATTCAAGATGGCGGGAGAAAATTTTAACATATCAAAAACAGCATAAATAATTATACAGAAGCTTCATATAGTCAGAAATCGTTATGTCGAAACTTTGGAGAAAGTAGAAGGTGAAGAGGGATTTTATGGCCACTCTGAATAAATGAATGAATTAGAGAGAAATATAAGCAATTGTTGGATCGTTAATATTTTCAACAAATCGAGTCACCAGCCACCGAAACCCGAAACAGTTGTGAGGGAAATTGTTCGATTTTTACAGCCAATCAGTATTCTAAGGTTTATCGCTGAAGTACAGTTCAATACTTACTAACAATTGAATGGTAACTCACAACATACGGAGAAAGCCACCCATACAACTTTTGTTTTTTCTCTGAGAGTAGTGTTCCTGTGTACAGTAGGTGTGATATTGTGTACAGTTACTTCCTGGTCTATGAATAATGTTCTCTGTCACGTATCGTCCTAGTCAGGAGCCATGTTAGGTTTTCAAGAACAATTTCTTGCACGTATTAAAACTTTTATGGAGTTCAGCTGCTGTTCAAAATCAATAATATATTATTAAACATTACATACAAGCTCTTACTAACTATAATATATTTCAAGTTGAAGAGTAATAGTTCAAGAAGTTTTAACAAATCTGGTAATAAAACGTCAACAATATAACGCTACACTTTTTCCGTCGTCTTTTATTAGAACTATTATGTATGTGTGGGCGGAAGAAACTAACAAAATGCTAGTAAACAGTTCTTGAAGACATGTGTTAATTAACTAATGGAGTAATTAACTATGGCTTAGGGTTTTCTACTGTATGGTATCCCACAATAATTTAAATAAACAGTTAAAAACATTACACTATTCAAAAACAAAGATCCACAAAAGTAAATATTAAATAAAACTACTTTTTGACGCCAACCTACTAAAAATGTCCGTCTTTAAGTAAAACCAAGAACTATTTATAATTTCACACTCGTGTCTGTCCGTCCGTCTGTCTGTCTGTAAGTCGCAACCAGTCTACACAGACAAGACGTTAAATCCTGTATAATTCAAAACTTTACATTTATATTCTTTGTATTGTTCCACATATTTTTTTTAAATACAATTATGTATGTTTATTTGACGTCTTATTAATAGGTCACCCCCCCCCCCCAATTGACCACGGCGTGGCCTACAAGTATGGAAAAAAATTATTTTGTAATAAAACTGCAGTGCGAAATGTTATAGTTTTTTGTACGACGAATTTACGTACGACCACTTATTTCGACAATGAGATGCGTAGGGCATAAGTCTTAGTAGCAGTTTTTGTATGATGTGAGACAAACAATTCAATAGTCAATATGGGTTGCACTGATTTCTATTTATTAGGGTCTGTAGGTCAAACCAAGGAGACTAAAATTTCACCCGCGTTTCTGTTTGTCTATAAGTCGCAAAGGAGATTCGATTATTAAAAATTGTTATTAGTAAAGTGAACTTTGTTTCATGGTAACTGAAACACTTTAGAATGTCAAATTTCTTTTATTCAAGTGTTATAATTTGAATCCACTTTCTAAATTCTAATACTGACATCTTCATATACTTGGTTTTTCTTTAGCTGATTTTATATCTCATAGTTTGCTTCGTCTCTCCAAAGTCGGGTAAATCAGATTTTGTTTGCACCAACGCAATCTAAACTGATTAATAAGAATGTTGAAAAATAACGGGTGGGTGTAACATGATTTAAAAAAATTTCAAGAAATAATTGAATTAATGAGTTTAAAATAGCAAATTATAAACCGTGTTTGTATTTTACGGAATTATTTAGTTCGAGTGATTGCTACGTTAAGTTAAATTACGTCATGTTAGTAATTGGACTTGGGGGGGGGAGTAAAATTGTTCTGAGCAGTACAGAAACAACTCTACTAAATAATAAATGGCAGCAAAAACAAATTCAAATGAGAAGTCTACGCTCTATGCTAGAAAGCAATAAAGGATAGCTCAATTGGTAAAGCATTGGCGCTTAAAGCCAAAGGTAATGGGTTCGATTCCCAATCTAGGATGTTATATTTTTCACTTGAAATAATTATTTAATCAATAATACTAGCTTGGTAAAATAATAAGCGTTAAAAACAATAAATTAATAGAACATTGCTGTTTGTTTTGTGTAGAGTAAGTTGCATTGCTGAAAATATTTTGATTTAAATGTAGCGTTTTGTTTGTTCTCTATAAATAAATAAATGTGTAAAATATGTACGTATTTTACTTAATGTTATCGTATGTTATTTTTAAACTGAACTTTCATTTATTGTTATCAATTCATTACTTACAATAACATGATGCTTAGAAACTATCATTCAATGTTGGATAACCAAAGTACATAGGTCAATAGTGTTTTATAGGTTATTATTTTTCCTAAAACATAAATATATCTCTTTTGTATTTTTGTAAAAATATAATAATCGTTTTATTTTCAAAGATCTAAACGTTTGTTATTTTTTTATTATTTGCTTCAAATACCATTTTTTTCTTTTGCGTACTTTTCATAAAAATGAATTTTGATGTTTCACATCTGTCAGGCGCCTCGCGACAGCTGTTGTTATTGTTGTTGTGCGCTCTAACAAAACAACAATATTTATAGTCCGTTAATTAATCGTAAATAATAGTATAGCTACTATACACTTCAACAAAACACCACTCACAAGGAGAAATAATAAAAGTAAAATGCTTAGTCGATGGTTTTGTCCTAGAGTTATGATTTACCATCATAGTGGTAGTAATTATTAAGCTGTATCCTTCAATTTAAAAGAAAACTATGAAATGCTGACTATTTTAATTAAAAAAACAGAAATGTTCACCATTGTTTGGTTTGAGTGGGGTGGTGGTCCAATCCGCTGGCACCGTAAACTATTCGATTACAGACTTTATTTGATTCTAACAAACACGGATCCATTTCTACAAGTTAACGAGGTCTGAAAATAAAACAAAAGTAGAACAACACCAATAAATATTTTGAAATATCAATGTATGAGTTACTTTATTTAAACTGATTTATAAAACTAGTTCAAGCGATTAAGAGAGTTTGGTTTCATATATTCTGTTGAAGTAAAGTATGGTAAAGCCTTTAATTTATGCGACGAGGAAGATTTAATCCTGTTGCGTAACTTCTTATTAAAACTAAGTTGTAAAGTTCAGGATATACTTAGAGGATATACGTTATGTGTATTTACATGGTTAGTCATGAACTAATTGATTTACTAATTGTTCTATGTAATGTGCTTTACAAGCAATATATTATTGTAAATGTCACTGTAAAAGTTGAAAACTTTGTCTTAGTTCGTAATCATAATGTTTACCAAGAAGTAAAAAAAAAATAAAAATAAAAAAAAAAAAAAATAATAAAATAAAAAAACACATAAATGTTCTATACTTTGGTATTTTATGAATATCTAAACTATAAAGATTTCTAACCTAGAAACATTTCAATTTTGCTTCCTGCCCCCTTCCTAGCATTATCGTTGTATTTGCAAACATAACCTAACTTTATTTAACCTTATCTGACTCGAAGTAATTGTAAAATGACTTTATTTAACCATAAATTAATGCGTCTTAACCTTACGTGAAATAACATTACATAACCTAACTTTACTTTCAATAGCTATAAAATGACTTTACCTAACCTAAGTTAAGAAACTTATATTACCTAACCTTACCTGCAGTAACTATATAATGTCCCTAATCCAATATGAAATAACCTTACAGAAACTAATCTGACCTACAGTAACTATAAGTGGATTTAACCTTATATTATATGAAATATCCTTACATAACCTAACCTGACCTATAGTAACTATTAAATGATCCTAAACCAACATGAATAACCTATCGTTTTACCTAAACTGACCTGCAGTAACTATAAACTGATTTTGTACCATGAAATTATGTTTCCAGTATGTTGTCAATAACACGGTTTTCCTTGACTTTTACCTACAGAATAAATTTAAAAACTGTTTTGTTTGTCATTAATGTTTACAAATTTTGTGTTTTTCAAGATATTTATTGATAAATATTTTAAAAGTCCGCCATTTACAAAATATACAAAACAAACTCTTTATTTTCGGTACACTTATAAAACGTAAAATACAAAATACGTATATGAAACCTGAACTCAAAATCTTTGCTATTTTCAAAGTTATATTTTCTATTATAATATTTATAATTTTGAACAAAATGGCGGATATCTGGAAAACTAAGCATAAACATTTTTATTCTTAATTTGTCCTTTGTCCTGGACTCACAGAATCATTTCCTAAAGTTTGGCATCTTACCTATGGAAAACTCTATATAGTCCTCTTTTCAATCAAAAGTTTATAAAAGAAGCAAGATCATTTATTTGTAGTCATTTGAATTGGTATTTCTTACCTAAATGATGTAATGAAATATCGATTGGATTTGTAATAAAAGGGATGAAGCGATTGAATGATGTGATCGAAATTAATATAGCTGGAATATATTATAGGATGGAAATGAAATTCAGACCATCATTATATAACTGTAATATTATACCAATAAGTCCTCATCCATTTACTATCTAATATCCAATATTGGTCAAACAGGAAAATTGAAAAACGCAAAATTAATTTGACAAATACGACTATCAACATCTATATTAGTATCATGAACTCTACATTAAAGAACCGAGAATTTTATAAAAAAATACAAACTAATGTGAACAATTTGCAATATATTATCTCTAGTACCAGAAATCCATTTTTTAAAGATAGAATTTGTTATAACGTTGATGCTAAAAAAAGATATTACTTTAAATCTATAAACTGTTTTTTTTTTTTTTTTTTTTTTTTTTGGTAGATTGCTACCACACTTATGTAATTTACTCCAAATCACCTAAATATCTCACATAGACTAATTTAATAAATTATAATAAAACAAAAACTATGTGAATTTTTTTACTAATTTTAGGAATATAATTAATTTAAGTTCTACATTTAGTTCCGCAAATTAAACAAATCACCTCTAGACAATATCAAGGTGGTTGCACCCCTCACCCCAAATTCTTTATAACTTGAAATGATAGAGTAAACTACTTTTTCCAAGTTACACTGAGTTAAAAATATTATTATAAAATTATCGGAAAACATGATCTTGTTTTACGCATTAACATTTCATTGATTATTCTTTCTATTTTTTTAATCTTATGAAATAAATCTGGATAAAAAGTTTTTTAAGCTTATTAACCCGTTTCGGTAGGATAGATCAATTCTGATTCTGTGAAATAATCAAAAATAAAATTACACTAAGAGGTAGTGGGGAGTCAATGATAAAAGTACTTTATCTGTACAGCACAGGTTTTTATTTACAATCTGAAAATTCTTTCTACGAATTATAAAAATGTACAACATATTTGGGTTGACAACATTAAAAAGAAGTAAAAAATTACTTTAAGACCACACGTTAGAAGTGAAAACTTGTATGAACAGTATGTAACGCTTATAGATTAGGGGAGAAAGTTAGTGCAATATTTTTCGTAGATTTTTAGTTTTAATATGTATAGGTATGTGAGAAAGTTTGTGCAATATTTTTTGCATTGATTTTAGTTTGACTATGTATATGAGTTTGAGAAAGTTAGTGCTATATTTTTCGTAGATTTTTAGTTTTGGTATGGGTATGTGAGAAAGTTTGTGCTATAGTTTTGCATTGATTTTAGTTTAACTATGTATGTGAATTTTGAGAAAGTTAGTGCAATATTTTTCGTAGATTTTTGTTTTAATATATATGGGTATGTGAGAAAGTTTATGCAACATTTTTGCATTGATTATAGTTTGACTATGTATGTGAGTTTGAGAAAGTTAGTGCTATATTTTTCATAGATTTTTAGTTTTAATATGTATGGGTATGTGAGAAAGTTTATGCAACATTTTTGCATTGATTATAGTTTGACTATGTATGTAAGTTTGAGATAGTTAGTGCTATATTTTTCATAGATTTTTAGTTTTAATATGTATGGGTATGTGAGAAAGTTTATGCAACATTTTTGCATTGATTATAGTTTGACTATGTATGTAAGTTTGAGATAGTTAGTGCTATATTTTTCATAGATTTTTAGTTTTAATATATATGGGTATGTGAGAAAGTTTATGCAACATTTTTGCATTGATTATAGTTTGACTATGTATGTAAGTTTGAGAAAGTTAGTGCTATATTTTTCATAGATTTTTAGTTTTAATATATATGGGTATGTGAGAAAGTTTATGCAACATTTTTGCATTGATTATAGTTTGACTATGTATGTGAGTTTGAGATAGTTAGTGCTATATTTTTCATAGATTTTTAGTTTTAATATATATGGGTATGTGAGAAAGTTTATGCAACATTTTTGCATTGATTATAGTTTGACTATGTATGTGAGTTTGAGATAGTTAGTGCTATATTAGATTTTTAGTTTTAATATGTATGGGTATGTGAGAAAGTTTGTGGTATATTTTTTTTCATTTATGCTAGTTTAACTATGTATGCGAATTTTGAGAAAGTTAGTGCTATATTTTTCATAGATTTTTAGTTTTAATACGTATGGGTATGTGAGAAAGTTTGTGCAATATTTTTCGTAGATATATGATTTCATATATACGCTGTGCGCGCGTATCCATTGTCTATATATATTAAAGTTGCATTACGGTACGGTAAGGTGCGTGACGCGATTTCTATTGAAAAAGTCCATCCTAAAAAAGTACCCAACTCGCCAATAGAAGTTTTCACTTCAAAAATTACGTATTATTAAAAATTTATTATTATTATCATTAAAATTTTTGCTGTTCTCACATTATCAACCACAACCATAGGATTTTAAAATGTCATTTTAAAGTTGCTACATCCATGTTCATTGTGTCTTTACGTACTCAAGCGATGAACATTTTTCGTCTTTCTTTATTTTTAGAAATTGTTTTATAAGCGCTTGAAAATTGTGATTCAGTTTGTTTTGTTACAATGAATTGTGTAAGTATTTTTACACTCCATTGAATGCTGTAAATAAACGTTCAACACTGCAGTTAATTACGGCTGGGCTTAAAATAAATTAAAAAATTATATCAACATTGAGAAATATGTTGGGAGGAAATCTTTGATGACACGTATAAGGGGTGGGAATTTTTTTCCTATATCACAAAATCACATCCAATCACAACCACTACACTGGCTAAACATAAAACATAGGCAAAAGGCTCAATTTAGTCATTTTCGTAGACTCAAAGAAATCATTCTTTCATTAACTATTCAAATCTACTTAAATTCCGTGGCGCTCACTACTCACGGTCTCATCGTTTTTATGTGAACATTTTGTGATGTTGTAAGTTTGAAACCAAGTTTCACCTCTTGTTGGAGAAATCAAGAGGTCAGGAAGACCTTCAAATGTAAGAGATGAAAGAAGCAATTATTCAAAACGTAGTTAAGATAAATGTCAACACGTTCAGAAATTCCGTGTATAGCACAGTGGAAAGATTACTGCTTCTCCAGGAAGAGATTGCAGTTACTTCGAACACCTGTCTAACCCTAATAAGTAAGAATTTAGCTTAATTTAAATTTAATTCCAAAGTAATTTATATAATTTTTTTTATTCTATGTTAACTAAAAATAAACTACAGTCAATTAAAATTTTGACTTACTTTTGAAATACCCGTTATAAGTATAAATAAATAAATACATAAATTATCTAAGTATAATTTAAATCAATGAGCCTAACAAAAGAATACAACTGTTATGTTTAATAAACCATTCATGCTGATGGACCACATATAGGCTTAAGAATTCTTTGCCACAAAATATTAAAATGATCAAGGACTTTTAAGAGTTTTAAAAAACTTTCAAGTGCTGGTTTTGTGATCATTTTGAATAGGTAGCGACATAAGAGTTGTTTTAAGGAAAGGTTTGAATATGTGCTGTACGTTGTGATTTAAGTTGTTATTATAATAATTGTTTGTTAGGTTAGGTTATGTTGTAGGTTAGACTGTAGAGGATCCTACAGCCCTTAACTTCAACTTAAAGATAATAGCGATTTATTTTATTATATTCATCGCAGGGAGCATATTGCACAGACACACTTCCTATATTTTTAAGAAGGCTGTATCTCAAGCTAATATTGTTTTAGTGTTCCCCAAAACAGTAAACAATACAATACATTTCATTACGGCGTACCCACAGTTTAAATGACCAATTTAATTTTAATTTAATAAATTATTAATCAAACAAACAAAATAAATTACAATTATTTTGATTTAAATTGAAACTGCTTTTACCCAACTATTTATTATTAACTAGAGTAGTTCAATAAATGATGTCCTAGAGTGCAGCACTGATAAAGGCCTGCTTATCAACAACTTAAGTTAAAAGTTGATTTTAATTGCTGAGATTATTCTTTCACTCAACCTAAATTATTAACCATGATAACATTTAATTTAATTATGTACAAAGACACTAACTTACTTCCATAAACTAATGGATGAACAGATTTTTAAATCGTTTATAGAAACGTTTATGGAGTACAGCTTCAATAAACTTATTTTGCGATACATTCTGTAATAACAACCTTATATTGTATATTATATACCCTAAACCATTATCTATACTAAAAAAATCAAACTTAAAGTCACAAGCGATTGTTTAGTATGGTTGATTTTATTACTGCAAAATTCCACTTTTATTTTTAAGACTAATAAACTAACTGTATATAGTTTTATATATACAGAGTGAAACGAAACTACACGGCAATCTTTCTGGGAATGATTCTATAGCTAAAAATAAAATAAAAAGTTCAAATAAACGTCTAAAAACGTATTGTAGCGAGTTAGGGCTAGCGAAAGATTTCGCCCGGTGTTTCTGATCCACCGGTAATATGCGGTCATATTGAATATTATGGAACATAAATTACAACACCTAATTATCGGGATAAATTACACGACAATAATTGGTGGTGACCTGATACATTTTTTTATATAGGCCTCAGAACCGTATCTTTTGTAGTTTCTGAGAAAATATTTTAAATTTCACGGAGCATAAATTACGAAGCAAATTTCGTGGTCCCATACGTTTTGTGACGTGAAAAATGTAAAACATTAGTCTCAGAACAGTTTCATTTGTAGTTTACAAGAAAATTAATTTAATAAGTCCTAAAAAGTAGTCGGAAAACACAATGAGAAAAATTTAATTATGAGTCAGTTGATGCGAATGAAACCAATTAAAAATAATTACAATGGAATTAGAAACTTTGTTTATACCCATATTTGATTCTTAAGGCTTAAAATAAAAACAATTAGAGATACAAATTATTAGAATTAAAAAAATGTTTTGAATTGTCTATTCTTGTGTTTTTGTTGATAATTCGGTTATATTTTGAGCTACAGAAAACAACCTAAAAAGTATTTTGTTTTCGGTTAAAAGAGGAAAACCATTACTCTTCGTGTTACAGAATAACAAACAAATAGAACACAATTCTCACAAAAAATACGCTTAAGTATATCAGACGCGTTTCAACGACAAGGTCGTCCTCTTCAGTGATACACTAGCTACACGAATCAAACTATAACTAAACTAAAGCGTTGAAACGCGTCTGATACTTAGGCGTATTTTTTGTGAGAATTGTGTTCTGTTTGTTTATTATCCTGTATAATTTTTCTCATAAGTCAAGCTCAGCATTTAATATCCTCTTCTTGTTAATCAATATTAAACATTTTAAATTTAAACATCCGATTTTGACAATGTAGAAAATAAAGTCTTGTTTTTCTGGTATACTGGTAAAAAGTTACATAAATAATGTGAATACCAAATATTCACTCAATATGTTATTAAATGCCAAAAACTAAATGTCTTTTTAACACAAAATGGACGATCTATGTTTCCAGACCAATGTTTTTATGAACATTTATTTTATCTTATTGTTAGCTATTATTCATTTCCCGAGAGATTGTCGTGTAGTTACGAATCACCCTGTATAAAATATATTAAGATTTAAAATTATTGCGCAATTAGTTGCAAACTTGAAATATCATTTCATTAAAGAGTCAATAAAATTATAATTATGAACGTGATATATACAGAAAATGTCTTTCCCCAAATAATAATTGCAATACGAGTAGAGATGAACACTTCTAAGCCTCCTCAAACCGCATTGGGTAAGTCCTTTCACTTTTTATTTGGTTAACACGTTTTTGCCCCATTTTCAAATATAAACTCCCATCGTGAATCATCATTCTGAAATCATAAAAAAAGAAAACTTTTATCGCCTTGAAAAAGTCTCTACGATATCTTTAAACAGAATAATTACGAAAGCTAGAAGTCAAATTTTGAAAACAAAAAATCTGTTTTTCATGATTATTAATGAAAAACCAAAATACTGATTACATTTTTTATCACCGGACTTATTCTGAAAGAACACAGTTTTATATATATATTTTTTCCTATTTTTGCAAAAAGGACCAATTTTTGTAGGGGGATCAAATGGGACAATTTTTTATACCTCTGATGTGTCATATCATTTTAAGAGAAATCTTACGATGTACAGAATAAGTTCCTTTTGGTTGAAGTAATGAACTCCCCAACATGAATAAATACGCAAGACAAAATTTAAACTAATTCATTTAAAGAAATTGTATTGACTTATTATATTACGTCATCAGTTCTCTCTGATAATTCCCTGTAAAATTATATGTCACATGATGAGGGGGGGGCATTGCAGATGGCTTACTCTTTCAAAAATCGAAGTCGGTTTGCTAAAATAGGAAAAATACATAAAAGTAAGTTTATTTAATAAGTCTGCTGTTAAAAAATTAAGCGGTATTTTGTTTTTTTATTAATATTTATGACAAATAAATAGAAAAGTCAAAATTAAACTTCTAACCTGCATAATTCTGGTTGGAGATATCGTAGAGACTTTTCTAAGGTACTAAACTTTGTCTTTTTTTATCGCCTTCAAAAGGTTTTGTCACACGATGGGACTTGCATTTGAAACCTGTTAAAAATGCAGAAAATTTTTGTTTACTTCACAAAAAGTGAAAGGACTTAAGCTTGAGATTTGGTGAAGTTAAAAGTTTTCATCTCTACTCGTTCAGAACCTACTTAGGGGTTGCGAGACTTTTTCCATCTTCTATGGGCGAAAATTATTTGTAATAATAAGTTAAATATATTAAAAGTAAAGTTTATTGTAATGTAGGAAAAATTTCATTTTAAAACAGAAAAGATTAATCCAAACCTAGTGTCGTACTTTAACTGATTTAAACGTTTTTATCTTTCACACCCATCTTACTTCCATAATATGCAATTTGAGAAGACTAAGAGATAACGGATTTTAATACGACAATTGATCTAGATTTCGCTCTTTAACAACATTTTATAATCGAAATTAGTAAAACGTCTCTAAAGGTGTTAAGTTTTAGTTTTTAGTTCTGCATTACCGACCATCTAGACCTGTTTTAAACACTTCTCGAGAGATAGAGCCTCCATGATCTCATTTGGCAACATTAATTTCTAAATCTAATAAAACACCCGGAAACACCTCTTTCAAGCAACAATACAGTCTCTTAAATTTTAGTTTTTAGTTCTGCATTACCGACCATCTAGACGTGTTTCAAACAATTCTCGATAGATAGAGTCTCCATGATCTCGTTTGGCAACATTCATTTCTAAATCTAATAAAACACACGGAAACACTTTCAAGCAACAATACAGTCTCTTAAATTTTAGTTTTTAGTTCTGCATTACCGACCATCTAGACGTGTTTCAAACACTTCTCGAGAGATAGAGCCTCCATGATCTCGTTTGGCAACATTCATTTCTAAATCTAATAAAACACACGGAAACACTTACAAGCAACAATAAAGTCTCTTAAATTTTAGTTTTTAGTTCTGCATTACCGACCATCTAGACGTGTTTCAAACACTTCTCGAGAGATAGAGCCTCCATGATCTCGTTTGGCAACATTCATTTCTAAATCTAATAAAACACACGGAAACACTTTCAAGCAACAATACAGTCTCTTAAATTTTAGTTTTTAGTTCTGCATTACCGACCATCTAGACGTGTTTCAAACAATTCTCGATAGATAGAGTCTCCATGATCTCGTTTAGCAACATTAATTTCTAAATCTAATAAAACACCTGGAAACACCTCTTTCAAGCAACAATACAGTCTCTTAAATTTTAGATTTTAGTTCTGCATTACCGACCATCTAGACGTGTTTCAAACAATTCTCGAGAGATACATCCTACATGATGTCGTTTGGCAACATACATTTTCAAATTCAATAAATTCATCTACATAAGTACCACTTGTATTCTAGTTAAATAATTTTATTTCGATGTACGATTAATTATTAAATTTCGTGTACAATAATTAATTAGACTATATAACAAAATTACCTATTTGAGCAAACTACGAACTATATATATCCGATGCCCATTGCAATACTTCTGTGATATACAGTCTAACCAACATTAGAACTGGAGTTAATGCAGACTTTCATATCTTGTATATGAAAAAATTTCATGTATTGTATTGTATTCAAAATATACACTATGATATGGATAGGTAAGCTACTTAATATATTTGTATTTCATTTTTCAAATAAAACGCCTTATATTTCAATTTTTTTAAACGTAAGTAACAATTTTTGTTTTCTAAAATCGTCTTTTCTTACTTTCAATTCCAGCATCACATATGATTGTCATGATATATTTAACGGATGTAAGGCAGTACTAGAAAATATATCGGGAAAATATTTGCGAGAACGTTTCATAAACTTCATCACAATCTGTTTTCGTTATCAATTCTCAGATAAACAACTGGATAAAAATATATTGTCTACTACGAAATATAAATTATGAAGATATTTAATAGACACCTAAACATATAACATATTACATATTTTTATAAGTAATTATAAATAAGTCTGTAACGTGCTATGGTTGCTTGGGTCAAACAGAATAATATAATATCGGGATTGCGGTAACCTAAGATAGAGTTAACTACTGAAATATGCTCTCCCATTCCCTTTAGGTCTACATTACCTTATCTCCCTTAGACCAATAAACACTCTAGGTAACCAACTGTTAATGAGTTCTGTATAAGTGATTTAACTATAAAAAGTAAATCCACAACAATTATAAATATGAAGGTTGAGGCTATAAACCTATCAGTAACTCACCCATTTTCCCGCGGGGCAATGATCAACCTTCCCGATAATCTCAAAACGCCAATAACCGAAACGTTTCCTGTCATAATGTTTTGAAACTTCGCGCTAAAATTTATAAAAAATAAATGAATAGAACACAGTCTACACAGAATACCTATTTCATACGTTATAGCCGTTTCAATCGATTAACAGATTATCTGATACCCTGCGTTCTAGATATTATACTTCCGGTGAAGCCGATTACAATCCGGACCGCAACCCCAGTACGAGGCCAAGTGTCTGGTCGTTAGAACGTGCCAGAAGTCCTACTTATATCAGGATACTTACTTACTCCCTGATACCAATCCCGAGATAATCTAGTTGGATCTACATTTTGTAATGTAGTCTTGTGTTGATCAACTATTGATATCTTCCGATCCTAACCCTATTAGACTAATTGAGGGCTTGGAATCTTTATTTTATGGTTTAATGCCTTTTTTATAAGAACAAAGAGGTTAAACAATAAGGAAAAATCTACAGTACAGTTTGTTTCTTGAACATACTGGCACAATCTTCTTACAAGGCGTACTATCCTCCACCTTACCCCTACATAACTACATTCCATTTAACTCAGGTCCTTTTCAACTTTGCCCATCCATCTACTTTATAGTAAATCTTTTTTAGTCTTATTTTATTTTAGCAAATTTCAAACAAAAAAATTATTTAATTAAGTATATTCTTTAAATTTTCAAAAAAATTATTATTGTCTATCTCGGGGTGCCGGTTGGTGCCGGCTTTCTTAAAAAAAAAAAAAAAAATTATTAATAATAAAAAAAAAAATTAATTCAATATAATACAAAAAAAAAAATCAGTCAATAAAATATAAGTGTATTAATGAAAAAAAACAAAAGAAAATGTATATATATATTTAATATATATATATAATATATATATATATATATATATATATAATATATATATATATATATATATATATATATATATATATATAAAACAGTTCTGATTAATAGTTCAAAACTCCTTCATTAATCAATTAAACAAAAAATATATTTTAACCATAATTACCCAATATCACCACTATTTAAATGTTCTCTTCTTTTAATACTACTTTTAGGTAATTGACCAGTTCAATATATTTACTTCTTTATTGATGTTTTAATAATTATGTCAATATTTTTTCACTATGATTGATTATTTTATTTTATTTATCTTTTTTTTAACACACCATATTTAACTGAACTTCATATATATCACACAAGAATCCTAATGAAAATTTCTTTTTCCTTTTCAAACTGTTGCCTCCAATCACATGATTCACTGTTGTTCCTCACTCATATGGTCCTTTTTCCACCTGCCTATTAAATTTTGTATTTTTGTATAACTATGTGTAGTGTTTGTGTGTATATAAATATTAATGTATTAATTTAGGTGTATAATTTATATATATTAAATAATGAAAATAAATTTTGAATAAAATGAAAAATTTAAATAATTTCCTTTAAAATATATATTTTGAATTGTTATAACTTCTAAGTCTACCTTGCTTTCTTCTCTTCTCCATTCTTACCTTTCATATCACCGTCGATAGCTTTACATTACTCATTCTTATCATATATCCTAATCATCGAACTATGTCTTCATTTTTAACGTTCGTTGGTAAACCCAATGATCAATATAATTTTATGCGCGTGTCTGTAAATCGCAACCCGTCCACACAGACAAGATAATAAATCCTACATATTTCAAAATTTTGTAATAATTATATTTTTTGTATTGTGCCACACGTAAAAAATATATATATATATAGTAGAAACAAAAATAAATGGTCTTGAGTTAGTTAAGGGGTAAAAATTATAGAGTTGAAATTGAAGTACCATCGTGTTTGTTTTTAATTACTATGTTTGGCGTTTAAAAAAAAGAGAAGTTATTCTGATTAAGAGTATATATGTATATTTGACAAACAAAATAATATATTGTAGCTAGGTCAAATATTAAGTGTCGGATATCATATCCTCCCTCTAACATGAACACGGGGTGACCTACAAAATTGTGAACAAAAAATTAATTGGATTTAAATTAAATTCTAGTTCGAAATCATATAGTGTAGTTTTTGTATAACGAATACAACCTAATTTAACCACACGATGAGAAATATGTTTTTATGAGATGCGAGACAAATAAATCAATAGACATTAATATATGAAATGTATTTTCATATTTCTTTTTATTATGATCCATAGGTAAAACAAAGGATTCTTATAACTTTACACTCGTGTCTGTCTGTGTAATTTCCAACTCGTCTTTACAGAAAGATGAGATAAATCCTATATATTTCAAATTATGCATTTATGTTCTTTTATATTGTTACACATATAGGGCAAATATAGCGGTAACAAAAAAAATTACCTTGGAATAGTTAAAGGGCAAAAACTATTGTGTTGACAAATTTGATTATTTGGTAACATTATGTGTGGGTTATCAAAATAGAAGTTATTCTGATTGAGAATATGTATGTTTATTTCACAATAAAAAATGAAAATGTTGGTGTTGGGCCGCTTAAAATATTCATACTGTATAAAAAATAATTTTACCTTTATGCCTGTGGACCCTAGGTCGCAGCGCGTGGTTTTAGCGTGTGGTTTTAGTATACGCTTGGCCCTTTTATTCAATATAATTAGTAATTTATTATTATTTCGAATTCTCCATTGCCCCCAACACATATTCTCCATTAGCCTCCTACACATGCTGTCCATTGGGCACACATACTGTCCATTGGCCTCCTACACATACTGTCCATTGGCCTCCAACACATACTATCCATTGGGCTCCTACACATACTGTTTATTGGCCTCCAACACATACTGTCCATTAGCCTCCTACACATACTGTGCTATAAAGTCTTTTTAATTGTTTTCTCAAATCCTTAGTTTGTTAACATTACTGTTTATAGTGCATGTTTTGACCCTGTAACAAACAATTGGTTTCACCAGTATTCGGTATAATTTCTTTTTGAGTATTCGAGAAAAGAGCCTTGAGCGTAATGTTGAATATAGAGGTTTAGGTTTCGCTTTAATTTCTTTATCTGAATATTCAAGAATTATTTTTATGAGAGTTTTAGATGTAATTTTATTTTTTAGCAACTCTTCATGGAATACCTTTTAAATTATCAGCTTCAATTCTTTGATCAATTGGTTTTGTATTTCTTTTTTGATGATTGAGATAATAGAGTTCTAAAAATTAAGATTAATAATACTAATATTGTTGTAGAGTTCAATTTCACATTATGATACACATTTTTAAATGTTATGCCGCTATTTTCAATGACAAATTTTTATAATTCTTTTATACTTAAATATGAGGTTAACGCAATAATTTTCTTAAACATTGAGATTATTATTAAATTTCGTTTGTAAGAAATATGTAACTAACAATATCCACTTACGTAATTGTACAAAACCTTCTTCTTCTTCACTTACAAGGATTAGGTCTGATACCTTTTAGTCAAAAACATATATATTTTTTTTTTTCAGTTTTGGCTTATGCAATATTATTTACCTCACAACAAAACCTCCAAGTAATTTAAAATATCATATCTTTACGGAGGACTTTCTTCCAAAACTTTAATTATACCAGAATTTCGATACTACATTTTTCATATATAATGAGGCAAAAACCTTGAGGTTTTTTTTGTTTTTAAACCAAAAAGTCTGCGCAGTATGTAACGAGCTACTTTCTGTCGACATTGACTCGAGCGTCACTATTAACGCCATTGCTGGTTCTATTTATGTTACATTCAATAGAATTCTATGTAGTATTATATTCATAGTTCCGATATTTTAATCTCTAAGAGTTGAGAACGTTTTTATCTGAAGATAAATACACAGATACTATGAAATAAAAGTTCAATTAAATAATTCCTCTTACTATTTAAACATCGTGACACTGTGTGCTGGATAAGAAATTTCACATCAGTAGAAGATGCACGAAGAAGTGGTAGACCTAGAGTTTTGTAGGAAGAAAAACTATTTTATATTGGCACTAAGTTGATGGTGAGTCTGTTAGTATTTGCGAAAATGGACAGAGGAAAAAAGATGTCTGCTTGTGAACTGTTCACATAGCGGTTACAAATAAATTTAATTGATTTCCATACGCAGTACAAGACACGAATGAAACTTGCTGATAACTTTAGAAAGGTCCAATTGTGACAATGGTTTCAAAACTCGTGTCTAAAATAGAAATACAAGTGTTTGGATGAATGATTTAATACAGATGATGTTTGGTTTCATCCAATCCTCTACATAACATAAAGTTGTGGACAACTGAGAATCCATATGCGATTCTTGTGGATACTTTACATTCCGTAAACGTTTAGATAACGTAAATGCAGTTTAGATAGCGAATTGGAGGAAAGACTTGAGACAGAAATTCATTGAAGTTACCACCACCTCGGTTAGAGATTGTCTACCCTTCTAAGGTAAACTAAATGAAAGTAAAATAATAATTCCTACTTTCACAATTCTCTGCCATTCATGTTGCAACAGTAAGACGATTTTGGATAACGAGTAGACCATAATCAAAAGGACTGTTTCATCCATCTTTAACACAGTGAGATTATTTTCTATATATAATATAAAGGACCGGTGTACCAGAATTGCATAAAACAACCGACGACCTTAATGAAACAATGATACTTTATTACCCACCACACAGAAACATTTCTAAGATGGACAAAACAAAAAGTTAAATAAAAGAAATATGTATTGACAATAAAGGACAACAATTTCAACGTCTCGTGTGAAAGTACTAGTGATTAAATAATTTATTTATTATTTGTTTTATTTCACTGCAACCTAAACTTCTTACTGTAAATTTTTTTTGAACGCACAGCTGTAAAATTGTTTAGTAAACACAGGAGAAATTTAAACCTAATATTTCCGTTGTGTTTGTTTTCCAGTCCATAAAACAGAATTGACCCTCAGGCACTCACTCATAGTGAGTGAGGGTGTGGCGAACCCGAGGACCAAGCGGGATCTACTTTTTTCTTCGTGTCTTGGGTTAGATCCCTTTCTTTCATCTTTCGTCATCAGGTCTATCTTGCCCAACTCTTGCGCTATTACAGTATTCGAGGGCTGGATGTTTTTATTTTACGTTCTTTTCTTCTTCTTCTTCTTCTTCTTCTTCTTCTTCTTCTTCTTCTTCTTCTTCATCATCTTCTTCTTCTTCTTCTTCTTCTTCTTCTTCTTCTTCTTCTTCTTCTCCTCCTCCTTCTTCTTCTTCTTCTTCTTCTTCTTCTTCTTCTATAAGGCGATGATGATCGAAAAGTTTTTGCTTTGAAACAACAAAGGAAAAAAGCATTGTCATTTACGATTAATTTATGACAATTAATTTAATCTAAAATAGATATTTTTCTATTTCCGAAAGATAAGGATTGGATATTATGTAAGTAAATATAATAATAGTTAAAGCCATTTTCAATTAAATATTTCTTTTTATTTAAAGTTGAAAATTATTTTGAAATTGCGACTCAGGTTTGTAACATTTAATTTTACCTAAAGTCTCATATCATGCTATTTTCTGACCGTTTTAATAAAATATATAAGTCGAATAAATGTAGTGTTTTGAAAAAGTTCAGGATGTGTCAGAGTGGGAGAAGTTGGAGGGTGAAGTACGTCATGTTGTTCTTGAAGTTATCATTAGTGTGACGTCATATGGTAGCACTATAATCTCTAATTCCTGAACTTTAAATGGTTAACATAATTAGTGTTAAAATCAATGGTTATAAATATTTATTATTATTTCACGTTTACATAAAACACAGAGAAGGGGAGAGAGAGCGAGAGAGAGAGAGAGAGAGAGAGAGAGAGAGAGAGAGAGAGAGAGAGAGATTAAATTAGTACCTGAAATGGTAGTGGGGGTTACTTAGTCTCCACGAATATACGTGTACCAATTAGTAAACTGGGACAACTGAAGGTTGAAATATTATGATCACTAGAAAATAGTTTACAACTAGATTGTTGGAAAACAACTCATCGTGATCATAATAGTAAATAATGGTCGGATATATTTTACACCTTTACATATTTTCTCGTCAAAGTATCAATTATGTTGCTAGAACAATGTACCATTCCGACAAGTCATTGGAGATTGAAAATTACGTTGAGCATTGTAACTGAACAAAACACATTAGTTATTTTGTAAAACAATAGAATTATAACCAGTAAATTGTACACACATATTACGGTACTTATCAAAAGCAAATAGAAGATATGCATCGCTTTATTGTGTATGTTTTCAAATCAGGAGAAATCTGTTAATTAAGAAACAAAATTACGGGCACCGACTTGAAAGGTAAATAAGTGAAAATCAGCAAAACAATTTGTGTGAAAATTGAAGGTTATAACTTAAATAATTATCAAATAAAAAAAATTAATAATTCATATGTAGTTTGTTAAATACCAATATGAACTGAACAAATTCAAAATTTTTATTTCCACATTTTCAATATCACAAACATAAACGATAAATAAAATCAATTAATTGTTTGTACAGTAACCATACAAAAACAGGTTAGTAAAAAACGGTTAGGTACCTCATGAGTGAATCCTATATCGGGGCTACCTTCACATACAATAAATCAAAACGATTGCAAGTGACAGAAGCTCAACAATTAAAAAACAAACTAAAGTTTCTACACGAAATTTTGTCGCTTACTCTTTGGTTCAAAATGATGGAACCATATTTCATCAACGGTATTATTCGCTTAAGAAATGTGTCTATTTCGTTTTCATAACGTTCCAAATGCTTCTAGGAAATTTTCAAACGATTTTCTTTGTGGATGCTGCTCAATTGTCGTGGCACCCAGCGAGCACAGACTTTTCGAAGGTTTAAAGAACCTTATAAAATAACTATGATCAGCTATGACGTACATTTAACTAACTAGCAATTCCATCAACTTTAATTTGTCGATTGTCAAGAATCATTTGTTTAACCGCTTCAATATTTTAATTAGTCTAAAGTGGAAGGAACGTTTGGCAGTTGATCCAATCTGGACTGATCCAATACAAGTCAATCATTGGAATACCTTCTTGGGACACACTGTACATCATGCATTAACTGCTCCATGACAAGTCAATCATTGGAATTCATTCAGGGGACACACTGTGCATCATGCATTAACTGTTCCAAGACAAGTCAAACATTGGAATACCTTCTTGGGACACACTGTACATCATGCATTAACTGCTCCATGACAAGTCAATCATTGGAATACGTTCAGGGGACACACTGTACATCATGCATTAACTGTTCCAAGACAAGTCAAACATTGGAATACCTTCTTGGGACACTTGTACATCATGCATTAACTGCTCTATGATAAGTCAAACATTGGAATACCTTCTTGGGACAAATTGTATGACATGCATTCTATATCCAGTAATAAATTTATTTTAATGATAATCAGTCTATGCTTAAAAATCCATAGGGCAAACCTTTCACGATTATGCTAATTAGACATGACTATAAACGGATTTGGGGAGTCCAACAGCGAGCGACATATGCAACTGATACATGTTGTGATTAATTATACAAGACCGTTTAATGCTTTGGAATAATTAACTTTGTTTTAATTTTTTTTTTTTTTATGTTCTTATGTATAAGTAATAGGTAAAACTATAGAGAGTTGTAGATTTTTTCACGGAAATTGCAGTTTTGATGTTCCTCTAAGAACAAACAGTTTTAGAAAGTAGTCTGTTTGAACTAAAATGGACAGATTTTCATACAATTTAATATGTAAGTATATTGTTGACGATATTTTGAGGTTTTTTTTTGTTTGTTTTTTACTTAATATACCGCATAACTAAGCATGTAGCAAAACTTCAAAAAACTTAAACAAAAAATATACGTCGTCGTCTACTCAATACAAAAAAAAAAAATGTCGTTTTGGCAATTACAATTATAAACAACAAAATATTTCATCAAACAGTAATAAAATAACAAAATTGGTGTATGAAAAAGATTTAAAATTGACAGAAAATGAACTTTGAACATCGTTATTAAAATGTCCTTTTCAATGACAATTTAAAAAAGTAATTAGTTTTTTTCGTTAAAAAGTTGATAAGAAAATAAATGTCCCCTTCAACCCTACCAATTTATCTCCCATTAGAAAAACAACCCAAAATCTTAGTGATAGAGAAAATTACATTATTTATTGATTATGTAACAATATTTTTTTGTGACAGATAGCAAGAAATGTAATTTGTGATTTTAGGGAAGGGATGTGCGTAAGATCATATTACATGGTTTTTTAAACTTTTTGAACATGCAGTTAGGACAAAGACAAACCTTTTGCCGATTAAGTGGGTACTCCAGTTCGATGTATGAGATGTAGATAATTTATTATTAGCTTTAAAATACATTTCAAATAAAAATGATTGCCTTGAAGTGAGAACAATTTTACGAGCAGGAAAATTCTTACATAAATATATAGATTTTAAAAAAAATATTCTATAGAACAGTTTTTGGTAAGTAAGAATATCTATTGAAGAGAAAATTAAGTTTCAAACAACAGAATGTTAAATAATAAAAGTAGGTTAAAGTTGCAGATTTTGTGTTCATTATTAAGAAATACATTATTTCTCCTTTCATTTTAAATACATTTCGATAACTTCTACTTCTATTCTTCACTATTATAACAACTTTATTCGTATCCTTAGCTGGTGTATCTATAATTAAATCAAAATTCAATGTTCACAAGACAATATACCAACAAACGTTCCATCAGTCAGTATCACCTTGATGTAACTGTAACAATGAAATCGAATGACTCATTGGCCTACCCTGTCTTTGTGCAGTCGAACAAAATTTACTTACGTGTAACTAAAATGTTGACTTAGTCACTGCAACGTTTTAAGTATGAAATAAGTTTTTTAATTTTATTTATATCAATGTATTTTTACATTCAAATTTCTGTTACCATCAGACCAAGTTAATTTATCAATTCATTCTCATACTGTTAGTTCTATATCTATAAACAATATTATAAAAATTGAAGAAAGGAAATATTCATTTAGGATTATTTTTATTTAATATTACTAACAAAAAAAACTAATTGAACTAAAGCAGTGTTCCTAAAAACTATTCTAAACTTTAAAAAAAAGTTATGTTCATAATAAAACAATATACTGTATACGTGTATGAGTGATTTCAGAGCAGGTATGTTTTCAATTAAACCGGAAATAAATGTTGAGAATATCAAGTAGCTCTATTTGAAATTATGAAATGTAATATATTATTATATGATAATATCTTAAATCACTCGATTTTATACATCCATATGTTAAATCAAACACATTTGGGATAATTTTTTGAACGTTGCAATTTCTTATCCATTTCAACTGAACTGCGTTACACAGTTTACATTTGCGTTTTTCGGTTCCGCGTGTTTTCTACTCCCCCGTCTTCATTAGTCTAACAGGTATGATGTAAAGTCGTTATAAAAAATAATCGATACTGTAAATCGCTGTAAATCTCAAAGGACACCTACGTGTTATTGATTCTATTATAATTGATCACGATGAGGCGGATCGCGTTTCGAGTGTAACAACAGTGGCGTAGGTATTACAAGAAGACTGAGTCAAATAGTTTGATGAATGTAGCGAAGGACAGGTTAGTGTTTAACAATAAAATATTATTTTAGAAATACCCACTTTGTTTTTTTTTTACGATAAAAACTAGGAGAAATTTCGAACATCATTGTGTTAACCCGCAAAAACTATCCAAATTAATTAATTTATAGTTTTTGTCGGAGAATCAACCAACAAGGTATGGAGCAAATAGGTGTATTATGAGCAATGGATTTAATATAGAGGCAAAATCACAAGGTATTTTAACTTATAAAAGAGTTCATGTAATTTATTCTCTGAATTTTATTATTTTTTTTACATACAGCGTGATTCACGAAGTTTTACCGCTGCTTTCTGAGCTCATTCTACAGGCCAAAAGAAAGAAAAAACTTTATATGGACACATGTCCTAAAACGCTTTGGTAGGTAGTTACGGCTAGCGAAAGATTTCGCACCGATTTCTAATCCTCCTGTAAAATTCAGTCTTACTGAAATCCCTGGGATCCAAATTGGGGGGAATTTTGGTGGTTTTATATGCAATTCGACCTGAAAAAATGTAAAAGGTAGGGTTCAGAACTGTTTTTTTTTTTTTTTTTTTTTTTTTTTTTTTTTTTTTTTTTTTTTTTTTTTTTTTTTTTTTTTTTTCAGTATTTTATGAGAAAAAACTGGGTAAACACAATAATTGGAGTCGAAAAACATACTTTTTAAATTCGCTATGAAATAACTTTGTTCAAATGCTGATAAACTCGTAAAAGTTTTCAACAAAACTTGTAGATAATTCAACTCTGAATTAATTGGTGTGAGATAAAGTAAAAAAAATAATAAAATACGAACGGATAATATACTTTTTAATTTTAAACAAAACATATCAAAGTGTACTGAAAAATGACAAAAGTTGTAACGAAACTAAAAATCTATAAGCTGATATTTAATTGCCTTATAAATTAACTCGCCAAATGTTATAAATTTTCAGACATTTACACTCCTACTTTAATTCATTTGTGTGCAAGCTTGTGGATCCCACATGTTGCTCTTAGAAGTTCTGCAAGGCTGGCCTTAAGTTGCGCAGCGACATCCATAATCCGGGGTATTAATTCCTTACGGGTATGAACTTTAGTCTTAGAGACAATATTTTTCATACATCCACAAAGACAAAAATCAAGTGGTGTCAGATCTGGCGACCTGGATGGCCAAGATTGGGGACCGCAACGACCAATCCATCGATCTGGGAAATACCGATGCAAGTGGACTCGCACAGCTAGCGAAAAGTGTGGAGGTGGCCATCATGTTGACAATAGTTTTTTTCATAAACTACTGGAGAAACAGTTCTGAAACCTACTTTTTACAATTTTTTTAGTTCAAAACATATATAACTACCAAATTTTCCCCTTAAAATGTGTCCCAGGGTTTTCAGCAAGGCTGAATTTTACAGGATTAGAAATCAGTATGAAATCTTTCGCTAGCCGTAACTAGCTACCAAAGCGTTTAATGACATATGTTTATGTTAGGTTTTTTCTTTCTTTTTGGCTGTAGAATGAGCTCAGAAAGCGCTGGTAAAATTTCGTGAATCACGCTGTGTAATAAAGACAAAATTGAAATACAGTAGGCCTAAGTGTATATTTATAGTCAGTATAGTTCACTTCAAAAAAACAATATGAGCGCGAAAACTTTCTTCAAAAAAAAAAAAAACAGTTAAATTTTATGATATTGTACGTTTTTTTTTCAAATCTTGTTGGCGTGATAGACCATAAAGTTTAAATTATATAGTTTAAACAAATCTGTAGTGAAACCCTTGTTACTGATAAAAGTAAAGTCAGAGACATGGTAAGAAATTAGTATCTTTGACTAGTTTCGAATACGAAATTAAAGCATGTTCAATATTTTAATATTATGTTGTGAATTTGGTAACCTCTTAAGTAAAAATATATTACAATATCAAACTCACTAGATGTATGTAAAAGTGCTTAGTTTCCTTAAGACACTCAAAAGTTTGAGGTTTTTTTGAGTTGTTGAACCGTATCTGAAAATAAAACTTGCCTTAGAGAGTTGTGTAACATATTATTAAGGTTATCTTTAAAAATTCTGTACTATAAACAGATATGTCAAACATGAAACAAATTGTAAATTCATTTTATTAAATATTTAGCTACAGAATCATTTTTCCGATAAATTGTTCCAAACCAAGCTATATAAATCCAATCTAAGCTTGCTTAATTCGTCACACTAAACTTGTTTAATCTTAAATATATAATCATATTCCTTTTGCCATTTTATCTAGTATCGGTTTTATTTTTATTTTCTTTTTTTACTTGGAAAATTGCACACTGATTTTAATCCTTAATTTATTCAGGGTGTTTCTAAAGATCGTTCCCAAACATCATGAGTTTATTCGTCATAACAAAAACTATTAAAAAGTTTATATAAACATATTTCCTAAAATGTTTAATTTTCTATATAGTCGCCATTTTGTGTTTTTACCAAATAAAATTTAATATTTTTAAAGGTAAATGATATGGAATTAACATTTTCCAACCATTACGAATATGTATGTTTATTTGACGAGAAATTAATATGTTGGCGGTAGGCTAAATTTAAAATGTCAAATATTAGGACTCCCCACTCCCCTTATAACTTGAAAAGGAGTAACTTACAAAACTGAAAAAAAAATTGATTTTAAATTGCAATTCGAATTCATATATTACATTTTTTTTATTATGAATACCACACAATTAGAAATCCGTGATGTATGAGTTTTAAAAGTAGTTTTTATGAAACGTGAAAAACAATTCAATAGCCATTAAAAGATGAATTGCAATTTCATTGATTTCTTTATATTAATATCCGTAGGTAAAGCCAAGGACCTTTATATTTCCACACGCTTATGTCTACCTGTAAGTCGCAATCAGTCTACACAGACAAGACGATAAATCTTATATATTTTAAACTTTGCATTTATATTGCTCCACATATAAGAAAAAATGATGGGGGAAAAACTGTCGAAATGAAAAATATTATTTTTTGAAATATTACGCATGGTTACCAAAGAAAACTAGAAGTTTTTCTGATTACGAATATGTTTGTTTGTGTTGAAGAAATTAAAATATTGGCGATAAATCGCTTAAAAGTCTTCAAAACTTTATAAAAATATCTGTCCCTATAATGTCTACGGATTCTAATTAGCGTGATTTTAACACGCGCTTGGTCCTTTTATTTATGTATTTTTTAATTGTTTGCCACTTATTCTTAAACCATAATTATCTTTTACTTTTTAATTGGCACATTAGTTTATGTCATAAACCTCTAAATTTCGGTAAAATGTTAACAAAACCGGTAGAATAAAGTTTGAAATTTGGTATTTTATACAAATCCATGGACGATTTTTTGTTTGTTGTTTTTTGTACATAACCCTGAACTTACATGATTTGGTAATTTGCGAATGAAACGATGTGTTTGGATGGTTACGGGTAACATTAAAAAACATTTCATAAAAATCATTTAGAGATATAGTTTTTATCTTACAGCAGCTAGCTTCGAATTTTTATTTATTGAAATAAATTATTTTTAGAAAATTGACAAGTTCTGGTTTAAATAAGCCCCATCTAATTGACATCGGTGCACTGGTTCAGGCTGTTGAGCAATACAGACTAATATCAATCCCCAAAACAACTTTTTATTAACCCAGAAGATCTTAAATGCGGCTATTTTTGAGGAACGCTATAAATAGATTTCTATATACTAAGTATATTTCAGAAACAAAAGAAAATTATGTTTCAGTCAGAGTGAAATAGGGCGGGGATCAGTAATTCAAAACAATATATACAATAAAACATTGCAGATCTTTACAGTTTAACCAAGCCTCACAATATATTGTATTCCACTCTTTCCAGTACCCAACGCGTGGGCGTAATGACGTCAGCCCAGAAGCCTTCCTTCTAACAATACATTAAGGACGCAAGGGTTCACCAAAGCCGGCAGTCGCGGGCCAGGAATCCGCGCGGCAACAACTCTTCTATTTTTGTGATATCAATTTCATTATTCTATACGTAAATATTTATTATTGACTCGTTTTTATACATATAATTTAATCTAAATAAATTCTATGATTTTGTGTTTTGTGACGAAAAGTTAATTTTGTGATTTATAAAATGTTTCCAACTTTGATCTTCAAATTTCTCTCTATTTTATTCCTCATTGAACGCACAATAGCAGGTAAAAATAATATTTATTACAGTTATTGTTTATGAATGTTTTACATTAATTATTGAAATTTAATTGTCTCAAATATTTCGTTTTTGAAAAACACAATTAGTTTTTTAATATTAAATTCATTCACCACATACAATACTTTAAATTAAAAATATATAACAACTAAAAAGAAAACATATAACAAAATATGTTTATAATGTTGATTTCAATCTAGGAATTACATATTATAAATAAACTTTTTCCAGTCAATAACGGCCCTATTTATACTCTAATTAAATCAACATGTTTCACACATTAACAGATAACATCTTCAGGATCGTTATTTTCACGATTAAACTTACTAATGTGATAATTTGTAACTAACAATTTATTAACTACTGACTGTTGTTGGATAGATATGTGGTCCTTACACAGTCCTTATATGTTAAGTTTGTTTTAATTTCTATTAGTTGTTTCATCGACGTGTACTTAGGTAGTGAAATATGTCAAACATTCAATGTTAAAATGTATAATGTGTAAAGCTTTTTTATGAATATAGCTAACCTGAAGATGACATCTGCTAATATGCGAAGCATGTTGCTCTAAATAAACGCATACGATAAAGAGAACTGTTATCAACTAGAGAATATATTTATAGTTTAGATACCATTGTTAAATGTAATGAGCACTTTGGTCATTACCTGTTTGTGACTACCATAGTTTCACTATAAAAATAAGAATAAAGTCTAAACTAACAAAATAAAGTCTTTTTGTAGTTAACAAATATAATAATAAAACTAATAATTTGTTTCAATTTTAGGCTTGTAACACAATAAACTTTTATACAAAAAATGAAAATTTGACTAGATTTAAATATCACATGTAAAGAAAAAGAAAAGTTTGTTTATATAATTATAGGGAGAGCGGATGTGGCAATCCCGAGGTACCTAGCTGGTTCTACAGCTTTCATTGTCTAACTAGCAAATATGCAGAGGATTCAAAAAATGACGTATCAAATTTTAAGTGGTGTTTATATGGGTCAAAATAAAGACAAATATTCCTACAAACATATGTGTGGAAATACTTAGTTTTCTATCTGTCTGATAATTAGTGTGTTAAACAAATAATTTTGCTTTTGAAATAATTAAAATTTTTGGTCAAAATTTGGTATTTTTGCCATATCTGAAATGTTTTTTTTTTTTAATTTTGTAGATAACTCTGAATTGAAGTATAGTTATCGTAAGAAGATTTTTTAATTACATCACATTTTACTAATTTGAAGCCTTAAAAAAATCAAACAAAACGTAATAATAATATTCTTCACAGAAAGTAGACTACTGTTCAATATAAAATTAATTTTAAAAAATATAACTGATTTTCTTTCATTTTGCTAAAAAATATTCATTTTATTTGTGCAACACAAAGACAAGACGATGTTTCAATGATTAAATCATCACACTCAGATGCTACATGCAAACAAATCCTACTAACGGTGGACTGTGTTACTGTGTGTGTAACACAGGCTCAGAGAATTTGTTCATAATTTTGTATCAGTTACTTCATTGTAGTCAAAAAATGAAATTCCAAGGGGTAAAAAATAACGTTTGCCAGGTTTTAAATATACTATTTGTTTCTTGTTATTTGGCTTTAAAGTTGTTGTTTTACGAGAAAAAAATTCGTGAAAGTAAGGAGATCTCCAGGTAAATATATGGATAAATTAACATTGAATCAAAATATGTTTGAAATTAAATTATCTTTTTTTTTGTATAAAATAAGAATGTATAATATTTATATACAAAGTCATCAGAAAATGTCGCGTCAAACTTTAAGTGATGGTTATTTGGGTGAAAATAAAGAAAAAAGATAAGAGTTCCCATAAACATAATGTCGAGAAACATTTCATTTTCCATCTGTCGGCCGTTTGTGTGTTTAAAAAAATTTATAGCTTTTGAAATTATTAAGATTTCTAGTCAAAATTTGGTACACCTTTTTATCAGTATATAAAAAATCAAAACTTTATCTTATAAATTGTCGAATTGGTGACAGTTTTTTTTTTTTTTTTAATATTGAATGTCTTTAAAAATATTAACTTTCCAAAAAATGTAAACGACAGCCAATTTAAAAAAAAAAATAGGTAAACTTTTGATTCTTGCTATACTGGTATAGCAGTATTCCATACTTAAATGTGTTGACCCTATTATACTAAATTTCCACTCAAAATATTAATGATTGTTAAAAATAAAATTATTTTTCAAAAAACACAAAATGGCCGTTAGATTAAAAATGAAGCGTTTTGGGATATATATGCTATTTACAGAATATTTTATTTTTATATTTTAACCCATATAACCATCACAATAATTGTCATGAGAATATCGTACAAATATGTCTAGGTGTCAAAAAAGGCTCAGGACTGTTCAATAATTAATACTCAAATGTTAAATATGTTTTTTTTTTGGTAAAAAAAAAAGCATTATAAGGTAAATTCAATCCCACCCAAATGGGCTTTTTGGGAAGCAGCCATTTGGTCGCCATTTTGGATTGAGGTTAAATAGTGACCTGTAGTTTGTGAAGTAAAATTAAATAAGACTAGGCACAATACCTGCTTTTTGTCTTATTCCAATCCAGAAATCACTTGGTGATTACCGCGGTTTCGGGTAACCTATGTACCCATCTTCAGATCACAGAAATTACTCAAATCCCATCATTATATGGTCGTCAAGTATGTTATAAGTTACACAAAATAAAACTTTATTATTTGTGTAATTTTAAGTTTGTAAAAACTTTTATTTTACATAATGATGGGATTTGAGTAATTTCTGTGATCTCAAGATGGGTACATAGGTTACCCGAAACCGCGGTAATCACCAAGTGATTTCTGGATTGGAATAAGACAAAAAGCAGGTATTGTACCTAGTTTTATAATTGATAAACTTATCCAATCCGTGGGCTAACAAGTTGAAATTAAATAAGACCTTTAGATTGAGGAATCGATGTGACTTTACATTTGAAAATGTTGATTTGCCCCCAAAAGCTCCATTTTGGGGTGGGATTGAATTTACATACAATATAATGTAAATATATAGTTTTTGACACTAAAAAACATTTCTAAAATTGAAGCCACCTACCTTTTAAGGTTTATTAGTTACTTAACGGACTTTTTGACACCTGGTAATAGTGTTTATTTTGAGTTTGTCCATTTATATAATAATATATTACATATCAGAAGCCGAGTGGAGCGTTTTGCACTTCAGAATAATATGACGATAGACACTGGAAAGTTTTACATCCTGGTACTCTTGCGTACCTCCCCCCCCCCCATGTGTCAAGAGAAGTGAGAATATCTGTGATGAACGTTTCTACTTCAGTTGCAAATCTCTATTATTTTGCAACGACTCATCTCATAGAGTGGCCGATAGCCACATATCTAGTGCACAGATTAAAATTTGTCTGCACAGATTAATACAGGCACCACTGTGTAATGTGTTCAGATGACAGATAAAAAGTAAATTAAAAGGCGAACAAACCAATTCCAGTTGTTCTCCATAACCTGTTTGTGTTGTTGAAAGACTATCCGCGAGATAAAGAAGTTTATGCAGTGAGCAGTTAAACCACAAGCTATTCTTTAATTACTCATGTACAGAGAGAGTTTAGCAGTGGATTAAACTATTTCTGTGGAGTTTTACGCGGAAATGTACGTTTAGATTATTGTAGTCAGATTTTTATTAAGCTGCTTATCTGCTTAGTTTGATTTTGTAAAGGGGTGGACCGTTGTTGATAAAATATTGAAATTTGCGGTTTATGTTGGTGTTTTTTAAAATTTGAATGAAAACCAATCGAAAAATTGTAATTTTATCAAATAATTTGATTAAATTGAACTCATCTCTAGTTCTGAAGGACTAACAAAAGCATTGGTCTTTAGGAATAAATTCCAAAAAAAAGATAGTTCGACAGTTATCTGTCAATAAGTGTAAAATTAAAATTAAATTCTGGTTTTACAGTTATTTGATAATAATGGATTGTTAATTTTATTATTATGGTTTAAGCGGAGATTTTCCATCAATTGTTTCCCAGTTGCTTACCGTCCTTTGTGTAATGCAGTCCTCTGTGTAGAAGTTTTACCTAAAGTTGTTTATTTTTTGTTTTTGTTTTGATTACATCGGCTTAGTTTTAGGATTAGGTTTTTTTTCTTAGGTTATATATTTAGTTAAAGTTTCCAATATGGCCCTAGGCTGTTGGAGTTTTCACTTTAATGCTATAGGTTGAATACTTGATAACTAAAGTTGATTTATATCCTCGAAACGTCGTGTATTAGTTTTTATATACACAAATAATGGCAAATATTTGATTGAACCATATTAATAATTAAATTATCTCCAACAAGTAACTTGTGAAATATCACAATATTGATAGTCATAATTTCGATTAAATGTTAATAATATGTAAAGGTTGCATATCAGTCTATCCTGGGCGATTTGGTTTCATTCTTGAATTACTAAACATGCCTGGCATTAGACCAGAAACCTAATTTCTATGTTCTGTAATTGGATTCAACGATTTTGTACAATTTACAATTAATTATATTTTTACTAATGTCAATTTATTTGTTTTTTTCACTTACGCTTCCTATTTATTATCAAAAAATGTAAAACTATGTTTTTTTAGTCGCCATTTTGAAATGGTTGGTTATATGACCCAACCTAATGTAATATACTGCACAATCTGCATTGCTCTTTGAAATTTTGTAGGTATGGGCTTTTTCAATTATCAAAATTCTACTGTTTTAAAAAATTAAAAAACTTGTGAAAAAGAGACTAAATTCATTTATTTTGAAAGGGTATCACATTAGTGATGTTTAGGAAAATGTTGGTGTTTGAGAATAACATAATTTAGTGGTGGTAAATAAAATCACAAAACTCAAAATTTTGTCTCTTTATGACCTCCATCTTGAAACGGAACGAAGTACTTTTTCCCAAAAAACGTATAATTTTAAAATGATATATCATTTACCTATATTTATATTTGACATCAAAACCACTACTAACCTCCAAAATATGGCTATTGGATTTATAAAATAAATATTTTCTTTAAATTCTTCTGGTACGATATAGTGGATATTAAGTTGATACCAAGCGCCTAAATTGATTAGTTTGCTCGCCATTCATACCACACTGGTGGTCCAATACACCCTGTATGTATATTTACAACAAATAAAAACAACTCATTGGTTTTGTGTACGAAATGTTTCCGATCTCCTTTGATATATCCCTTGTTATAATGGAACACTCTCGCACACTTTATTATATAAATTACTATCCCCATCACAATGTCTTTCAATGGAAAATTGAAATTGTCCATTTGTTTTCAATGTTTTGGCAAGCACATCCTTCATCACACTGCACAAAAAGAAGACCTTCTTTTAACGTGACCTTGTTGGTAATTCAATGCTAGCCCGTCTTCCAATAACTTTGTTTTGGAATGCTTTGCCAAGTACTCAGCAGTATCGTAATCCGATGAAACACCATCTTGTTGAAAATAGTTCATTACAATTCACAAACACATCTCCAAACCTATAAGTGGATAATTCTAAAGGATTTGAAGATCTGCATTCCCTGTTACTGTCCTACCATAGTACTCCAAAACTTGACTAGCACCCCAGCTTTGGCTTCAACAACTTTTAATGAATTCCATTTTGAAACAGGTGAAGAAAAAATTATAAGATTTTATTGTGCACTGGAAACTAATTGTATATAAAACAAATTTGACTCCATCCTTTTGTAAAAAAACGAACAGAGGTTTAAACCGAAAACAAAATATTTTTTACATTTATTGGATTTCTTATCTTTATTTGTTGTCTAAAATCGCTTCAAAAAATTTGGACGACTGATTGTGAAACATCACATTAACTAAACTATAATTATACAGTAGATTTCATATTGTTATTAAATCAAAACCTCTTGAAGAGCCGAATGTAGGAAAGTGTCTTAATTTCTGACAGAACAATAGAGAATGTATAGCTGGAAGGTATGATGTGAAAAGAGGTTTGAACTTTTCATGATAGGTGTGTTACGTAGATAGCCATTAAAACTGGGAGTTTCATAATTTTAGAAAAGAAACAGTATATTACCTGGTATACTTTGTAATAAACTAATAGAAAGTTTAGATCTAACATTTCTGTTCTGACTTTAAAATACAAACACTCATTGCGTTTGGATATATACAACAAATTACTTCTGTTGAACATATTTTACCTCAATTTTATAATGGTCTTCCGTGTCATAGACTAAAGAAATGTTAAAATTGATTTGCTACTTTCCGTACATCAGTCCTTAAGCAACACAGCAATTAGAAAAATTACTTTAGTAATTCTACTTTTTGTTTCTATCGCTTTAATAATTCCACTTTTAGTTTCAATTGCTTTACTAATTTCACATTTGTTTCTACCGCTTTAATCATTCTTCTCTCAACAACTTAAGTTTATAAACTTTAATGCTTTCTATTTTAATTTTTGTAATTGTTGTGTTTCGGGATGGAATGTAGAAAACAACTTTTTAGAATTCTTTCTTTCCACCCGCAGTAGTGTGTAAATCTTAGTCACTAAAAATCTCCTCCCATTCCTGGTAAAATAACATCCAGAGAAAAGTATTGAGATGACCTGTACAGTATGTATCGCGCTAAGAGGGAGATTATGTGTGAATGTGAATCCATTGATTGTGAAAGGACAGATCCTATGATATTCCAAAAAGAGACAAACAATCCCTCAAGACAGTCTTGTCAGGAAGATTCTGAAGAGAATATTTTTAGAGCCATCAAACCATATTTCTATTTGGGAGTGCCAACATTTTTTTGGGCCCAATTGAAATAATAGAAAGTCATTACAATATGCTTTTTACAACGTAAATAGAAGAACGAAAACCTGACTGGAAAAATTATCTGAAACGGAAAAGTACCCAGGTGTGTGGGTTGAGCTAATCAACAAGATGTGGTTAGAACTGTCGGAGGTGTAACGTGCAACATGAAGGAGGTTTTAGATTAAATACCTTGTTAGTGAGTTTACTGTTGTTGTTTTTCATCGTTTAGTCTTTTCCATATACACAGTGTCAAGGGTGACACGGACATGAGTAAAACGAGTGGAAGCAGTTTAATATATTCAGGACTTCGAGCCCCATCAGAGCCCACTCCCACTCAACTGCAATATGTGCACCAATTACGAGGTACAATAAATCTGTCTAGTGTTGTATTAGTAGTAAGTAGTATAATAACATCCAACACTTGTTTTAATATGAAAAAGTGATATTTTTTATTTATAATTCTGGTCTTTTAAACGTATTTGAGTAAATTGACATTGAGTAAACTGCTCTTTATTTTGATTCAGATAACGAGTAGAAATGTTTATAGTAATATATCCCAAAATAATACTGTAACAGTTTCTGCTCGTTGTTAGAAATAGGTTGCAGCAGAGAACCGAGCAATAGGTACACCTGTCTTTGAATTTCAAATATTGGTATGAATTTTCTTATGCAGTGTTCCAATTTACATAATTTTTGTTATTCTCTATCTACTTCTAGTCACGTTTGAGCCATATTGGAGTTGTCATTTTGTATTTCACGATGTGCATATGTTTTTGAGGATTTAAGGTTATATCGTATCTACTTGATAACATTTCATGTTCCTAGTAAGTTTGAAGGAAATATATCGTAAACTCATTCAATTATAGACCGCCATATTGGAGTTGTCATTTTGTATTTCACGATGTGCATATGTTTTTGAGGATTTAAGGTTATATCGTATCTACTTGATAACATTTCATGTTCCTAGTAAGTTTGAAGGAAATATAACGTAAACTCATTCAATTATAGACCGCCATATTGGAGTTGTCATTTTGTATTTCACGATGTGCATAAGTTTTTGAGGATTTAAGGTTATATCGTATCTACTTGATAACATTTCATGTTCCTAGTAAGTTTGAAGGAAATATATCGTAAACTCATTCAATTATAGACCGCCATATTGGAGTTGTCATTTTGTATTTCACGATGTGCATAAGTTTTTGAGGATTCAAGGTTATATCGTATCTACTTGATAACATTTCATGTTCCTAGTAAGTTTGAAGGAAATATATCGTAAACTCATTCAATTATAGACCGCCATATTGGAGTTGTCATTTTGTATTTCACGATGTGCATAAGTTTTTGAGGATTTAAGGTTATATCGTATCTACTTGATAACATTTCATGTTCCTAGTAAGTTTGAAGGAAATATATCGTAAACTCATTCAATTATAGACCGCCATATTGGAGTTGTCATTTTGTATTTCACGATGTGCATAAGTTTTTGAGGATTTAAGGTTATATCGTATCTACTTGATAACATTTCATGTTCCTAGTAAGTTTGAAGGAAATATAACGTAAACTCATTCAATTATAGACCGCCATATTGGAGTTGTCATTTTGTATTTCACGATGTGCATAAGTTTTTGAGGATTTAAGGTTATATCGTATCTACTTGATAACATTTCATGTTCCTAGTAAGTTTGAAGGAAATATAACGTAAACTCATTCAATTATAGACCGCCATATTGGAGTTGTCATTTTGTATTTCACGATGTGCATAAGTTTTTGAGGATTTAAGGTTATATCGTATCTACTTGATAACATTTCATGTTCCTAGTAAGTTTGAAGGAAATATATCGTAAACTCATTCAATTATAGACCGCCATATTGGAGTTGTCATTTTGTATTTCACGATGTGCATAAGTTTTTGAGGATTTAAGGTTATATCGTATCTACTTGATAACATTTCATGTTCCTAGTAAGTTTGAAGAAATATATCGTAAACTCATTCAATTATAGACCGCCATATTGGAGTTGTCATTTTGTATTTCACGATGTGCATAAGTTTTTGAGGATTTAAGGTTATATCGTATCTACTTGATAACATTTCATGTTCCTAGTAAGTTTGAAGGAAATATAACGTAAACTCATTCAATTATAGACCGCCATATTGGAGTTGTCATTTTGTATTTCACGATGTGCATAAGTTTTTGAGGATTTAAGGTTATATCGTATCTACTTGATAACATTTCATGTTCCTAGTAAGTTTGAAGGAAATATATCGTAAACTCATTCAATTATAGACCGCCATATTGGAGTTGTCATTTTGTATTTCACGATGTGCATAAGTTTTTGAGGATTTAAGGTTATATCGTATCTACTTGATAACATTTCATGTTCCTAGTAAGTTTGAAGGAAATATATCGTAAACTCATTCAATTATAGACCGCCATATTGGAGTTGTCATTTTGTATTTCACGATGTGCATAAGTTTTTGAGGATTTAAGGTTATATCGTATCTACTTGATAACATTTCATGTTCCTAGTAAGTTTGAAGGAAATATAACGTAAACTCATTCAATTATAGACCGCCATATTGGAGTTGTCATTTTGTATTTCACGATGTGCATAAGTTTTTGAGGATTTAAGGTTATATCGTATCTACTTGATAACATTTCATGTTCCTAGTAAGTTTGAAGGAAATATATCGTAAACTCATTCAATTATAGACCGCCATATTGGAGTTGTCATTTTGTATTTCACGATGTGCATAAGTTTTTGAGGATTTAAGGTTATATCGTATCTACTTGATAACATTTCATGTTCCTAGTAAGTTTGAAGGAAATATATCGTAAACTCATTCAATTATAGACCGCCATATTGGAGTTGTCATTTTGTATTTCACGATGTGCATAAGTTTTTGAGGATTTAAGGTTATATCGTATCTACTTGATAACATTTCATGTTCCTAGTAAGTTTGAAGGAAATATATCGTAAACTCATTCAATTATAGACCGCCATATTGGAGTTGTCATTTTGTATTTCACGATGTGCATAAGTTTTTGAGGATTCAAGGTTATATCGTATCTACTTGATAACATTTCATGTTCCTAGTAAGTTTGAAGGAAATATATCGTAAACTCATTCAATTATAGACCGCCATATTGGAGTTGTCATTTTGTATTTTACAATGAACATATTTTTTGACGGTTTTATATCTATCTACTTACGAAATAGAAGTTCCTAGTATATCTGGAAGCGAAAAAAAATCCCAAGTTCATTCAAATTTAGACCGCCATATTGGAGCTGTCACTTTGTATTTTACAATATTCTTATTATTTTAGAATTTAAGGTATCTTTACTACATTGCAAGTTCCTATTATCTGTATACAGTAACTTGGCGTCTGGACCCGGACTGTCTCCCCTCACTCCCTTCCTCACCCAGATCTTTCAGTGATGAGTCACCTACTAGCTTTAACACAGCACTGTTTAACTCTTTTATGGGAGACAAAATTTTTAATTGTTTTTCAGCATGGTTAAAATGTTTAGGAAAATATAAGCAAATTGATACCAAACACGACACAAATGTATGTAAATAGTACGTAAACATGTCAATAATAAGTGTGTGATTATGCAAATAGTAGCTGTGTAAAGAGCTTTCTACTGGCGGCTTTTACAAACGGAATAGTGTCGTGTTTGGTATCAATTTGCTTATATTTTCGTAACATTTGATCTATGCTGAAAAAATTTAAAATTGTGTCTCCCATAAAAAAGTTAAACTGTGCAGTGTTAACGCTAGTAGGTGACTCATCACTGAAACAGCTGGGTGAGGAAGGGAGCGAGGGGGGACGGTCCGGGTCCAGACGCCAAGTTACTGTATACAGATAATAGGAACTTGCAATGTAGTAAAGATAATGTAGTAAAGCTGGGTGACGAAAAGTTAATTTTGTGATTTATAAAATGTTTCCAACTTTGATCTTCAAATTTCTCTCTATTTTATTCCTCATTGAACGCACAATAGCAGGTAAAAATAATATTTATTACAGTTATTGTTTATGAATGTTTTACATTAATTATTGAAATTTAATTGTCTCAAATATTTCGTTTTTGAAAAACACAATTAGTTTTTTAATATTAAATTCATTCACCACATACAATACTTTAAATTAAAAATATATAACAACTAAAAAGAAAACATATAACAAAATATGTTTATAATGTTGATTTCAATCTAGGAATTACATATTATAAATAAACTTTTTCCAGTCAATAACGGCCCTATTTATACTCTAATTAAATCAACATGTTTCACACATTAACAGATAACATCTTCAGGATCGTTATTTTCACGATTAAACTTACTAATGTGATAATTTGTAACTAACAATTTATTAACTACTGACTGTTGTTGGATAGATATGTGGTCCTTACACAGTCCTTATATGTTAAGTTTGTTTTAATTTCTATTAGTTGTTTCATCGACGTGTACTTAGGTAGTGAAATATGTCAAACATTCAATGTTAAAATGTATAATGTGTAAAGCTTTTTTATGAATATAGCTAACCTGAAGATGACATCTGCTAATATGCGAAGCATGTTGCTCTAAATAAACGCATACGATAAAGAGAACTGTTATCAACTAGAGAATATATTTATAGTTTAGATACCATTGTTAAATGTAATGAGCACTTTGGTCATTACCTGTTTGTGACTACCATAGTTTCACTATAAAAATAAGAATAAAGTCTAAACTAACAAAATAAAGTCTTTTTGTAGTTAACAAATATAATAATAAAACTAATAATTTGTTTCAATTTTAGGCTTGTAACACAATAAACTTTTATACAAAAAATGAAAATTTGACTAGATTTAAATATCACATGTAAAGAAAAAGAAAAGTTTGTTTATATAATTATAGGGAGAGCGGATGTGGCAATCCCGAGGTACCTAGCTGGTTCTACAGCTTTCATTGTCTAACTAGCAAATATGCAGAGGATTCAAAAAATGACGTATCAAATTTTAAGTGGTGTTTATATGGGTCAAAATAAAGACAAATATTCCTACAAACATATGTGTGGAAATACTTAGTTTTCTATCTGTCTGATAATTAGTGTGTTAAACAAATAATTTTGCTTTTGAAATAATTAAAATTTTTGGTCAAAATTTGGTATTTTTGCCATATCTGAAATGTTTTTTTTTTTTAATTTTGTAGATAACTCTGAATTGAAGTATAGTTATCGTAAGAAGATTTTTTAATTACATCACATTTTACTAATTTGAAGCCTTAAAAAAATCAAACAAAACGTAATAATAATATTCTTCACAGAAAGTAGACTACTGTTCAATATAAAATTAATTTTAAAAAATATAACTGATTTTCTTTCATTTTGCTAAAAAATATTCATTTTATTTGTGCAACACAAAGACAAGACGATGTTTCAATGATTAAATCATCACACTCAGATGCTACATGCAAACAAATCCTACTAACGGTGGACTGTGTTACTGTGTGTGTAACACAGGCTCAGAGAATTTGTTCATAATTTTGTATCAGTTACTTCATTGTAGTCAAAAAATGAAATTCCAAGGGGTAAAAAATAACGTTTGCCAGGTTTTAAATATACTATTTGTTTCTTGTTATTTGGCTTTAAAGTTGTTGTTTTACGAGAAAAAAATTCGTGAAAGTAAGGAGATCTCCAGGTAAATATATGGATAAATTAACATTGAATCAAAATATGTTTGAAATTAAATTATCTTTTTTTTTGTATAAAATAAGAATGTATAATATTTATATACAAAGTCATCAGAAAATGTCGCGTCAAACTTTAAGTGATGGTTATTTGGGTGAAAATAAAGAAAAAAGATAAGAGTTCCCATAAACATAATGTCGAGAAACATTTCATTTTCCATCTGTCGGCCGTTTGTGTGTTTAAAAAAATTTATAGCTTTTGAAATTATTAAGATTTCTAGTCAAAATTTGGTACACCTTTTTATCAGTATATAAAAAATCAAAACTTTATCTTATAAATTGTCGAATTGGTGACAGTTTTTTTTTTTTTTTAATATTGAATGTCTTTAAAAATATTAACTTTCCAAAAAATGTAAACGACAGCCAATTTAAAAAAAAAAATAGGTAAACTTTTGATTCTTGCTATACTGGTATAGCAGTATTCCATACTTAAATGTGTTGACCCTATTATACTAAATTTCCACTCAAAATATTAATGATTGTTAAAAATAAAATTATTTTTCAAAAAACACAAAATGGCCGTTAGATTAAAAATGAAGCGTTTTGGGATATATATGCTATTTACAGAATATTTTATTTTTATATTTTAACCCATATAACCATCACAATAATTGTCATGAGAATATCGTACAAATATGTCTAGGTGTCAAAAAAGGCTCAGGACTGTTCAATAATTAATACTCAAATGTTAAATATGTTTTTTTTTTGGTAAAAAAAAAAGCATTATAAGGTAAATTCAATCCCACCCAAATGGGCTTTTTGGGAAGCAGCCATTTGGTCGCCATTTTGGATTGAGGTTAAATAGTGACCTGTAGTTTGTGAAGTAAAATTAAATAAGACTAGGCACAATACCTGCTTTTTGTCTTATTCCAATCCAGAAATCACTTGGTGATTACCGCGGTTTCGGGTAACCTATGTACCCATCTTCAGATCACAGAAATTACTCAAATCCCATCATTATATGGTCGTCAAGTATGTTATAAGTTACACAAAATAAAACTTTATTATTTGTGTAATTTTAAGTTTGTAAAAACTTTTATTTTACATAATGATGGGATTTGAGTAATTTCTGTGATCTCAAGATGGGTACATAGGTTACCCGAAACCGCGGTAATCACCAAGTGATTTCTGGATTGGAATAAGACAAAAAGCAGGTATTGTACCTAGTTTTATAATTGATAAACTTATCCAATCCGTGGGCTAACAAGTTGAAATTAAATAAGACCTTTAGATTGAGGAATCGATGTGACTTTACATTTGAAAATGTTGATTTGCCCCCAAAAGCTCCATTTTGGGGTGGGATTGAATTTACATACAATATAATGTAAATATATAGTTTTTGACACTAAAAAACATTTCTAAAATTGAAGCCACCTACCTTTTAAGGTTTATTAGTTACTTAACGGACTTTTTGACACCTGGTAATAGTGTTTATTTCGAGTTTGTCCATTTATATAATAATATATTACATATCAGAAGCCGAGTGGAGCGTTTTGCACTTCAGAATAATATGACGATAGACACTGGAAAGTTTTACATCCTGGTACTCTTGCGTACCTCCCCCCCCCCCATGTGTCAAGAGAAGTGAGAATATCTGTGATGAACGTTTCTACTTCAGTTGCAAATCTCTATTATTTTGCAACGACTCATCTCATAGAGTGGCCGATAGCCACATATCTAGTGCACAGATTAAAATTTGTCTGCACAGATTAATACAGGCACCACTGTGTAATGTGTTCAGATGACAGATAAAAAGTAAATTAAAAGGCGAACAAACCAATTCCAGTTGTTCTCCATAACCTGTTTGTGTTGTTGAAAGACTATCCGCGAGATAAAGAAGTTTATGCAGTGAGCAGTTAAACCACAAGCTATTCTTTAATTACTCATGTACAGAGAGAGTTTAGCAGTGGATTAAACTATTTCTGTGGAGTTTTACGCGGAAATGTACGTTTAGATTATTGTAGTCAGATTTTTATTAAGCTGCTTATCTGCTTAGTTTGATTTTGTAAAGGGGTGGACCGTTGTTGATAAAATATTGAAATTTGCGGTTTATGTTGGTGTTTTTTAAAATTTGAATGAAAACCAATCGAAAAATTGTAATTTTATCAAATAATTTGATTAAATTGAACTCATCTCTAGTTCTGAAGGACTAACAAAAGCATTGGTCTTTAGGAATAAATTCCAAAAAAAAGATAGTTCGACAGTTATCTGTCAATAAGTGTAAAATTAAAATTAAATTCTGGTTTTACAGTTATTTGATAATAATGGATTGTTAATTTTATTATTATGGTTTAAGCGGAGATTTTCCATCAATTGTTTCCCAGTTGCTTACCGTCCTTTGTGTAATGCAGTCCTCTGTGTAGAAGTTTTACCTAAAGTTGTTTATTTTTTGTTTTTGTTTTGATTACATCGGCTTAGTTTTAGGATTAGGTTTTTTTTCTTAGGTTATATATTTAGTTAAAGTTTCCAATATGGCCCTAGGCTGTTGGAGTTTTCACTTTAATGCTATAGGTTGAATACTTGATAACTAAAGTTGATTTATATCCTCGAAACGTCGTGTATTAGTTTTTATATACACAAATAATGGCAAATATTTGATTGAACCATATTAATAATTAAATTATCTCCAACAAGTAACTTGTGAAATATCACAATATTGATAGTCATAATTTCGATTAAATGTTAATAATATGTAAAGGTTGCATATCAGTCTATCCTGGGCGATTTGGTTTCATTCTTGAATTACTAAACATGCCTGGCATTAGACCAGAAACCTAATTTCTATGTTCTGTAATTGGATTCAACGATTTTGTACAATTTACAATTAATTATATTTTTACTAATGTCAATTTATTTGTTTTTTTCACTTACGCTTCCTATTTATTATCAAAAAATGTAAAACTATGTTTTTTTAGTCGCCATTTTGAAATGGTTGGTTATATGACCCAACCTAATGTAATATACTGCACAATCTGCATTGCTCTTTGAAATTTTGTAGGTATGGGCTTTTTCAATTATCAAAATTCTACTGTTTTAAAAAATTAAAAAACTTGTGAAAAAGAGACTAAATTCATTTATTTTGAAAGGGTATCACATTAGTGATGTTTAGGAAAATGTTGGTGTTTGAGAATAACATAATTTAGTGGTGGTAAATAAAATCACAAAACTCAAAATTTTGTCTCTTTATGACCTCCATCTTGAAACGGAACGAAGTACTTTTTCCCAAAAAACGTATAATTTTAAAATGATATATCATTTACCTATATTTATATTTGACATCAAAACCACTACTAACCTCCAAAATATGGCTATTGGATTTATAAAATAAATATTTTCTTTAAATTCTTCTGGTACGATATAGTGGATATTAAGTTGATACCAAGCGCCTAAATTGATTAGTTTGCTCGCCATTCATACCACACTGGTGGTCCAATACACCCTGTATGTATATTTACAACAAATAAAAACAACTCATTGGTTTTGTGTACGAAATGTTTCCGATCTCCTTTGATATATCCCTTGTTATAATGGAACACTCTCGCACACTTTATTATATAAATTACTATCCCCATCACAATGTCTTTCAATGGAAAATTGAAATTGTCCATTTGTTTTCAATGTTTTGGCAAGCACATCCTTCATCACACTGCACAAAAAGAAGACCTTCTTTTAACGTGACCTTGTTGGTAATTCAATGCTAGCCCGTCTTCCAATAACTTTGTTTTGGAATGCTTTGCCAAGTACTCAGCAGTATCGTAATCCGATGAAACACCATCTTGTTGAAAATAGTTCATTACAATTCACAAACACATCTCCAAACCTATAAGTGGATAATTCTAAAGGATTTGAAGATCTGCATTCCCTGTTACTGTCCTACCATAGTACTCCAAAACTTGACTAGCACCCCAGCTTTGGCTTCAACAACTTTTAATGAATTCCATTTTGAAACAGGTGAAGAAAAAATTATAAGATTTTATTGTGCACCGGAAACTAATTGTATATAAAACAAATTTGACTCCATCCTTTTGTAAAAAAACGAACAGAGGTTTAAACCGAAAACAAAATATTTTTTACATTTATTGGATTTCTTATCTTTATTTGTTGTCTAAAATCGCTTCAAAAAATTTGGACGACTGATTGTGAAACATCACATTAACTAAACTATAATTATACAGTAGATTTCATATTGTTATTAAATCAAAACCTCTTGAAGAGCCGAATGTAGGAAAGTGTCTTAATTTCTGACAGAACAATAGAGAATGTATAGCTGGAAGGTATGATGTGAAAAGAGGTTTGAACTTTTCATGATAGGTGTGTTACGTAGATAGCCATTAAAACTGGGAGTTTCATAATTTTAGAAAAGAAACAGTATATTACCTGGTATACTTTGTAATAAACTAATAGAAAGTTTAGATCTAACATTTCTGTTCTGACTTTAAAATACAAACACTCATTGCGTTTGGATATATACAACAAATTACTTCTGTTGAACATATTTTACCTCAATTTTATAATGGTCTTCCGTGTCATAGACTAAAGAAATGTTAAAATTGATTTGCTACTTTCCGTACATCAGTCCTTAAGCAACACAGCAATTAGAAAAATTACTTTAGTAATTCTACTTTTTGTTTCTATCGCTTTAATAATTCCACTTTTAGTTTCAATTGCTTTACTAATTTCACATTTGTTTCTACCGCTTTAATCATTCTTCTCTCAACAACTTAAGTTTATAAACTTTAATGCTTTCTATTTTAATTTTTGTAATTGTTGTGTTTCGGGATGGAATGTAGAAAACAACTTTTTAGAATTCTTTCTTTCCACCCGCAGTAGTGTGTAAATCTTAGTCACTAAAAATCTCCTCCCATTCCTGGTAAAATAACATCCAGAGAAAAGTATTGAGATGACCTGTACAGTATGTATCGCGCTAAGAGGGAGATTATGTGTGAATGTGAATCCATTGATTGTGAAAGGACAGATCCTATGATATTCCAAAAAGAGACAAACAATCCCTCAAGACAGTCTTGTCAGGAAGATTCTGAAGAGAATATTTTTAGAGCCATCAAACCATATTTCTATTTGGGAGTGCCAACATTTTTTTGGGCCCAATTGAAATAATAGAAAGTCATTACAATATGCTTTTTACAACGTAAATAGAAGAACGAAAACCTGACTGGAAAAATTATCTGAAACGGAAAAGTACCCAGGTGTGTGGGTTGAGCTAATCAACAAGATGTGGTTAGAACTGTCGGAGGTGTAACGTGCAACATGAAGGAGGTTTTAGATTAAATACCTTGTTAGTGAGTTTACTGTTGTTGTTTTTCATCGTTTAGTCTTTTCCATATACACAGTGTCAAGGGTGACACGGACATGAGTAAAACGAGTGGAAGCAGTTTAATATATTCAGGACTTCGAGCCCCATCAGAGCCCACTCCCACTCAACTGCAATATGTGCACCAATTACGAGGTACAATAAATCTGTCTAGTGTTGTATTAGTAGTAAGTAGTATAATAACATCCAACACTTGTTTTAATATGAAAAAGTGATATTTTTTATTTATAATTCTGGTCTTTTAAACGTATTTGAGTAAATTGACATTGAGTAAACTGCTCTTTATTTTGATTCAGATAACGAGTAGAAATGTTTATAGTAATATATCCCAAAATAATACTGTAACAGTTTCTGCTCGTTGTTAGAAATAGGTTGCAGCAGAGAACCGAGCAATAGGTACACCTGTCTTTGAATTTCAAATATTGGTATGAATTTTCTTATGCAGTGTTCCAATTTACATAATTTTTGTTATTCTCTATCTACTTCTAGTCACGTTTGAGCCATATTGGAGTTGTCATTTTGTATTTCACGATGTGCATATGTTTTTGAGGATTTAAGGTTATATCGTATCTACTTGATAACATTTCATGTTCCTAGTAAGTTTGAAGGAAATATATCGTAAACTCATTCAATTATAGACCGCCATATTGGAGTTGTCATTTTGTATTTCACGATGTGCATATGTTTTTGAGGATTTAAGGTTATATCGTATCTACTTGATAACATTTCATGTTCCTAGTAAGTTTGAAGAAATATATCGTAAACTCATTCAATTATAGACCGCCATATTGGAGTTGTCATTTTGTATTTCACGATGTGCATAAGTTTTTGAGGATTTAAGGTTATATCGTATCTACTTGATAACATTTCATGTTCCTAGTAAGTTTGAAGGAAATATATCGTAAACTCATTCAATTATAGACCGCCATATTGGAGTTGTCATTTTGTAATTCACGATGTGCATAAGTTTTTGAGGATTTAAGGTTATATCGTATCTACTTGATAACATTTCATGTTCCTAGTAAGTTTGAAGGAAATATATCGTAAACTCATTCAATTATAGACCGCCATATTGGAGTTGTCATTTTGTATTTCACGATGTGCATAAGTTTTTGAGGATTTAAGGTTATATCGTATCTACTTGATAACATTTCATGTTCCTAGTAAGTTTGAAGGAAATATAACGTAAACTCATTCAATTATAGACCGCCATATTGGAGTTGTCATTTTGTATTTCACGATGTGCATAAGTTTTTGAGGATTTAAGGTTATATCGTATCTACTTGATAACATTTCATGTTCCTAGTAAGTTTGAAGGAAATATAACGTAAACTCATTCAATTATAGACCGCCATATTGGAGTTGTCATTTTGTATTTCACGATGTGCATAAGTTTTTGAGGATTTAAGGTTATATCGTATCTACTTGATAACATTTCATGTTCCTAGTAAGTTTGAAGGAAATATATCGTAAACTCATTCAATTATAGACCGCCATATTGGAGTTGTCATTTTGTATTTCACGATGTGCATAAGTTTTTGAGGATTTAAGGTTATATCGTATCTACTTGATAACATTTCATGTTCCTAGTAAGTTTGAAGAAATATATCGTAAACTCATTCAATTATAGACCGCCATATTGGAGTTGTCATTTTGTATTTCACGATGTGCATAAGTTTTTGAGGATTTAAGGTTATATCGTATCTACTTGATAACATTTCATGTTCCTAGTAAGTTTGAAGGAAATATAACGTAAACTCATTCAATTATAGACCGCCATATTGGAGTTGTCATTTTGTATTTCACGATGTGCATAAGTTTTTGAGGATTTAAGGTTATATCGTATCTACTTGATAACATTTCATGTTCCTAGTAAGTTTGAAGGAAATATATCGTAAACTCATTCAATTATAGACCGCCATATTGGAGTTGTCATTTTGTATTTCACGATGTGCATAAGTTTTTGAGGATTTAAGGTTATATCGTATCTACTTGATAACATTTCATGTTCCTAGTAAGTTTGAAGGAAATATATCGTAAACTCATTCAATTATAGACCGCCATATTGGAGTTGTCATTTTGTATTTCACGATGTGCATAAGTTTTTGAGGATTTAAGGTTATATCGTATCTACTTGATAACATTTCATGTTCCTAGTAAGTTTGAAGGAAATATAACGTAAACTCATTCAATTATAGACCGCCATATTGGAGTTGTCATTTTGTATTTCACGATGTGCATAAGTTTTTGAGGATTTAAGGTTATATCGTATCTACTTGATAACATTTCATGTTCCTAGTAAGTTTGAAGGAAATATATCGTAAACTCATTCAATTATAGACCGCCATATTGGAGTTGTCATTTTGTATTTCACGATGTGCATAAGTTTTTGAGGATTTAAGGTTATATCGTATCTACTTGATAACATTTCATGTTCCTAGTAAGTTTGAAGGAAATATATCGTAAACTCATTCAATTATAGACCGCCATATTGAAGTTGTCATTTTGTATTTCACGATGTGCATAAGTTTTTGAGGATTTAAGGTTATATCGTATCTACTTGATAACATTTCATGTTCCTAGTAAGTTTGAAGGAAATATATCGTAAACTCATTCAATTATAGACCGCCATATTGGAGTTGTCATTTTGTATTTCACGATGTGCATAAGTTTTTGAGGATTCAAGGTTATATCGTATCTACTTGATAACATTTCATGTTCCTAGTAAGTTTGAAGGAAATATATCGTAAACTCATTCAATTATAGACCGCCATATTGGAGTTGTCATTTTGTATTTTACAATGAACATATTTTTTGACGGTTTTATATCTATCTACTTACGAAATAGAAGTTCCTAGTATATCTGGAAGCGAAAAAAAATCCCAAGTTCATTCAAATTTAGACCGCCATATTGGAGCTGTCACTTTGTATTTTACAATATTCTTATTATTTTAGAATTTAAGGTATCTTTACTACATTGCAAGTTCCTATTATCTGTATACAGTAACTTGGCGTCTGGACCCGGACTGTCTCCCCTCACTCCCTTCCTCACCCAGATCTTTCAGTGATGAGTCACCTACTAGCTTTAACACAGCACTGTTTAACTCTTTTATGGGAGACAAAATTTTTAATTGTTTTTCAGCATGGTTAAAATGTTTAGGAAAATATAAGCAAATTGATACCAAACACGACACAAATGTATGTAAATAGTACGTAAACATGTCAATAATAAGTGTGTGATTATGCAAATAGTAGCTGTGTAAAGAGCTTTCTACTGGCGGCTTTTACAAACGGAATAGTGTCGTGTTTGGTATCAATTTGCTTATATTTTCGTAACATTTGATCTATGCTGAAAAAATTTAAAATTGTGTCTCCCATAAAAAAGTTAAACTGTGCAGTGTTAACGCTAGTAGGTGACTCATCACTGAAACAGCTGGGTGAGGAAGGGAGCGAGGGGGGACGGTTCCGGCCGCTCGCAGGTAACCAAGGATTCAGACGCCAAGTTACTTTATACGGACTCTAGTACATCTGGAAGCGAAAGAAATCGTAAGTGTATTCAACTTTAAACCGCCATATTGGCTCTGTCATTTTCTATATGCCAATGTTCATAATATTGTAGATATGTACTATCTACATAGTAGCCTCTTTTATATTTGCTCAATTTGAAGTACTGTATCTCTTTGTAAGGACCAAAAATACGGACACACCGTATTGGCGGTTTCAGTACCATATATCGCATAGAAGATTACACTAGTTATTGAGAAGCTAATCTGACTGTCCGTTACTGAATGATGAATCTAAGTTGGAAGGGAGGTGTGAGGTGCGTGTGAGCCTATAAAACTTAACCAAATTATACCACAATTATACCATAGAAGAGACACATGCATTATGTATCTATTAAACTGAGCTTTTTTAAAAAAAATAGGTATATCTTGAAAATGTATACCTACTTATTGATGATTTTTTTCTAGTTACATGTCATTTTATGATTAAACAGTACGCAATGATAACAATTGTGTTGCCAGGAGGTTCTTAAATAAGTACACAAGATAACAGTAGTTTGTCACAACTGAAACTAAACGTCAAAACAGCTGATTGATGATTAATCAGTTGTTTATTGATTTTGATTGATGTACATCAGAACACAACTCTCTTGAGATACCAAGATTTATGTCGAATTCTTCAACTTTGACCTTAACAATCAGTGTACTGGAATTCCTTGTTGTTCTTCTATTTCCGTAATAATCATTTTTCTCAGAAAGTAATGTTCTTTTTTTTTAAGAATATCTGCGATTGGGTACAAAATAAAAAATTCAAAAGCAATACATACGTTTTCCTGTCAATAGATTAAACAAGGAAACTGTATTCTACACTATCTCCCTTAAATTATGAATAGGAAAATATCAGTCTAAAATTTAAAACTTGTCATTAAAGTTTTTTTTTTTTTTGGTTTAAGAGGTGTTTATAAATTCTCGTGATTGTTATTGATCGAAACCAAAGTTGTAAATTTAGTTTATGCTTAATGAGTAATTTGAAAAAAAATTATTGTTAAAGATAATCATTGAAGTATTTAAACAACAATGGACATTTATTAAGACTTGTCTTATAAGCGAAAATATTTTGTAACCTAGTTAGATTCCGTTATCTATCTACCATTATCTTATCCTTATCAATCCTTAACGTAGGTTAGGTTAGCATAGTTTTTTAGGTTTTAAATAATAATTTATAGGACATATATTAATAAAAAAAGGTTAAATAATTTAACTGTCCACCACTATCTTATGAATCCCTAACTTAGGTTAGGTTTGGTTAGGTTATGATAGTTATTTTTAGGCTTTAAAGGAAGTATATTTAAAAAAAAAAATTAAATAGGTTATCTTTCAATCACTATCTCATTAATCCCTAACCTAGGTTAGTATAGTTTTTTAGGTTTTTCAATAATAATTAGGAGAAGTATACTAATGAAAAAGGTTGAAGATATTTTTATTTACTGATCATACATATGAAAATCACAAAAACCAAATGCAATGCCTTTGTTACTGTGGTGGCCAAAGTTTCTGGAAGGTAAGCGATAAGATAAGGAAGTACAGTACATCGATTTAGGGCTAAAACAACTGAAGGTATAATATGTTACTTAGAACTAACAATTAACTAACAAATAAAATAGCGACGAACAGATAACGGTATTAATAAAATAGTGGTGGAAAGAAAATTGTATTGATAAAATAGTGGCGGACAGAAAACTGTATTGATAAATTAGTGGCGGACAGAAAACTGTAGTGATAAAATAGTGGCGACAGAAAACTGTATTGATAAAATAGTGGCACATGGAAAACTGTATTTATAAAATAGTGGCGGACAGAAAACTGTATTGATAATATAGTGGCGGACAGAAAACTGTATTGATAAAATAGTGGCGGACAGAAAACTGTATTGATAATAGTTGTGACAGAAAAACTGTATTGATAATATAGTGGCGGACAGAAAACTGTATTGATAAAATAGTGGCGGACAGATAAACTGTATTGATAAAATAGTGGCGGAAAGAAAACTGTATTAATAAAATAGTGGCGGACAGAAAACTGTATTGATAATATAGTGGCGGACAGAAAACTGTATTGATAAAATAGTGGCGGACAGAAAACTGTATTGATAATAGTTGTGACAGAAAAACTGTATTGATAATATAGTGGCGGACAGAAAACTGTATTGATAAAATAGTGGCGGACAGAAAACTGTATTGATAAAATAGTGGCGGACAGAAAACTGTATTGATAAAATAGTGGTGACAGAAAAACGGTATTGATAAAATAGTGGTGACAGAAAAACTGTATTGATAAAATAGTGGTGACAGATAAACTGTATTGATAAAATAGTGGTGACAGAAAAACTGTATTGATAAAATAGTGGTGACAGATAAACTGTATTGATAAAATAGTGGCGGAAAGAAAACTGTATTAATAAAATAGTGGTGGAAAGATAACGGAATCTTTTAATTAATAAATAATTTGATCGAATTGTTAGATTTAATACGAGAAAATTGATTGCATAACTTGACCAAAAATATTGTTTGATTTTCAACAAAGAACTTATAATAATTAACAAATTAAAGAATAGTTCGAATCAATTTAAATCGTTATTATTCCAACTTTGAGAAGAAAAAAAATTACTAATGATTTTTCCACACAAATATTTTAACTCGATAGTTTTTGCCCCGAGGTAATTTTTTTGTTATTACTATATTTTTTTTCTATAAGTGGAAAAATAAGCGTCTTGTCTGTTTATACTTGTTGCGACTTTCAGGCAAACACGCTACTTGACATAAAAAAAGGTCCTTGGATTTACCTACGGACTCTAAAAACAGTTTAAAATAGATGCTATTTTGACATTTTAAAATAGATTTTTGTGAATTTCTACATGGGTAAACTATAGCCTCCTGTTCCAAATTGCATGTTCCTATTTTAATTTTTGTGACCTCTATCATGTTATCGTATTTTGAGTAAGTGAAAAGAAATCCACTACATTATTATATGAAATTCTAGATACAAAATCTTATTCAAATCGATCTATTATTTATCGAGTTATGTTCATCAAAGAACAAATGAGTGGATGCTGCCAGACGACAATATATATTATTAATTTGATGCACTTTGATAAAAAATTCACATTGAAATTATCTTCAAATCTGGTTTTAAAATTATTTGACACTGATGGATTGTTCATATATTTTTATTGTACATTAATTGCAATTTTTGTATGGTAGTTTTTTAATCTTCAAATTCTAAACTTTCCTTTTCTTTAATCCATTCCATTGCTATACTACTAAGCGATCTAAATTTTCTGTTGCAACATTAAACTAAAGTACGTAAATCCCCCCACCCTATTCCATTTTTCTATTATCACGATTTCTCCCTTCCATTCTCTTTATAAATAACCATTAATATTTATTATAAGTCATGAATCAAACATCTCATATTTTACAAAATGCCGTTGTTATGTTCATAACAAGCGTGCAAATTACATCTTTAAAGACTAAGTTTTGTCGTGTATCAAGAACTTTGACGGTAAGTTAATGACAATTATTTTCTTAAGTCTTCATTGTCAGTGGTTCATTGGACTAAGAGTCGTGACAGTAACATGGTCTGAACTGACAAATTACAAGTGAAGTTCTCGACCAATTGTTTAAATCCAAATCAAGAAATGGATTTTTGTAATATCTACCCCACTTTTTCATAAAATGATGTTCTCAATTGGAAAGTAGTCAGAGAAACATGTTGAAAAAAAAAAAAAAAAAAAAAAAAAACTAAAGAAATGATTGTTGCTGATTACATGGTTTGTGTTTAATTTGACTTGTTATATTCACAGAATGGATAAAGAATAAGGAAATAAACCAAGTACAAAATGTTATGACATTTGTTATGCAAGTTATCTGTATATTGACTTATCTCAGCTTATCCGCTATACAGGATAAGATTTTACATGCACTAAAATGTTCACTAACTTTTTTTTCAAATTCGGCTGTAATCCAGCATTTTGTTTTGTTTTTAGAAAAACACACTTTAACACCAGAAGTAGATAAGATTTAAGAGTTCAAATTTGGTATAAGCATTTTGTACGTTACGATTTACAAAATTGTACCAAACACGATACTTTTATTTTTATACATTTGAAAATGGCAGTCGTTTAGGACTTTTATCGCTTGGTATACTTATAAATCGTAACATAAAAAAGACTTAAACCAAATTTGAACTCAATATCTATCTATTTCTAGAGTTACAGTAAATTTGTGTAAAAAAGCAAAGTGGCGTATTGCGACTAAACTAAGACGAATTCGAAAATAAGTTACTGAACTTATTTCTTTATTTGGATGTGTGGAACACTACCTTATAATTATTACGTGCTAAGGTTTTTTGTAACACGCTGTATGTAACCACCAAACCTAACAAATTTGTGTTGATTCTTGCTAAACCTTGTATTAAGAACATTATTTCATGACAAATGTATGGAATTCGATTTATAAAAAAAGGAAATATTGTCGGGTTGAAATTCCAAAAAGATCCCAAGAGGTCCGTGTGTTCTGACAACACTAATAAAGCTAAAGATAACTCCTTATGCTATTCTTTTATTTTTTATTTATAGAAACTCGTTGGTTTTAGCTAGTTGTTGTTTTTTTAGTTTTAAATGTATTTTAACATATTAGTGTGTGTAATGTTTTTTTTAATGAAATAATAAAAATTATTCGGGCTTCGGTAAATTAATTGTTACACAAAATAACGATTTTTATTTTCTCACATATCGTAAGAAAAGTTGTGATGTGGATCAAAAACCTGGTTTCGAAATTCTCTGGGTGCAAAAAGAAAAATGCAGTTTTGGAAATGAAGTTTTGTGTATCATCCCTCCGGAGTTTGTCATCTTTGGAATGCTTTAGTCAATTTTTAATAAAATTTGGTATGTGGGCATATTTTGGAAAGGAACTGGTTTTTTATTATTATTTTGATAAATCAAAATTTATGGGTGCAACAAGACAAAAACACAAAATTTCGTTTTTAACAAAATTGGTTCAAACGTTTTTGATCAAATTTATCTAAAATGTAGATCCAAGTATTGAAACAAATCTCTCAAACATGTCGGTTCGTGAGATATCGGTGAGATCGAAGAATCACTTACGGAGCTGATATCAATAACGTAATTTCTCAATATCGACTCTACCGATTTCATTGAAATTTTTGTAAAACAAGATTCGATCTTATTAAAATATATAAATATTGTTTAAAATAATTTATAAAAATTGATTTCCTTTTTTATTGATAACTACCAAAATGACATTTATTTCAGGTGACGAAAACTTATGTATCGTTACTATTTGGATTGAAAATAAGAAAGTATTTGCAGTCTTTGTACGCCATTTATTTAAAATTAGTTTTAATACCGATAAAAACAACGAACATATTAAAACTTTGCAAAAATTGATCGAAAGGTTCCATTTTATACTTATTTGTCTTCTAAAAATAATATACAAGATGAAAATAAAATAATATGGAAATTTAATGAGGTAATTGTTTCAATTGGCTGCCGTGCTTTATTTCATTTATGTTTCTGCAGCTGATATTTTAATCAGCTGTAGCAGTTGTAAATTACACTATATTATTACTATGTTAAATAAGTTTCTATCAGAGCAGAGGGAATCATAATATAATTTGTAAATAACGTGAACGTTTGTTAAAACTATTTTCCTGTAAGTGTTAACATCTTTTTGGAGCACCCTGTATAATAAAAAACATACGAGCATCTAATTGGAGAATTATTGATGAGACTGCCTAGACGCAAAGTCAAATATTTGATCCAGATCTTAATAATCATAATCTAAAAAAAATTTAGATCCATATATGAAAAAATGTACAAAAATATAAATAGTAATATTTAAAATATATATACAATTATTCTAAATAACAATGATAAATATTTTTCATAGCTAGAAGTAACATTCAAATTAATTATATATATTTAAAATAACTTAAGTTATGCAGTATACACGGACAGTGTTATTTACAGTGTTTTCTTTTGAAGCGGTATCGACGACGCCGTAAGGGGTCAAAGGTCAACTAAAGGACAGCAGCATCTTCTATCACTGTCATACGCATTCCTTCTTATCTTTCTCATCAGGAGTAATGTTTATTTTGGTGAACCAATCAGATTTAGAATCTTGTCTTCCTGTCTTGCTATCTCATCATGACGTCAAGTTGGGAGGCGCTTGGATCTATGAAACCAAAATATATCTTCAAAACTTTCCATTGTTTCCTTTCATGCTAAATTGAGCAATTAATGGCACTGATTTTCATTGGAGGAGACTTGACATTAATCTCATATCACCATCAGCTTATAAATTATATATTTCCTGTTATTCAGACATCAATTTATTACAATCATAATTAGAGTTTATTTATTACAATTACGATTCTAGTAAGACCAAACATCGCCTCATTTGAGTTTAACGTGAGTGTTTGTGAACAACACTATTCCACAGGGATTAACAGGTAGATACAGAACAATGGAGTGGACAGCCAAGTTTATATATTTGACTCCACTCTGTTATTTTTTTGTGGGGGTCATCTAAAAGTCAAGGTTTTGTAACACCAAGACCCAGAATGTGGAAGAACTAAGAAATCTAATAACATAAGAAATACTACCAGTATTGATAGAGTGTTCCATGTTTTTAGGAATTGCTATCATACCTAGTTTGACACATGATAGCTCTAGTTTATTTTTTTCTACAAAACAGATGTCTTTAAAATGAGTCATCTCTTGTATGTGGTTTACATTTAAAAATCACCTCAGTAGTTCAGATATATTGAGCACTGTGTGACAAGCCTATCTGGTTCTACACTTTTCTTCATGTACTGTTAGATTAGACACCTTTCTCCCTTCTTTCCTATCTGGTCTCTCTTGACCAACCATTGTCCTTTTTAGTGTATTTCTGGGTCTCTATTTATTCGCTTCATAAGTTACCCTTTATATGCAGTATAGGAAAAGTCTTGTGGTGAATCAAAAAATCAATGTTTTTTTTGTGTGGATACATTTAGTTTTGAGGTTCTCTGAATACAAAAAAGTTTATTTAAATATATAATTTAAAATTTGGGGGTGACTGTTATAAAAAAAATATTATAAAATTACAATATTATAAAAATTAGCTCTGACATTTAAAAATAAAATCCCAAATGTAGCATCTAAGAACGCAAACGAAACGTCTTGTGTTATTAATATGGCTTAATTTGACAATTTTTCATCAATTGTGTATATAAAACACGACGTTTCAAGAGTATAAATCAACTTTCGTTATCAACTGTTAAATATAGGGTCATGTTTAATGCCAAAACTAAAACTATAACCTAAGAAAAGTAGCCTTATAAGCCTACGATAAGAATTAGTTTTAGGCCTGGGTTATTTTCCTAGGTTATAATTTTAATATTACTTTCCAACTATATTTTGGTGTTTTTCATTTTTATGCTCTGGATTTAATAATTTATAAAGATAGTACATTTATATTCTCGAAACGTTCTATATTAGTTTTTATATACACAAATTAATGTTGCCAAATGTACAGTTAAATCTTACTAATATGAGCAATCCACCATTATAAAATAATTTTAAAACCAGAAAAAAAAAATCGTGGTCAGAACTCTCCAAAAATGCCGTTTCGTGAGCTAATTAGTAAAATCCGAAATATCGGCTATGAGGATATTTTAAAATACTTATTTTTCAAAATCGTCTCAACCAATTTCGTTTCAAAATCGCATGTAAAATAGTACTACTTTAAAATTACTAACGATAATTTATTTTACTCATATCTATATTATGTTTTAAGTTCAACCAAAACATAGATGTCGTAAAAAAAAAAAAAAAATTATCTTGTAAACTCGTTTAAATCCAACTGTTCGAAAAATATTACATGAACGCCATTTTGAATTGTAGTTGTAGTTACTTCTACTGAATACTCTAACTAATAGGATCCTGAAAATCGTTGGAATATACACGGACGTTGTGGGCAAGGGGATATATATTTGTCACAAACTGAAACCTAACCTCTTTGGAGCAATGACCTAATTGGCATTCAAGGACAAGGTAAGGTTAGGTTTCAAGAGGGCGAATTCGCAGTAAATCACCTTCCTTTTACCGCAACTTAGTTTTTACCTCGGTGATGCTTACATGTGTGGGACGCCTTCAGCTATTGTATCCTGACAGATGCTTAAAAATGTTTTTATTTTCTCGGCATAGCACAAGTATTATGCAATAAGTATGCTAATCGGAAATTATGTTGGTTTAGTGTTGGTAACAAAGTGGAAGGGCGAAGGGATGACAGCACCATTGCATCTTATTCCACAGCGATTGCATTCAAATCATATATATATATATATATATATATATATATATATATATATATATATATATATATATATATATATATATATATATTAGTTACACTTTTTCTCTCTATCAACCAATCAAGCAAATTCTTCTTTATTAAAAAAAACGGATGTTAGGATTATCTCTGTTTTATTTTTTCTGTTTTTTTACTCCATGTCAATTCCGATATTTTTTTCTCTCTCTTTCTTTCTTTCACACGCACGCATATACACACACATACTATATCCCATCTGTCTTAATCTCCCCTCCCTCCCTCTCTCCGTTTTTCTACCTCTCTCTCTCCCTCCCCCTCTCCCGCTCTTTGTGATCCTTCCTTTCTCCCCCTTGCTCTTTTTTTACCTTTCCCTCTGTCCATCTATTCCCACTCTCTATCCATCTCTTTCTTTCTCGCTCCTCCTCCCTCTTTCTTTGTCTCTACCCCTCTCTTTCTCTCTGTCTCTTACCTTTCATCTTTCTCCCTCTCTCTTTCATTCTCTGTACCGCTCTCTTTCTCTTTTTCCCTCTCTCTGTGTCTCTCCTTTCATCTTTCTCCCTCTCTCTTTCTTTCTCTCCCTTTCTTTCTCTCCCTCTTTTTCTCTCTCTCATTCTCTTATCTTTTTTATCTCCCTCCCTCTTTTCTGTCTCCCGCTCTCATTTCCCCTCTCTTCTCTCTCCCTCCATATTGTTTCTCTTCCTCTTTCTTTTTCTACTCATATATTTTATCTCCCCCTCTTTCTTTCTCGCTTTTCTCTCTCTCTCTCTCTCTCTCTCTCTCTCTCTCTCTCTCTCTCTCTCTCTCTCTCTCTCTCTTTCTCTCTCTTCCATTCTCTCGTTTTATCTCTTCCTCTTCTTCCTCTCCCCTTCTTTCTCTCACTCTTTTATCTCTTTCCCTCCTACCGTTTCTCGCATCTTTTTCTCTCTTCCCCCCTCTCTACCTCTTTTTTCTTTCTCTCTCTCTCTTCAAAAAGCTCACACGTTAGCCATAAACATGTTGTAACCACGTCCTATTGTCAAAAAAACTTAGTTTACATTATTAAGTGTGCCCTGATGTATACACCAAAAATAAATGATTTACCCGAAAACCAATTAAGGTGTTTCTTCTCTGTCCACGGTACGTTTAATCTAATATACATTCTTACAGTGGTAATTTTAAATAAAACTATAACTTATAATTAGTAAAAATCAGATAATCAGCGATTGGCTGTTGAGTAATATTGACAAATTGAAATTTGTGTTACCTACAAATAATAATTTGAATGTTTATAAATAAACTCCCGCCTGTTACGTCATCTTATCTTACTTTTTCGATAAACATAGTTGTAAAACTTGAGACAGTTTCGTTGATTAGTTTCGTCGTTGTACACGCACCCTCAATTTCTATATCACCATATATCTCTAATGGTGTTTAAATTAGTCTTATAGCTAACTGGAGAGGGTAGAGCGAGTAACTTTCCTGGAAATGATGCAATCCTTTCTATTTTAGAACATAATGCCATCTACATAACGACTTTATTAATGTTCTACTGACCTTATGAGATGACGACTTGTATCTACATCATGGGCGTCTGTTACATTAAATAAATAAGACATTTAATATGATGGCAAAGGACAGATGTAAGAAGTAGCAACTTGCGACTCCCAGTAACAGATGTCTTCCATATTATCACCGTTATACTTATGTTAAATTTATAACAATCAAATAGTGATTTTTTATATAAAATTAATTATAAATAATCTGACCAATAAATTTTTTTTAAATTCTTAATATTTATTTTTAATAATTTTAATATCTTCTTGCCTCTTTTACAACAGTAATCATGTCACCTAGACTATTTTTTTCTACTATTTTCATTAAATTTGTTTTAAGGTAGATTTTTTAATAGATTGAACAAGTTTAAGAAAATAGAAATTAACTTTTTAATATTTTCTGTTCAAGTTGACCCTTTAATGATTAAGGAAATAATAATTTGGATTATTTTCTTTTTTTGTCTTTTGTTTACCGATTTTAAGAATTTTCATTTTTATGTGGTGTTCTTAATTAATGAAATATTAAGGAAAGTTGATTATGTATAAATGTGAAAGGAAATGTTTTCGGGCTATGTTTATTGGTACTTTTATCTTATATTTACCTATGGAACAATTTTACCCTACATACATAGGTTTGCGGCTATTTAAAAAAATTAACAAATTATCAAAATAATATTCTGATATTAAATTTGAAAATATTTTAAATATCTTCAAACACTAGTATGGTACATATTTTGTTCTAAAACCATTTTGAGGCTTAACCATGAAGATATTAGTACAAATATAACATGCTCACGTTTAAGATATTTAAAATATTTGCAAATTTTATATTAGATTATTTTTTTTATCATTTATTTACTTTTTTTTCTTTCTTTCTTTTTTTAATAATCGAAATTTAAAGTATACTTATATGATCGAAATTTAAGTTATAAAATTATAAATCATGATCAATTAACATACTAATTAGTTTAGTTATAAATTTGTTTCAACTAAGTTGGACTAAAAGTGAATCACTCCAATTACCCATCTTAAAATTTCATTATTTTGCGTCATTTGAACTAACTGTTCTCAGGATGCAACATGTTAATCAATTTCATCCTTCTCATATTATCAGCTTCCAAGTCTTTCAATATTTTGTTAAAAATATATCTATTTCCTCTACCCACGAAGTTTTAACCCACTATCTATTACATGCATAAAAGAATTTAATGCCGAAGAGAATGGATACCCCGTAAATATCATAAATACTCGAAGTATATTAATTGGTTAAATTCAAACTAACATAAAGTTAAACAATCAGGCAATTTGTCCAGTGTGTCACTTAATAACGTAAAATATTTCACAAACGAGAGACAGTGAGAGGGGGGTTTCGACAGTCGCTAATTTGACACATAAACAACACTTCAGAGATAATGACAAGCCTGTGGTAGAGAACAGTTCCAACAAATTGACTAAAGAACACATTCAAATGAAATAGGATTTAACGTAATAATTGACACTCTGTTGGAGTCTGCGGGATTTATTGTGCTGAGAACTTGTCCAAAACCGAAATCTCACTCAAAATAATCGTAGTCATTGTTGTAGGGCTTATCTATCTTATAATATAAATCAAATTGTAAATAAATTATCTTAGCATTACAATGTTGGGCGTTTCAGCATTTCATCACATTTTGAATAACATTTCCATACAAAGCTCATTGTTTCTAAGGACTCAATTTGTAATATTTCATAATTTCACTTTCTGTAATGAAAGTAAAATCAAGGTTATCTTTCGTATGGATGGACTCTATTGAAATTTATGATAATTGAAGGACATCTTGCTGCGCTTGTTTACTAGCTTCGGCATTCGGCCTCGGTTGTTTATTTACCATTCTAACGATCACGGTTGATGTAATGGATTACGCTTCCGCTTGGTATTTGAATGATCAGTTTCAACTAGCGTGGAGCAAAGTAAGTTACGATGTTGACACTTCTGTTGGGTGCTACAATTGATTTGAATTGGGTTGAGCAGTCTAGTCCATTATCAGGCTATTACTCTACAGGAATATTATTAACATAACGGAATGTTAACCAAGTGATATTTCAGGAATCAACCTACATTCCACCCTCATATTTTGTATGTCAAACCCATTAATCGTCCTACATTTTTCGACTCATTCAGACTTCGGCCTAGATTGTTGAATTACAGACTTCAAAACATTCCTGGAAATGAAATTTAAATCTAAAAGAATATTTAAAAATAAAACTTCTAACTCCCCCCCCCCTCTTTATCTCTTAAATTGTATGGAAATTCCTTAATCACTCCTCTTTTTCGACTAACACAACCTTTGGTCTCGTTTTTTGAATTCATCTTTCCAGAATTATTTTAAATAGCAGATGATTTTAAGATGAACATTATCTTTACACCTACTAATGTCTGTCATAATCGTACATGAAATCAACTATGGCGTCGGTTTCCTGTGGCGTCGGTTGATAAATTTCAACTATCACCAGAAATTGAAAATTATTTACAAGTATATTTTAAACATTGTTCTCCCTCCACTTGTTCCTCTCTCCACTTTATATACTTTCTCGTATTAAATTCAATTTTCGCCTGAAAGTTCAAAATTATCTCGTTTTAGCTGGCCTTTTTTTAAAAAAAAAAATCATGATTAGCAAGAAGTGGATAATATGAAGATCAGTCGTTAGTTATTTAGGGGTTGTACAATTCATTGTCTACAAATTGTTTAGGGCCAGTGATTTTCATTAATAGGAATTATTGCAAACAATTTATCCTAATAAGTTGCAGTTAGATCTGTGAATTATGACAAAACAATCAGTCAATGTAGAGGATTTTGTGAACTATTTTAGTTTTCCAACATTTAACGTAATTTTGACACTAATACAAATGGTTTACCTATGCCATAAAAACTAACAAACAAATTTAAAAAATCTTGTATAAATATATAATTATAACGTTCTAATTCAGCTCAATAGTAAATCACTTTTCATTAAATAGAATTTAAAAATGCTGTTAACTTCAATTATTTCCTATTTTGGTACTAAATTTTCTCAATTCGTTTAAAATTTGTTAACTCATGTAATCTTAATGAAATAAAATTTGAACACAAATTCTCTAAAATATTGCGTTTATTTATTTAAACGCGTTTCAGCGATAATGTCGCCATCTTCAGTGACGCACGAGTTACAGTAACTATGGTATTCTTGATCAAATAAAACTTAAACAAATAGTTCTCACAAAAAATAACGACTTTTCGTTGAAACGTGTTTGAATAAATAAACGTACTATTTGTGAGAATTCGTGATCAAGTATACCATCTTACAAGTCAAGTTATTTGTTTATAACATATGTTATCAAGCTAATCTGATAAATCTTTGGTTATCCAAGCAAATTTTATATTTATTAAAAACAGATGATTGTTGTTTAATTGGTGATTATTCAACTGCTTTAAAAATTGGAAATGGAGTCAACAAAGCCTAAATATTAAAAATACGTAATTTAATATACAGTGACTTTTAATAATTTTATTCGCGCAAAGAATGTTGGAAACCAATTAAAAAAGAAATTTCTAAAGAATTGCTCGGTCTTCAATTTTTCACAAATTTTATTTTCGTTTTGTTATTGCTAACATATGATATATCATAACTAAAACAAAATTACAAATTCACAAATTTAAAGCTCAAATACGTGTTGTAAAAAAATGGTTCCACAATGTGTTATAATAAATTTTGACCATTTACCTTCTGAAGAAACATTAAATTTTTTTTAATTTGTTAATATAAAGTAAATATATTGAATTTTTAATTTAATTTGACTACATAGATAAAAATACTATACAGAACAATGAATTGCATAAGTACAATTTAGAACATATTATTTAGAAAAGATGTATTAAAACATTTAATTTTAATTCTCTACACATTTCAAAATGTTTTTATTCTTTATTACTTAGTTTATTGGTTTAAAATTTCTAAAACAAAATACATATTTTTTTTAATGTTATAAATTCCTATAATTAATCTTTCAAAAATACAAAATTCAAGTTTTCTTTATGATTATTACCCTAATATAAGGTCCGATTCCAATACACATATTAGTGTTTCTGTACCTAATATATTTCCCTCATATCAATTATAATATCTTTAATTTTTCAGTAATTATTAAAATTTTCCAAAATACTTTTTTAACCATTTCATACGTGGCTGGTGAAATTTTTGTACGAAGATGATCGCAAAATCATTTCCAAATAGAAAAATTATTAATTAAAACCCAGTCAATTTTAAAGTAAAAGCTACACACATTTTGAAGAGGTTATTGTTCCCCCTACATTATCCACAAACTGTAAGCGTTCTTGAAGATCTTGCTTTACTTCAAGAGAAACCCAATTAAGATTTTATTGATGACGTGCATACTTGGTGTTTATGTCACCATGACGTATGTATGTTACATGGGAAGTAAGATAGATTGCAAGTTGGTTGATAAAATAAAGAATTCGTTACTCTAAACTATACTTGTACTTAAACAAACTGCAGCTCGTTCATAGAATTCAAAGTTCCTTGGCAAAGTTTTGTTTTAACCACTGATAAGTTATATTTATTCTAACCTTTTCTATTTGAACGTAACTTATTTCCAATCTAATAATACATCTATTGTAGACACCTACATTGAAGGCCACGAAATCTTCACGATCCTTATACGAAACACGTTTTTAATGTTTGAATTCGTATACAGAGAGTAACAATAAACTTGTCCTGGCTATATATATTCAGAGATAAGCCAATTTGTAAAAATTGTAGACAATGCCTACATGATTTGTTTAATTACATTTAATTTAATAGTGAAATAATCTGTATATAACAGTTATTCTAGTAAGGTCTACTTGAAATATAACGAACTGTGTAAATTGTTACAACTAATAATGCAACAGCTAGTTAAAGTTTTCAATACAAATTGTATATTAGTATTGAAGTTTTAAACTCTTAGTGGCCGTGGGAAAGCTTGTGTGTTTTCTATTAAATTAGCGATAACTAGTTAGTTTAGTTTTTTTTTTTTTTTCAAATGTTTTTTGGTTTTAAATAAAAACAAAAATATTATCTTCTTCATAGTTAAGAGAGTTATTTCCGTGTACATTTCTTTTGTAAAAACAACGCTTTTCTACATTTGACATCAAAATGTATATTGGGACACCATTTGTAAACGATTTTTTGACAAATAAATTTTTTTGACATTTTATCACTAGACCTACGATTCAAAGCTGTATTCAGAATTTAAAGTTATCCTGACATCACTTTAAATAAATTATATTTTTCAGAAAAAAAACAGACACTTTTAAGCGAAGCAGAATTAAAAATTTGTTAGTTCTAATTCAACAGAAGAATATGTATATTCAGAACATTTTTTGTTGCACCCTGAATTTAACACTTCCTGCGGTTGCAATTTTTGTCACATTTTCACAAAATCTGTTACAAATTTTAGATATAAAGTTTATTATATCAAAAGCTGAATTTTTCATTAATTTAAAAAAAAATTTAACAGTTACAATTTTTATTTGATTTAAAACAAAATTCGGTCAATAATTACACTTTAAAGTGACTTTAAAAATGTATTATAATTTTTTTTTCCCCAATTTCTAACGATTTTTGCTTATATTATTGAACTTGTTTAAAATGTTTAGTATTACTTTTGGTTTAATAAACAGATAAATAAGCGAAAATTTCCCTTAAAAATGTTTTAGAGAAAAAATGAAAACTGAATCTATAAAAATAAATTGAGCAATGTAAATATTTTCGACCACTCCCTATTCCACTTACTTATGCATTTAGATTGTCTTTAATAACGTACGCTATGATCAACGACTGAGTCTTGCATTCTTCAGTTAATAGCTTTACGTCCATTATGTCTTACCTAATGTAAATAAACCATTGACCTTGGATGTACTGGTTGCCGTCAATTATTCGCATGCCTGAGTCCAGCTACTAAGACCTAATATCACATTAATTGGTCATGACACAGCGTGCAATTAGGAAATTAAACTGTAAGCAAATAACTTGCCCGGGATGGTTGTTTAATATGTTAGGAAGATAACTTAGTAGTAGAAAAGGGTTTCTAACATTACAGTAATGGTTGTTGATGATATCAGACAAAACGCCGTTTGTTATGTTTACGAATATAGCAAATAAGGCGATGTGTAATTCGATAAATTAGTTGAAGTAATAAAACTCGTGTTGCGCAATAGCCTGTGAAGATCTTAGGCCTGCTAGTTGTGTGTATGCATATCGAGATCCCTCCGCCACAATTCCAACTAGAATTTTATATCAATCGCAGTTACCCAATCCCCACGATGTTGAGTTAACACAATAACTTTTTAAGCCACCCCTATATTCTGCTACAATAAACAAGAAACCTCTGACACAAAACTAAATACATAAGTATGGTTATTTTGTTACTTGAGGATCAGTCAAATTTAATGTTTCAAAATTTAACTTTGTTGAAGAATGATACAACTTTGTGAGGTAAATATTTAAACTAATCAAATAGGAGCAAAATGAGAGACAAAAAAGAGGCGGATCTTATGGAACAGTGGAGAGGGACAGATATGTAAGCTATACAAGATCCAAAGCAGATGAGAATCGCTATTGTGAGTTGTCCAATTGTGGATGTCTTCTACAAAAAAAGAGCAGTATATAAGTAGTTTCAAAGATGAAAGAAATACGTCAACTAATAATAGTCTAATAAAGTTACTAGATTAGTAATGTCTGAAAAATGGATATACATACTATACAGGTCCACTTTTTTTTTTAAGTTCAAAACTCGAAACATCCCCCTTTGTGAATATTTTTAGGTTCTGTCAACTGTCTACTGCCAAAACAAAACTACACAACTGCAACTTTCATTCGCCCCACTCCAATCCTTTAAAGTTCGGCAATTCATCAGGTCTAGATTACGCAGCTACGAGATCAGTGCTACTGCAACACTCTTACAAGAATCATTGTTTGTATTTAATAACAAATTGTATTGTTATTTTGCTGATTTATTAACTTATGTTGGCTATTTACTGAACAATTTCATTATTCTATTTGAATATAAAACCTAACCAAACTAACCTACTTGGGTTTTTGATTTAAAAAATGTAGAAGTGATTTGTGGTAGCAAGAATGACAACAAATAGGTTATGTTAAGTTAGGCTATTATATGTAATAATACTAAAATTGCAGTAATACTTTAATTAGTTCCTGTTTGGTGATCAAAAGGGAGAGGGGGGGCCCGTACAATACACAAGTTCTGAGTATTTTACTCAATATATTCATTGAAGAAATATAATAATAATTTTAATCATCAATATCGAATTGTAGTGCAAAATTGGAATATTAAATTTAGGAAGATATTATCGTTACTATAATGAAAACTAACTAACCACGTATATTAACAAAAATAAAACATTTTGTGAATGAAAAACCCTCTCGTGGATCTGATTTAGAAAGTGAGATTTTAATTCCAGAAATTCTTCTACAAAAACGAGATAGTCATCAAAATCGGTTTTACACTTTTACCTATAGAGACGGATTTATAACAAAAATAGTTATTTAAATAAAAAACTATTTATTAGATAAATAACTTTGTAAAGTTATTTGATAATGGATGGATTGTTCATATTATAAATATCGTTTAATCTGACATTTGTCATCATTCGTGTATAGAAAATTAACCCACGTCGTTTTGAGACTATAAATCAACATTCGTTATCAAGTGAGAAACTCGAACGTAAAAGAGAAAAAGAGAGAAACACCAAGATAGCCTAGTAGCCATGTTAGAAACAAAAACAAAATCTATAATATAAGAAAAGCACTCAAGCCTAAAAACTAGACCTGAGCAGTCAAATCTAATAACGAAAAATAAAGATTCACAGAATCACAAAAACATTAAAAAATGATACCAGCACGATGAAGCACACTGCGGTATAGGTGGACCCCACACTATGGTCCAACTTTACCTAGGCCCAGCAATGTGCGCGAGGTGCAAGACTAAATACAAACGTGTTCAGATAAAACCACAACATACAGCCCTACACTACACAAAGGACAGCAAGCTCAAACCTAGTTTTAGGCTTGAGTTTTTTTTTCGTAAATTGCAGATTTAGTTTTAGTTTCCAACATGGTCCTAAGCTAGTTTCTATTTCCTGTTCTAGTTTCAAACCGGATAATGATAGTTGATTTATACTCTCGAAACGTCGTGTATTCTATGCACAAATTATGGCAAATGTCAGATTAAACTATAGGCCTATTAATAAATCATTGCAACGTCGGAATACTACCTTCAACTGATGTATCGTCCTGAACTATATTTCACTACCAAATATCACAAATTTCAAGTTGAAATACATTTTTACACAATTTATTAAACTGGACTACCCGTTATTTCTGCCCCGTTATTGCGTAACTCATTGGTGCAAGTATCGACCGGTGGGAAGAATATCTTTCTAACCCACAGAAGGTATCTTCGGCGGAGTGTTTTTGTATGAGTATGGACCAGATAGCAAGACTTCTATGAGGTCATGCCAACCGTTTAGGAGTCATTATTTCAGGCTACTGAAACAAGAATGTTGAGTGAGAAGAACAGAAAATTTCGGTTTCGCATTACTCTGGGATAAGCCAATACTTTCCTTCCTATTCTACCTTATGTCCTTGAAGTCATTGATATCTGACAAAATAGTAGGTGTGTTTAGTTTTGATAAACACTTTACTGTCACTATAGACCACAGAGCAGCGTGGGTAGACTCAGAACATTCAGAAGGTCAGTGATGCAAAGAGGTGCACGTCTTGACAAATACTGAATGACATCAATAATGAACTTGCGCATCAACCTAAGCCACCTCAACACTGTGTTACAAGCAGAGTTGTATGTTTCTGGTATTTATACAGGTAAACACAGGCACGTATAGACATCTGCTAGTTTTTATTTACTTTGATGGTCGAGCTGTGATTAAAACGGCATGTTTGATCGCAGCTGGTTTAGGATTGTTGTAGACATTTCAATAACTGCGGATCGAGATGAGTTTTGCCTTTGGACACCGAGGTTTCATTGGCAATGAAAAGAGCGTACGTTTTCGCGAGGAATGACATTAAATTGCCACTACTAGGACCAGATCCAGTTTGTGAAGTTTCTCGGAGTAAGGATCCTTTGCATTAAGTTGGGCGAGGAAAATTCAATTAGGAGAAATTCCATCAGCAACATGTTTTTAAGAGACTTATTGACGACCCAGATAATGGATTAACCAAAACATTTCCATAACTGAGGAAAGCCCAACTAAGTTAAGTTATATGTTTAATCAATGTGGATAGTTATAATCACTAAAGGAACCACATAAAAGTCCACTAAAGGCCACATAAATAGGCCTCCACAGTGGAGATGTAACGTCTCGTGGAAACTACTAGTATTATATAAAGTGTAGCATACCTAATGTAAGCTGTAAGCGTTAAAACACTCAGGTGTGGGATTAGTAACTGTCAACGTGGAATCCATTCTTAGCTTGGTTAAAGTACTTGAGGTAGTAACGTGTGGATAGGAAATACAATAATCCTACTGCTGTTACCTCTAAAAAAAGAGAAGAAAAAGATTATTGTTGTGAGAGAAGTACTACTGCGAAAACTTCTACCCATCTCTTACATCTATTTTTACCTCACTTTTTTACAGACTTGTGTCTATAATGGTATCAAACGTAAAAATATAGAATCTGTAAAAAATTTACCTTTCCCCCAATGATCTATCTTAAAATGATCATGCATTGCATTTAGCCCCATCCGAAAAACAGTCTCGCAAAGTCCTGATGAAGTTGTATCTAGTACCATCCTAGAAAAATCATTCAAAATGAACTTCAAAAATGTATAGTACGTGTCTAACATGATAAAATGGAATCTACAGAGCTTGGCAGTGACTGTACAGAGGCGGTCAGTCTCGCACGATCGTACATGCAAATGATTGGCAAATCTTCAACACGTCTTCAACGCACTAATCAACAAATCCGACCCTATATTACTTCGGAATTGAAATTTATTGCAATTGCTTTCAATTGGAAGTAACGATAAATTAAGAACAAAAAAACTTAGCTAAAGGTCAAAGGAACAATATAGTGGAATCATCGATTCACTTATACAGTCAGTTATACAGTTATACAATCGAGTCAGTTATATATATGTTCCAATAGTTATTTCATTGTGGCTTGATAGAACAAGATCGTTAAGGGAAAAATATCTATATAACTAAAATGGAAATTTAAAAATAATTCAGGGCAAATAAATGTTTGATAACTAAAAAGGATATGTGGGGTTTGTAGAATTTTATCTATTGGAATGCATTTTCATATTTATAGTACATAATATTTGCAATTTTATTTTTGTATTTAATCGCTTTTGAATTTTGACATCATTCATGAGCTGTAGGATTCACTTTCTCAAATAAACGTAGAAGGGACAGAGAACGTAAAGAATTAAAATCTCGAAATCGATTTTTTTTTTTTTTACAGAAATATCTGTTTTGAGGTTTTTTGATTCCCCAAAAAATAGTTTTTGGAATGTCTGTTTATCGTTAGCGCAATGCTCTACATCTCAAACGAGTGAATATATTTTTATAGAACTTTGTATGTAAGCATATTTTGACCATATCTGAAGGTGTTTTTTTATATGGGTCAAGGTTGCGCTAAATACCAGCGACTTAGGATCCAATGCAGTAGTTATTTTTATAAACTCGAAGTTTTTTAACGAACTAGCCCCAACATAATAATTTCGTCTTCAAATAAACATAATTATTCGTTATCAATAACTTCTAGTTTTATTTGAACCCCCACACATATAAAAATATTCAACTAGATAGTTTTTGTCAATGAACTACCATAAGGTGTTTTTTTCTTTATCGCTATATTTTTCCGAAATTATATGTGGGAAAATACAAAGAATATAAACACAAATTTTGAAAAATATATGTCTTGTCTGTGTAAACTGGTTGCGACTTAGAGATAGACACAGACACACGCTTGAAATTATAAAAATCATTGTCTTACCTACGAATCCTAATTAAGAGATATGAATGAAAATCAAATCCATCTTTTAATTTCTGTTGAATTGTTTATCTCACATCTCACTAAACTACTTTTAAAACGTATACACATTTCTCATTGTGTGGTTAAATTAAGTTGTATTCGTTATACAAAAAAAAAACAAAAAAAACTATAATATATGATTTCGCACTGTAATTTATTGTAAATATAAACACTTTTTTTTAACTTGTAGGTCACTCAGTGTTCATGTGAGGAAAGGGGGGTGATATCTGACATTTAAATTTAGCCTAGCGCCAACATATAATTTTGTGTGTGAAATAAGCATACATATTCGTAATCATAATAACTTCTATTTTTAATTTATACCCCACACATAATATTTAAAATAGATGGTTCAACTCAAAAGTTTTTTACCTTTAACTACTCCCAAGGTGTTTTTTTGACGTTATATTTTTCCTATATGTGGGACAATACAAGGAATATAAATACAAAGTTTTAAATATATAATATTTACAATCTTGTCTGTGTAGACAGGTTGCAACTTAGAGACAGACGGACAGACACGCGTGTGAAATTATAAGGGTTTTTGGTTTTACCTACCTAGAAATAATACAATTTGACGGTAGAGACCGTAATGCAAAAAATACAAATTACGACCTTTTCTCAAAATTGAACCAACGATGTTGATTAGATTATATTAAAAGAGCTTCTAAGGACCCAAACAATACGATTCTGTTAATTTCAAGGAATGCAGTTCTGTTAATTTCATTCATGCTTGTTAAAATATGAAAATTTATGGCCAAAACATATAGAAGAATCACAAATAAAATAATTACTTTTTAATAATAATTTTCAAACACGAAACTTTGACCACCGTCAGCGAAATGTTGATCTATGAAATACGTTTTTCGCTTAGAACGAAATTAAGGCGAACACAGAGTAAATATAAATATCTTTAAAATTTACAAAATGTTGTTAAACATTTCTATTCGAACTTTTCTCCCGTAAGAAATACACGAGGAAAACTCAAAAACCTTCTTTCTTTCACTTGTATATATTTTGGAGCAGTATGCTTCGAATATTATGTTTAGTTATTATTTGGGACGTGTGTGAAAAAGTTAATTCTAGTTTCACAACTGGCTATTTATCTAGCTTTGTGATTCTTTGTTAGTATGTATTTTAATTTTTTAAACGATTCTTTTACTAATTTTTAAATCAACTTTGCACAATTGTTCAATATAAAACACTTATGAATAATTACATAACCTCAAAATGATACCTTTAAGTGTAACCTTTTAACCAGTATAACCTTTACATTTAAGCATAATTTTTAAGCTTTACCTCGTATGCACTGATTTACTTTATGATGAATTATCTTTAATTTAGTCACTTCTAGGCTTTTATTATTTAACATATTTACATGTTTCCTTTCACACAGACAGCATATTCCAAGTATTCAATTATAAATAAAACATTAAAAGACATATCTTGAACGCTTATTGTTCGCATTGTAATATGTACAATGCATATCAATACAATCAACTACACAAAAGAATTTATTAAACTATAAGTAACTGAATTATGATTTAATATTGTTTTAAAATCGTTATTAGTTTTATACGTTACCCTTAGTTTTCTAAAACATGTTGTAATGTTATGCAATTGTATCATTACAAAAAACAAAAAATAATGTTTGCTTTTTTTACAAAAAAAGAAATTCAAAATATAATGTTTTAAAATTTCTTTCGAGTTTGGAGTGTGGGTTTTTATTGTTCTTTAAATGAATGTCCCCATAAAATATTATTTTCTCGGTATTTCAAAATGATTACACAGTGCACTATTAAAACAGTATACTTTAATAACAAAATTTACTCTTATCAAACTGTTTAGCTTGAATAGATCATGATTTTTTTCCGTTAGACTTGTATGAAAACATAATTTCCTTCTTAAACTGCATCCAAGTTTTACGATAATTTAACTTATCGCAAATCTCCGTTAAAAAACTGATCAGAGAAGAATATTTATCAATTTTGTTATTTTTATTCTTCTACTTCTTAATATTAAATGATATCCAATAAAAATAAGTATGAAATTCTTAGACATCGGGATTAGAAGAAACAACCTTAAAACCTAAAAAGATAATAAAATGCAATTTTATTATTTAATTTGTCTACAGTGATTAGTATTTACATAATTTAAAATTAAATGAATCTAACAGTTATTTCCCCATAATTTTATGAACCTAATTCTAAAATAAGGATGTATAACAAAGATTAATAGATATAAATTGTTGTTTTATTTCTGCCTGTTCATCCGACAGATATTGAACCACCAATCATTCTCAATATAATGTGCTTTGACAGGTCGTTCAGAAAGTAATTGAGTAATCAACTTGATCTGAATGATTCTGTTTGTAACAGGAACGACATCTTAGAAAACTTCACATGTTTATTTTATATTAAATTTAAGGAATTTCTGCGACAGTCGCGTATTTCTTTACTAAAGGGACGAGTTTAATTACTGAGGTGTCAAATTAAGTAGTGTTATCTGAAGATTTACCAAAAATTAATCATTTACCTTGGAAATACTTATTTTGTAATAAATTTACCATTTAAATAACTACCTGTTATGGCTATAATTTGAAACATCTGTTACAAATTCTCAAATATGTTATATTTTGTTTTTTGTTTAAGAATTTATAACAGTTGTTTTAAATTATGTTTAGATTAACTTATATAGTGGTTACTGTATCTGTACGGCATCACGCTGTGTTGTGATTGGTTGCTTACATCTCGCATAGTAAACACTATATATTATCAAATACGTTTTGTTTGTCAATTTTAAACAGCAATTTTAAATAATTTTTAGGTTAAATTTTATAGTGCTTACTTGATTTTTTTACGCTGTCTTGTGATTGATTACTTAAATCTCGCAAAATTAAAATCTCTAATTACGTTTTTGTTTTAGAATTTACAACACCGGTTTGAAATTATTTTTTGGTTAACTTATATAGTGAATATATATTTGTGGAGGATTCACGTTGTGTTGTGATTGGGTGTTTATATTTCGTAAATCTAAGCGGTTTATATGGCTTATTGTTAATGTCTGACAATTGGGTTTGAATATTTTATCTCGCAAAAGTTAACGACTTAACTGTACATACTGTATAGACCTTATTTTATTTGTGATTTATTACTAAAATCTAGCTAAAGTTAACGACTTAACTGTACATACTGTATAGACCTTATGTAAATCAACACGATTACTGGTTTTCTACTGTCACACCAGGAATGTTCATAACTATCTGTGTATTGTTTTATTTTGTGAAATGTCGTTGTCAAAACAACAGGTCATTATCAGCTAATGAAATAAAACACAATTTTCCACAACAGTTTATTAACAAGGTAACATATCAGTGTTTACGTCATCATTTTCAGTTGTTATAATTTTGCTACGCTTCACAAACTTCAAAATATTTCAAAGATATGCTTGAGATCGTAGCTTCGAATCCCACCCAGTGTTAGTGGCAGTGGCAGTGTTAGTTAGCATAGAGCTGCAAAGACCTCATCAATTTGGAAAGATTTATTTTTGTAGATGTATTAACTAAAATAAACACTAAACAATATATATATATATATTTTTTTTTAAATAGTTTTGGGTTGCTTTTTTTTCGTTTTACCTCATTTCCCGGAAATCAATTTTTTAAACTTTATATGTTACATATTTGAAAACCGTTCAAGATATTCGAATTAATCGTATATAATTCAATATCCTTTAATGATGGAAATTCAGGACAATTGAAGGACTTAGCCTTCAAATACTGTGGAGTAAATGCTCTGGAAGCGCTTAGGAAAGCAAACAATGGGTATTTAAGGTAACAACACATGCTTGCAACCTACAATTTTTAACAGTGGTACTTTTTTGATTAGTTTTTCACTTTTCTTGGTTTTCCGAAATACAGTGTTCTTTAGCTTTATGTAATTTTAAAACTATTTGAGGTAATAAAATGAAATTTTCACATCATGTTCCTGTATGTAATATCTATTTCCTGTACTAGATTTATTATATTTTAATGAAAAATGTTAATAAAAAATAAAGTTTTAATCATTTTCTCAAGAAAAATAGTATATTTTAAAAATTCACTGCTTAATTATTTACTTAGAAAATTATATTTAATCAAAAATGTTAATACAAAATATTGTTTTGATAATTAACTCAAGAAAAAAAAAGAGTTTATTTTAATAATTCACTGCTTAATTATTTAGATAATTTATTTTTCTACTACAATAACTCTACTGTGTACAGTTAAGCAAATATACAGAAATATAATATTTAACAGTTAATGAGTACCATGTTTTTAATTCCATGTTTAAAATACCATGAGTACCAATATTTCGTACTAAATGTTTTTAATTTAAAAAGGGAACTTCTACTCCCCATAAAAAAATTTACAACTCAACCGTCCTTGTAAAAGGTTAAAGCTCCCTAAATAAACACATTGATACAACACTGGAAAGCTAAGTGGTAATAAAAGAATAATAACAGTCATGGGGTCATGGGATAAAGAGAGGGAACTGTACACCGGCGCTACGCTACTATCTGATTTGCAAACCGGATTTCTGTGGTCAGCCAGATGACATCTGTTTCACGACTTTGCTTCAATATCAGCCCCGTAGGATAGACTAAAGAGCAGGGTACTACGGAGTCGTGCATGACCTGAGGTTAGAGAAGGTGTGTAATTCATTCTCATGTCTTGCTCTATGATTTAGAAGTGATTGCTTTATAAATAACGTTTTACTCACAGATCAATAACTGCGTTTTATAACAGATGACACAATTTGATGGGAGATATTATAGTAGTTACCCAGTCCAACCATGCAAACCAAACTAAGGCTCTCTGGATGTTTGAATACTAACTAATTCAGTCTTGTAAATCCAACCTGACTCCTGGCTAACACGCAAATTGGTAACATACAACATTATAGGACAACAAACAAACCACTTACAGAGTGAAATAATAAAAGTTAAATCCTTTATGGTTTATCCATTAGGATAAAAATTTACCATTAAATGTGTTCACAATGATAGTAAATGTTATACAGAGCCCATCGATATTCTTACACCGTGGAATGATGACGGACTTGTCTAAAAAATCAACACCCCTCCCCCCCACCACTGATTGACTTCGGTTGCTGGGGAGACAAACAGTTGGAAGTATACACAATCCAACTACCATTTATATTGTACTCTAATTTACAACGATGCATGTACAGAGTTTCTGGGCCACCATTGGAATCTCTGAAACTATAAGATTTACAAAAAACATCAAATGGGGTCACTTTTCTACCTTTTCTTCTGTAATAAAATGGTGTGTTTGACGGTATTAAATGAGATTTTACATTCTTACTTGTTTAGAGATATATTCCCCCAAAGTTTTTCAAAGTTTCCTTTGAAACGAATACTATTCAAATTAAGGTTTTATAGGTAGGAAATTTCAAGACCTCAAGAAACCGAAAAAAGTGATTTTCGACAAAATTAAGATAGGGAAATAATATTTGCATAGAGGGCTGTTTTATCGAAATTCAGAAAAATCTAAGTATAAACATCAAAATAGCAAGTATGTAAAATAATTTTTGTTCACATCTTGTGTTCATGTTCACCTTAATACATTAAATTAGATAAAGTTGCAGATTTCAGAACCTAACCTAACCTACCAACAGACATATACAACATCTCTCTGCGATGAAAAATAACGAAGTTATTATAAAAAATGTAATTTCTAACGTCTAAGGAAAATGTAATATTCTTACAGTTACAAGTTGTAGCAGGGCCAAGTCATCGACACTAGCTAAGCGAGTGGAGACGTTATTAATATATACTAATCTACGAGACCTAACCTAACCGTGGTCAAGGAAGTACTGATAGCACAACCAAGTGGTTCAAAAAACCTATGTAACAACTGTTTTAAACTTTACCCTACTGGATAAGAACCCTTGATCTACCAATACAATTAAACAAGGACCACAAAACAATTTTTGTGTATTACATTTAGAGGATCTACATCTATTACATTGTATGATGAGGCTGGGAAAGTACCCCTACGATTTGCTTTAAACTTTGATAGAAGTTTATAAGGGAGGGGGGACAACATTTACCCCCTTTTCCACATAAGAAATACACGTAAAAATATTCCATTTTAAGTTGTTGTTTTTTTCTTTCTGAAACTAGTAGACAATTATCAACGAAATTCTTGGTAGTATTTGGTTGTAAGGGTGGGTGGGGGCGTGCGGAAAGGTTATTGTACTATATCCTCACCGTTTTCTATAATTGTTCTATTTATAACCATCATATTAACCACAGAAGTAAATTCATAAAATGTAAAATAAGGTACAAATATATTAACAGTATAATAACTGTTTAAAACACAGATAAGTTTTTTTTTTTACGGTTTCGTATGAACCGTTATATATTTTATGTAAAACTTTTAACTAAATTTGACAACTTTTCGATCGACTCTTATAATTTTATCTCCATTCCATGTGATTAAAGATGTCATCTTAATACTCAGATATTTAGTGTTTTAATTTATATTGTTAAAGCTCCCTTCTATAACCAACGTAAAGGTAGCCTTCTAAAAGCAAACATTCAACTGTTCAAAAACCACAGCTGACCGCATTCTGCCATTTCACCGTTACATTGCATGTTGAACACTAGATTTAATCTTAAGACACTCCTGATTCAATTAAAACATTTGACCAACTCAAACTTCTCTTATTAATAATGGTTTGATCGCTCTTCGAACTGCCTGCAGTCACGAACGCCTATTAATTTTAATTGACTATTTGGCATGCAGGGTTCAAAGTTCGATCACATTTTTGTTGTTTAATTAATCGCTCAGAAAAGAGTTCGCTTGATTATTTAGAACTCAATTAAGTCATTTGTTGCCTTAAAAATATACTCGTGGTAGTTAATTAAAAAATTACGCCAATTTTGTTGTTAAGATTTCGTAACGAGAATCGTAATTATTCACAATAATACCAATAAACATTAAGGAGTAGTTTTTAGATTAGATTAGGTTAGGTTAGGTTAGGTTAAGTTAGGTTAGGTTAGGTTAAGTTAGGTTAGGTTAGGTTAGGTTAGGTTAGGCTAGGTTAGGTTAGGTTAGGTTAGGTTAGGTTAGGTTGGTTAGGTTAGACTAGGTTAGGTTGTTATAATTATAATTATTAAGTTAGATAATAATTTTTATACAAAAAAAAACAAAAAAAACAATGTTGGTTATTGTCAAATTCAAACAATAAATCTAAAGTCATTTATTGCCAAATAATGTTATACAAAAACAAATCTTGAATTTTAAAATTTTGAAAAATTATTTATTTATAAATTTTTTGAGGTAGTATTGTTTTTCTGCCGCTACCTAAGCTAGTTTCAACATTTATAACGCCATCTTCACATCTTACAAATATCCTCCACTTCTTCGTGGCGGAATTCCTTATTGACGTCTAGGATATTTCCACACGTGATATAATCGCCTGAAGTTATACGCGCCGCAATGACAAGGCTTCATAAATATCCTCGTTGTAAACGTAGGCCGCCAGTATATCTCCCCATATCAAGGGAGGCGGTCTTTAAACTCCTGTGTTGAAGTAGTTCAATTCCAGATGTGTTGGACTACAGTATTCATCCTCGCTGGGCTTTCACGTTGATATATTTATTTAAAATTCAACTAAAAGGTTTCATAAACCCCCTTATCTATTTCCACTAACAACTGAGGGGAAGTGATTACAATTTTAGATAGTGGCAAATAGCTAAGTTCAATTTATACTATTCTCTTCTTTTCCTAACCTTCAAAATAAGATATCACTGAAAAAATGTACAATCGGTTTTTTATATTGTGAACCAAAATTCTAAAATATTTCGGAAAATTACTTTTCTTTACTTTCATTTGTTAAAAAGTGTTTGGTCCTTATCAAATATCTGTCCTAGGTTCTGCAACACGAAGAATATAAATGTTATGATTCAGCTAGAATAATTGCATAAGATGCACTCGAGGAAAGTGGAAGCGTATTATAAAAAACTTTACTTGATGCAAGGGGCTTTCAGAACTTTAAGTAAGTAGTTAAATTTAAAGCGTTCACCTTTTGTTAAATGAAATTCATTTACCATTCTCTTTTTCGACAAAAATCAAAAACATGGAAGTCTGTTATCTTTTCTTTTTTTTTCTCTTTTTTTTTTAGGTGTTAAATTTTGTACGCCTAACTGATAGAATAAAACTTCATAACTGAAAATGGCGACTTTGTCGTTGAAACGCGTTTGAATAGATAAAATTTGTGTCAAGTTTTGTTCTAACAAGTATAGTCAAGCTCAATATGTATTAGATACCTACCTGATTTGCAAACGATTTGGTTCCTCTATTAAAATATATTTTTCTAAATAATGTATTACCCTTGTACAAAACGTAGTCAATATATCGAAAAAAAAAAACTGTAGTGAGTCAATATTTCCTCTATTAATTCAATAAACTCTGTAACTATCCGCTTTATAGCTCAGGCTACATCTCACATAGTGTAGTGAGTCGCGTCACACGGTAGTATTCAAAATAATATCACATATAACTAAAACCATTTATGAGATTTACAAAACGATTTTAATAATTCTTTCGCTCTTAAATAACATTTTAAGTATCTTCCTTGCTATTGATTAAATGTAAGTTGTTTTTGAAATGTTAAAACAGACTGGAGATTATTGAGATCTTCCATATCGCTGCAAAACACTTGTTTTAATGGGATGTACTGCACTGATTTCTACTATTTTCAATTTGTTTTTAAATCTTTGTCCGATTTTCAGCATCAAAAATTGCTTATCACTCTGGGGATACTGCGCCGATTTCAAATAAATTTTAAATTGCTTTTTATATAAGTAGAGAAGTATGTAATTAAATACTCTATACACTAATGTTTGCCCAATTGTATTTACCTTTAGTTTTATGGTTTCATTAATCGTTAAGCAAATAGATTAACCAGGAAAATCCGCTTTAAAAATGGAGGCCGAATTTTAAAATTTAATAAATATTTTTTTGGAAATTACTTCTTTTCTATAACATCTCTTGCAAGATTATTGTGTGCAGTATACAAATTAAACCCATGGACATTCAAATGTATTTCATTTTATAAATAAATTATGTAAAACTCTGCACTAACCTTCTCACATAATCATCTACAAAATCACACCCCATTTCCCCAAAAATGCCTCTATTCTATACATACGTGAGATAAAGAGTTCTTTATTACTGTTTGAAACATCACACTTCTTAAAAAAATTAATAACAAATTTAAAAAAAAAATAATATTATCCTTTATTGTTTCGGTTAGAGGCTAAATTTTAAAAATATTTTATCAAAATTATTGGATCCCATTTTCAGAAATTCGTATTTTTTTGTTTTTTCTCTTATAAATGTCCTCAATATTTTGTTTATGTAAAAAAAACAAAATTCTCCTTAATATCAAATTCGATCATTTTACTCAGTTTGAACTATAGAGTATACTGACGACAGGAAGGAATAATTTCAAAAACCACTTAATTAGGATAGGTTAGATTAGGTTAAGTTATGTTAGGTTAGGTTATGTTATGTTAGGATGTTAAAAATATAGATATTTTTGCTAAAACACACATAGATTTTTTAACACATCACAAAACTTTCTCTAAACTAAATATCTATGAGAATGTAAAATCAGAAATGAAATAGTATCCACAAACTAAAAGAAGAAAAAAACCAAACATTTATGCTTCTCTCATTTGCATAAGTGTTAATTTTCTGACGATTTGTTCGGCTTGTTTAGTTCCATTAGTAGAATAATGTATGCAAGCACACGTTTACACAAAACCAAAATGTAGACAAAAAAGTCTGTCCTTTGATGTAAATCGGTCACTTGCTCGGTCTGGGCTCTGAGTACGTGACTAATTAGGCGATTATTCACACATGCCAATTGACTTACGAATCTCCATACATTAACGGAGGCGCCTGTTGCCTAACCTTACTTCTGTCTTGAAACAAAATTCATGTTACTTCTTGTGTGTCATTTTTTCATACGTGTATAGTTCGGTCTGATTAAATTGAGACGTTATATTTTATCTTTATAACTTTATTTTGTTTATATTAGAAAATGCCATTAGGAAAGATAAATAATCTGAAATACAGTTGAACTTATATAATTTGAAATTCAAGGAAAGAGACAAATTTTACAGATGTTTCTAGAAATAAAGATTCTATTTAAGAAATTCCTCTTTAGAGGTTTTGTTTCTCATATATAACACTTTAATACAAATTCTATGTTGATTATACTAAATCTGTGTCAAATGTCTAACAAAAAAGAAAAATTAGAAAACTTAGTTTTATGAAATAGACATGAAATTTCAAAAGTGTTTTCTTTTACTTCTTTGTTTAATAGTACTTTTACTATTACTATAAAAAAATGTGTGCTTAGAGCTCTCTACATAAATTATTTGTTAATTTTAATCAAAATTAAGAATTTGAGTTTCGTAATACATAAATAGAAAAAAGATTATCAGTTATGCGATTGATACACCCACTACGTATTTTCTTATATTTTTTATTAAAAAATTAGAATAGAAAAGGTTTAGTTTTTTTTTGATTGAAATGTTCATTGACGTTTACCAATATCGAATCACGGGAAGACAAAAAGTTAAAATTGTAAATTTAGAATAACATATCGCTATATTTTTCAGTACAAATAACAATAATTCACAAACATTAAAGTCAAACATTGATTAGGAAATCACTGATGACGGACATAAAATGTTTAATCAATATATATAAAAAAAAAAATCTATTTACTTCCAATCTGAATTTCACATGTTTATACCCAAAACAAAACTATTACTATTTAGTTGTTGGGTTTGAAACAAAATTAAAAATCAGGCACAGTTAAACCACCGGTGGAAGAAATTAAAGGAAAACCGTGCAATTCACTCCAACAGTTTGAGGTGTAGAGGGGTGTCCTGCGTTTTTGTTTGTTGGTGTATTTTATCTTAAATCAGTCAAAAAAAAAAAAATGAGTTAAATTTTATTTTTATCGCCGCAGACAAATAAAACACTAATTTCCTAACGAAAATTCAAATTAATAATATAAAACTTATAATAATATAATAATTATAATTAATAATATATAAACTTAATCATATAAAATTATATTTTTATTTTCAAAAGATACAAAACCAAAAACGCATACAATAATGTTAACAAAAAATAAGTTATACACAACATTATTTACAGTTTAAAAATAATAATATAAAAATTTCATAAGATTTATTATAACACAACATGTCCTAAAGTAAATAACACGTATTTCTCAGTAATACAATAACAAGAAGAACAACAACATACTTACTTTTTCAATAAATATTGAGCTTGACTTTTGACATGTCAATTTCGCACACAATACACTTATTAAATTTAAGTGAGTTTGATTATTATAAATCATACATCACTGAATATGGCGACATTGTCGTTGAAACGCGTTTGATTTAATAAACGTATGTGTGGAAAATTTATTTTTATTTTACTCCTTTTTTATAACCCATACTTTATAGCCTACATTCATAAACACAAACATACATAAATGTAACTTGGCATTAAAAGAGGACACAGTTGATATTGCCAACACACTAATTTGCAATTTCTAAAGTAAAAATTTAAATCAAAATCAAATTAAACTGTGAACTCGTTAAAAAATAAATAATACAAGTTTTAAAATATGTTTTTTTTTTTTAAATTGGTATAATCCTATAATACACTTTGCACAAACCTATGTCAAGTAGCACTACAAAATACAAAAATATTAAAGGATTCTTCAGAAACAGGCTTAGGCAGAAACAGGTAAGATTTGTATAACATTTTGAACAATTTCAATTCATACTACATTCCTAAATCAATTTCGACCAAAATCTAATCATTAGGTAGGACTCTTACAACGTACCAAACTCTTAAATCATTTCGACCCACCCCATGTTAATACAATGAGTGTCAAACTGTTTTTTATTTCCTTCTTTTTTCACCCACAACCAACCCCAATTCTTGTCAAATTTGCTATATCATTCACAAGGACCCCCATTTTGGATCGAATTACAAAATTATGAGCCGAACAACCATCTGTTTTTGAAACTATGATTGTCGATAGCCCCCAGTTTTATCTGGGGATAGTTAAGATAGTTTTATATATATATATATATATATATATATATATATTAGTGTTTCAATTTACTATTACACCATCATTAACATTAATATTAACTTAAAACTTATATATATATATATATATATATATATATTTTTTTATTACAACACTGATGGTGGTAAGATGGTAAAACATTAGATCCAAATAGAGCAACACACCAATCAAAATCGACTCAATAAATAACAAAGATAAAAACACACTTGGAGGGGACATTTTCAAAAACCCTTTTTTAGTACGAGTCTACAGACCTACTCCAAAGCTTCTTGGATCCAAAGATTCGTGATCAATCAGTGGGTTTCGAGTTACAGTGATAAAAAAAAGAAAAAATGTTGAATAGAAGTTGAAAACTTTAATCTCAAGAAGTATGAAATAATCTTGTTATTATTTTTTGTAAAGCTCAGAGAAAGGTGTAATTTGCATATTTGAAATTGGAGACTTCACTCATAGCCCTTTTAGTGTGATCAAAGTTTGCCAAAGAAAAGTGTCTCCTGACAAGTAGATATTATACAAATCGCTATTTTATATCGTTTATACATCCAAGAGCTATAAACTTTTCATATACGATACCTTATATTGAAATTGTCAACCACTCTGCAGAAATTAAGCTTAATGTAATGGCTGTAAAATCACAAATCGTTGACTGTATCTGATCAAATCAAAAACAAGCACGATTGCCAAGTTGCATCGATTCCCAATGCAATTTGACTTTGTCAGCTCATAATTATTCCAGACATAAATAATTGGTGTCACTTTGGATTTGCGTTCTAATAATTTGCCTCCAGTAAGCTTACATAAACGATTGCTTTGGTATGAACGATCAATTAGACTTACCTCTGAAGTGTTGCCGACCTTGATGCAATTATTTATGGAATTTGACTCTTCAAACAACCAACACTTCTTCCTTTTTGATATTTCAATCAACACTATAAAAAAAATATTTCATAATTTCCAAGTTGTAATAATAATTATGGTTCGAACTAGTACCAGGACTTTAGAATAAATATGAAATTATGAAAGATTGATTTATTCCTCCTTATGAATATTATATATATAAATCACTTAATCTTCATTTTAGGAATTTTCTGATCGGTAGGTTTGTCAGATCACAAAAATAAAACATTTCTTAACAGTCAAATGATTTAAAATCAAATCCTGAATACATCTTTCCGTAGGATATGCTCCTCCTAATATTATTATAATATGTATTATCCTCCTGGTATAAAGTAATACAAAACTATATAATATTACGAATTATTCAACACCTATCATAAAAAATAGACCACAAAACAACAATAAAAAAAACTGCTACCGTACCGGTATCTATATATTACTATTTAAGGAACAATAATTTTATGTTTCTATGTATGACCATCAGGCAGAAATTGTCGTTGAAGTGGTGTAAATTTACCATTTTCGGACAAGGGAAAGAAATTTCGTTTTGTCTTACTGTTTGGTCTTGGAATACGTGTACCCCATACCCAACAAGTTTTTAATTCACTTACTACCTGACCCGACACCACTCTTGGATAACCAACTTTTATGTGTTAAATTACAATAATTAATTGCAGCACAAGATTTTTGACCAACCTTTGTAAGAATCCCGGAAACGGCATGTAATCAAACTTAGCCAAATTAATTACGAAGAATCGAAACTTGTCCAGTCTAGCTGCCGAACAATACACACCACCCTCCTACATTACCTACGTCACAAACTTTCAGTCTCAATGTATATGTTATAACCATTCTCATCTCTTGACTATTAGGATCTTCTATTTAAAATGAAAACAAGCAATTAATTCTTGTTAGATCAAAAAATGTCCAATAAGCAATGAATCGAAATTTGGTATAAGGAATAGAAATAATTCCCAAGCCACTGGTTTCGTAATTCCTTTATAGTTCTAACTTATATCCTTAAAACGGGTCTAAGGATTTGGGTAAAATGAGATTATTTTAACTTTTGATCTTCTCCTTCTGAGGCGCTAAAACCCATGTATCACCCTCCAGTCTTTCTCGTTTTGAGTTGCTACTTTAAAGTTCCTCAGAACCAAAATGAAAGACCCGTCGACTGTCAACCATATCTCAACTTGTCTTCTGGTAAATAGTTGATCCTCTTAAAGTCAATTTATCTTATCAAAAGTATTTGGGATCTAGTTAAAAGTAGAAATTACCTTTTTCAGGTACGATAATTAAGGAACCTTGTTCTTGACTTTAGGGACACTCATTTAAAAGATAAATAACCAGAAGTTCTGAACAATCTACTGAAAATAAAATAAATATAAGGGGCACAATTCCAACGAAAAACAGTTTACTAAGCTGTAGAGCGAATGCATAGTAACTACTTCACCTCACAATAATTATAGTTGTTTTTGTACTTTAAATAGATCATTATTATGTTAACTTTTCTGATGTTTTGAAAACAATATAGTTTATTGTTTATCGATAGAGACAATTTTCTTTCCAGTATCATTGTTGACCGGGATTCCAGAGAGTTAGAAGAGGTCTTGTGTCAGGGGAACATAGCGTCCAGTATGTATTGAATTAATCCATATCAGCCTCAATTTACAGTAGCAAAAGATCCAATTTAAAAGCCATTAAGATACATCAAGATAGCTGCCAATAACTCGTCGACTTCGGTCAGTTGTAGAGATCGTTTCTGCTACAATATCGATAATTTTGAAAGTAGATCAACCCATTTAATCTTCAAAGCAACATCCCGTCATTGCAAGTTTAGGAACATAACGGTAATTAAACAATAATTAATTATTGATACAACTGGTTTAGAAATTCCAATTTGAATACTATTTTCGCAATTCCTAATGTTGCTAATCGAATGGATATGTATGACTTTTTTGCACTTCGTGAAATAAAAGATTCATTAACTTTAGTCTGCCTATCCAATCGTTATATCTAGAAAACCACTCGCTCAATTTTCAAGAAATTTGTATCTTGGAATTTGTTACACGTCAATATATATATATATATATATATATATATATATATATATATATGTGTGTGTGTGTGTGTGTGTGTGTGTGTGTGTGTGTGTAAACAAATTTTCACAAACTACACAAAAACGAAAGCAATAATTATTTATCTCCAGCCACCAAAATTGCAAGGCAGGTAAATCGGTTCCAGCGTTTTCAAATATTTGACACCAAACTAACAAACCGCCATTTACAGATTTTGTCAAATTTATCACATATAATTAATTGAATGATATGTGATGTTATAACCTATACTTTTAAAATGATAAAATTAATATTTTAAAACCGACAGCAGTATGAATAGGCCTACGTTTTATATCACTAGAGAAAAATCAATGGCAAAAATATTAAAATTTGAGTTTATTTCTCAAGAGACTGTAAAATTATGTTATATTGCATATTATATAAAATATAATTGAAATTTAAAAAAATTATATATAATATTTTATTTTAAATTTTTGAATGTATGTTAATAGTTTAATTCATTCTTAGTTCTGCGGAGATATTATTTTGAAAATTTACAACCTCTATTATTTAAAAAACTGAAAAAAAATGCATTTAAAAAGATGAAAGAAATTTGCATATCTGTTCTAGGAACAGTTATTCACCTTTGGGGGGGATCTTAAAAAACGTATTTAAAATATCTAAAAATCCCTCCTCCATCACACCAGCTATATATATATATAGATAGATAGATAGATAGATAGATACTTTGTGATACCTCAAATTAAAGCTCTTTAATCAAAATGAATTTCTGATCTCAGAAAATAAAAATCAGGCAACTCTCAAAATGCCATCTGCTACGCTCAAAAACGTAATTTTGTAAGTTATTTAATAAAAATACGTTTTGTCACTATGAAAATAGTATGTGTTACGAAATTCAATATTTAATGTGCAATGGACATGTTTTATTGTACTCATAACATCAAAACTGGAACAAAAATCATCTAGGTAAGTCTACAATATTTTTTTCGCGTCACCTTTCCTTGATTTTAGAGAATGTCTTTTCATTTACTTAGAATTTTCTAACTAACAATTAAACTAGATATTGTTTCTTATACGAGTTCAACAATATTTTATTAAGGCTGTCAGAACTGGTATATATTTTGCGAGAAAGTTTCATAAGAAGTCAGTTTTCCCTGTGCCATCAACTAAGCTATTTTCACAGTGGGATAACATATTCTAGAAAATAACTTTTAAAATAACATTTTAAAGCGTAACAAAAGAATTTTTATTTTCTTGCCACAGAAATTCGTGATTTTTTAATGGGCTGTAATTTGAGGTATACGGCTTTTAAATAATAGAGACGATAAGATGAACTTAAAAACTCACCCTGTATATGAGATGAATAATATTTTCAGACAAAATTAATAAAAATTATTATTTTGTGTTTCGTTCATGTGGCATTTATTTAAATTTTCAGTTGATGAAAATATAAAGGAAAAGAAAGTAATTATTATTCCTCTAAATATCGTTAAAGAACAAAAAAAGAGATTATAATGTCATAACCGTTCGTAGTTTAAAATCGGTGATAATTCTTGATCACAGTCATTACAGAAATCGACGGAGTAAAAAATATATTTTTGTTCATAAGTGTTATTTGTCAAATATTTTTGTGTTTCTATCGAATTTCTTCGTACTTGAGAAGGTGAAAAACTGAAAGTAGGCTACTAATTCGTGTACTGAAAATAATTAAGTTATATCGAAATGATTTCCCTATTTTGCAATAAAATCTAATAGTTACAATTTCTCTACAAGCATAAAATCAATAAGTTAGTAATAATTAAACATTTTTTAATTTGTTTCAAGTCAGCTCAACCGATTTTGATAAAATTGTACTGAAATATAGAGGAAACGCGTTTGTGGGAAACCGCAAAAAGTAAATATTGCTATTCTTATAACAAACATTACATTAAAATACACGGAAATTAATCTTTCACAGTCTTTAAAAATTCTATAACATCAAATATAAACAGTGCAAACACAGTTAAAAAACTTTCTCTCTTACCCGTTCCCAAAACCAAATAAAACAAAATATTTTTGACATCAATAATGTCAGTTCTGTGATTGTAAGTGAAAAAGTGAAAATGAATCATGAACGGAGTTTTTGGGGAAATATTTATGAATTTAAATAGTTCTTATATTCGCTTCGCTCTTCCTCGGCGTAAATAGTATTTAATTAGAATCAAGCTTATAATGAAAGTGATCTATGTACATTTTTTTAGAATTATTACAGAACCGTAATATGTTTGGGGTCCGTAGGTAAAACCAAGGACCTTTATAATTTTATACGCGTGTCTGTTTGTCTGTAAATTGATACAGACAAAATGATAAACGTTATAGATTTCAAACTTTCCATTTATATTCTTTGTATTGTCTCACATATGGGAAGAAATAGTAATAACAACAACAACAACAAATACCTTGGGGTATAAGGTACAAGATATTGAATTGAAAAAATATTTGGAGATATTATGTGTGGGTTATCAGTTAAAATTAAAGTTATTCTGAATACGAATATGTATGTTCTTTCAACGAGAAAATTAAAACTTTGACGCTAGGTCAAATTTAAATTATCAAATTAAATATATTCCTCTTTAACGTGACCACGGCGTGACCTACAAATCTGAATATTTGGATTTGAAATTAAATTGCAGTGCTAAATCATACATTACGGTTTTTTGTATGACGAGTACGACTTATTTTAACCATACAATGAAAATGCGCAGCGTATAAGTTTTAAAATAAGTGTTTGTGAGATGTGAGACAAACAATTTAATAGCGATTAAAAGATGGATTGTATTTTCATTGATTTCTCTTTATTAGGGTCGGTAAGCAAAATCCTTTTATAATTTCACAAGCTATCTATCTGTAAGTTACAGACAAGAGATAAATCCTATATATTTGAAACGTTAGAAATATTCTTTTTATCGTCCCACATAATTATCCCACATATTAGAATAAGAAAAAATGAACTTAGAGAAGAACTACAGAGTTGAAATATTTTATTTTGAAAATATAATTTGTGGAGAATAAAATAAAGCTATAAGTTATTCTGATATCGAATATGTATGTTTATTTGACGAAAAATTAATATGTTGGCTGAAAGCCGCATAATAGAGTTCGAATTTATAAAAAGTAAGTGTCTCTACATGCCTACGAACCTTAAGTTGTGTGGTTATTGGAGACGCTTGACACTTTTATTATTTTTTTTTTTACTTGACATTTTTCAGACTGCTTTGGATCGTTAATTTTCGCATTTCGATAAAACTTTACTAAATGAGTGAAGTTGATTTTAAGTAATTATGCGTTTCATAACACCTCCACCAGCACTGATGATTTGGGTTTTTATTTACCGATAACAAACCAAACCGGCATTTTTGGTGATGAAATCATTGATCGTTAGAGTCTAAATTTGAGTAATATCTTTTAATCAAAATCGTTAGAACCGATTTTGAGAAAATCGTATTAATATTATTTTTAAGGCCGTTACCCTAAATATAAAAATAAAATAGTCCGGAGATACAGGTAAAATAAGCCCGTATTCGTCATTTGATTAAAATCGTTTCATCCGTTTGTGTTATTAAATACTGTACAGACGACAGACAGACACAATTGTCAAAATGACTTTTTTGACTCACAACGAATACATCCCACGATGATTGTTTGTACTATCACATCACTGTCCCTATACTGTATGTATGTTTGTACTATCACATCACTGTCCCTATACTGCATGTATGTTTGTACTATCACATCACTGTCCCTATACTGCATGCATGTTTGTACTATCACATCACTGTCCCTATACAGCATGCATGTTTGTACTATCACATCACTGTCCCTATACTGCATGTATGTTTGTACTATCACATCACTGTCCCTATACTGCATGTATGTTTGTACTATCACATCACTGTCCCTATACTGCATGTATGTTTGTACTATCACATCACTGTCCCTATACTTTATGTATGTTTGTACTATCACATCACTGTCCCTATATTGTATGTATGTTTGTACTATCACATCACTGTCCCTATACTACATGTATGTTTGTACTATCACATCACTGTCCCTATACGGTATGTATATTTGTTGTAACGATATCTTGATATCAATTAAATTAAACTAAATAAAATCATCAATCATGAAATCTAAAAATAAATAAATTAAATATAACTTGAATAAAATAATAAATATAGAACCATGTTAAGAAACAAATGAAGAGAAAACGGCAGATGCCGCCTGTAATAAAAATTGTACGTGCTAGGCTACAATAACACTAAGATTTCAAGAACCTTGAGGCCAACACGTGTGTACATAACGGAATTCTTAGGGTAGCAGATTTTTTACTAGAAAAAAAAGAGAAATCAAGGGAAAGCAGCATTATAACGGTATCTTAGAAAAACGCAAGTAGAAAGTAGGTCGGCCAATCGGAGACGCTCCAAACTTAAAAAACACAACGGCAGAATTCAAAAAACAACCAGTAGGAATTGCGAAAGTCGTAAGCAGAGAAAGTTGGTAGAAATCGACAAATCAGCGAACAGGGCGCGAAAAACAGTGTTTTAGAGAAGGAACATTAGAAAATAGTTTGTTAGGGGAGTCTTACCAGAGTCGCCACGACGGAAGGTCGCGTACTCAGCAAGAGTACGCTGTGTACAAAAGAATAGTTTTTTTCAGCGAGTAAGGGACAAGAAGTCTCTTAATATTGAAAGGTTTTTGATAAGTTGAAAGTAAAGTTGAATTGAAGTAAAGAAAGTTTGAATTAGTAAAGGAAATTAGATTTGGAGTTTGTGGAGTTCTTAATAAAAAGACAGATTTGGAAAAGGAGTTTAAATTCACCAGAGGAAGGAGGGACCAATCATCGTAGAACAGGCGCTGTAATTTTGGAACGACTACAAGGAAGGAGAGACAGATTTTGGGACGATTTCGAGGAAGGAGAGGCCTATTTTGAAACGGCATCTGGGAAGGAGAGACAACGTTAAATACCAACGAAAAGTGTTTAAGCAGTGTGGTGTTTGTGTTTTTTGTTAATAAAAAAAAAAGATAAATTAAATTCATGTGGAGTGTAAAGTGCTAACTGACCGAGCAAGAAGGACCAGCAGATTTGATAAGTACAAAACAAATTAATTGTTAATTATTAAATTCACCTAGAATTGATTTCACTTTCGATTGAGCCATTCAAAAAACCCAAGACCCGAGATTAAGATTTTGTTGTTTTTTTTTTAAATTAATTGTAAAGAACTGAGCTAGCCGAGATTAAAAAAAAAAGATGATCAATGTTAATAATAATTTAAAGTATTAAATAAATGTGTAAAGAAATATAATAAACAAAAAGGAACTGATAATTTGAAGATTTTAACAAGAGTTAAAATAAAGTAAATTTGTAATTTTAAAAAATTGTCTATGCTAAATAAATTAATTTTAAGGAATGAATGGAGAGTAAATGGTTTTTATAGATAGTAAGTATAAATTTCATGTATATGTTTTATTGCTATAGTAATTTTGTTCCTTTAAAAATTAAAAGAAAGAGATTGTTTCATCCAGGTAAACGGTGTTGTTTATGAGTAATAATCATAAGTTGTTCCTTTTTAGTAGTGTTGCAAATAAATAAGTAAATCTAACATCTTAAATGTTATATTTGGCATTCCAACGTGTGACTTTTAAATAAAATAATTATATATAACAACTTCATTGTTATATTTGGCGTCCAACCGCGGTGGCTCAATTAAAGTGAAACATTAATTGTTAGTAATAAGATTGTTTGTAGAATAAGTAATATAATATTGTTGCAGGAAAATTTGTGTTAGGTTATAGTATAGAATAAAAGTAGAATTGTTTTTTATGCTAACTAGAAGTAGGAAAAGGGTATTGGATTTAAAAATGGCTAATGAAAATGAAATTAATAATCAATTGGGGTTAGAGGCCGAACGTTTTAATCAAGAAGGGAATGAATTAGGAATGTTAGACAACAATAGAGGGCTAGAAATAGAAAATGGCGTAGATTCACGGGCGGGGACAGTAGACAGAAATGTAGGCATAGCAACAACGACGGAAGGACAGTCAGGAGGCGCTAGTATGGCAAGTTTGCAGGCGATGATGATGCAAATGATAGAAAACACCGAGCGAATGAGGGACGAAAACAAGAAAAACGCGGAAGAAAACCGGAAAAACACCAAGGAGATACGCGAAGAAATAAAAAATAGTGTAGCCGCAGTCGAAGAAAAAATAAGTAAGAAAATCGAGGAGCGTTTTGACGGGATAAACAGCCGCGTCGAAAAAATCGAACAATCAGTCGCGGAAATTCGATCGGGCTTCGACGAAAAGCTGAAGAAAACGGAGGAAGTAATCGGCATTCGAATAAGTGGATATCGCGCGGAATCGGAGAATCGCGTAAAAGAGATCGAAAACCGTGGAGTGATCGTGAACGCAAGACTAGAAGAACTCGCGGAAAAAGACGTAGAAATCGGGGAGAAATGCGTAAGAAATTTCGAAAGTAGCAACGAAAAAATCGACGAAGTTGCAAAGAAGACGGCTGAAGTTGCGCAGAAGCTCGTCGATTTAGATAGGAAAATTAAGAATGTACGAAACACAGGTGAAGGCTATATTAACGAACCGGAAGTAAGGAATATCAGTTTTTCAGGGAAGGAGCGTTTTCCGATACAATTTCTTAATATTATGAAAGAAATAAGCGAAAGTACCCTAACGAATAGTATAAATTGGATCGGCAGATATCTTAAAGACGAGGCGTTGATTTGGTGGGAATTGCATCGAAGTAGTGTAAAGGAATTCAGGGAATTTGAGGGACAATTTAGGGAGAAGTATTTTAATGAAATAATTCAGGCTAAGATAAGGGACCATCTAGAGTTCGGAAAATTTCACGGGAGAATGGGCGGTGAAGCTATTTCGTATGTAGAGAACTTAATGCTACAGTGTTCGGAGTTAAGCCCACCTTTAACAGAAGATCAGCTAGTCTATAAGACAGGGAAACATTTTCACCCTAATGTATTAATAGCTGTAATTACAAGGGGAATTAAAAAGAAGCAAGATTTTATTAAATTATTAATGGAATTCGAGCATGCAAAAATCGAGCGGTTTCATGAAAGGGAAAGAACCGATGAAAATAAAAGGGAGTATGATAACAGACAAAACAATTGGGGTAGACCGATGAATGACAGACAGACCCATTGGCGTGACAACAATGACCGAAGACAAGAATGGCGAAGGACAGAAGACAATGCTCAAAGTAACACAGATGGCAGTGAACACGTGTGGGGTAGAAAGTTGGACGATTGTAGGAATGACGTCAACAGGCATGACTCTAAAAGTAAACAAGGCTGCAGGAGAAGGAACGATAATACATAATTAGGAATAAAATAGGAAATACCACATATAAGTTAGGATACGTTAATACAGATAAGGAAAGAGGAGTATTTAATTGTAGGATGTTAAAAAAATATCATAGTTAGGTAATATTAGGCTAAAGTGTAAATAAATACTGGAGAAAATAACAATAGAAAAATGTAAACAAGGAAGGTGAAAGGATTTATGACCCACAACAAATGGTCAGAAATTCCCTGCAAGTAGACAAAAGAAAGTAAGGGTCTATTGTATGGTTATGTGGCCAACCGCAATGGACAAAGGCATTGTTAGAAAAGGTTCTTTTACAAAATTGTAGTTCATAAGTGAACGGGCTAAGATAAAAATTGATTTCTTAGTATTCCAAAGGAAATTAATTTTATCTGGGGACACTGTAACGATATCTTGATATCAATTAAATTAAACTAAATAAAATCATCAATCATGAAATCTAAAAATAAATAAATTAAATATAACTTGAATAAAATAATAAATATAGAACCATGTTAAGAAACAAATGAAGAGAAAACGGCAGATGCCGCCTGTAATAAAAATTGTACGTGCTAGGCTACAATAACACTAAGATTTCAAGAACCTTGAGGCCAACACGTGTGTACATAACGGAATTCTTAGGGTAGCAGAGTTTTTACTAGAAAAAAAAGAGAAATCAAGGGAAAGCAGCATTATAACGGTATCTTAGAAAAACGCAAGTAGAAAGTAGGTCGGCCAATCGGAGACGCTCCAAACTTAAAAAACACAACGGCAGAATTCAAAAAACAACCAGTAGGAATTGCGAAAGTCGTAAGCAGAGAAAGTTGGTAGAAATCGACAAATCAGCGAACAGGGCGCGAAAAACAGTGTTTTAGAGAAGGAACATTAGAAAATAGTTTGTTAGGGGAGTCTTACCAGAGTCGCCACGACGGAAGGTCGCGTACTCAGCAAGAGTACGCTGTGTACAAAAGAATAGTTTTTTTTCAGCGAGTAAGGGACAAGAAGTCTCTTAATATTGAAAGGTTTTTGATAAGTTGAAAGTAAAGTTGAATTGAAGTAAAGAAAGTTTGAATTAGTAAAGGAAATTAGATTTGGAGTTTGTGGAGTTCTTAATAAAAAGACAGATTTGGAAAAGGAGTTTAAATTCACCAGAGGAAGGAGGGACCAATCATCGTAGAACAGGCGCTGTAATTTTGGAACGACTACAAGGAAGGAGAGACAGATTTTGGGACGATTTCGAGGAAGGAGAGGCCTATTTTGGAACGGCATCTGGGAAGGAGAGACAACGTTAAATACCAACGAAAAGTGTTTAAGCAGTGTGGTGTTTGTGTTTTTTGTTAATAAAAAAAAAAGATAAATTAAATTCATGTGGAGTGTAAAGTGCTAACTGACCGAGCAAGAAGGACCAGCAGATTTGATAAGTACAAAACCAATTAATTGTTAATTATTAAATTCACCTAGAATTGATTTCACTTTCGATTGAGCCATTCAAAAAACCCAAGACCCGAGATTAAGATTTTGTTGTTTTTTTTTAAAATTAATTGTAAAGAACTGAGCTAGCCGAGATTAAAAAAAAAAGATGATCAATGTTAATAATAATTTAAAGTATTAAATAAATGTGTAAAGAAATATAATAAACAAAAAGGAACTGATAATTTGAAGATTTTAACAAGAGTTAAAATAAAGTAAATTTGTAATTTTAAAAAATTGTCTATGCTAAATAAATTAATTTTAAGGAATGAATGGAGAGTAAATGGTTTTTATAGATAGTAAGTATAAATTTCATGTATATGTTTTATTGCTATAGTAATTTTGTTCCTTTAAAAATTAAAAGAAAGAGATTGTTTCATCCAGGTAAACGGTGTTGTTTATGAGTAATAATCATAAGTTGTTCCTTTTTAGTAGTGTTGCAAATAAATAAGTAAATCTAACATCTTAAATGTTATATTTGGCATTCCAACGTGTGACTTTTAAATAAAATAATTATATATAACAACTTCATTGTTATATTGTACTATCACATCACTGTCCCTATACTGCATGCATGTTTGTACTATCACATCACTGTCCCTATACTGCATGCATGTTTGTACTATCATATCACTGTCCCTATACTGCATGTAAATGAATAACTTTCTTTATTAATTGTTACTTTTCAGTTTAGTTTTGTTGTGAAAGTAGTTGTACAACATTCTTTTTATATTTATTTCAGGACAAGGAAGTGATTTATGCGAACAACGTGGAAGTCCTATTCACGGTGTGACGCACTTAAAATTACGTCGGCCTAGTGGCATAGCTGTTGTGTATACTTGTGAACCAGGTTATACTCTAACTGGCGCCGCTCTGGCTGTATGTGTACATGGCGTATGGACTCATCCATTGCCTTCATGTAACAGAATCAACACGCCAGGTAAGACAGTAGAGTTGAATTATTGACAATCGTGTTTAGCCTCCAAAATGAAAATCCGTTACTTTTTTTTATCATTAAAATATATTTCTACTACATGTTTATACTATTATTAAATAGGGAATGCGCTTGAACGAAGGCTCCCTTCACTCACAGAATCGCAGATGATTAGGGTGTCCGGTGACCTACCCCCAAGCTACCTGTATGAGTCATCTACTGGGCCTCACTTTATAAAACTTTAATTTGTTTTATTTGACATTTGAAAATAAATTCTACAATATATATTTAATCTACACGTAATAACAACAAAAAATTAGATCTAAATGTTACAATATTTAAATAGTACTAAATGTTTATTTAATGTATACCTTATCACAATGTTTATAAATAGAAATGTATGTATATATATATATATATATATATATATATATATATATTAATATTTGTTATATTTTCATTATTAGTAGGGAATTTTTTGCTATCTACAACATTATTTTCTTTATTACCGTTGCTTAGAAGAGCAAATGTAAAATTTACAAAAAATAAATTGTGGAAATGTCAATATTACAGTTTTAATACATATTTATTCATACACAGTTATCACAATGTAAATAATAAAGTACACATTATGTTTTATACTATGTATTATTATAGTGTGCTTCCTTTTTCAATTAAAATCGAAAAGTACAAATTTTTTGATAATGATATACGATAGTGTTGTTTATTCACACTTATTAGTTCTGTTATCATACTGTCCTACATTTTGTAGTAAACATTGTTGATTTTGTACTCTATTTAAGCAAATTATACATTGTTTGGTCTCATTTTTCTTTTAATGAAATGTAGAATAAAAATATATTACAATTTTTATTTTAAAATTTGAAACTAAATAAATGAAAGTCTTATCAAGTGAAGCACAGTAGGTAACTCATGTGGGTGGCCCACGGCAGGTACCGGCCAGACCTAATACTCTGCGCGCCTGTGTGATGGCGCGTGCGTTAGAGTGGGGCGACCCTTGGTTCAGCCGCATTCCTCGTTTGATAATTGTATAGCTCCATTGATCATAAAATACTGAAAATGCTTGATCAATTCCTAACGAATAAAAATGAAATAATAATGCTGTACAATAAATCTTTGAAAAGTTTTATAAATTACATAAATAGTTCTTGTAAATACAATTATACACAACAATATTAATTAAGCCAACAAATAAAGTAATAGTACAGTTACTGCACACTAGAACACAACACTTGATGGCAGAAATAATTTAAGTTAAATCCTTTACGGTTGGATTGTTCCTTCTGTTGTGGTTCTGATTTACCACTCATAGGGAATGCAGTAGTTTTAAATATTATAATGTTCCCATCGATTTAATAACTTCAGAATGTTGAATATCCTAACTGAAAAATAAAACTGTAGGTCTTAGTGGCTGGTGTCGTTAAATTTGTAACTATCCTAAAGTTATATACAGCGTGTATTTTTTAACTGGACTATCATTGAAACTCTGAAACTATAAGACATACAAAAACTTCAAATAAGGGCTCTTACCTACTGTTAAAATGGTTTCATTTTTAAATTTTAACACCATTTTCCAGTATGGCAATTAACTTTAAAATTTCTTACTGACACGTGAATTGTGATGTTAAACGCGATTTTAAGACTCTTTCTGCATATTCTTATTGGTTTACGATATTTAATTGCCGAAAGTTCCGTTTAAAATACAAGAGAATAAAAACTAATTTCATAATACTTATGTTTTAATTTCGGTTGTATTAAATTTGAGAAAATTAATATTCAAAATGTCAAAATGGCGGCCATCATAAAATTATTTTCTCTCCATATTTCGTGTACTATTCAAGTACACTAATTTATAACTTACTAAATGAGATAAAAAATTGCAGATTTAAATTCTCCATATAATCATACAAATCCTACCTCTGTTCGTTAAAAAATAACAAAGTTATTATAATAAATATAATTTCCAAATTCCACTTTACAAAAATATGTCGTCAGGTTCGTGTCACTGACGCGAGCTTAGCAAGTGGAGGTTGCTTTGTGCGTAATGGTTCATTGCCTGCCAGAAAGAAGATACTAACACAAGAGAAATCGAGTGGAAACTATTTAATATATACATCTATAAAAGGTCCATTAGGTTAGGATAGGTTAGATTAGGTTAGGTTAGGTTAGGTTAGGTTAGGTTAGGTTAGGTTAGGTTGGGTTAGGTTTGGTTAGGTTAGGTTAGGTTAGGTTAGGTTAGGTTAGGTTAGGATAGGTTAGGTTAGGTTAGGTTAAGTTAGGTTAGGTTAGGTTAGGTTAGGTTAGGTTAGGTTAGGTTGGGTTAGGTTTGGTTAGGTTAGGTTAGGTTAGGTTAGGTTGGGTTAGGTTTGGTTAGGTTAGGTTAGGTTAGGTTAGGTTAGGTTAGGTTAGGATAGGTTAGGTTAGTTAAGGTTAGGTTAGGTGGTACAGTTGTTTGGTCATAACCATCGTACAGACGAAATGGCAAAAGCAATTAATCCAATTCGATTTACATCTCAATCAAACAAAAAATACAAAATGAATAATAAACGATAAATAACTTATATTGGCATATAAAAATTTATACCTGTCCCAACGAGTTTTCTTTTATTATTTTGAAAAGATAAAAGAAACGATATTTCAACGTATCAAATCGATATTAGAATAAATTACACGGTTAAAATGATAATATGATAGAATTACGTTGTCATAATATTTTATGTTATCACATTGGCAACATGTTTTAATCAGAGCGTTGTTGAATTTACATCAGTCAATGGCTTTAAGACTAATTGTCCCTTTCAAAACTTGTTCTGCCATGTCATAAATGTTAATAGGTTTTGTGATCACCTTTTATTTCTGTATATTAGCAACTCGTTTGTGCACACTGTTAGTACCTGTAATCAGATAAAATAAGCTGTTTAAGAATTTTAAGCGATTTTTAACCCTGATTTATGTCAAATTCATTTTTAATGATTCATTCATTCTTGTTGTTATTACTATTGTACTATTTAGAACTTTTTTTTCAATCTGAATTCAATTCTGCTAATTTTATTACTATGAACTTTCACAAAGATAACGTTATGTGATCAAAAATCGATACCGTTTTGAAGTACCCAAGGTAAAAAGGTTATTTATTTAATCGTGTTTGTCTGTCTACCGGTTGCAGTCTGTACAGTGTCATAAATTTTAAACGAATAGACAAATTTTGATTAAATTTGTACTAAGGGTATATTTTGGTCGCATCTCAAAAAGTTATTTTAAAAATCTAAATAAATATAGAAGTGTACCTTCTTTCATAAAACAAAAACACAAAACTCTTATTTTCTAAAAATCAACAGCCGATTTATTAATAAATATTGAGCTTTACTTGTGAGATAATATTAGATAAAAAGAAACTCTAACAGAAGATCTCACAAAAATTACGTGTTTTTACTCAAACGCGTTTCACTGACAAAGTCGCCATCCTCTGTGATACTTGAGCTACAATAATAAAACTATAACTTAACTCAGTTAACTCAATATAGCAATTTTTATTTTTTTTATGCGATTTATTACAGAGGCTTGCTTGTATCGTGAACACTGGAGCTATCGCAAATAGCTACCTTAGATGTTGTCCTAGAGCTTCTTCCTCTGGACATTTTCATTACGGCAGAAGCAGGCAAATCTGGTTATACATTAACTGTTGCAGGTGACTAGAGGGATGGCCTGCCCAGAACCGGACATAGCACCCTTACTAGGTCAACTCTAGATGTCTCTGTGCTGAATATGATCTCAAATGTCATGGGTGCAGAGTGCGTCTTTAAGAGGACTCTTTCGGTTAGTTTTCGCTCTCGTGAAAAGTGAAAGAAAAGGATAACTCAAATTTAAGTCGAGACAACCTTGTCTGGTACACGGACGGGTCCATCAATGATGGAAAGTCTGGGTATGGAGTATATAGTGCATCTTCTAGAACTGCTCTCAGCATGTCTAAGAGCGTACAGGACTATTCTACACTATTCTGGCCTGTGTTAACTTAGGAATAACTCAGCCTTATATCGACAAATTCGTAATGATTCTACCGGCAGTCTCTGCCTTTTGACTAAAATCAAATGTCTTCTAAGTTGGTATGGGAGTGACATCAGGTTCTTAATACACTATCGTGCCACAACTCTGTAGACCTAAACTGTGTAAATGTTGGCAGCGAATATTTTTTAGATATATGTTTGATAAGAGTTAGTGTAAAGTTTGGGCACCCATAACGGTTGACAGACAAAGTACTTAATCAAGCATATTTCATACATTGATTTGGCGTTTTACAAAATCCCAGATACTCTTCAGACATAGTTTGGAATATCGGTTTTATCATGGCTTTCAGGTTAGGTTATGTTGGGTTCATTTACTTCAGTAAATTATTTAGCACACACACACACACACACACCATATTTTCTCCATTTCATTTTTTTAATTTTGTAATTAAATAGTTTTCTGAAGAAATCTGTTCATTTAATACTTTGGCTGTAGATCCGTAGGCACCTTACATAACGCCTAGGTATTGTACAGATTTGGCAAGGCAAAGTAAGAAATATCTAATAAAGATAGTAGTTACTTTTTTTCATACTTTGTCAAAATTGCTTAGGTATTTGTATAGAATACCTGGATTTTATACCTTGCTGTCAACTTATATATTATACTTACATACTTATATATTTTATTTGGTGTTAAATTTTCTTCAAATTCAATACAAAAATTGAATTTTATAATTCATAAAAGCTCTTTTCAAAAAAGAATTGTTAATTTGATTTCTCCTTAAATGCTTACCTTTTAATAGATAAATTCCATTAGTTCAAAATCAATTCCTGGTAGGTGTGACTGTATAATAGAAGACTCCTACACAACATAAACAGCTGTGAGATATGATAAGCAAAGCCGGATGACAGAGGTGTTTTAGTGGGAAGTTAAAACTGAATAACATTGTTAGACGTTGAACTGACCATGTCTAACTTGGTAAGGAACTGTTTAGATTAGATATCATCAGTGAAGATCCTTTTTTTAAAATTTAGTTCCTCTTTAAAATATGTTGTTTATTACGTATTTAAATACTCATAAGGGTGGGTGGTTAGCACTGTTAACTATTGAAACTTTAGTGAATAAGCAGTAGGTTCACTTAAAAAAAAATTAAGATTTATCTGTTATGTAGTTAAATTAATCATGTTTTGGTAACATTCCATTTGACATTTGGAAGATTACGGCGCGAATGAAACAAGTTCTGTAGTTTGTCCGGCAGGCGAAACACTCACTATAATGCACCCTCGCGAACCTTGTAACTCAACCTTAGCTACTGAACACTGCACTACCTGATTGTAACTTTTAACACTTCTAATTTGATCTTAATTAGCAAATTATGTATACAATCTTTACTGAATGTCGAAAAATGAGTCCAAACATAATATAATTTTAATGTAACATATAGAAATATATCAGCGTGTATATTTTTATAACACCATCAATATATTCAGCACGGTTTAATGTCCTTAAGTTTGATGGCTTCTAACTCAAGAGTTTTCCTGGGCCCTTCAGTTGTTTACTATTCTGAACCAGTCTCCAATGACCCAGTCTCCAACCCCAGAGTAAATTCTTATATTCCGCACATGGTATTGGACACATGACATGAATCCAATAGGTCCACAGTACTTGTCCTGTTATCTACATTGCTAGGCAGCAGGCTATACAGAGTGTTTCTGATGTGTTGTGTTTTAGTAATTCAATGGATTTCGATCAATATCAGTAAGTTATTCATAGTGACTATTTTAAGAAAGTAGTAACTTTCTGTTATAATATTATTTGTGAGTAAATCTTACAAACACGGGAAGTTTTGGGAAGTTATTGTGGCGTCTTTGATTTATTATACATACTTTGATTTAGATTTGAGAGGGTGATCAATGCTTGTAAAGTTCCTTAGAGAACCGTTCGTCGAACCAGCTTAGAAACAATGTAGGTAGTCTTAGGTGAAGATGGTTATTCTAATCAACTTGATACTTCCATAGTTGTAATCGAAGAAGAAGAGGTTGCTACTGTTGATAAAACCCTAACCATCAACCGAATACCGAGAAATAATCGTGTCACAAAACAATCATCCTGTAACACATCTAGATTATTTTAGAAATCATCTTCGCATAACTTGGGATATTTATAATTACACTACTATTTTAGACTTTATGGTTGTACATAAAAAGCGCTGCAAGACGTAATTAATAATGGACTCTTCTTTGTACCAAGTTCTGGGAAAAAACTCAATGATGAAGAAACAAGATAATGGGTGGTCATGGTTCTCTATCATACCGTGTAATACAAGCTGATACTTTAAATTTAACGACCTAAGTTGGTGCCTTGGACCTTATAAGAAATGTTAAATTGCATTGATAGCTCAAGAGGCCTCAGTATACATAATATACAGTAGGATTCGATAAAAACAGTTATCACACAAGTTTTGTCATCACTTTCTATAAGTTAGAAAGGTCCTAACGACTTTACTAACTTGCTTCTTTCGTGTCAGTATTTCGGCTTACTATATGAATATTAGGCCTACATTTTCTTTGTAGGTTAGTGTTAAAAATTATATTATTTACGATAACTTCGCTATTTGTCATTGAATAGATATAGGGTTGGTACATGCTGAATATCCGTCCATCCGTATTTTTATTGTAATATTTTGAATAACACACGAGATATGGACTTAAAACTGTTTAAAATGGTGAAGGTCCCATCTATGTAAAAATTCGTTTAAAGGGTACAAAATGGATTATTTAAAATACGTAGCACAGCTGATACAAGAATTTCAGTGTCGGTACAATATAATTTTCTTATAATTTTTTATAATAATATAGGATAATAATATCCTTCTTGAAATGGTAATCAATTATTTTGATATATACACTCGCGTTCTCGAAATCAGTTTTGATTATTTTAATGAAAATACGTTTTATTTACGGGAACAAGAAATCCATTGATGGCGGTAACATTTTTAGGAAATTTCGTTTAAGGTCAATAAAGGAGAACCAAAATTTTTTTTCCCCATTTAAAATATAAATAGCACAGCTCGTGGAAGATTTTCAGTGTTGGTAAAAGAATCAGCTGTAATAATTAAGTATAATGTATGTCTACATGCATTAACAGATAAAACAATTTGTATCTTTGAGAAAAGAAATATAGTAATTAAGACACAGATGAGTTTTTACAGAAATGGCCACTAGTAAGCTGTTATGTTTATCCCTTTTTTATAAGTTATTATTTTTTAAAATAATGTATAATTATTAATTAAGTGTTTCAAATCCTTTTTTTAATCTGTAATCTAAAACTAGAAAGTTACTTTTTTTTTTAATTCAGAAATTTTAACAGCAAAAAGGATCATACAATACTCTAACTAAATTGTTGCCTATTTTAGTCTAAAAACTATATAAACAAACCACAAACTAAATATCGTTATTCCACCTCTATCTGACTAAGGTTTGTTGGTTTTAAAAGTTTTTTAATATGCGCAGTCGTTGGGTGTTTGCGATTATAGTATTTCCTTAATTATTAATTAAGCTTTCTAACGGTAAACCAGTTGGTTATTATTTGGAAACAGTTATATAATTAACGTAGGCTGTATGATTTGTTTGAGGTTAAACATAATTTACAAAATATGATAACTTTCCTTTGATAACATTCGTTTTTTCCATCGTTCTCGAAAAAAAACTCTCTAAAGAAAACTAAATATAATTTTGGTTTTGATGTAGAGTGGAATTTTGGGATGAGAAATAAACTATAACTCAAATTTTATCGCGTTTTTTCATTGCGAAGCTTTGGAATTTTTTTTTTTTTTTTGCTGTATTTATACATATGTGAGACATAGTATATTTCATAACTCCTACCGAAAGTGACCTTTTCCGGTGCGCGGAAATTCCATCAAGCACCGGAAAAATACTATCGGTACGAGTTATGTATGATACTTTTCATCATGGTGCAAACAAAACATACGTACAATATACCTAAGCAAGAACTTTTAATTTGATAACCAACAAACTGTCGTCTCAGTATTGCAAGAGTTTTTTTTTGGAAAATTAGACAACTAATCATCGGAAATCTAATCCAGAAAATAAATGGTTTCAGGTCTGTTAATTCATTAGACAAATAAAGCAATACATTTTTTCTCTTACTTATTTTGGTTTATCATTTTCAACTCTGCACCACTCAGAAAACTTTCTATAATCCTCTTCATATATATCGCGAGATGTCTCTGGTAGTTGGTTTAGGATATGTCTGAAGCTTTTTTCAATAATTTATCTGGTATGTTAGAAACATTTGCAGCTGTTATTTTCAAACACGTAAATACAACAGTAAAAATGGTTATTTGTTTCGATAATTTTATTGTTAATTATTTAAGATCAGCTAATTTCAAACCCACAAATGCATTAGAAAGATACATTAGTCCTCCCGGTGGGCAAACAACAAATGAATTAGTGTAATTGAAATCAGCTGATCATTTTTCCCTTGGTCTAAATTTGAAATTGGAAAACGATCACTTTCGTTGATCTCAGCTGTTATCGAAAACAGCTGTTTTCGTTGCAGTATGATGAAAAATAATTTTCAATTCAATAATATGATAAATTAATGTGAAAAAGTCATTTAAATTCATTCAACATTAACTTTCATAATAGCTTCAGAGAAAATTTTGTTGCCTCATTCCTATATAGGAACGAGGCAACGAAATTTCACGACAAGGTCAATATTAAAATAAGATATTTACCAAAACTAGTTTTACACACATATTAGTCAAATAAATTATACATGCACGAGAATTTCAGAGGTTGGGATTAGATATTTTATTCAGAAGTCATTTAAAAATTAGTTCCTGTTCAAATATGATTTCATCGTCCCATTATGGTATCAGATTAGAATAGATTCTCTCAACACTCCCAGAAGAAGGTTTTACAAAACTACACAAGTTATATTAAACACGGTGTCACGCTTAGCTATCACGCTTAGCTATCACGCTTAGCTATCACGCTCTTGTTACGATTAGAAATGGAGCTTACATTATACGGGACAGTTGCCAAGTTGTTTTATGGGTTCATTGTCACGTCACTCAATACGTTATAAATCGTAAAAAATAAGAAAACCCAGCCATGATTGTGAATTTCTTACGTTGTTATCATGTAGTTTGAAAGATTACAAGACATAAAGAGGGTGAGACAACACAATTATGAAACTCCTGTTACGAAACTTTGGTATATTTTATTTAAGTTAATCTCTAACATACACTTTTTCACTTACTGATACATATATATATATATATATATATATATATATATATATATATATATATATATAATCAAGTACCAATCAGTATTCAAATTTAAATAGGTGGGAGATTAAGATCTAAACTGGAAATTTTGATTTTTTTTTCAACTAATTTCGAACTAAATTCTTCTTTTTTTTCTACTACCATGTGACACATTGATAAGTGTATAGATTATCTTTTATAACTCAGCCACCATCGGGTTCTCTGAAATTATAAGATTTTCAGAAACCTTCAAATTAGGGCCCTTGCCTACTTTTTCCTCTGTAATAAAATGGTATATTTTTACATTTTAAAATGTTACCATCATTTTCCAATATGACGACTAATTTTAAAATTTTCTATACAAGTTCCCATTTTTATGTTTAAATTGAATTTTAAACGAGATTTTAAGACTTTTTATCCTTAGATATTTTCCTATATTCTTACTAGTTTACGAGATAATGCCAGAAATTTCGCCAAAGTTACGTTTAAAATACATGGGAATAAGAACCAATTTCTTAATACTATTGTTTTAATTTCGTTATGTTTGTAGTATTTTTAATTAATACTGTTAAATTTACGGTTTTATTACAGACATAAATAGTAAATGTTGTATTTTATTGAATGATAAACTATTATTTTAACATTTATTATCTTAACAGTTAAATGAATTATTCAATCCTTATGAAAATAGCTCAGAAATATTAGTCTTAAAGCTGATGTTCTAAATTTTATGAAAATATTTTACGCCCATTTTGAGATACTGTAACTTGTACGAATGCATCCATTCTTTATATCCTCTTTATAAAAATTGACTAATAGTATATTGAGAAGATGGCGGCCGAAATCGTTTGATAAAATTTGAAAAACATTATTTTTAGTTTTGGACATGTTGTAGCTACCCCAAATATTTTATATATATAAAAAATATAAATCGACCGAGAGATATGTAAAAAACGTACTCACATACCAAATTCGATCAAAATTGGTTCATGAAGACGACAGACAGATTTACTTTTTTTACTAAAATCTGATAATTTCACGCAAAAACTCATACTTTGATGTTTTATTCGTCACTTGGAAAGTCAAATTATAATCGCTGTTCTTTGTTGTGTATTAGTGCTATTTCCCCCTTTTACTGACAACCAATTCAAGCAATATACAACGATTTTATACATACAAACTGAAAAATAAGTAAAAACAAGTGTCGAACTTTTTCTCATAAGGTTTTATTGAGACCATTGCAAAATCTAATGTTTGTACTTTATTCGATGAAAAATAACAACTTGCAACTAGAATTAAAATCTGAAAATAAATCGGCTAACAAACGTGACGACCGATTTAACTATCACTTTTGAAAACAATGTTTTCAACTAATCTTGTAAAAATCCGATAAAATATTGCTACAGCGAAATACATATTACATACAGTTATACATATTATAAAAATAGAAATTAAATAAAATCGTGTTTTAAAGCGTTGAAGAGAAGGTATGCGAATTTACAAAACATAGACTAGATTAAATAAACGGTTTCCTGTTACAGTAGTTTAAAGCATACACACACTGACAACTCGGTCAATTAACTGACGTCATATAAAACTCAACCTCTCTTTCCCTTTCACACTCTCTCCGTATGGGTTTGGATATTTTTATTTCATTGTTGTCTACATTTTCATGATCAGGTAACTTGAAACAGTGTAGTTTATTTATAGTTTTACCCATTTCTTCGCTTTTTAAGGAATCAGACTTTTTGGGTATTCCTCAACATAATTTTCTATATGGTAAAGACGGTCATCCAAGCAGATGTTTTAATAAAACCTGGTCTTGTAAAGAATCGGAGAATGCGTCTGCTTTGTCCTTGTAGGCCAGACCTTGTATTGTTGATAGTTTTCGGGTTGAGGAATTGGTGGTTTTAACTTCCAGAAGGACCTTTTTTGAGTTACCTTAGACAGACACTCTACCATTCCTTTAGATAGTGTGATTCTGGTAGATGTTTTACTAAAAGTATTCAGACGTTAATCTGTTTGACAGAGAGGGCTGGGGTGAAGTTTCATGTTTGTTCTTCTTCTGTGGCGCTACAACCGATGTAAAGACAAAGCCTTCCATATCATCAAATGTCTTGTTTTGCGTTGCTGCTTTCCAGTTTCTCTCAGACCTAAAATGGAAAACCTGTCTATCGCCACACAATCCTGCCAATCTTAACTTGGGTCTACCATTTTTATTCCTTGACAAATATCTAGTTTTCCAAATGTATTTTTGGGTCTGGTCAGTTTGGATTATTACTACAGGACCTGGTCATCTTAGACGGCATATATTAATATATCTGTCCTCATCTACATCTCTGTAAATCTCAGAAAGCTTTGAATTTGTTCGTTGTCTCCATAAATTGTCCTCACATACCGTAACAAACAAATTGTACAGATTATCTTAACGAAAATTAATTTAACAATCATTAATTAGATTCCCTTAGTTGGCTTAGCAATCTCCGGGGACCTAGTTTGTCTATACAATATCTATACCTTTTTTTCATGTTGTCTTGGGTTAGATTTATTTTTTTCATATTTCCTTGTACTTCTCTCTAGACCAACTCTTGTTCTTTTCCGACACTGACGCTATTAAAGTTTTCAAGGAATAGGAGTATGTTTTTCCTTCCTTCTTTTATATTGCGTTGATGAGCAAGAAGTTTTTCGCCTTTAGACAAAAAGTCACAATGTAAGCCATTGTAGATAGACACCACTAAAACCAAAGTAACGTATTAGAACACCCCTTCATAATCCAATTTAACATAAATTATAGTGCTTTAATCTTTTATAATTAAATTAAAAACACTTTTCAAGTTTGGCAAGGGTGGAAGAGGAGGGATTTAAAGTCATGCGACGGCGATATCAACTATTTTTCCAGTCGAACTCGACACCTCATTAAACAGGCTGTGAAATCGTATCAACATCGTACTCTTGTTTTGCGCCAATGATAAGAATCTAGACTCCGAGAACTGCACTTTGTATTTCTTATCTGTAGAAAAACATGACTTAAGTGATGCTTAAGCCTTCCCGCCAATACACGACTTTTGCATTATTCAGTAAACACAGGTGTCAAGGCACTGAGTAATTAGAACTTCAACACACTGAGTTGGCAAGGTGTTCAATCCTTCTTTTTTTTACGTCTGCAAAACGGGCGTTCGTGTAGTTCAAGAATTACGATAGCAAATGTTATCTATTCAGCTACGTAACACGACAGAGAATAATAAGAATTTGTGTTTAAGACTCCAAAAAACATTAAAATAGTAAAACAAATTGGGTAAATAATATCCGTAAAGCTTTCACGTAAAGAATCCTAGGACACGAAAAACAAAAAACAAATTTCTACCACCTTTCATTACCCATGGTCAGACTAGAAGATTTTAACAAAGTCAAACAAGTGCTTATTATTTACTAAAGAAAATAGTAAGCCTACAATATAAATGTAATACCTTAAGTAGTTGAAAAATGAAATTTGAGATTTGTGTTTCGACTAATAATAAACTAATTGACTCTCTTCATTGATTATAGAATCAGATGGTTACATGCCGAGTTTACAACAGTTCTCTGTTGGTGCCTAACTGTGCCAACTGTATCTAATTCATGACTTCGATTCCCAACTCCACCTTAGTCGTCCGAGTATCCCCCTATTCTCACTTAGATCTAGTGATAGTTTACCCGATCGTTTCTCTATAAAAATAACGTTCCTACTCCATTCCACATTTACTTAACAACCCTGGCAATGTTCAGAGAACGGTATAAATTATGAAATGCCTTTTAGTGAAGCTTTTGCCATTCTCCGTCTTTCTTAGAGCCAAAATGTGGCTTTATAATTTTATTTCCTTAAACTCGTAGTCTACGTTCTGTCTTCAAAGTAATCTCGTTACAGTAGGTCCGAAGAAAGAAGTTGGAAAGACAAAAGAATAATAATTGGAATTTCCAGCTTCGTGGATATGATTTTGATCTACCAATATTAACTCAAGATTATAAATTTCTTACTTTTCATAGCGAAACCTTGATTACTTAGTACTTAGTTTTTGTCTATAGTTACTTCTAAACCAACCTCTTTGCGTGCTCTTAATAAAATTTCTGTATTTTTTAAAAACATATTAATGTCATTTTCTGCTATATCGGCGTCATCGACATAAGTCAAAAGTAGATGATTGCCGTTCAATAAACTAAGATTTAATTCCTTAACTTTCCTGAAGAATTTCCAAATAAAAATTAGGTTTTTCTTTTCTTAATGTTGGTCACTACCACAAATACATGACCTTCTTGTTATGTAAGGAATGGTTTAAATCACTACCTAACCTAACCTAAACTATCCTAACCTAACCAAATTTTTGAAAACATGTTTGAAGATAGACGGTACTACTACATGAGGGATCAATTTCAACGTTGAATATGAGGTGAAAACACACTAATGTCTCATTCAAGGGAATGTACCGTACCAACTTACCTCCATAAACTCTTTTGTTTTGGGTAGTGAGAATTTAATTTTCTTTACGTCATTTCTTTTCTCACAGAGACGTTTAAAATGAGGTATAAGTGTCATTTGAAATTTTTTTAGCAATCACCTTCCCCAGCACTCCAAAATTAAAATAATCTAACCATTTTTTTTCTTTTTTTAGTTTGCCGCTTTCACCTAAAGAGATTGCTGCAAACACAATTCAAATATCTGAAATATTTAAAACAACAAGTGTGGTGGTAAGATTCTTTTTAACCACTCTGTATAAAAATTACCATTTTTTTTACATTAAAACGTAATAACGCACCGAGATGTTGACGACCATAATATCCTTATCTCCATGAATAATTGCTAAAAGAAAAATTAATTATTAATTTCAATTCTAGTTTTGAAAATAAATTTTCATCATACTGCACCGAAAGCAGCTGTTTTCGATAACAGCTTAGAGCAACGAAAGTGATCGTTTCCCAATCTCAAATTTAGAGCAAACAATCAGCTGACTTTTCATTGCTTTAATTTAGTTTCGTGTTTGCCCATCCGGACCACTACTGTTTCTTTCCAAATGCATTTGTGCGTTGGAAATTAGCTGATCTTAAATAATTGACGATAGAATTGTCAAGACAAATAGCCAAATTTTACTGTTGTATTTATGTGTTTTTAAAAATAATTGCTGCAAATGTTTCTAACATACCAGATAAGTTATTGAAAAAGACTTCAGACATATCACTAAACCTACTACCAGAGAAATCTTGCGATGGATATGAAGAGGAATAAAGTAAAATGCTTCCAAACGAAAGAATCAATGTTACCAATCATCTAAATTATACCATAAGCGTCAATCTAAACTATTAAATTGTAGGTTTTTTTATGTTTTTTAACTTTGTAACTCATTTATGTTTGTTGATATAATTTTGTTTGTAATAAAAGTTAAAACTGTTAATTAAAAGTTTATATTATGAGAAATGTACTAGTTTTTATTTTGCTTAGGCCTATTGTGTGTTTCGTCCAACATGGTGAAAAGTATCGTTCATAACTTATATAAAAAGTACTTTCCCGGTGCTTCATAGTTACAATACAATCACGCACAGAAAAGGGTCACTTTCGGTACTAGTAATGAACAATACTAATCATCAATTTTTTGTTGGCATGTATTTAAATATAAATTGGTGATAGTTTTATAGTTGTATATAACTGCTTAACTGAAATTTTAACCAGTCTGTCATGGTTGATTGTTAATTGTGTAATTTTGTACCATCCAATAGCATTTACTAACACTTAATATTTTTTATTATTACGAATATCAATTTTCTAGTCATAGTAAGGAACTATAGACTTTTTCTCTAGTCTTCTTATTGTTAATGAATTCTAAGTTTCAGTTCAAGGTCCAATATTTTTTTTATTTTGAGTGAAATTTCGATTATTATTATTTTTTTTTAAGGGATTTGGGGTTAATAAAATTACATTAAGAATTGCAATCATTATTTTTAACATAATTTTTATAATATTAACTAATTATTGCAAAACTATCCGTTGGAACGAATAACCAAATTGTTTATAATAACGCTAAAACAACAATGAATTTAAACAAAACGGAGGGAATATTGGTTTTCAAATATGCCAAATTGTTTCATTAAACAATATGATAGGTAAAAATGTCTCGAGCATGATACAATAACTTAATACATAATAATTACAACAAACCACACACAGTTCATCCAACATAATAACACTAAATCATTAATTCTAACAACTATTCTAAGTAGTTCTACTTGGACTGTAGTTCTTATATCGACCACTAGATGATCTATATGCTTCGAATACCTGGTATTAAACAACGTCAGTTGTTGAAGATTTATATCTTTATTTAGAAAATATCAACATCAGTTTCTCTTCATATTTAAAGCCACTGCCACATATATTAGACAAACAGTGCCGGAGGCAGTAACACTCCCACGTGTCACGGAGTTTATAGTTTTGCATAATACTTCCTTGCGTCGCCTTTCATCGTGCAAAACGTTGTAATTTCTTTCATGATAAATTATCGACGTCTTATTTTACGGTGCATCTTACAAAGACATTAATAATCGTATAGAAGAAGAACAAAGAGGAAATAAAGTTTTATGACTGAAATATGTTAATTGGATGAAATCACTCGTAGGTGAGAATTTATTTTGAAAATTCGCATCTCGCGTATAGTATGGCGAATGAAAGTAAATCAGTGGTGAGAAATCAAGCGTAATATTACATGTATATGAACACAATTATTGCGGAACAACTGTTATTAGAATGGAAGTTATTAGCGACATTACTAGATTAGGTCAATAATTTATTTGTAAGGTTCTTATGTAAAACCAAGCTTTATAATTTCACCCGCACCTCTGTAAGTCGAAACACAGACAAGACGATAATCCTTTGTCAAATTTTGCATTTTTAGTCTTTTTACTGTCGTCCCACATATAGAAAAATTACAGCTGTAAAAAAAAAGGTTGGGGTAATTAGGGTTAGGTTAGGTTTTTTAAAAATATTATGTATAGGGTATCAAATAAAACTATAAGTTATTCTGATTAAGAATATGTACGTTTATTTGAAGAAAAATTAATATCTTTGCGTTAGGCCAAACTTAAAGTGACAGATATCATCCCCTTACAAATCTGAACCAAAAAAAAATATTTGAATTTTAAATTAAATTTCAGCACGAAATCATGTCATAGTTTTTGAATGACGAATAAAATATAATTTATCCACACAATGAGAAATGCATAAGTTTTGAAAGGAGATTTTTGTGACATTTGACACGAACAATTTAATTACCATTAAAAGATGGATTCCATTTTTATTGATTTCTCTTTATTAGAGTCCGTACGTAAAACCAATAAAAGTGTCTGTGTGTCTGTAAGTAGAATTCAGTGCGTATATAAATCAAATATAATTAAACTTTGCATTTATATTCTTTGTATTATCCCACATATAGGAAAAATATATCGGTAACAAAAATGACCGTGGATTAATTAATGGACAAAACTATCGAGTTGAAAAATTGTATTTATGGAAATGTTATGTGAGGTATCAAATCAATTTAGAAATCATTCTGATTACGAATAAGTGTAAGACTTGCCCGAACACAAAATGAATTAGAGAACGTTTTCATCGTAAATCCCATCAGTAATAATAAAAGGGCAGGAATTCACAACAACTCCAAGAGTTCAACGGCAACAGATAAAGAGTTCAAGTTTAGAAATATATGGCAAGCCGTTTATATAAAGAGTAGATAAGATAAGAAAAACAAAATTTGATTTTTACGTGTTCCAAAGAAAAATACCAAATCCTAGACTTTTTGGATGTTTGTACCTGTACTCTCTTTTATGTACAGTCTAGTATCATTGTATGTAGACACAAGGAAATAATTAAATATTAAAAAATCTAACTATACAGTATGTCTCGCATGTCTCAAAGTCCCGGACCGGTTCAATAAGTTGAAACCAAGAGGGGGGGGGGAGAGAGAGAGAGAGAGAGAGAGAGAGAGAGAGAGAGATTTTATATGTCCCTTCTGGTGATAAAAACTAAATTTTGTAAGTGAGACATTTTTACCTGTCCCCCATGGGGGTTTCGGGGGGCAACTCAATAATCTTAAATATAAACCCCCATCAAGTGACCCTCATGAAAGGACTTATTTAGTAAAACACCACTGCGCAAAGGTCGATATCTTGTCCCTATCTAAAATAGCTGCCGTTCAAATATTTGAAACGGCTATTTTATAATTACTTTATTAATTCACCTAATGTTACCTGGATTTATCTAGAGCAAATGTTCGAATGTTGCCCTTCCACAGTTATACAATGTGCCAATCTCTGTATCACATTCTGTTGAGTTTCTCTTGGTGTTAGCTGTACATCTTCGCTAATATGTTGTCGAAGTACATTAAATTCAATAATAGTAATTATAATTACAAGATTACATTTTTTTAGTACATTTTGATCCCATATTCTCGCTTGTTAATTAATTCTGAATGAAATAAATAAAATAAAATAGCTGTTTCAAACGACCGTCATTTTAGATAGGAGCCTCACCTCTGGTTTGCGAAATTGTATTTGACTAAATAAGCCCTTTAACATTAGGGGTCATTCGATGCGGGTTTCCATTTAAGATTATTGATTTGCCTCTCCAAAACCTTCAGTTCTAGGGGAAAGGTAAAAATGTATCGTTTGCCAAAAAGTAGTTTTTTATCACCAGGAGGCACATATAAAATATCTTTTTTCCATTATTTATTTTTTTTCAAGTTATTGAACAGTGTTGGGACTTTTGGGACACTATAATAGAGATGGAAGTAAGTAGATCTTCTATATAATTTTGAAGAAGACGATTCCACAAACCACTTTTGTAAACTCAGTAAGGAAACAGTTTTTTTTTTATATTTTAATCTATTAATATACTTCATCTAAACTATTTTAAGTACAAAATATATTAACAAACCTCTCTACTTTTGCACTCTAAATACCCTCGTTATTGATTTTTATTTTTACTTCTAAAACAAAACGTGACGAGCTTACTAATGTTCGTAATCGATAAATTTAACGATTTAATCATCGAAAGTAAACAATACAGCACATACCACAACACTGACAGACAGACAGACATCATTTAGACGTTGAACTATTAGCATTGTTGCCAACACACGCCTTTCTTTTTAGCACATTACTCAGAAAACAAACCTGACTGTTTAATCAACCTTGCTCGCCTTCTAAATGTCACTCCACCCACGCTCATCAATCAATATGATTTTATTTATTTAAATAAATGCATCTCTTCTAAGAAATGCAACCAGAAATATCAACCGTATCATGACTTTGATTTCTTTCTGGAATGTTTCCATCAAATTTGACTGACAGGCGTAGATTCTGACATAACCTACATTATTATAAGTCCAACGGACCAGCAGTCAATTATAAAATGGTGATGTAAATTAAATAATATTTCACTTGTAAGGTTAAGTTAAGTTAGGTTATGATAGGATAGGTTAGGTTACTGAACATTTACTGTAAGAGGAGTGAGCTCATACAAATCCTTCAGTTTTGATTCATTCTTAACAAAATGAATATTATAAATAATTTAAATATAGAAAGAACTATTGTAGATTATATTATAGCACAAAATATTGCGCAAAAGAGGTTATTCAGATCGAAATAGTCAATATTTAGTAGACTTTTCTCATAGTAGTCGATAATGGTAGAATTTTCTCCTTAAACATTTCAAATAGATTTTAAAATTTTAAAAGATGTATAGTTTAGTTTTATTCTAAAGCGTAGAAAATGCAAATTTGGCCCGATTTCCTTGTTTGTCCCAATTTCTAGATAGTCTATTTTCGAAACAAGAGATATTGAAAATGCTTGAAAGTACAACCGTTGGTACACAATTTAAAATAAAACTATCGATTTGGATATTATAACGGAATTGGGTAAAAGTTCCGCTCAGATTATTTCAATATTGTCTTAGCTTCTAGTTGACGGTGGAAAGTTCGAAAAGATATTGGAAAAGAAAAATTTGTTATAAACCTGCATATCATGTTGATTATAATCTAGGAAAATTAATTGTAAATAATAGTAAAGATAAGTCACCTAAAATGATTAAAAGTGAAATATATCAATTAACATGTAAAATTTGTAAAGCCACATATGTAGGTCTAACTGGTCGTAATTTTAAAACTAGATTAGATGAACATAATGGAAGTTGGCGGTTGGGCTATGAACAATCTAGTTTTGCTAACCACTTGAAAATACACAATATTTCAGATTTTTATTCAAATATAAATTTTAATATCTAACACATATGTATAAAATCTGAAAAAATTAACTATTTAATAAATTTAGAAATTAATAGATTGGTTGGTAGAAAAAGTTTTGGTTTTAAATGAACAATTATATTTAAACAGTTCTTCACTCCTTAAACCTAAGTTCAGGTCTAACTTACCCCCCCCCTCTCTCTCATTCCCATTCCTAGGTTAACAATTAGGAATAGCCTACCCAGACATTGTATTATACGTTTAGTCTGTTAAGTTGCCTTGACAATGCTGTAACAAACGAAACCAAGATAGTCAAGTTATAAAACTAGTGGTTTTTACTAAATATTGTGTTTTTTATTTATTACATATGGTTAGATTACAATTTATATTTTGCATGAATTTTTAAAACAATTATTGTAAAATATCCGAGTATTGCTTACCATTCAAGGTTGTTGCAACAACCAATTGTAGACATGAGTGTATTTTCGTTTGTTGTTCTTCCTCTTTCAGATGGGGCATTACTTTTTTAAGTAACTGAGATACGATTTTTGAACGACTTTATTTAAAAAAGTGTCTTAGAGAAACAGCTGGTTACTGAAGTTAAACTATATTTTATTTAAGAAGGAGCTATGTACCAAATTTAAACGAATTTGGAACATTTTACGAGGCGTTGGAGATGACAAAAATGTGTTCATATATATTTTAGTAATACGTGTAAAAAACATCCACAATATAAAGGACGTAACATGTAAATATTTACTTTGAAAGTAATGAAGATTATATTTATTTCAGATTTGTTTTGCAACAAGTCAGTTGGCGTTAAGTTCACCGATAATTCCAAAATGCCGCCAAAGGAATACATTCAGGACATTGACTTGATGAGTTAATGTCCTCAACAAAAGGCGCGATATTTCTCCGCGTGTCGAAGTGGCCGCAAACAAATCTAAAGTTAAAACCTAACGTCGTTATTTTGTTTGGGAATTTATTTAGTTATCAATAAATATCGGGATCGTTATTTCACTTGCTTATTTACATAATAGGACTTTAGAGAAGGTCGGTTTTTGTGTTTTGAAACTCCACTTCAAGGTTTTTAGTGAAAATCTCTATTAATAACAATGACATCATTCGTCATCCAAAGAGGATAACCTTTTAAAATAGTGAAATTGAAATAAATAGCAAAAATCATTGTCGATCTTCTATACGGGATATCATTCTTCACTTTTAAACAATTAAACTAATTTTTTTCACTAAAGAAATATAATTAACTTATGTTAACAATAGATTAAGAAGCAATGCCACTCGTAAGACCACTTCGTATTGTGTAGGACATCAAAATGTTAAGGATTCTGTCAAGCTGCGCAACGGTAGATTATAGAGTTATAATACACACTATATTGAGGATGTAGTTTTTTCCTCCTCTTTATCAATTCTCAATATAGAGTGGCAATATCATTTACTAGAACACAGCTAACAAAAAAGATTAATAATTTTTAAAAATAAATAATTTAGTACAAACCACTTTTTTATTTGAACTACCATCATGTTTTCGCTAGTTACAGCATGTCAAGGGAGCTTAACAAACTATTGGTTCAAATATAAGACTAGTTTTTACTAAAGTAATTGTGTTTTTTTATAATTATTAACCTAGATTTCCTCCAAGTACCAATTGTCTTTAGCCTAAATAGTGAAATGTAAATCTTGTTTATTTACATGACAACAGTTTTATTATATGACAAAAATAATCACCAAAATATAGATGTAATATTAGTTATTAATGTTCTATAGTAGTCTTTGTAATTTTTGTTTCGAGCCTATAATTATATCACGTGTTTTAAAATTCACTAGTAGCATCTCTATCTGTCTGATTTAAAAAAAAAAAAAAAAAAAAAAAAACTCAAAATATTTGTAGAAGGTGTACCAAATCCTACCCACAAATATTGAATATTAATTCAATAATAATAGCTCTATTACAGTAGCTTCATTTTACAGTAAATAATAGGGATTCATAACTATTTTAAATTTAAATCGGCTGCCGTTATAGAAAGGGACGTCTTAGAGGGAGTTTGGTTGTGGAGACACAGCTACAAAGCCAGTTAGGGCCTAACCGACGTCAAGTAAGTGGAGATATACACAATTATTTACGAGTTCAGAAAACCTGAGAAGCAACTATTTTTATCTCTATACTATGTTGGTTATGTTAGTACAATACAATTTAACATTTCCTACAAGCCCAACACACCAACTTTTGGGAATTATATTTAGAGGTTCTGCTTGTATTACATTGTTCGATACGGCTGGGTAAATACCATTATGGTCTTTACTTGTTTTCGTGATAGGTAAGTTCCAGACATAAGGTATACACATACTGTATAGGTATACACATACTGTATAAGTTAAATAATACCCAGACTAGTATTGGGTTTAATAATTCTTCTTGTGAAGTTCACCACAATGTTTTTAAAATAAAACTCTTCCAAAATTCTTCAGGGCAGCTTGTCATCTTTATAACTTACTGCCAAATTCAGAGGCTACAGTAGGCGTCGCAAATCTCAATAGAACAAGGGACCATTGTGCCACGTATTGTAATAAATTGGTTTCTGATGGACACAAAGACGCTGTAGAGTTGAGAGGCGTATTGTTTCAGCTGGAGATGAGAATATGTGGGCGTTGAGACTCAAGAAAGTGTTGATTTTGTATGAATGGACTCTACAAAGATTGTCGTGAGAGACGCTAATTTTCAAAATTAATATACCGAGTTTCCCTATCTAATATACTTTACAATGTAGACAAAACTAAAATTAAAAGTCTATTTAGTTGGGTAAAAATAATGAAAATCTGTTTGAACCTTTGTTAATTGTAATCGATATATCTGTAAAATTCGACTAAGAAGAAAGTTTTTCTGATTTCTCCTTTTATTCCCAATTATTATAATAAGAACGAATGTGATCGTATATTCGTAGTCTTGATATTTTTAGCCTTTGGAAACTCAAAAAAAATTTGAAAGTATTGTATTCAAAATTTTTTTTGTTGTAGGCTAATTTTTGTGTGTTGTATACAACTTACCAAGATTGTGTTTTCTGTTTTTTTTTGTTAATAACTCGGTTATCTTTTACACTACAGAAAAAAAAAATGGAAAATCTATTTTGTTTGTTATTAAGAAAGACAACTTTATCGCCAGTTGTAAATATTTGGAAAAGATAATGGTTTTCAATACTTTCAACATAAAAAAAAAAACTTAAACGGCCGTCATATTTAATTTTGTTATAGGACAAACATTTATTATTTTTTTAAAGTTTGGCCTTTATTTTCTAAAACTTTATGCAAAATTTCAACTTTGTACGTCAATCCGATTTCGAAAAAAAAAAAACACGAATGGCGGCTGTGTGAAAAACTAAGGACTTTCGGACATTTTATTAACAATTGTGAATTGTTTTGGCCAAGAAACAGCATCTAAAAGCATTGGTAGACAGTTCTGGCACACTCTATATTGTATATTATTGTACAAAATGAAAATCCAACATAGCCAAACTCAAGAACAAGAGAGACTTGCAAAATTATCCAGTCATATAGGCGAGAGTTTGAGATGTGGACAATTTATTACATTGCTAACGGCGCGCATGTTGTCTGCGCATGGAGACAATCTATTCTGCGCCTTTAACTTAATGTCCTCATAAACCTTATTCTTCTTCTTCTCAAGCCTTTGTTGTCGGTGCTTTACCATTTGTAGAGCGTGAAGTGAGCGAAATTGTTCTAGGAATATTCAAGATACATAACTTATTATCGTCTCGGAGAAGAATTGCGATAATAGACTTGACTGTCGAGGTCCCTGGGGTCGAAACTAAATTCCGTTACTAGTCACGTGATCGTCCTTCCATTCAACATTTTCTTTAGTTGTAGAACCACGGTGTATTAAAAATAGTCGGCGTGGAGGTGATCTCAACAATCGAGTTGATTAGGACATGCAAAATCAGTTAAAACTTCCGTTCTATTTTTGTTCTGAGTAAATGTGAGGTTAGGTTAGGTAAGGTTTGATTTTAAAATATTGTTCGTTCAATTTTTGTTCTACTAAATGTGGGGTTATTAATTAATTATGTACTATTCTGTGCAGTTCTATTACTGCCACTCATTTGACTTTGATGACATAACCCTGTTTACATCGCTTGATAAAAATATTTTCTGTTTGTAAATTAGAACTCAATTTGATCACCGTATATATTTCCTATTATTGACTAGTCAACAGTAAAAGATACATTTCATTTTCGCCAAGAATTAACTAAATCGTCTATTTCGTCATTAGAACAGAAAAAGTGAATTTAAAGTAAATATTTCGTCTTAATTGTATTTTTTCTTTCCATCAACCGATCTCCAACATAAGTAACCGCTGACTGATCACCCTTTCACAAGCTCGCTAGTAAATAGAGCCGTGGCAATCTCCAGGGATCTTAACGGGAAATACGCCTTTCTTCTTATAGTCTTTGGATAGATACCCCTCTTTCAATTTTAATATCAGTCTCTTTTAAATAATTCTTGTTATCTTCTGACACTGGTGCTGTATTCTAGGTGTAGGGGATATTTTATGTTATTTCCCCCCTTTTTTAAAGCGATAAAATCTGATGGTTCACTTGTAGCCTAAGACTGAAACGAGATAAACTTGAATGCTAATTGAGACACACCGCTTCTAAATTAGAATTGGAGAGAATCAATTTCTTTAACGATTTAGTTTAATTTTTGAAATATATTTTGAGGGAAATGTTTTGGCGTTTTTCCCTTTTTTGAAGTTATTTTAATAACCCAATCTCTCCCAATTGGGTATTACTAACACAACCGGCACCATTCAAATTCTCGTACTTAGTTTTGGGTTGTAACCATTTTAGTTACCTTTGTGCGTTAGATTTTGTAATAAATAATTATGTTTATATAACTAGAATTAACCAAATTGTTTCTGTCTAGTGGTCTAAAATTAACCTCGTAAAGGCGTCCGCGGTTTCAAGCATTTTATAGTCTCGTCTTCAGACTGCACAAGTGTCAATTCGCTCCATGGAGGTCGTTAAGAAGTTCATAAAACAAATTTATTACATGAAAAACGCAGTTAGTATACAAAACACAAAACTAGTAAAAACATAGTTTATTCTTTATCTAAAAGTTTTTTTTTCTGGAATGCCGTCTAAACTTGACCTGCAAAAAAGTCACACCATAATATTAAAAACAATGGCCAAAGTATAATTTTTTTTTTTTTTATTGTAACTTTACTTTTCAAGTAATAATTCTGTTTTATGAACTTTATAACAACCTCCATGGAGCAAATTGACAAAACTGAAGCCTGAGACGAGACTTATAAAAGTCTTGAAACCAAGGTCGTCTTTACAAGGTTATTTTTAAGACCATTAGACAGAAACAATAGGGTTAATCCTAATTATATAAACATGTTGTCTGTTAACTGTACAAATGTAATTATGTTTATTTCCTCCGTTTACATAAAAATACACTTTTCATTAATATAATAACAATACACACTGAATAAATATTTTATTTTGGAAAAATTTTCAACCCTATGCTTTGCCAGATTTGAGTTTACCATCGCTAAAATAAATAACAAAAAAAGGAAATACGTGGTTGAAATTATACAAAAAACAAAAACTCTGCAATACTATGATTCTAATGCCATGACAATATAAAAATAATACAACTCTGCATAGCTATCATTTTTTAAAAAGATAAATCCAAACACTATTGGATTATTAAAACATTAAAATTATTCAAACAATCTTGTATTAAACTAAAAATTTAAATTATTAAATAAAAATTTTGTGCACTCTGCAATTCGAAGAGCCATTTCCTAAGCCAATGTATTAAAGAAGAACATTTTTTAAACTTTTTTATATTGTTATGTAACAAATGAAACAAACTTCATAAAACTTTTGAAATATGTATTTAATTTGCTTTCAGCATTATAAAATAAATTCCTCAACGACCATAACTTAAATCACTTTCATTTTTAACTAATTTGTCGTCAAGTATTTCCATAATCCAATAAATAGAGTTACGTTGTAAGAGGATGATATCCCAACAACTTGTAAGGAAAAACCCCCTCCTTTCGTCCTTTAAATGCAGAGGTTATTGTGTACTTTTAAGTTTTAAATGTTGAATTAACATATAGATAGAATATATTTAAGCCACAAAGCAGACCCATATTATATTCTTAAATAAAAATAAGCATAATAAATTACTTTTACTTCAAACACATATAAATAGTAACATTTATTGTTACAGTTTGTTTTGAACTCTTCTCTTATCTTCATAATATTAATGTTCCCTTTTCTCAGAAACGGTTAAAGATAATTCTTTGCCGTTTTTTTTATTGTATTAATTAGGTCTTTATACACAACTGGAAATAAAAACTGTAGTCCTTACTTAGTTTTAGAATTTTTAGTACATTTAAAATAATATTACAAACATTTGATTGAAAAAATATTTTTACGTAAAAGTATCGTTATCAAAGTGATTTATATTTCTTTCTATAAAAAAAGTTTTCCTGAACAATTTAGAAAAAAACGTTAAACGATAGTTTTCTATTCCTGAGGAAAAGCTATATAAGAAAACTAAATTTTCCACAAACAGGACAAATTTTAAAAATAAGCAGTTATCTGCCATAAAATATTTACTAATACCATTTTTACCTTTCAATACATGCCAAAAGCATCCATCCACATCCTCATATTCAATTTCCTTTTTTAGTTTGTATTTTGGCGGACTTATTTTCTTTTGAAGCTCGTCTTGACACTTTTCGGTTTTTACGATGAGATGTGAAACTTACACTGTGTGGCCTCTCATTAGATGATGGCTAAGTGGAAATACTCAGCCCACACTGCAGCTTGCAAAGTTTCGTAATATAGCAAGTTTGTATTATTCTTGTATCTACAACGTTCGTTAGTCGGTTTTCCCCACCAACTTTACTACCATACGGTATCACCGATTTTTTTAAAATACTTTCAGCCTGGAACCCATTACTTTCTGAATGTGCCCCTACACATGTAAAACTTAATAAATAAACTAGTTGTTTTTGTATGTAAATACTATATGTATAAAGCTAGACAATAGGCATAAAGCGCAATACAACCTACAATCAGTTTGGTCCTAAAACTATAAAAATAGTTCTAGGAAATTATTTTTTCTTACGCTTTTGATTTCCGTAGATACATAACCATACACCATTTTAAATATGAAATTCTGGGGTATTGTTTACAGGAACCAAAATTCGATTTTTCCTCCAAATTTCAGGAAAGTTTCTCTTAAAATATTTACATAATCACTTAGGTGACCATCAAGTCCAAAATATTTCACTTTATTTACCTACAATAATTTACTTAAATCATCGTAATTTAAAGATACGGTTCATGCTCTGTGAACGAAACTGTAATAAGCTGCAAGTTTATGTAGTAATGTATCAATAAACGTATTGTGTAATTTTGTATTGTATAGAGACGCGTAGGTTTTCTATAAATTTTAAATTAATTTTTATTGTTACTTTCGAAGATCGTGAAGTCTAATAATTTATGTGGCTATTGTGTTGTAAATTTGAGTAGTGGGTGTATATTGTTAATAAAATTCGTCATTAAGTGGATTTCTTTTTGTGATCTTGAAAAAACAAATAATGTCTACATGTATCTAATAGTAAACGATTTTATTTTGAAATTTATTAGTAAGATTGATCATATATTTCATCTCTATTTCATTTAGGAAAATCTCTACCATAATTTCTGATAAAAGTGAACTCATTTTATGGCCTTGATTTTGTAGATTTCATTGTCTGTTATTATGAAAAGCGATGAGTATTATTATTATAATTTCAAAGACTACAAGAACGTTCTTGTAATTAAGTTTGAACCATAGATTCATGCAATTATTTAATAGGTAATTTATCTTCTTTAATTTAGTCAAACAATTCTCTCTTGATGCAATACTGGTTTCGACATTTCTGTTATGTCATATTCATATCCTATGTAGACTTTGTCATGAATTTCATAAGTTGTGGATAAAATAATTGTATTTAAATGTTAAAAACACTTATCAACAAACACTTGTATTATTAAATAAATACAAATATTAAAATAGACGTGAATTTCTTTGTTTATGAAACACGTGTTAAAAAGTAAATAACAGATAAATGGTGCTCTTTATATTTTGTGCACAACTTCAGTTGAAAGTGCTAATAATCTTTGACTCAAATATTAAAAAGTAAATAAGCCATTATTAAATAATACAATACTGATTACTGGTTAATATTCACATTATATTTAGTTTCAAATAATTATGAGAAATGTTTGATAACAGATAGAATTGCTCAGCGCATGTTGATTATGTATCACGAATACATTTTAAAAATATGTTTAAATACCTGCGATAATTTCAAAATATTAAGATTAATTGATATAAAAAGCGTGTAATATTAATTGGCTGTGAAAAACAATAGGGATTCTTGCAAACTTGTCTTCCCATCCGTTACATCATATCTCATCTATTATTATTACATGCTTTTGTGTGTATGTTGTTCTTGTATGTGTTTTTTTTGCTTATTCAATTTTCTAAATATCTCTATTGTTTGTTATAAATTGCTTTATTGTGTTGTTGAGTTTTCTTTGTTTGTTCGCTATTTTCGAATAATTGTGTGTATATTTGTTGATATTTATTATCAATATTTATTTATTAATTAAACAAAATCCATCCAAGCGGACATAACCTATCTCTGAATGAAAAACTGACAAGATGTGCACAAAGTTATTTATCAATTGAGATATTCTCAACTCAATAGATTAGATTAGGTTAAGTTAGGTTAGGTTAGGTCAAGTTAGATTACGTTAGGTTAGATTAGAATAGGTTAGGTTAGGATAGGTTAGGTTAGTTAGAATTCTCTGGATCACGAACAGGTTATAAAAAACATTCAGATCGTCATTCAGGAGATTTTCAACATGGTTGGATTCTCATAGTTATTTACATATTGAGCTTGACTTGTGAGATAGTATACTTCATAAAATGAAACTTGCACGTAAATTCTCAAAAATAGTACGTTTATTTATTCAAAAAGTCTCCATTTTCAGTGAGACAAAAGCTACAATAACTAGTTTAGTTATTGTATCTCGTGTCTCACTGAAGATGGCAACTTTACCGTTGAAACGTGTTTGAATAAATAAACTTACTGTTTGTGCGAATTTTAGTTCAGGTTTTATTTTATTGTGTTGGATTTAAAATTAAATCTACCCTTTCGGTTTTTGTGATTTTTTAGTTTACCAACTTGTCCAAATCTCTGAGGAAATTAGACGGTAATAACGCCAACTAAAATATGACAAAAACACTCACTCCTATATACAACACAACATAACATACTCGCAACTCGTAGCTCTTATTCACGGTATCGCCATGAAACTCCAGCACAAGTTATATTTTCAATATGCAAAACAGCCAACAACCTAGACACCAATCTGCAAAACAACAATTATCAAGAACGATGCACTTTAGATCTAAGTTGCACGAGTTCAACACGCACAGTCTCCACTACTTAAAGTCTTGATGTGATGTTTAATTACATCATGTGTTAATTTCACTTAAATTTCCATATTAATGTCTGACACGCCTGTAATTAAGTGGTCAACTTCTTTGATGTTGTCGGATTCTGGATTCTAACTGGACCACGCCTTTCTGCATAATTACAGGCTGCAGAGTATTTAGAGACTTTGAAGGGTACGCCTCTAACGGTGTTTGGTTAAGTTTATGGGGTTTGATTTATGTAACAAAATTTATATTGTTTTGTAAATTTATAAAATTCTAAATTTATTGCTAGAGTTATGGCTTAATGCAAACCACATATTGTGACAACCATACCGCTTATTTGATAAAAAGAGCAACACCGCTCAGAGGGTCTCAACCATTGGTCAACGTCACCTAAAGGACCTTAAAGGGTATTTAGTAAAGGCTCCCGCATATCTCATTAAAGTTCGGAATAATAACAATACGTCATAGTTAGTTGCAGTTTCGTTAGAAATACCAAAAATGTAACAGCCATTTTGTATCATAATCTTACTATTTTCATAAGAGAATTTAACACAAGAGAAAGCTACTGACTGTTGATGCTTTTAAATCTGTAGACTGAATGTCCGTCAATTTTGTCACTTATCCGTCTAGATTTCTTGGTTTGGCGAAAAATTCTTTTAATTCCCATTTTATTTTGATGTAATTGTAGTTTTTCTATTGGTTATTTAATCAGTTCTGCTATCTTTAGTCATACAGGGTAGGTTCCTGAACCAAGCAATGTTTGAATGCTTGACAAATAAATTACAAACTTATTGAGTTCATTATACTTTGTTTTATAAATAAATGACGAACTTCACTTGTGAGATATGTTATTAATACTTATTATTAATAATATCTATACTAAATTATTATTGTTCGGGAAAAACAAAGACTTTAAAGTTAAAGAAGAGACGACGTTCTTCAAAGACAAGTCATAAATTGTAATATTCACAAAAAGACGTAGACAAACTATAGATTAATATTAAAGTTTTGTTTTGTTTTCTCATTTGATTGTTATTTTATATTTATGGAGATGTAAAAAATATATATATTTTGAGTCAAAAAATGCTTTCATTAATTAAGATGTATTAAAATGGGTATAAACCCAATAAAATCAAATGCAGATTATATTGTTTTGTAATTTTATCATTATTATTAGGACTATTATTTTATATAAACAAGAATTAAAGTTAAAATATTTTCAAAATTCAGCTTTTACATCTTATTTCTCCTAGCAAAGATAGGCTTAAATTCTGGCGTCAATATAAACTGGATATTTTCAAAAATCTAAGTTTATATTTATTTGTTCTCAGAAGCTGTAAACGACGGAGCTGTTGGTGACTCTGGTGTTATTGTCAGGTACGTAAGCTACTATTGTATTATTCCATTTTATAATAATTATTTTTTTAAAATTTAAGCACAAATAAAATGTCATTATTCTTGATTAATTAATCACATTTAATGCCAAAGTGAAATTCTTACTCATCTTAAACACATGAATTGAAGAAATCCATAAATATCTATAAATAAATCAAATTTATTATTAATTATACTGTAACTGATAAACCAACTAGTCGTATACAGTGTGTTAGTAAAGTCCCTCCCATCCCCAACCTTAACTTTTGTATTAACTTAAATAGACCCAAACATTGTGGGACTCTTAACCAAAACCACTGAAGTTTCTTTTTTGATAGTACGGAAGTTTTCACCTACCTCTAATAAAGGGGGTGGTGATTTAGGGGTACTCAAAATTTTCAAATAGGAACTCGCATCTTACGACATGTCAGATTAAAGGGCATAACAAATACAAAAAAGAACCAAAAGGCAAAGCTAATCACAGCAGAAAATGCCCATTTAACACTATTAAACATGTCATTTTAAAATGTGTATGACGTGTTCTAAACATTTCGTTGTATTTTTACAATTAGTATGATACTATCTGTAACAATTCAATCATTTTTTTTTGATAATGTCAAACACATTGTGAAAAAACCTTGTTCATAAAGTTAAAAACAAATATTTGTTGCTGCCTTAAAAATCAGTTTAATTTGATATTTCTAATGATGTGGTTCTTTTTTGTATTTTGAGTGTTCTGAAAGGTACTACACTTTTGCAACACAGGTAAAATTCAGTTCAACGTCAAATGCTTCTCTCAGATTAGTCCTGCGAACGTTTTAAAAACTGTTTATTGTATTGATTTTACACATTTAGTGAGTTTTAATTCAAAAGTTTTAAATACATTTTGTGGCGCCATTTGTTTTAGGGTTATCCAAAAAATATTTCGTGAGCGCCATTAATTTAGTCTTTGTATACCCTTTAATTTAACACCTCACAAGACGTTCCCCAGCGTTCCCTATTAAAATTTTTGAGTATTTCACCAGCGTTCCCCATTAAAAATTTTGAGTATTTCCCAAAATGTCTTACTTTAGAGGAGGTACAAAATTCCAATCTATCATAATAGAAAATTTAGATGACTTAGTTGACAGTCCCAAAAAGGTTTAGCTCTATTTAAGTTCATAAAAATTTAAGGCGTGGGGGACTTTACCAACACACTGAATATATATATTTTTAATTATATATATTACTAACTTATTGCTATAAGCTCTACCCGCGTGTAATCGAGTTTTATTGTAAGTCGATTATTACAGCGGCGTTTAATTTAAAACCAACTAGAGCTTTGAAACGATTTTAATAATTATTTACATTCTGAACACGTTATAATTTTGTAACATACCGACTTTGTTATTGATAAACTGTATGTTGTCGATAGAATGACAAAAATATAGGAGAGAATATTATGACTTATGTCTTAGTTGAGGCCGAATAACAATATAACTTGTAAGCTATTGCACCTTTTTGAAAAAAAAATTGAGTTCCAAGTATCGACTTTAAATCATACCAACTTTGTCAGTGCCAAGATATGTATCTGAAAATGTTAAGGAATTTTGTGAAATGTGTAAAAGTCTGGATTTCCTATTTTGAGTACCATAAAAGATCATAACGTGAGAAGTATTCCACCGATTTGATAAACATTATCAGTTTGTCAAATTACATCTTACTACATTTCTCAATGTCAAAATATTTGTTGCCGTTAAAAAAATAAATGAGTATAGGTTATAACTAGGGACCTACTGGAGTGATTTAAACAAAATCAGTTTTAATTACCTTTCAAATCAAAAAAATCTGTTAGTGGCAAAACCAATATTACCCTTGAAGTGTTTAATAAAATGTTTAAAAGATGTCAAAATTGTGGTTTTTATATTACTCTCGGAGAAAAATATTGTTACAACTTTAAAAAAAAAAATTTAATAAAACACGTGACCGCATAATATATCTGCTTATGAAAGAAAACTATATAAAAAATCGGCTCAGCGATTATCGAGTTATAACCTAACGAACAGAGAGGCTTTGGGATCTATAAAAGTATAAATTTAAATATAAAAACGTAAAGAAGACTAGAAATATAATATTTCTTTAAATATTTAGATAATTCATCTTGAGAAGTATAACAATAAAAGAGAATGATGAAAACAGATTATTTCAAACGTTAATTACTATCTTATGATTATTATTATTGTTCAAGAAATATATTTCAATTTAGTTAAAATTTACTTCTAAAAACAATTTTATAGAAAATCACCTGAATAAGTTTTACATTAACTTTAAATTATGCAATTTTATTCCATAAAGTTTAAAATATTAAATAATGGCCTAATGTTAAAGTGATTAAAATAATTTGTTATATGAAAAAGAAAATTGTTATTTTAAGAACCAAATTATTGATACTTAATTCGTTCATTCTTTTGTTTGTTTTGACATTCTGGTAATTTATAAATACCGTAAAGGAAACATATTAATTAAGATTTGCATTAAGTTCTCTAGTACAAATGAAGTAAGTTTATCATCTTGACATTTAACTGTTAATCTATTATTATTTTTTACGAAAATAAAGGGAAATTCCCTTAAGGTGTATATAATCTTTAGTAAAATGTTTGCAAGTGACTTGGTTCAAAATTACAATTAATTGTATCGATACAGAATCTCCGGAGTTATAAGGTCATACATTGGTAACATGAAACCACCCAATTAAACATATTCATTATCAGCAACCAAAAACAAAACCCATACCACAATAGATAAAAATATCATTCATATTTTGTATCTCCATGTAATATAATTTGTGGAACATGAAGAGTAATAGATTTTACATTATGTGTCATGAGTTTTAAAAAAAGGGGGAGAAGAGAGAAACAAGAACTATTGAGAGGAAAAGGAAGTAGCCTATCTATGGCGAAGAAGAAAAAACATTTTGGGGACAGTCTATTCAAAACATCCAAAAAGGCGGCATGGTTGTTATAGATCCAGGAAGATTAACTGATTTAAATATTTATTTCAGTGATAGAAAAACAGCTAAGTATCTAAAATATAATATTTGAGCTGAGAAACATTGGTGAATGGAATATATAGTTTTGTTTATCCATTCATGGAATTTATTCAACGTTATAAATTCACCTTTCATCCAGATTATATCCAGCCATAGTTAACCAACGAAATTTACAACACTCGAAATTCATTAAAGGCCATAATAACAAACTGAAAACTGTAAAGGAAGTACTTTCATTAACATAAGCAATATAAATACCAACCACATAATCAACCATTAACTTCGTATCATATTTTCTCATCACTTATCCACTTAGATACCACACTTGTGTTAGTTTTTAAAATATCTCACAGCCTATTCTAATTGTTTAGATTACGTTTTAAACAAATTTATTTAGTAAAAATAGGCAAGGCTAAGAATTACAGACTATTCCGAGTTGAACTTCTAACCCCGAAATTAAGAGTAGGCATTTTGAATATTTCGTAAACAAATAGTTCTAAAATAATAATGTTAAATAAATAATATTGTTAAATGTACGATAAAATATCAAAAAATATAATATAAACCTTGGAAAAGATGTGGTAAATTACTCCTATAAACGATGAGTCAACATTTCATAATAACAGGTCTCTATGTTTTCCATAATTATAATTTGTAAAATCGCTTTTTCAATTGTAAAAGTCTTACAGATAGTTAAAAAAAAACAATGCATCTATTAATAACAATATAATTATTGATATTCTCTTAAATTCTGAGTCAAGACAATTTACTTTCTGTAAAATTTAAACTTATACTCCATACTCAATAGAATCAATATGTCAATAAATCACGAACAATTTTAACAAATCAACAGTTCCAAATTTGTAAGTGTTCGGAAGTCTTTCAGTACAAAACTAGAACATCTATCAATAATCCCCTCCGGAGTATTTTTATCCTTGTCTATTGTGCATATTTATTGAGCACACGTTTTGGACCTTGACGTGTTTATGAAATATGTAGGTGTGGGTGTTTCTGGATTGTTAATGTATAGAATACGGCGAAACTGTATCAGCTGTTATATTTTAGTGAGAAATTAGCTATTGAAGAGCATGCAGAGTTACCGATTTTTGTTTCAACGCGGAAAAGCCCATTGATTATCGAACCCGACTAATGTCGATTTCACTTCCAGACCTATGGAGATTCGTTAAAAAACATCAGGCACTTTCGACACGAAGCAATAATAACATTAAAATGTTTTATAGTTTCAAATTTCTTTTTTTTTCTTTTAAAAAAAGAGTTCTTTAAGATTGTGCAATATTTTGTAACAGTTTATTTATTGATCTACTAAATTGTCCATTGTATAATTTGTCTCAATATAGAGCTCAACCAAAGATTGACTGTTTTTAATTAAATTTTATTTCTATAAAAACTTGATTTCACTAACTCGTGCAGTCACCTACACTTGAGTGGAACTTTTCTAATGCCAATAACATTATACGACCAAATAAACACAAATACGACAACCTTAACACATGCTACATTGACCATTCCATAAAATTAATGTTTCCTGTATTATTACAATTAATTGAGCATTTATTCTTGCGTCTGAAATCATAAATAATGACATTGAACATGGAAATCACGTGACATCGAGGTCTTGAATACAAGAGTTGTCAATTAATTTAATCTAAAGTGTAAAGAAACTCGTTTGAATTGGAAAACGTAATTAAAGCCTTAGGTATTATCGTGTTTCCTTCTATTAACTGGATATTCGCTAATCAAATACCGCGGTAAAAGTTGGACATACATTCAATTTTATTGAAGGACATAAAACTGTAAGGGTTGTGTCACATAGTACTTACTTTTAATTTTCATATCCACCATTGTGAAAGTTTTCTGATGAGCCAAGTCAGTAATAGCCGTTTTGAATATAAGGTCTTAAATATATTGTAAATTAAAAAAAGTTTTTTTTAAAACAATATTTAGCTTTTCTCAACCATTTCTAAAATATTTAACTATTATATACTAATCGTGTATAATTTCCCTTTTTTAAATTTTTTTGATAACTCAAGATTTTGATGTAACACCCATGAGACTATAACTTAGTTCACATTTTGTCAAAATCGGTTTTACGAATTTCAGAATGTAAATACTGGAAAAACATGAACGAAAGTGATTTTTTTTTTTTTTTTTTTTCATTACTGTTGAGACCGATGGTTCTTGGTGGAATTCCATGTAATCCAGTCTGTAATACAGCCTCGTCAATGCCTTAGCAGGCGAAACCATTGGTCGGCTAGACTAATAAAAAGTGGATAGTACAAAATAAAAAAAAAAATGTATTTTATTATCTTGAAAGTGAAATAGTTTAGATTACTCAACATATCTTACAATTCCCAATTTTTCCGATTGTGGTTTGTTAAATTGATTCAAATCTTCATATTGTACTAAAATTTAATAAAAACCTCTGCAATCTATTTTGAGATATAACGACGTTCACGACAGTGCTCCTAATTTATTTCCCCTTTTTATTTCATACCTTCCAAAGTGTAATTTTTAGATATACAGGGTGTTGCAAAAAACCTTAGATCGCTATATATCGGATTTTACACGTCACAATTAACAACAAATATATTCGAATTCCCCTTTCGTTAGCCCGCCATTTTGTTTTTTTACAAAAAAATCATTATTTTGGAAATAGATAAGATATTAAGTACGTATTTGGTAAACGCATTTTAAATGTTACTTTACACAAGTTTTTTAAAAACAAAGAGTTTATTTTACATGTTTTGAAAATGGTGGTTGCTTGAAATTTTAAAGTTAATATCTCCAAAACAGTTAATTATATAATGAATTTACAAGACACAAAATATCTTCCTCTTTTAAGATCAAAAGAAACTTTGTTTTTAAATTTTTTCTGTACTTTAAAGGGTAACCAAGTTATTGACAAAAAACGTAAAACTTTATTTCTCGATAATTATTGTGTACCAAATGTGCAGCGAATGGCAAATCGATTGGAATAGAGCCCTAAAGGAAGAGGAATTAGAAAATATTTGTTGTTAGGGGAGGGTTGCCGATATTGGACCACTGGATGCAATTTGTTTTTTAGATTATAAACCACAAGTATTTAGAGTTTAAAAAAATAATGGCTATTTAAATAGGCTTATTACTAATACAAAATAAAAATCACAGACATATACTACATAACGTTTAAAAGGGAAAAAAATTACAAGAAAACCTAGTCAATGGTCCAATTAAGGAAACCAGTTGCCTAGGTTGGACCTTCAAGTTGCCTTATTTGGACCAGGTTCCTTAAATGGACCAATGACTTCAAAAATTGTTTGAATTTTGATATTTACTTCTATTATTTATAAATACAATAGATTCATATGTATTACTACTAAAATTAAGCTTAAATAACAAAAACAAATTGTTAAATTTTCTTTAATAAATGAACAAAAAATTATTTCATTACTTTTAAGCCTATGGTTTAAGAACAATAAAATGACAATAGACAACAATAAGAAATGAAAATATAAAGTGGTTAGTAAAACTAATAGTCCAAGTTAAATAACAATAATTAATCAACTTATTTAGACCTACTCATGGCAACTTGAACAAAAATATTGTTTTATTCCTTTTTTAACACCTGCGCAAATCGTATGCACCCAAGTATGGCACTTAATGCACTGAATCATATCTTCATGAGACGCTTCATCACAAATATAGCAGTACCAACTGGTTTCCTTTTTAATATTTCCTCTTCCCACTTTTTTCACAACTCCTGTGTTCTTATTTAACTTTTCACTTCTCTTCTCAATACGTTCCCTTTTTCTCTCTTCTTTCTCCTTTGCCATAGTTTTTTTCTCTTCCAAAGCCAGTTTATAAGGACTGCTTGTAATAACAACAGCCTTTTGAGCTCCACATCCTCTACCTCGGCCTTGTCCACGTCCTCTCGAGACTGCTTGAAACAAGTTTCTTTTTGGTAATGGAGATACTTTCAGCAGAGTTTCTCTAAATGAAACTTTTTTAGATGCAGGTTCATAGTCACTATCTTCGTCAGTGTCGTCCAATTCAGAACTTGTCGAGGAAGTGTTTTTGGAAATATTCTGGATATAGTTGTGTGTCTTACTTGTGCCTGGCTCTGGTGTTTGTGGTTCAGAAACTTCAGAAGGGGGCAATATCTGGTTTTCTGGTTGTAAAGCACTTGCACCAGCGAAATCACAATCTCTAAACACGTTCCTGTTTACAGGCCAACATCCACTTGCCCTAAACGAACTTGCAGCATTACCTACAGTGGCAGCTTTTCCGTAAGCTTCATTTAAAAGTTTTGATATTTGTAGCTGAGTTACCTTATCTGCCTTGTACTCTCTTAAAAAAGCATCTTGGGCCTGAACAAAGTATTTTTGGAGAGGTCCAAAAAACGCAACATCCAATGGCTGCAACCTATGTGATGTGTGTCCAGGGAGCTGTAAAAGGATGATTCCATTCTCTCTAGCGTATTCTAGAGCTTCTAGGTTTTTGCAATGTGTCGTGTGGCCATCTAACAGTAAAAGAACTTTATTTGTCTTTGTAGAACTGACAAAACTATGAAAGTGCCTAAGCCACTCAAAGAAAAGATCTGAGTTAATGTATCCAGAATCAGATATTTTTACTATGCTTCCCAAGGGGGCACCGAATCTCAGATCTTCCAACCATATCTTCCTCTTAAAAATAATCATAGGTGGAACATAGATACCTGAAGCACTAACAGCACATACCATAGTTGTATTAATCCCTCTTTCACCACTTGTTACACCCCCAACTTGTTTCTTGCCCTTCTTCGCTATTACCTTTTGCATATGTTTTTGCACTGTTGAATATCCTGATTCATCAACATTAAATATGGTGTTTGCATTTATGTTGTTGTCCTTGACAGTTTTCTCTAAGATATCAAAAAAGTGCATGACATTATCTTTATTGAACCCTTTAACTCGGGCCAGTGATGTAGCTTCTGGCCTACGAAGGCTAAGTTGAGGGTTATTACGCATAAAATTATAGTACCATTTCTTTCCAGCACACTTTTTTTCCTTGTTAAAACTATGAGGAAGCCCATATTTTTCTGCTACTTCAAAAGCTAGCTTTCTAAATTCTAAAGTAGTAAATCCATAAAACATCTGTTCGAACATTAACAAATGGTTTCTTAGAACTTCTTGCATTTCATGATCAAAAGTTGGTTGTCTTCCCAATAACTTAATCTCATTTGCTACAGAGTTTTTTCCATCCGCGTGTCTTTTTATTGTTCCTTTAGGCACTCCGTAAATTCTCCCACACTCGTTTAATCCAAAATCGCCATTTCTGTAAGCATCTACCGCTCTTTGTAAATCATCTTGTGACCACTTTCCGTAATTTCCCCTCTTTGCCATCTTAACGCCTAGAAAGAAAAAAAATGTATGTAGATTTTTTGGATCACATATAAACCATTGTGTCTATTTTCCTAGATTGGGTTCCCTAGATTGGACCGGTCCAATTTAAACAACTCCATGTGGTCCAATCACGGCAACTGACGATTGATTTAAACGAATGCTTGTGGGATTAATTTAGCTTAAACTATAAGGAAACCTACTATACCATTAGAAAGCCTAATAAGTGATGTATTTATAGGTATGCATAAATATAACCAATACTTACTACGTAAGAAGAAATCGCTCGTCGAACACAGCACACATAACCTTACAAACAACCACGTTTTCTGATACGTCTGATACAACGCAAAAGGAGAACAAAACACTAGCGCGGGAACTCCACTGTCTCTTAGAGAGTAAGTGTAGCCAACCTACGGATTCGTAAATGCCCTCGAAAGATAGTTATTATGGTGGTCCATTCAAGGAGCCGGTCCAATATCGGCAACTCTCCCCTAATTGTGCTGTGTATAATCCGAAAATGTTTAGCACTCTAATGGGTTTTGTGACAAACTGTATACTAAAAATTACAGTTCGGGAGGCAAGGGATAAAAAGGAGAAATAAATTATGAGCACTATAGTGAACGTCGGTGTATCTCAAAATAGATTGCAGAGATTTTGATTACATTTTGGTAGAATGTGAAGATTTCAATCAATTGGACAAACCACAATCGGAAATTAGGGATTGTAAGAAATTTTGAGTAAACAAAACTAATTTAATGTTGTTCATGTTTTTTTATTCTTTCTATTTTTCGGTATTTACTTTCTGAAATTCGTATAACTGATTTAGACAAATTCTGAACTAAATTATTGTCTCAGAACCAAATATGAACTTAATATCTTTTTCTATTTCCCTAGTTATAACTTTTTTTGTTAAAAAAAGTTAAAAAATGCTGGGTAGCAGCTAAACGAAAGCGAATTAGAAAATATTTTAATGAACATATTTTGTTCCTTTTGGAGTGTAGAATTCAAAAATATATAGAGCGCTATAGATTTTGTGATACCCTGTACAACGACCAAACTATAAATGGTATGCTCATCTTATTTAATTCGTAGATTATTTAGCACATTTTCAATCAAAGCATTCTGTTCTATCCCACTATTAAAGTTTCTTAATTGATATTGCAAAATAATACAATATTACTGTAAGTGGATAGTTTGTGTTCTTTTTAGACTATTTTGAATGAACATATTCATGTTGCACAAAAAACCTATATCGATGAGCAATTTTTGCAAAACTGCTTTTTTACTGCACAATTTTTCTAACGTTTATTTGTACACCAAGCTCGTGTAAAAAGTTTGTTTCACACAAAAAATATCTGGATTTAATTTTAAAATAAAAGGACTCATGGTTTGGAGCCAATTTTTTTTAAAGAAACACAAGTCCTAAGTTAGAAGTTAAAATAAATTTGAATTCAGTTTTATATAACCACTAAAAAAATAATTAAAGTAAAATCCCTTACGTAGAAAAGTAGTTTTTTTTTGTTCTTGTCGGTTATAAACTACTGAAAAAGTTTTCAATTTTTCAAATATTTCCACTACTAAAAATAAAAACTAATAATATACATGCTAAATTTGACAAAAATTATCATTACAAGACCAATTTTCATTTACTGATTTTTAGATTATGGTGTTAACTTTTTTTTTAAATAATAAAATCACTTTTTTATTGTAAAAAATAAGTTTGACTATATTTAGAAGCATATTTTCAAACTACACAAAACAAACAGTTATAAAACATCGATAAAAATTTCCTCAAAAACATTTTTTTAAATTCAAAAATTTCACTGATCGACAAATTTGTCCATTGTTTTATAAACCAAGCCTACATACTACATTTGAACAAAATAAAACTAAAATGGCGATTTCTAGGACGATTACATACATAAAATATCAGGATACTCCTTTAGAGACATTTCATTATCAAAAAACTAAACTGATATTTAGCAACATTCAGAAAAAATGTAAAATAATTAAAAATTGCAGAATAAATCCGTGAATATATTAATTTATCAATTAATCAAACATGGCCGCCATAGTCCATAAATGAACGGCAGATAAAAATAAACAATAATTAATGTAATATACGAGCTTTTCCAACACTAAATGTAAATGTAATTAATCAATAATTCTATTAATTCCTAGGAGAATGGCTTTTTGAAAAAATAATAATAATAATAATAAAATAGAAGAGATATTTATTGCTTTGTATTGAACGGAATCATTTAAAAATAATGTTAAATAATAGGATAAATAATAATATAAAATAATATTTAAAAAATATATAAATAACTAATTAAAAATTTCATTTCAGAGTGTACTTTTAATCGAACATACATAAACCATTTGGAATCATTTTGTATGATAGAAGTATACTGTTAAATATATTTATATTATAACAAAAATAACCGTGAGTAGAGTTTGTTTTCCGATGCAGTGTTTAGAGTGTAAATGTAATACAAGGCCAAAATAATGTAATTCTATTTGGGAGTAATTTTCTATATTTCTAGTATATACAGAAAGAATCTACCCAAAATGTAAACTTGGGAGTGCAAACACAATAAAACCTTACCTAATTGAACCTAAACTAACCTACTTTTTACTTAAAATGACTCCAATGGGTGTGTTTGGGTTAACAATTTGGACCTAGATTCCTGAGAGTGGTTTCAATGGTTAAAATTTCCGTTTTCGTAATACCTTAATGATCTACTTTACTGGGTTTAAAATTATTTGAAAATTATTGAGTGTTCATATGGTTAAATCGGACGTTTGTTCATGTTTATAAATTTCATTTTTTTCTTTTGTAGTTTATCGGCGTAAAACCTTTCGTTGATTATCCCCTTAAAAAAAGAGCAAAAGAACATAAAATAGATACCCCTTGCCCTCGAATACTCTAATATTGCCATAGTTGGAAAAGATCAAGAGTTGGACAAATCGATCTAATAGATCTATCTCAAAACTATGTTAAGAAAGGTGTATCTCCAGCTAGGATCCCTCTGAGTTACCAAAACACTTACTCACACAATAAGTGAAGTGTAGTGTGTGTATAAAAACTAATACATGACGTTTAGAACGTATAAATCAACTCTCGTTATCACATGATAAACTCGAACATGAAAAAAAAAGTTTAAATAATCAACATAGCTTGTTTGTTTTGAAAATAAAACTAAAAATAGTAGTCTAAGAAAAAAAAACTAGACCAAATAAAGTAAGCCTGACAAGTTAAAATAACTAGACTTATTACAAACCTGATCAAAAAACACGATTCACATAATTTCACACCACAAGAAACAGCAAACAAGTAATTAGTTAACTAATAGGGGTTGAGTGCTAACGGAATAGTAATTTAATGGTTTATCAAATGAACAAAGTTTTTGTCATCTATTTCAAAAGTTTAACGCATCATCTAGTTTTAGTGGATATCTTATTTAAAGTTAAATGATTATTTTCAATTTTTAGTTCAGTTTACATTAAAATGAAATCAACAAGTAACACCTACTTATGATTTGAAAATGTCTACAAACCAGAACATGAAATAACACAAATGAAAGAAAATCCTAAATTGATACATTATTTTTTGCTTACAGCATGTCAGAGCTGGACACAATTCCATCACCCATACAAGAAGAAAAAGACAAAGAACAGCGAATGGAAAATAACGAAAAACAAAGGAAAAGGAGAAGGAAGAAACGGAAACGCAAAGGGAAACGAAAGAACCACAAGCGAGTGGACAGAAAGAAAGGTGAATAACAGTAAAGTTATTAACCTCAGAGCGGTTGTAAATTTCAATCAAATTGCGAGTAAAGGGAGATACGATTGTTAGCATAACCTATTGTCAAGTATCGCATGCCTGGAGCGAGTCATGTCTCGATACTTCCTTCGATTAACAAATATCGATTATTTAATAGCTTATAATCCGATTATTCCTTATGAATGGCGGGTTTATCATGTTTTATGAATATTGTTTTTATTGGCGCTAGGGTTTATTTAGTGTGGTATATTTGTAATGAATGCATTGTTCATTAAGTTACACCTACATAGGGTCGTGGTTAATTACTGCGTTTGCAAAGGCGGAAATGATTACTGAGTTATTTGTAGACACTCTTTGTGGTCTGGTAATTTGTTTCAACAAAATGATTCAGATATGATATATTTTATGCAGACCAGCACGTCTGAGTGACAACATTTGGGCGCTATTAATGTAATTATTTTTCAAATTTAAAAAAATATATTAAAATGGTAAAAATTCTTTGAGCATAATTCTTGTTGTAAAAGCTATATTTTTATGCAGTCCCACGAAGAGGTTTCTATTTTTTAATTAATATGCCGGACATTTGGAACACTATACAAATTTGACACTTTATAGTTATGTTACATAGAAATGTAAAAAAGTACCCTTGAGTTTCATTTTTTTCATAGTCAATCAAAACAAAATGGCGGAAAAACAAAATAATGGTACGTTTTTACCACAATGATTTTATTTGGATAACCATGACAAATTGTTGATTTCCAGATAACATGAAAACGTGTATAACTTAATAAAAAAAGTGAAAAAAAAAAAATTAAAAAAATTAAATTAAATTTAAAAAATAATAATAATAATGATCCAAGTTGGACCTTTATTCGAATTGATATGCACTGATAAGATACACAATTTAAAAAAAGATTTGAACGTTTTTTAAAAATTGTTGACGTATCAACAGTAATTCATATTCGATATGGCTCATTAATTCAACATTTCTTGCTGTAGGGCGAAAACAAAATTTTTCGTTCAAAAAGTCCCACTTGGAATATTCGTCAAGTTTTCCAATTACCTTCCAACAAAATTTCACTCGTCTATTTAAGCCATATTCCAGAAATCCAGTAAATGTGTTTTATAAAAAAAATTTTGTTGAAATTATCTTGGCATACCTTTGAACGACTTAGGAATCCCACTGTTTGGAGATTTCAGTAACGTAGCACATGCGAGCTTTCATTTTCAATGGTATTTATTTCTTAGTAACTCATCCAGTTTCTAGTAACATAGTTTTCCATTCATAAATTGATTTTCTTAGTGAAGGAACCACATTTGGATACGTTCTTTAAAAATTCCTTATCGCATCATATTTATTTTCAAAAGTAATAATACACTAAGAACAAAATTTGACTTTTTTTCCAATTGAAAAAGAAATCATAGTTTCTAGGTTACATATCACACATAAACTGATTGAACACAACTGCAAAATTGTTTCATTGTTGTGTGTTTACAAAACAAAATAATGGATATTTAATAGATGGTAATGCACATTTTAATTTTATTGCATTGTGGGAGGAAATAGCTCTATCCAGAATAATAATATTATTTTGGTTATGTTGTTTTGGTTATTTTTTATTAACAATAAAAAATGAAACTCGAGGGTTCTGATCATTAAAGGATAGCAACTTAAATGGTAGAGTATTTTCTCTAAGATTGTAGAGTATATAAACAAAATACGGGACTAATTTATGACAATGGTAAATTTTATTTAATATTATAATTTGTTTGTAACTCTATTATATCTATTTCAAAATCGGGAGACAAGGTCACCTATAGTAATTTATCACCAACCTTATCGTGTCGCCTTTAATTCGATCAATTGTACTCAAATTATGGAATAAAATGTAACAGTTTATGATTTGGTTTTACAGACAATAAATCTACATTTTTAGTTATACAAGAAATCATAAAGTGTGTGGGATATCACCAAATATAAAGCTCAGTTACAAATATTAAAATAACAGACAGAGTCATTTGTTAAAATGTTATTTTTTTATGATCAGGATGTTTTCGCTCTTGATACGTCATGATCTACGTGTCTGTAAGACGTAAAAATAAAAATTTATCAATTAAGATCACATGAGAAAGTTTATCCACCTTAAAATTAATCAATTAATAAACAATTTGTGAGTAACGCCAGTATTAGATCTTATAAGCAATTTGTTATGTCAAACTGTACGGCAAGAAGTATTATTCGTGAATGAAGGCGTTATATAGGAAAAAACTAAATGACATTTGTAAAATAACTGTTTAAACAATCTTGGTAAGATGTTGCAAACACATTCTAGAGCAATTGATATAAATTCTATTTTAGTTTCAGATAGTCAAGCGAGACCTTTCATTGCCAGAAGGAAACTGTTTCTAGACATGAGTTGTTTATTGGGAACCATGAAAACGCCTGGATTTGTCAGAGCACCTGTCATTCTGCATGCTTTTGGCCCTAAATATTCCAGGTATGATCTTCTTTTTAAAATATTAGTTTTAATTATGACCAAGTTTAATAAACATATTACATTTTACTGTCATTTTATCTCTGTATTCACGTTAAGATAAAATGCAGCCAATTAGATAATTTCAAATTTGAACTGGTATGTGTTATTTTTTCACTACATGCAGAGAAAGATAGTATGAGAAAAATCAAAATTAAAATCGTCTTGGAAATTTACGTTGAGTTCTCCTGAATTTCAAAATGAGCTTTTACGAAGTTCTTGGAAGGCTGATAGCCTGTCTCTATGTCTGTCAAAATTTATTTTTCAGAAAAAGTTGACCCAACTATCCCCCCTCTCAGGGTCTCATTTCTAATGAGTACGGGTGTATAATCCCCAAAGAGTTTGTTATATTGCTTTGGGTTATATCAGGCTCTTTTATCTTTTCTCTCAGGTCTCTCTTGACCAGCTATTTTCTATTTTCCGTCCGATCCTGATGCTATTAGAGTATTGATATATTTTCGTTTTATTTTTCTTTTTTTACCCGGTAACAACGCAACATTTTGAATTTAAACAACAACAAAAACCAACAAAATCATCAAATTTATATAATTCTAGATATATTTTACTCCTATAAATCTTTTTTATAGCTTACTAAGTTTCTATCGTATAGAAAAAAGTTAATATTTTAAAACATTTTTTGAAAAAGTAATTTTTTGCTTAAAATCCATATTTTACGTAATATGAGGGTGGGAATCTGTTATAACTATGTGAAAAAGATAAAGGATAAGTTTAACAGGGACTCATATCATCGATCAGAATACACACAGTTCAGATACTGGGACTTCTAATAATTAAAGGAAAATATTATTGTGGAGTAATTAAACTTTAAACTTCAAAAAATATTTTTGCAGCTTCTAAAATTTTTTTGACAAATTAATTTTTTTTTATAGTGAGAATTATAATTAAATTTATTATAATTTTATTGGTAAATTTTATAATTTACCATGAAACGTTATAAATTGATTATTGAAGTATTGACTCTTTAAAAAAAACCACTGTACAGAGAATTTGAAAAGAAGGGTTTTTCATGTTTTAACTTTGAAAGCAAATTCCCCAAAACTACAATAAAATACTAACAACACATAGACTGTACAGTTATGTTTATTCTACCGTATGTAAATTTCAATATCACTGCCATCATCTTCAAAGGTACAATTCACCACAGTGCTCTAGTGATATGATATTTTGACTTAAATACTTATTTAATTATAGTTTAGTTGAATTATTTTGTTATAAATCGCAACAAATTTATGCCTACTTTGTTTCAGAAGGATAACTCCTATATTTATTATCTATCAAAATTATTACTATAAAGGTCTGTATGTAGAAACAGAGTATGAGGACGTCATAAAATGATTAAAAAAATTAATTTGTTGCAATTAATAAATTTAATAGTAAATTACCAGGCAAATATATTCATTTAGTGAGTGTAATTTTAATTATTCACAAACTGTTAATTGCCTGATGTTGTTAGTTGGATCTACCAAAACTTGCAAGTGAAAAACTGTTAAGTACTGTGTTGAAGTTTTATGCCGTGTTAGGTTTTCAGTGTATTTAATTTTCCAAGTATATCGCATCAAATTTTTTTAAATAAATTATAAAATAGTAGTATTTTGTTATCTGGCATATTAAACTGAAAAATTTAGCAAAAAAGTGATACTAATAAAAATTGTTATATTTAATTTGGTTATATATATATATATATATATATATATATATATATATATATATATATATATATATTTAATTCTGATACCAACATTTCGTTTAAAAAACAAGTTAACCCTCAGGAGCTCAATTTAGTAAGTTCGGGCTTGGCAATTTTAAGCCAAATCTACATCTTTTTTTCATGTAGTATTGAGATAGATCCCTCTCTTTCATCTTTCCTATCAGATTTCTCTCGGGCCAACTCTTGATCTTTTTCAACTATGGCAATATTAGAGTATTCGAGAGCTAGGGGTATCTATTTTATGTTCTTTTGTTCTTTTTTTAAGGGTCAACGAAAGGTTTTACGCCGATAAACTACAAAGGAAAAAATTAAATTTATAAACATGAACAAACATCCGATTTAACTATATGAACACTCAATCATTTTCAAATAATTTTAAACCCAGTAAAGTAGATCATTAAGGTATTACGAAAACGGAAATTTTAACCATTGAAACCACTCTCAGGAATCTAGGTCCAAATTGTTAACCCAAACACACCCATTGGAGTCATTTTAAGTAAAAAGTAGGTTAGTTTAGGTTCAATTAGGTAAGGTTTTATTGTGTTTGCACTCCCAAGTTTACATTTTGGGTAGATTCTTTCTGTATATACTAGAAATATAGAAAATTACTCCCAAATAGAATTACATTATTTTGGCCTTGTATTACATTTACACTCTAAACACTGCATCGGAAAACAAACTCTACTCACGGTTATTTTTGTTATAATATAAATATATTTAACAGTATACTTCTATCATACAAAATGATTCCAAATGGTTTATGTATGTTCGATTAAAAGTACACTCTGAAATGAAATTTTTAATTAGTTATTTATATATTTTTTAAATATTATTTTATATTATTATTTATCCTATTATTTAACATTATTTTTAAATGATTCCGTTCAATACAAAGCAATAAATATCTCTTCTATTTTATTATTATTATTATTATTTTTTCAAAAAGCCATTCTCCTAGGAATTAATAGAATTATTGATTAATTACATTTACATTTAGTGTTGGAAAAGCTCGTATATTACATTAATTATTGTTTATTTTTATCTGCCGTTCATTTATGGACTATGGCGGCCATGTTTGATTAATTGATAAATTAATATATTCACGGATTTATTCTGCAATTTTTAATTATTTTACATTTTTTCTGAATGTTGCTAAATATCAGTTTAGTTTTTTGATAATGAAATGTCTCTAAAGGAGTATCCTGATATTTTATGTATGTAATCGTCCTAGAAATCGCCATTTTAGTTTTATTTTGTTCAAATGTAGTATGTAGGCTTGGTTTATAAAACAATGGACAAATTTGTCGATCAGTGAAATTTTTGAATTTAAAAAAATGTTTTTGAGGAAATTTTTATCGATGTTTTATAACTGTTTGTTTTGTGTAGTTTGAAAATATGCTTCTAAATATAGTCAAACTTATTTTTTACAATAAAAAAGTGATTTTATTATTTAAAAAAAAAGTTAACACCATAATCTAAAAATCAGTAAATGAAAATTGAAATACTACATAGGATAAACTACAAAGGAAAAAATGAAATTTATAAACATGAACAAACGTCCGATTTAACCATATGAACACTCAATAATTTTCAAATAATTTTAAACCCAGTAAAGTAGATCATTAAGGTATTACGAAAACGGAAATTTTAACCATTGAAACCACTCTCAGGAATCTAGGTCCAAATTGTTAACCCAAACACAACCATTGGAGTCATTTTAAGTAAAAAGTAGGTTAGGTTATGTTCAATTAGGTAAGGTATTTGCACCCCAAGTTTACTTTTTGGGTAGAATCTTTCTGTATATACTTTCTAATATAGAAAATTACTCCCAAATAAAATTACATTATTTTGCCCTTGTATTACATTTACACTCTAAACACTGCATCGGAAAACAAACTCTACTCACGGTTATTTTTGTTATAATATAAATATATTTAACAGTATACTTTTATCATCAAAATGATTCCAAATGGTTTATGTATGTTCGATTAAAAGTACACTCTGAAATGTAATTTTTAATTAGTTATTTAATTATTTAACCCTGACGCTATTAGAGTATACGAGAAAAAGGCGTCTTAATTTTGTGCAATTTTCTCCTCTTTTTATAATATAATGATGAATGACGGGTTTTTTGCCTTTAAACAGCAAGAAAAAACATGACGGATATATAAGTTAGTGGATCTAAGAGTTTTTGTATAAACTTATTATTGTAAATTATGTTGTGTACTACAGGAGAAAGAACCAGAAGGGCAGATACTTGGCTGCAGTCTACATCTGTACACCGGGTTTTACCCTTCGTAATGCTGATGAACGGAGTCTTGCTTGTAGTGAAGGCAGATGGGTGGGCAGAAGACCTGTTTGCATTCCTATTAAAGGTAAAGGTTTGTTTGTGTTAGCAATTAAGCTAATATTAAAGATTAGGTTATATAGATCTAAATCTCCTTTCCATTTGGGTATCCATGATAGTGAGTCTGTGGATAAATTGTCCTATCTAAGACCAAAACCAGTCTGCATCATAACAAAGTCTACTAATAATCTGGAGACTTCTAAACATATCATCCTAGAATGTGAAAGTATCGATGCTAGGAGAAGGGTCAGATTCAGGGCTTCACAACCAGGTGATGATTCTAGCACTGGGAAAAAAATCCCTTTACATTGATGGCATAATCATTACCTTACCTAGATAGTAGGTCGTTGGGGTGTACAGTAAACTTAGATTGATATACAAGTATCTTGAGTCCTCATAACTCAATAATCTAACCTAATCTAACCCATCACTTAACTATATACTACATATTTAAGAGGAAGTAAAAAAAACGAGTACTTGGACGACAGATTTTATCTTTGGACATAACATATTTGTCATTCTTATGTACTAGGTGATCATCAATAGACTTAAAATAGAAAAAGTTAAAATAATCTGAGTGTATTCAACATTAATTACAAATGTTGTCAGGTCACATATTGATACAATAGGTAAAATACAACAGGTTCAAATTGAATCATGTACTATCTAGAAAGAGATAGTTGTAAAAACCTATTGGGTCTAGGGATTTGTTTGATTTTTAAAATATTGCTAAATTATTTAAATAATTTAGTCAAAAACTGTTGAATGGTAAAAGATATAAATATCTATTTAAAAAGTGTAAATATCTTGTACTAAAAACTATCTTCAGGATTTTGTTTCTTAAGGTGAATATTCTCTGGGTCATCATCATAATTTAAAATTGATTTATTAAATGAATTTAAACATTTATTATTGAATACACTGTAAATTTGTAACTTGATATACATTTCAATGTACAACGATTTGTTTCAATGGTTTTTAATCATACTTTTTTCTATAGATTCTATAACATTCCAAAATAGCTTACTTTACACAGTTTTAATGTGTGCATCCAAACTGCTTTCATACAACAAAAAAAGATAATTTTAGCTAAAACATGAAAATGTTCAAAATACTACCTCAAAGTTAGAAAAATCATAATTTAAAATTGATTTATTAAATGAATTTAAACATTTAATATTGAATACACTGTAAATTTGTAACTTGATATACATTTTAATGTACAACGATTTGTTTCAATGGTTTTTAATCATACTTTTTTCTATAGATTCTATAACATTCCAAAATAGCTTACTTTACACAGTTTTAATGTGTGCATCCAAACTGCTTTCATACAACAAAAAAAGAGAATTTTAGCTAAAACATGAAAATGTTCAAAATACTACCTCAAAGTTAGAAAAAAATTTCACTAAATTTTTCTAATAAAGTGAATTTTAGTCGGATTTCAGGAAAATTAAGCTAAGTTTTTGTTTATGATGATTGTTACTCAAAATAAATGATAAAATATTTCAAAATGACAGCTGTTTTCTGTATCTGTTTATTAGATAGTTACTGCATAAGCCTACAAAAGGATATTTAGTCCAGATGGTGAACTGAATAAATTAATACCAAAGTAACAAACTTAAACACAAAATACTATCTATGAAAAAATACTAAAGAAATTGGCAGTCTCATCATATTATTGGCACCTTTACTAGTTAATCACTGTATACACTATAGCTATTGTGTTCACAGATAATAACAACAACAATATCAATATTATTAACCACAAAATCAGGTGATATGTACAAGATCCCTTTGAAATAGCGTGAAAGTAGTTTAAACAAATTTAAATTTAATTTGTATTTATGTTTCCCCAACTTTAGCAGTTACTTCATTATAAGCTCCCCAGAACCGATACAATTTTTTATTTAAGAACAACATACATAAATACTGGTACTTTGAAGATGTCTCCTTCTTACATATATACAAGACTTATAACATTTTGTTTATTAGGTGCTGTTCAGACACCAAGCAGTTGTATTTCGGCAGGATGCGAGCATGATTGTAGAGAAGTTGAAGGAATTCCGGAGTGTTTCTGTTTTAAAGGTTTCAAGCAAGATGGAAGATCATGTCATGGTAAGTATTTGCTTAATCAAATTATTTTCAAATAAGCACGAACATAAAACCATGATTTACAATGAAAATATAATCCCTCGCATAAGCTATGGCCTGTGATTGAAAGGCGAAGTTTGAAACAGTTGTTAGAAAAAAATTTCTCTAAGCAATTCAAAACACCTAACAACTAACTGAGCATACCTAAACACTTAAAACACCATAATACAACTCAGAGAATAAAAATTATTCCTTGACTAACATAAAATAAATATAATTAACAAATTATACATTGTAAAGTATAAATAACACTAAAACAAAATTATTTTAGTTATTTAAACAACATAACAAACAAAATCCTGGGTATATTCAATCCTACACCAACGCCCTAACATTAAATCCAATGCTAAAAATTTATCATATGTTGGAGTAAGAGAATATCCAATGATATCCCTTCCAATTCTCAAAAGCCTATCTGTTACAATATATATATATATATATATATATACAATATGTATAAATATATATATCCTATATATATATAATAAATATATATATATATATATATATATATATATATATATATATGTGTGTGTGTGTGTGTGTGTGTGTGTGTGAGAGAGAGAGAGAGAGAGAGAGAGAGAGAGAGAGAGAGAGAGAGAGAGAGAGAGAGAGAGAGAGAGAGAGAGAATATCTGTTATTCTTTATATGTGTTTCAATCATACACATACCAAGAGATTTGATATGGCAGGGAAATTCCGGAAATTCGGAATAAAGTTAACTAACAATTATGATGAAATTAATCACCCTTCATACAGCCCTTTTTATACATTCTTTTGCCGCGGGTTGAATAGTCTACAGAATAGAGAAGACTATCCCTATAATATTTCTAAAACTTTCGTTCGTGGTACCCGTAAGTTCCATGTACCTGTTCCGTTCAACCAATGTGCGGTTATGTTTTCAACTAGTGTTCAACATTAGTGTCTCGTTTGGTTATTTTCCTCAAAATGATTTTTTTTAAAGCATTTTGGGAAAAGGCCAGTGACTCTGGGGGAGGGGGAGTTTTTATATGCGCCGCACAATCTTTGGTAATGATTGAATTTGAAAGAGTGAGTTTTATGGTCGAAATGTGGCATACCGGGTTTCATTACCTGAACAAATTATCCAACTGTTATTTTATAAATTATTCGTAATTTTTAATATCAATTGTGTAAAACTCATTTCTAAAGCTGAGTGAATTTATGTTGAGATTATTAGCTTAAGTTAAAAATAGTTGGTGGCAGAAATAGATCCCCCCCCCCTTCTGGGTAACTCCAAGCTTTTTTCCAAGTCAATTTTATATTACCGATTAGGAACTCAACAATAATGAACTGATGATATATTTCGAGTGTTATTAGTGATTAGATTAGAAATGTTTGATTTATTTTTGAAAATGTACATAATAATGACATGCCATTATTATCGGGATATACTAAAAAATTTAAACCCATAAAATAATATTTTATAAGGATAACTACTATTTTTGCAATATTCTACTTTCATTATTAACTTTTGCATTATTTGTAATAGTTCAAGAACTATCAAATGCAACCCCCCCCCCCAGCCATAATGTCATACTTTAATAATGACCGAACCTACTCACAGTAGACATTTTTCGATAAATGTTTGATAATAAAAATCAAGTGAAATGAATAATAAAAATTAGAATTTCCAATGAACGAATTTCAAAAGTGCAATACAAATAGACAAATTAATCTAACAAAAATACATTTTTTTTTCAGATATAAATGAATGCGCAGAAGATAAAGGAGGCTGTGAAGACATGTGCTTTAATAACCCTGGATCTTACTACTGCAAATGTAATAAGGGTTTCAGACTAGCATATGATCGCAGTTCATGCGAAGGTGATGTATTGTAATAAAATGGATTTATATTGATTTGACTGATTTTAAAATCTTATACAACTAGACTGTATCTACACAAATATTACAGAGAGAAAATTTTGTGAGTCTGTATGACTAAATCTCTAAAACTACTCAACAGATTTTGACATTCTTTCTAAGTGTAAAAGCTCATTTCTTTCTTTTATGCTATGTATATATATATATATATATATATATATATATATAATGTTAAATTTTGAAAAAATACAGAAAACCAGTAAATATTTATGTTAATCTAAGTATAATATTTTTGTTCTCTGCCACTTTGTTCAAACAAGTATTACAATTATAATTTGCCTTTTATGTTGATATCGCTGCTCTAATACTAAGCCTAAGAATCAGCTGTTACAAGTCAAAACTTCATGTTAACAAAAAAAAAAGCCTACTCATTAAAATTGATCATTAAACATCTTATAAGCATCAATTATTGTTCATCAAAACTATTAGAAAGTATGGGATAGTCAAATAGACACTATGGGCAGTGTTGTGTTTCTAATTATGAGGTTAGCAAAGCCTATTTCAATCACTTTCCACACTATTTGTTATGAAATCGAGTGTAGGCCAAACTGGTCAAAATTTAACATATTTGCTTCTTTTTAGTAGATTACATAATTTCTATTACTTATATATCATATTTTTTTTTAAGTATTGTTTTGATTGGTCAGGCTATCATATTTTAATATAATGCAAATCTTTCGACTCATATTTTATTTGAACTAAAATGGTTAATGGTATTTGAGTGTGTACATATTACATAGCTAATTTAGATACAAAAAAAATCGTTTTTTGTTTTAGTCAATTCACTTAATTTAACATGACTTTTTTATGAAACAAAATATTTTATTAAAGATTTAATCTTTCAGACAAAAAGTACTTTAAAAAAATATATATAGGCCTACTGATTCATATCAAATTTAGTTTTAATATCACAACTATAGAACAATTCTATTTCAAAAGCAACATTATTAAGCTCCCTTCACTCAATTAGCTTTTTGTGTCAAAGTCGTTGCTCAACCTCTTTTAAATTGTTGATACTATCTTTAAAAGAGAGATAAAATTTGTATAGAAAGACGTTTCCCTCATTTTCAAAGATTATGAGAAAATATTGTTAGAAAAACATTAATTTCTACTTCAGCCAACTACGCATGCTTATGAGCCATATAAGTACAGAACTGTTCATATTTTACCATCCATCATTTTAGTTAAAACACTCCTCTAAAAACCTGAAATATATGTTTACAAGACAGGTGTAAATTATTTTTAATACTTAACTTAGAATAAAAAATGAAGCACAGACATAAAATATATTCTCAAAATTGTGAGGTACTCTATTGGTTGACTAATAGAAAAAAAATGAAAGTAAAATAAAACAAACGAAACTGCATAATCTTTAATTGTAAGATATTTAATGCTTTATAATATTTGAACAACACTATTTTCAAACTAGAAAAAATGAAAAGAAAAAAATCCATTTTTAGAGGCTGACATTTTAAAATATTTTTATGTACGGTACATGCAGAAGAAAAATTTTTAAAGTGGGTAAATTTAGATCTTTGTTATAAATTCTATTGTGCAACAAATTTACCTAGAGACTTTTCACCCATTTAAATCAAACTATACTGTACATTTCAGACATCAATGAATGTATCCTTCGCAACGGACATGGTCCTTGTCAGGGTGAATGTTTGAACACAAAGGGAAGCTATCAATGCAGCTGTGATGGCATCCCCGGAACACAACTTGGAGAAGATGACCACTCCTGTGAAGATATCGATGAATGTAACAGTACAGAGCACTCTTTAGGATGCTCACATTCCTGCATTAATACCATTGGCACTGCATTTTGTCATTGTCCTGAGGGGTATATACTTGGATCAGACTGGAAGACTTGCTCAGGTAATCAAAAATCATTGCATTTAGTTGTGTAACAATATTTCTAATAGTCTACAAATCATTGATTGTTAATTTGTCTAAAAATATTCATTTGCTAATTAATTTTTGTTCTGAAAGTATATTTTTTGTTGAGAAAACAGTAGTCAAGCAGTAATTTGGAAGATTATCACTAAAATCTACAGAATCCGTTAAAAAGTAAAAGCACAAAAGAAAAATAATAATGATACCTTATAGAATAAATATGTATTATAATAGCCTTCAAATAGGTGTCAATGTACACAGTTTGATGCTTCTTAACAGGTTTAAATTTTATCTAAATATATTAAGCGAAACTAGTGAAAAATAAACAAGAGTACCATCAATGACTAAGTTAACATATTCACTTGTTAAATGCACAAACTTTGTTCATATGTTTGGTTGATGTGGAAATTAAAGTACTTCATTCAATATTGCTTCTAAAAATTGTTTTGTACATTTTAAATATAAAATAATACCGAAACATTTCTTTTTTTTGTGAATGACACATTATTATCTTAATTTTGTATATTTGTGTTTATTTAACATATTTTAGAATATTAACAATAACAAATTACAGGTTTTTGTGTTGCTAGACGTCAACGAGTGTGAACAAGGAGAAATCTTACAAAAGTGTTCCTTGGGATGTGTAAATACACCAGGATCATATCATTGTGTATTGGCAGAAGAAAAGGAAGAAGAGGGAGATACTAAGGATACTCTTCAATGCCTTCCAGGATATAATATCACCAATAGAGAGTGTTTTGGTAAGATATGACACATTTCTTTAGTAGACTATATTAACTTAATTTTTTGTGAGATGCTTTTAAACAATTATTTACTCTTATGTTTTATAATATTGTTTATCATTAGAAAATTACAAAACTAAAATTAAAAATTGAATTTATGGATTTTTTGTTTTATTATGAACTTACAAACAAGGTAAAAACATTTTATCTTGCGGATAAAATATTTTAAAAATTACTCTCGACTTCACAGTTTTTCAGTGTTTATTTGTACTTTCATTGATTATGTTGTTGTATGATCTCTCTACTTTAGGCTATCAATGGAACAAAACATTATCTTAACCTACCGAAATAGAAAGAGGATTTACAGGTGTCCTATCACTTAATTAGAATAATCTAACCGCAATGGACTACAAACCCATCTGTGATATGGTGCCTAATTTTACTGTTCAAATATTTTATATTTCATTAACTTTGTCACTGAATTTACAAAGAAACCAATATAATGTTTACATATATTATTATCCATAGTAATTATTGTTTATGTAAATTTTTAAGTGTAGTCTTGGTTAACTGAATGATCTTTACAAATGACTAATTTGTTTTAGATTTTTTTTTCACAAATTTACCTAAAATCACTATTTTTCATATTTCCACAGTGAGTAGTTTAAAAATAAATTGTTTAAATTGTTTATTTGAAAAACAACCTGGAAATATTTTGATGATGGTCATAGTGAATACATTATTTGCTCAAAATAATCAGTTTTTTAAATATTGAGTAACTCATTAAAATAATAATCAAAATTTAAACATTATAACAATTTTGTACGTATCAGTGCCATCAATAAAACTATAATGTGTATTTTAATTAAATATGATTGAAATTTTTTTTAATAACCATAAAAATAAAAAAGAGTTATAAGAATTGTATGGTGTTAACCATCTATACTTGATTATATTAACATTATAATTATTCACAATCTGTTTGTAATATATTCTGTTTAGATATTGATGAGTGTAAAGATGCCCCTTGTTCACAAGAATGCAAAAACACTCCAGGATCATACATGTGCTCGTGTTCCAATGGCTACAATCTTGATAATGATGAAAAGACTTGTTACGATATAGACGAATGTGCTGAATACTCCGGCGGCACTCTTTGTTCCCATGAATGTATCAACACCATTGGAAGTTATATTTGCAAATGTCCAAATAACCACGAGCTAGCTTCAGATCACAGAACTTGTCATCCTACAGAAGACGAGTGCCAGAAGAAAAACTGTTCGCATGACTGCCTTATCGAAAATGGAACTGCAGTTTGTCTTTGTGATACTGGATTCTACTTAAAGGACAATAATACATGCATAGATATTAATGAATGTTTAAAAGAAATAACCGGATGTTCACATCAATGTATTAACGAAGAAGGAACGTTTCATTGTTCATGTCCAAAAGGATTTTATTTACTAGAAGATAATAAAAATTGTAAAAGTGAAGAAGAATGCCCGATAAATTGTCATAGCGGTTGCGTTAATGAGGGTGGAAATTTGAAATGCAAATGTCCAAATGGATTTTCCCTTAATGATGATCTAGTATCATGTGAAGACACAAATGAATGTTTAAATCCACAACATAACAATACACAAATTTGTTCAACTAATTGTATAAACACAGAGGATAGTTACATTTGTGAATGCCCTGAAGGTTATAGATTAAGCCATGATAAGAAATCATGTGAAGATATTAATGAGTGTTTAGTTAAAATAGATGAAGATGTGACTATTTGTTCACATAATTGTACTAACACTCTTGGGAGTTTTAAATGTGAATGCCCAGTGGGTTTTCTCCTTGCAAGAGATTCCAGAACATGTGAAGATATCGATGAATGCCTCGATAATAACGAAGTGAACAATAGATGTTCACACGACTGTGTTAACAATATTGGTAGCTATCAATGCGAATGTCCAGAAGGTTATGTGGTTGAAAAAAATATTTGTATTGAAATAAATGAATGTGAAATCAGCAATGGTGGATGTTCACATCTGTGTATAGATAGAATAGGATCTGTTATTTGTGACTGTCCTGGAGGTTTACATTTGTCCAATGATAATGTAACTTGTTTTGAAAAAGCATGTACAACAAACTGTTCACAAACGTGTAGCAATGAGACGTGTTCTTGTTTTGAAGGTTATGTTTTAGGCGATGATTTTAAAACTTGTATCGATATTAATGAGTGTCTACATGTTAATGGAAATTGTTCACAACAGTGTTTAAATGAAGATGGCAATTATCATTGTGAATGTGATGATGGGTATACACTTAATCAGGATTTACACACCTGTGCTGACATTAATGAATGTAAAAACAACTCTATTTGTGATCATATCTGTGAAAATGTTAACGGAAATTTTACATGTGGGTGTTATGAAGGTTTTGTATTAAAAGAAGACAAATCTTGTGAAGATATTAATGAATGTGCAATTGACAACGGAGGCTGTTCACAAATATGTTTAAACAACAATGGCAGTTTTAATTGTTCTTGTTATACAGGTTTTATTTTAGAAGATAGATTTATTTGTGTGGATATCAATGAATGTAATGATTTTACTGATGAAAAGAAAACAATTTGTCCAGATTGTGAAAACACGCCTGGTGGTTATATTTGCCACTGTGAAGAAGGTTATATTTCAGACTCACATAGTAATTGCTTGGATATTGATGAGTGTAATAATAATAATTGTTCACAAATGTGTGTTAATACCATTGGAAGTTTTTATTGTCAATGTGAAGAAGGTTTTATATTATCAGAAGATGGAGTATCATGTTTAATAAACCAATCACAACCTGAAATATTGACTTGTATAGATGGATATAAATTTAACTACGATAATCAAACCTGCCAAGATGTCGATGAATGTTTGGGAAATCTTACAAACTGTTCTCAGATTTGTGAAAATACAGTTGGGTCTTATTTGTGTAAATGTAATCTGGGATATACTACATCCACAGATAACGGATCCTGTATTGATGTGGATGAGTGTTTGATAAATACTTCATCGTGTTCTCAAATTTGTGAAAATACACTAGGAAGTTTTATCTGTTCATGTAACTATGGTTATACACTGAGGAACCAAACTATATGTGATAAAACATTAGATCCATGTGAGGAAAACAATGGTGGATGTTCAACACATTGTAATTCATCAACAGGAGATGTGGTTTGTTCGTGTGATTTTGGATTTTTGCTTGTAAACAGCAAACAATGTGTTGATGTTGATGAATGCCTCGTGAATAATACATGTGATCAGAAATGTATCAACACGGATGGATCTTATGAATGTGTTTGCAATGATGGTTACTTTAGACTACAAAACAAGTGTTTAGGTAAGTATGGCATAGTGTTGGAAAATATTAGATGTATTTTTGTATATCACATTTTTTTTATACTTCTTGGTAGTACCCGGAACATGTTTTGTGGGCTAATTTCAATGTAATGTCTCATCAATCTGATTCTCTGCCTCATACTTGTTAGTCCTGATCTCTAAAACGGATTGTTCTATTTAATATATTATCAGCAACGTGTTATCAGATAGTGTATGCAATACCTTTACATCAGGCATTATATAAATTAGCTAAAGTTGGGAGACAAAGTGTGAAATGAAGCATATTTGCATATTCTATTCAATGCTCTATGCACTTTAGGCAGAGTTTGCAATACCAATTTTTCCTTGACTTTCCAAGGTTATGTTATATTAGGTTGGATTCATTTACTTCAGTAAATATTTAGTACACTATCATCCTATTTCCTCTAATTTCATACTTTTGTATATTGTATATAAATAATTTTCTGAGAGAATCTGTTCATTTAATACTTCGTGTGATGAACCGCAAGGCATTTCACAAACAATCAAAAGTTTTAAATAACCTTGCATGACCGGACAACAAATTTCAAATCTCATTTATTTTTCACCCAATTAAAAAAAAAGAAGCTACTATGGATTTGTCATAAAATTTACTACAAAAAGTTGTTCAAGTAATTCTTTTGTAAAATGGCTTGTTTTAAAAACTTTGTATGGCCGCCATTTTGAAACTAATTGGGTTGCAATAATGAAACTTTAACATACTAACTGAAACTAACAATAGCACCATTCATCAACATTTGATTCAATTCTGTAAAGCTATTTTTAAAAACAATTATTTTTGTTAAAAAAACACATGGTTGCACAGACAGACAATAAAACAAGATAGAACCTGGTTGTATTAAGTTTTTGGTTTCTTTTTATAACCAAACAATACCCCAAAGTGTTTAGAGAGATTTCGGAAACACCCTCTATATAGATGAATCTATATATTTATATTCTTTCCTTACCTTACCCTTCAAATCTAAATCCAATGTAGACTTTTGCTCCCCATGAAAACAATTATGAAGACAATTAGCTCACTCAGTTTCTAACTATACTCATTACACCTTCTGAATTGCATTAATAGTACCTACATCTTGAATCAACCTCTTTTTTGTCTCATTTGTCTTTTGAAACCATCAATATCTTCATACAAGATGTGTGTTAACAATAAATCTTGAGCAATCATTTTAACATGATACAGCCAGTATCAACATTATTAAATTGAATTATATCCTATTTTCTTTATTTAAGTATATATACTTATTTATTAACCCAAATATACTGTATAGTTATGATACTTTTAAATGACCAGAATTAACTTATTTTGTTGTTTTTGAGACCTTTTAAGATTTTCAAAACTTCAAATGAAAACTATTTAAAAGTCCTTAATGTATGTTAATCTTACTAAATACTGATGAAATGTATCATTTCTCTTGCAGATATTAATGAATGTTTAAATAACTCTACTATCTGTAATGGTGATTGTGTGAATACAATTGGCTCTTATACTTGTATCTGCCCGACTGGTTATGAATTACATAATGGCGCCTGTGTAGGTAGGAAAACCAATTCAAAGTTATTTAGTGTGTAAACCATAATTTTATCCAGATTAAAATCTATCTTTTTTTGTTTAGAAATCCCTGGTTGCAAACCTATTCAAAGTTTTCCACAAATGATGTTAAATTGTTCAACTTTGGAAGGACGTGTCTATCCTGCAGGTACAGAATGTTCTGCAACATGCATCGCTGGTTTTAAGCTTAATGGTACGAACCTAAGGTTTTGCCAAGAGAATGGAACATGGTCTGGGAGTACATCAAGCTGTATGCGTAAGTGAAATAAAGTAACTTAAACATTCTTATTTTTCTTTCTTGGTGGTCATTTTGAATTATGTTTGCAGCTTACCAGATTTAATATTCAAATTTATAAAATTCAAACAGTTTAACATATCAGTGGTTTCTTAATTTAACTCATTTTGCTTTATAATTTATATGATATTCTACGTTGATTGTTACAAATATAATATACAAACTCCCAAAAAATCATTTTATTTTCATACTTTTAAACACTTTCCACTTGTCACCTGAGGATAAACTAATGTATTTCTTTGTTATTTTACAAGGAACATTCAACAGACGAATAGAATTTGTCGATTAAAATATTAATATAAAACAATAAAAGATTAAATATCTAGGATTATTTATCCTTGGTTACACATAGTGCCTGCAAGTTTGACGGCCATTATGATTTAAACTGAACTCAGTGTAGTGCTGTGCAGCCACCCCATTACACATGCTCGAGATTCTACTATCCTGATTCACAAATCATTATCACTTATTGCCACATCAAACAGTGAATGATATACACACATTGTATTATGAAATACCAGTGTAGGATGTCTCCACGAAGAAGTTACATAGATTTTATTTGAGTTATTTTATTTACTAACCGATTTATTTTTTTAAATTTCCACGGGTTCTAAGAGAGGTCTTAAAGTTCACTATAACAGTATGAGACCTTACTGTTAAATGAAAACAAACTAAAGGCTTTGTATAAAGAAAGTTCACTTTTTCAACAATTATGTAATTTATTCGTCATTACACTTTTAAAAAATTACTCATGACAATATGGGATATTCTAATCTACCAAAAAGATTTGAAAATAATAATTAAATAATTGTCTAATTAATTACAGAAGTAATATAAAACATAAATATAAAATAATAAGCTGGTGATGCAACAGAATAAACTCATGACGTTATTGTAATGTAAAATATTGGTGTTCTGTTTTTATTATTTGAATTAATGATATTTTTATGGTAAGTATATATTTTCACAAACCACAAGCATAATTTCAGACATATGGGTTGTTAAATATCATGCTTACAGCAACAGATAAATTATAACTCTTTGAATGAAAAATTATATACAAACTGAATATTTTACTTTACAATATTTTGTGAGAAATTCTTCTAGAAGATGCTTTAATTTTTAATTAGTAAACTCGGGTTGAACAATATTGTTTCAATAATATTAATTAAAGTTATGAGAATTATACAAATTATATTTCCCGAACAAGTAGATCATAACAACAACATAGCAAAACGTATATGCATTGTATATTTTTGAAATGGCGAGTAACTGGTGAGCGCATGGGCGCATCCATTAGAGCTTATAATCACTTGCATTGCTATGAAGTATGCCAAATCTCAAGATACCTGCACAACGAATCATGTGGAATAAAAGTTTTCTTGAAAAAAGAACAACATTCTAGCCAAGGCAAAAAAATAAAAATAGAATATTCTGTACTAAACATGCATTTCTTTCCTTAAACTCCATCAATTTGCATAAGATTTTTTACTCACAAGTCTTCTTTTAAATCGAGCATAGCAGTAATAAATTGTATGATGCAAGATTTATACACTTTAAGACTATGCCACAATTGATATGTACAAAATCAATTGAAATGTAACATCAACTTTCTTAAATTTAAGTAGGTTTACATTTGAAACTATATATTATTTTGAATTTTTTTAATATTGTTTTTCATTTTATATGTGACCAAATTTTATGTGTTATTGTAATCTTTGTCATTGATAATTTATTCAATAAAAAAAAAATACTTAAAATAGGTAAATTTTTAAAGGGAAATATTTATCACAAGTTTTCAGGTTGCAGTAAATCAGTTGTATATTATATATTTAACTTATATTTTAATAATAAGATTTGAAAATGTAGGACAAACTATGCAACATTCCGAATATTAAATAAAATGTATGGTCTTACATAATAAACAGTTTACATTTTGTATTGACAAGTGACAGGCTTACCGTGTGTGTTTTCTTATTTATATAGTATTAGGTCCTTATACCTAACACCAAGGACTAATACATTCCAAGGTAAGCCTGTTTTCCGTTAATACAAAATCTAATCTAAAAGGTAATTTGCAATTATTATATTGCAATATTTATTGAACTCTAAATAAACAGTTTAAGTTTTATCAATGTTTATAATTTCAGCTATCGTTCGGCCATTTATTCGGTGTCAACGAGAAATAAGAAACATTTTACAAAAAGGAGAGCACCAAATGCTAGTACACATTCCTCAACCAAAAACAAATATGGACTGGAAAAGGTTTGTATAGGAAATAATAAACTGTGCAAAAACATGCTTACACACCAACATGAAAGTAAACACCAATTAAGTTCAAATTTTAGCATGGAAACTGTCATAAAACCAAACCTAAAATTTCGGCTTTTTTTCAATATTGGCTCTACAGATTTTAATAAAATTTGGTATATTTTGACCATAAATATATATATATATATATATATATATATATATATATATATATATACATTTAAATGTATTAATTGATTATTCCTTAATAGTATGTAAAATGATTTGTGTATTTATATAGTATAATACAGTCGAATTTATTGTTATTTAAACTCTGCAATGCGTGATCTTTGTATTATTTAAATTCCATTTTGGCTCACGGATCAGTATTTAATTTAGCTCACGGATTTGTAAATTGTTAGGATGTTCAGTTGATCTTAAAGAATGATAACCAAAAGGCTGTTTTTTACATATTTTTCTATTGTAATAGATGTTTGTTGGCTTTGTACTGATGCTGTTCTGATTCACAATGCTGTTGGATATTTGGTTTAAGCAATGTTCCTAGACAATACCTATGGATGTGTGCAACATGTTCTGAGCAATACAGTTTTAAATAAATAAGAAAATAGATCAGAGTAATTAGATCATATAACTGTCCTAAAATATTTCAAATTATTTATCCTAGTTATTGCTAATAATCAATTATGTATGCATGGTGTCTGTTATGATTGTTTAATTTTGTAGAAATGTCATTGTATTTTGAAATTTTTGAATTGTCTTAAACAAACAAAATGTAAATTTGACAAAAGGACTCATAAAAATTGAAATGAATTGAATTGGGAGTAATTTAGGAAAAACCAAAATGTGGCCAATTGTCAAGTTTCAATTTTGTATTTAATAAATTACTCACAAACCATATATATATTTTATTTGCTTAAGTTTTGGAAAATTATCTTAGGCTATCTCCATTTTCACCAATATTGGTTGGAAATTACATAGCCCAATTTTAAGGCGTTTGAACTTTTACGATAGTTCCCATTGTTAGTATCTCATTTTTAACTGATGTCTCTCAAATCAAAGTTTTTAAGAAGATCATGGCTAATTTTTTTTAACTACATTTGATCAGAATTGTTGGATTCACAATTTTATGTTCTTTTTCTGACAGAAGATTTTGAATTATTATAAAACATTTAAAAAGGAATACGACCAAAATATGCCCACAAAGTAAATTTAATAAATATGTATCCACCCGTTTAGATTGTAGGGCTCAGGGGTTATTTTAAAAACGACTATTTTTATTATCTCAAAACAGATATTTCCACAAAATACTCAACATCTATTTATTGCCGTATCACAAAAATTTCTTCATACAACGTGAATGTAAGAAAGTACAAGTAATTGTAAAACTATAATTACTTGAAGACAAAACTGTCACTACTATAATTTTAATAAATGATTGATTATTCTGTTTAAATTGTATAATAAACTTTAAAATTACACTTTATGTTGTATACAATGTTTCACTACACTTATTATTTATCTAATATTTTAGGATTTATTTGTCCAATCAAAATTAAGTAGAACCTGTTGGAATTTACTTGGGAAAATCATTGTACCTTATTAGTTAAAATCACGCAAACTGAGGTTAATATACTATACAAATTGTATGTGAATTTTTGTAAATGTTGCAAAATAAAATAATAAAAATTAAGTTATTAAATTGTTTAAATTATAGGTATGTGTTATCAAAACCATCCTGGGGTAAACAATTAGAAGTGAAACTATCCCCAGGGTTAACACGAGTCACATTTATTGCCACCAGTCCTGACTCAAATGCTGTATCATCTTGTAATGTACTGATTCACATAATAGGTAAGTAGTGTACGCTCTGCTTTTAATATATAAAACATATCAGATGTTTTTTTTTGTAAATACTGTAAATATAATATCGGTAGCATTATAGTGACTTATGGGCTCAAGATCATGAACTGAACACCTATCATGGTTAATAAAACATGATTTAACTTGGCCAGAATGAACCAATACTCCATCAAAGATTCTTTTTTTCTGTTGAAAAAGTCAAAACTGTTTTCAAAATTGATACTTATGATTAATTACTACAATAATAAGAATAGTTGGGCGAAGGTTGCCTAAATATTTTTTAATGTACCACTGATTAAGTTATAGATAATTCAAACATTTTAAATAAAAATCATCGTTTAAAAACAAATTTTATTAAGTGCTCGTAATTCAAAACTCAAGCTAAAACTGTGACGAACTTTATTTGCTGACAAATCTCTTAAATCGTTTACAATTTGAGATATCAAAGTTCTTATATTCATCATTTTTATTATTGAACTTTGGTGGAGAAGGCTACTGCTGGTATTAAATTCATTGCAACTCAACCTAAATAACAGTTAAAATCATGTTTTCTGGTTATTTGACCTAATGAACTCGTAAAGTTGTTATAACATATACGTTTAATTATAAAACAAATTTATTTAAGAGATTATCTTTTTATTTTTATTTATTTATTTTGTTTGTAGGCCTAATATTAAAATAAACAAGAAATCTTAAGTTTTAAACCCATAATATTACTGATATATTTATTATTTATTCACCATTGTTTTATGTACACACTAGTTTCATGGGAAAATAATCTTTTAAATGAATTTTCATAATTCGTAATAAAGTTTCTAATTTGGTATTTTTATGGAATTTCATAAAGTTATGTATAAAAAATTCACTTGCTGATAAGTCATTTTGGAACCGAGACAACTAGAAGAAATATTGAATACAAAAACAAATATATATTAATTTATATCTAATTACATATTTATTTATACAGACATGGAGAAACCTGAAGTTGAAGACTGCCCAAATAACATTTTACTTTGGCTTAAACCTGGATCGAATAGTCAAAAAGTTATTTGGAGTGAGCCCGTGTTTAAAGATAATGTGAAAGTGGCTCACGTTTATAAGTCTAAGGTATGTTGTTATTTAGAAGTGTTCATTTAGTTTGTCTTATTAGTACATACAATAGGAACAGAAATAAATATGCCAATTTTCATTAAATTTTAATCCAAAAAGTTTAGATATTAGAGGAAGATTAGAATATAAAACTGATGTAACAGGGAAGTTGATTTTTTTCTTTTTAATACATGCAACTGAGTGGGAAACCGAAATAATTAGCAAAATCTAGCTTCCCTAGAAAAGTGCATTTTTAATCCATTTTGAGTGCATTATTACACAATTTTTAAAATATCTCCGGGCTTATGAGTTGTATAAACAAAACAAAACAAAAACACTTGGAAATGACGTGACTATTGAAATGGTAGGATATAGTAGCATTAAGTTCTTCCTAACCTCAAAAAATTCTATTTCTAGATCTAAGAATTTTTTCACTAATAATGGAACAAATGGGGTAAAATTCATCGGACCTCATGAAAGTTGGACAAAATATGGATAATTACATTAGAAATCGGTAGTGTAATTTACACACACAATTTTTACGATCACTTTTTGCCATTTTCAAAATAACTTAAAGCATTGTAATTTAATGAGAAGTGGTCATAGAGTAAAGTTTTTTTTTTTAATTTTCATTTTTTTATTACATATTTTCTAGTGAACATATGCAAGAATTTATTTGTCCAGGTAAAGTGCCCTAAAAATTTAAGAAATTGGTTGGGCTAGGTTAAGTTTATCTTTCTAACCATATTTCCGGAAATTTTTTATAAAATGACAATCTCAATCAAATAAACAAATTTTCAACTAAATTTTGAAATTTCATAAATGAGAGACGTCGTTGTTTAGATGCAGCCCCGATTTACTGGAAAAGGGGCACTTTGATTAACAAATTCTTACATATGTTCACTAGAAAGTAGGTTAAAAACTGACAATTAAAAAAAGAAAAAAGTTTACTCTAGGACCATTTCTCATTAAATTACAATGCTTTCAATTTTTTCGAAAATGGCCGTAAAAATGAATTTTGTTTTCAAATTTGACCACCGATTTCCAGTGTAAAGATACATATATTTTCCAATTTTTGTTAAGATCTGATGATTCTTACTACATTTGTTATATTATTAGTAAAACAAATCTTAAATCCAAAAATTCAAATTTTTGAGATTATTAAGTACTCTTAATGTTACTATACGAATTTTTTATTTTATTTTTTTTCCATTTTTCTAAAACCCATAGAGCTAGAGATATTTTTTTAAAAATAGCGTAGCAATCCACTCAAATTGCACTTTTTTAGTGAAGCTCCAGTCCGATTTTCTTAATTTTTTTCGATTCCCACACAGTTGCATGACAAAAAAAATCAACTTTACAGTAACATCACTTCTCATAATTTTTTTGGAATAATTTCCCTCTACTAACATTTTTACACAATAATTTAATTTTAAACATTGACACATTATGGTTACATAAGGTAATATTAGGTATACATATATTACATATATTAATATTAGGACACATTTTTATGTAAGGTAAATTAGGTTGTTCTGGGTTATTAAGATACCACTTCTGTCTGTCTACATATATATATATATATATATATATATATATATATAATTATATATATATATATATGTATGTATGTATGTGTACACATGTGACTATATATATATATATATATATATATATATATATGTGTGTGTGTGTGTGTGTGTGTGGATGTGTGCGTTCACTTGCCATATTAGCGTTTATGTAGCTGAAACAAATCAAAATATTTACTAAATATTTCTATCTACATACAATAGGATATGTTAGTTTAAGGTAAAATATATGGTAATTATGGGGTGTTGGCCATAATCGATAATTTATAAAATTCGCATAAAAATAACATACAATGATTTTTGAATACCTGTGATCAGTTGGTATCGTCAGTCTAATCGCTTAAAACCAAATTTAATTGATTTTCTACATAAATTATCAATCCTAAATTTTATAAATGTGTTCTTTGGAACTCAAAATGAGGAGAACTATAAAAATAATATTTTCAAAATTCAGCAACTCAGATTACATTTCTTATTAAGTAAACTTTAAAACTACACACGCGCGCGCGCGCACGCACACAAAGAAATAATCATTCAAATGGAACGGTAAATTACATATAAAAGGAAATTAAATCTTTAAATTAAATATTCTTACATACAATTAAATTACACAACACTTACAAAAGACCCATGTTGGTGTAATACATGACTTTTTGCTATGTATATTAATCTCTGTAGGAGTTCAAAAATTTCCATCATCAAGATAAAAGTAGTGAGCTATGATTATAACAATTATAACTAAGATAAAAAGAACTTGTTGATGTGCTGAACCAACATCTTTCTCTTGAAAAGTCCCTTCTCAAGTTATTTTACCGGCTGTAGTGTCAAGTATTTAATTATTAATTTAGTTTTAAAACTTTTACATAACTGTTTATATTTCAGATACCAGGTGAAGTGTTTCACGCAGGTATACACAGAGTGAGTTATGTGGCCGCTGATTCTTCTGGAAATATTGCAACCTGTCAGTTTACAGTCACAATAAAAGGTTAATTTTTTATGATATTTTGTAGTTTTTAATTATCTCTCAAAAGAACGAATGTTATTGCATTTATAATTACTATTTGGGAACTTTTTGTTGTCATTTTTTTTTTTTAATTTATATCTTTCTAATAAACAATTGATATTTAATTTGTTTTTTATGGTAATATACTATTTCTAATATTTGAGTAATATATTACCAATTTACAAATATTTCCACTTGTTAATCATTTAAATCACGATAACATTGTTATGTTAAAGTGTGTTTTGAAAGGTGATATAAATATTTGTTTTTGTTCATGTAGGCCTATGTTCAGATCAATGTTTTATAAACTTTAGTTCATATTTATTTTCTCAGGACAGTAGATGACTTTCTGGTTATTTACTGGAAACCTTTTAAAAAATAACTGACTAAGTAAATAAAATTTCATCAAAAACAATCGAAAAATATAAATGTTCAAAAATATTAGTCCTAAATTTAATAGAAACATTCAACCCTAAAATGATTTTATCAAATTCTCATTATTGTACTCTGGGATACTTACATTATATTCCACATCAATATGTTATTAAGACCATATGATCTTGAAATCTATGCATCCCTTTCCACCTTATCCCTATCACACTACTCTTTTATCATACACCTCTCACTATTTCTATACTCAGATAAATAACTGTTAATTCTTTAAAATCTTATACCCCATATTTTATTTATAAATTTGCTGTTTTGAATTTTGTTACTGAAAAAAATTGCAGACAGTTCTAAGACCACCACCAGTCCTGTTGCTGTGCTTCAACATCCGCCAGAAAGACTTGATTCATCTTTGTAATCATCAACCAGGAAGAGTGAGGTAATTTCCTTAGAGTTATTTCTGAGATCCTTTATCGTACCTACATCTATTGCTTCTTTAATATTAAATTAGATTAATAATTGTTTTTGCTTCCAACATAGAACGTTAATTAATTTAATAAAAGTTATACAATATAACTTAAAAATTGAAATACACATTTTTTAATTTAAAATTTTTACTGTCCAACTGATGAAAAAATTAATTTTGTTAAAAAATCTGGTTAACTCTTTTAACTTGAATATATCTTCAGCTAGTTCTAGAGTAAAAAAAATGACATCATAGAGAAGGAAAACCATTGTATGGCTTTAAACCAAAGTATGCAAATTTAGTTTATACATTTTGTATAAAATTTATAATAAATAATGAATTCCTTTAATTTTAACAATTTTAATTTTGATTAATTTATTATAATCGATTATACACAATTCCCAGTGTAATATGATTTTGATTACGTTTTTACCACACAACCATCCCATGCAACTCAGACAGAACATGTGAGGCTAGTTGTTCATTTGTTCTTTTAGACATTGTCCATAATCTTTACTTCCAACTAATTCATCAATTAAATAAAACAATAAAGTCAGCGTGATAACAGTAACGTCCGATCAGTATGGAGCAAAAAATAAATTAATAAAAATACTGTGTCCTATAGTCCTCACTGTTATCAAGGACTAATTCACTATTGTATTGGATAGTACTTCAATTCATAATAAAAAAACATATATACTAAAGCAGTTGGTTTTATGTAATTCTTACAATTTAATTAATCGTGACAAAATATAAAACCCAATTTCAAATAAAACATATTTCGAGTCAAAAACAATATATTTTTTTAAATCTTGTAGTTAGTTAATCAGTTCTAATAGTTTGTGATAAGGATGACTTATTTTAAAAGTCTGGGAAGACAATAATATTGGTGAAAATTTAAAATATGTATTTATTTTGTAGTTTTAATATAACTTGGTGTCACACCTATGATTTAAAAGTTTTAACATTTAGTGGAACACTTTATGGATTATAGGGTAAGTTTGAAATTATCTTTACTTCAATAATTTAATTTTGATAGCTATTTAAAAAGTACTGGTTACTTGAGCATATTTACTCTAAATCAATTATACATTTTCTAAAATATAAACAAGGAGGGTAGTTCGAGATAAGGAATGGCGAGGAATTATGGAATTCCAAAGCCGATTGACACCTGTTGTTTTGTTATTTTTTTTAATAATTAATGTTACAAGGCCAGGAAAACTTGTAATGATTTAGAAAAACTTTCCTTAAGTATATTTTGGAAAATAAAAGAATCATGTATTTCTACACAACAAAAACATCTCAAATAAAACAACATTACAAAGACTAAGTAGCTATATAATCAACTCCAATGAACTTACTACTAACATAGTTGATGATAGTGGTTGAAAAACAACTTGTTGAAATTGTTTTGTTTTGTTTTGAAAATTAGTATTAAAATATGTAAACTTTGTAATAATAATTTTTTATATCTATTTCAGAAATGTAATCATGAAATGAAAAAATTCTGCCTGACAGCATATAAGCAGCAAAAATATAACTTCTTTATTTGTAAGTCTATAAGTATTTAAGTAATGTTTGTTTCAGAAGGCTCCCACCTTTAAACAGTCCTTATAACATATTGGGAGACACATAAAATTCACCACAAATAACGGAAGGGCCGAAGTTGAATTTTATCCAGTTAGATTATTTTTTTAATAAAACTAAATAAATGTATTTCTATAAAATATTTATCAATTATATATTTTGTACCTAGCAAATAAAATAACATTGTTATTGCATACAACCATAAAAGCTGTGTTCAATAATTTATAAATAGTTAAAAATATTTAAATATTGTAGTTCCTTGGTTGGCAGTTAAAATAAAAAGTTTATTTTTATTGCAAATAAATAATAGTAGAAAGCAATATCATAACTAGTGTTTTATTATGTATACAGTGTTTAACTGCGACCTTGTGGCATTAATATAATTTTGATTTTACTTTATTGAAATGAATTGGTAAAATAAAATATTTACATCCTTTATAAAAGTCTAATTAGCGTAAATAGGAGTGTTTCTAAATTTAAATCTCTGAACAAATGTTTCTTTCTAATTACTTGTTGTTATAATGTATGTTTTTCTATTTAATTAACTAGATCAATCCATGATTTAATCAGAAGATAATGAGGCTACAACATAACATATCAGTTTTGGAACTCTTGTTGGTGATGTTAGGATATTGTTAAAGTAAATTAACCTTTTACCAATACCTGTATTGTGTAATACAATGTTATATTCAAACTCCAATCTTTAAAATGCGCAAATATTGAAAAATTATATACGGTAAATCAAATAATCAGGAAATAAATTGTTCATATATTTAAAACTAATTTAACATAAAATCAACTATTTAGTGACATATATACTTCAAAATATGCAATTGAAGAGAGGATTGTAGGGGGGATCTATGGGGATGGGGACAGTAATAAATGAAAACTGGATAGAGGAGAGAAACCATAATTGCTATAGACTTTTTTACACACACACACTCACTCACCCCCCCCCCCCACAAACACACCTATACTTGTTTACTGTATGAAACGAGGAAACGCGTAGCGTTAATGCATAGTCAACTTTTCTGTAATACTTAAAATATCTTATTACTTAATATTTCCAATCTCTTTATCTCTCGTAATAATTTAAAGTTAAATTTAGATAGTGTATTATTATTGTTGAAGATAATGTACATGCTGTTAATGTAAACTAGTCTATAAATATACAAACCTTCTACTCTTAAATTTGCACCAATCTTATCACTTGCATCTCTGGTCATAATTTATCGGTTTATTTATGTATAGCTTATTATTATTGTTGAACATTATTTATTTTGGTACAATGTAAACAATCTGTAAATATACAAAACCTCTACTACGAAATGTGCGCCGATCCTTCACTTGCATCACTCGTAATAATTTCAAAAGCTTATTATTGTTGTTGAAGTTTATTTACATTACTATTAAGTTACACAAATCGGTATTTTTTTTATTTTTTTATTATTTTTTTTAAATATGACAGTTCCGTCGATCCTATTACTTGCATTTTTTGCCATAGTTTAAACATAAATTGATCAAATTTATTATTATTGTAAAAATATGTTTATATTGATGATAAGTTAAATAAGGCCATAAATACAAAAACATTTTACTATGAAATGTGGTCCGATCCTATCACATGAATCTGTCGTCATAATTTTAACTAAAAATATGTATTCTTTCACTTGTAATTCGCGTCATTTACTTTCGAGATTTATACAAGTCTTTAAATATAACAAGTCTTTACTATAAAATGGCCAACAATCCGTCTATTAGCAACTTTCGAAATAAATTATTGGTAATATATTTGTTTCATCTATTCTTAACCATCAACTAGGATTCAAATTTCAAATTACTTGTAAGTGACATAATCGTCATCTCTTAACAATTACACTAGAAGCGATTATGATCACAATTTAAGTACTCTCATTTTGAAAGTTTAAATCAATCGTACCATAATATTTTTTATATTACTATATTACAGATAGGTGGACTTTGATGACGCGAAAACATTTTACAGGTATCACATTGATTCACTACAAATTATATTATTATATTTGTTATAAGTACATCTACATCAGTAATTAAAATTACATTATAATTTGGACAGGTGATAAAACATATATATAATTTATATATTTTTATTATTATTATTAAATATATTTGTGAATCTGCATAAGTTAAAACAACACATATTATTGTCATTTCAATATGGTTGTTGATATAAAAAGCAATTAGTCTGATATAGCCTACTTTTTTGCAATTGTCTTGGTAACACATTTTGGGAACTAAGCACAATGAATTGATTTTGAAACTGTTTTAAAATGTTTGATAATGCTTCGATACGGAAACTTAGACAAAAAGATCACAGTTGATAGTATCGAATATATATATATAATATTTCTACGTTTTATTTTTAAAATAAGTTTTTTTTATATATATATATTATATATTTTGTAAAATATATTGAAATATTAATCCATTTATTTTATTTAAATCGTTATATAAATACTGATATAAAATTTTCAATCTTAATTAAGTGAGATGTTTTAGAGGTTTATATACTATAGGTATCTAGAATTATATTTAGATATATGTAATATACGGCGTGATTTTTCAAAATGGCCCACACTTATTACTTTTTAAACCGAAAAAAATGTATTCAAATAATGATTTATGTGAATCTGTTTAGCCATAAAGGGAGTCTAAAAACATATGTACAAAACGCAAACCACCCCATTTAACCCCAAACAACCTCCAACTCCAAAACCTGTAATGGATACCTTGCGATATATCAAATTGAAGTGAAAGGAAAAACATGAGTTTTTGGGGTTATTAAAATAATAATCGGCCCATGCATTCGTTCGCTATGTTTAAAAATAAAATGTAATATTTATTTCATAAATATTACAATAAACTCGGGATTAGATAAACTGAAAATTATCTAAAGTGGTTTGTAAACTTTACCAGAAATGGTTATACGTCAAAAACCATCTCTCCTACCCGAAATTAACGCCCAACTAAAAAATTCGTTAGCGGTTCCTATGGCTTTTGATATTATCAAATTTAAAAGTTCATAGCAAACAATGAGTTTTGGTGGTAAAAAATTGAAAATCATCCTATGAATGCAACAAGTAATGATTTGAAATAAATGTGATTTTAATAGAAATGTACAAAAACTACGTAAAAACAAAAACAAATTGTTTAATGAAAAACCATTTAATACAGTACCTTTCAAATGAAAACTAGTAATAATAAAAGGTGTTATCTTAACAATAATCACAAGAGATTTTAAAATGTTTACCATTTCTCTCCAAACCATAAAAGAATATGTTTTCGAAAATGCAATTTGACTTTTTGAAATGTTTCGCGAGGTATCGCTGAACACTCTTGAACAATTCGGTTTCTCAATTATTGTAGTTCAGATGGATGGGTCTTGTACTTAACAGATTTTAAATGGCTTCACACAAAAAACTAAATGGTATTAAATCTGGTTATCTCGCTGGCCCCTCAATAGCTCCTCGCCTGTCTCTACATCTGTCAGGAAAATTATCGTTTAACCAGTTCCGATTCATTCTCTGTAATGAGTAGGCACAGCGTCCGGGAGGGCTGGAACTGCACTCACGGTCAGTCCCTGGTCCTTATCCAACTACGGAACTGCACTCACGGTCACTTTGAGCCTTTCTGGTGGTACACTTCGCCAATATACACTTCACTTTCTAGTCAGTTTCAGTTTCAGAGCTGTTGTGATCTGTTTCCGAAGTTATGAGTAGTGCGCCGTGTGATACTGTTAAGATGTTTAGTAAGAGGGGGCGGGAGTTATTAATATTTAGTCATTATAAGTTTTATAAAAGCCGTTTAACGACTCAGGGACAAAAGTGGAGATGTTGTAAGAGGGGTTGTACGGCAAGAATATACATCAACTCTACGAACGATACGTTGCCTGTTGGGGACCATAACCACCCTGTGAGTGAAATTTTGCATCGACAGTTCGTGTCTAATAGTGTAAAAAGAAAAGGTTAGGTTAGGTTAGGACTGAATAAACAGATGACTAAGGGGCTAGCGAAGCGTTCAGCGGTGAAAGACCGATTTTTGACCGTGAGTGCAGTTCCATATGGCTTAGGCGGGCGACCCTTCCAACCTTGTAAATTCCTTTCACCGTGAGTGCAGTTCGTTGTCAGCCCAGCGTCCTGCTGGAAGTAAACGTTGGGGGTTATTGTACTCTAATTCCTCTTCCTCATTCACTGCATTTTCAAATAAGTCTTTTATCAAAGGGTTGTAATGTTCTGCTCAAGTAAATTATTATACACTATACTATTTAAGTTGCCATAAATGAATAAGGGGCCAACAATTGTGTACCAAAAAATCCCTGCCCACTCATTACGTTTTTCAGACATTGTGCATTGCCTTCTGTGAAAGTATGAGGGTTTTCTGGGCTCCAGTATTGGCAATTTTTGCGTTTATAAAACTATTAAAAAATATTTACTATTATTAGAAAAACAAATATTATGTAACTAATTATCGTTTCTACAATAAAGAGTAAACATCTCCTCGATTCTACTGTCGAAGTCGTCCTCGTGCTATTCATGTAGAATCGTCATGTTATATAGAAGCCAGTTGTAAGGTTTAGTAACTTTATGGATAACGTTTTATATTTGTTACATATAGTTATAATAATTCATTAGTTCCACCAAGACTTATGAAATTGTGTTTATACATTTCTTTTTCTTTGTACGTTAGACCTAGACCCAAGTTGACAGTTTAGCTGATCATCAAAAAGCTTACTAAATAATTTAATTTGCGGGTTTTTAAATTAAACCTGTAGCCCATGGATTAGTGATATTTATACTGTAGATATAAATTAAATTACATCTTTGTTACGTCTACTAATCCAATTGTTTGCTGTAAACGGATACTCAAAAGTAAAGGCAACTTTAAAAAACCATTTCAGACTAAATTAAGTTTTAAGTTGCTGTCTTTTTACCAGCCATTCTATAATTATGAATTTTTTTAAAAAAAAAGTAACCTGGTTGCGTGCTATATAAAACTGTGTTCAGAAACAAAATCTTCGGTTTTACATCTTTTCCCATATCCAGCTAATCAAGAAAAAACCAAATTCGACTTTGTAAAGTAAAGAATTATGCACAAGATTAATTATTTACACAGTTTTTACACATGATAATATCTACAATTTTTTTATCCATCTCGATTGTGTAAAATGTATTTCATTAATCTATAATAAAAAAATGCTAAAACTATTAACTTTTGATATGGTTGTATTATCTTTTAAATAATATCAACTTGTATATAGAATACAAAGAGAAATGAACATTTTCTTAAACAGAGTTCACAATAAAAGTTTATAATCAATATCACAAATAATTTAAAACAATAAATATCTTTTTGAGCATATTTATTTCATCAATTCCTTAATAGTTAGATAACATTAAACAACTTATTTTAATACAATACATTTCCTTCTTTTCCTTTTATCTAGATAATGTAATATATTTATTGGATTCAAAGAAAACATTATTTTGGTTCTTTACTAATATTAGGGGTATAAAATAAAGTTCTTAATGATAACAGGATTTTAACATTTACATTTGTAAAACCTTATAAATTAATGAGGATTTAAAAAAATATTTGTATTATTTGTTTCTGTATTCGATTATCATCAAAATAGGTAAGATTGGAAATAAAATATGGCAGGTCATAGTAAAATATATTATCGTTAGTTGCTTATTGAGATTTCACTACAGGATCAAAATTTATTGATTCAATATATAAAAAATGTTTATTACTGCTCTTTTAAATTACTTGTCTCTCATCAAATATACATTGTTGATCCCAGTATAAAATAAGGGAAAGGATATTTGAATCATATAAAGGTTGTAAAAAGAACCATCATAACTTTATTCATTAACGCCTTATTTCAAGAATTGTTGTGATGGATAATAGGAATAATTTATTTTTAACTCGTCTTTCAATCGCATCTTAATTCCGAAAAGTAACATAAAATTATTTCATCAAATATCATCCCTTTCATGAATATCCTAAAATCTTGCCTAAAATAAATTTCGACCACTGTAGGAAATAAATTTCTACAACACACACATATACTTCTTTAAGTTTCGTTTAATTGATGAAATCATCATCTTTAGTTGTCACCAAATCGAGAAACTAGATTTAAAAAAAGACTCTTTTGTATATAAAGATTAAAATTTCAATATTTGTGTATTAATTTTGGGAGTTAACTTCAAATTTGCATCATTGAAGAGTGTTGTTTACCTCCAGTAACCATTTACAAATATAAATATATTTTGTGAAAAATCTTCTTTAAAATATAAGTACGAGTAACTGGGGCATTTTTGCAGCAGAATTGGTTGCAATCGGCATTTTTTTAATTGTGTAAGTATCAAAAATAATAGTTTAAAGATGAACTCCATCAGAAATATGTTGTATACTTATGAGTCACTATAGTCTCCTCACCTTGGTTCTTCAGATTATACACACACGATAGTCCGCATTGCATCCTTTTTTTTATCTTTACCATATTGAAAGAAAAGTTTAAGTTTTTTTTTTTTTTAACTTAGTGTATTTTTACTGTGGTGGCTTTTTATTTTTGAATATTTAGCAGACAAAATATTAATAAATGATACAATATACAGTTTAATAAGTCTACAACATTTTATAAATCTTTTTATTTATAAATTTTTGTAAAACATTACTTTAACACTGAGAAAATGTTGATAAAATTAAAAACTAAACTTAATAAGATTTTGAGAGAAATGAACAAAAACTTTATAAAAACAAATACAAATTGTTTAATGAACAAGCAGTTAGTGCAGTACCATTAAAAACGAATAAAACTCCTAACAATAAGAGGAGTTATCAAAACCATTTTTTTCCATTTCTACCATTCTCCAACTATTTCTATTCAACAAATACAAGAGTCTGTTTTCAAAACTAACCAATAGTTTTCTAATTTGGTAGTCTTTTTAGATGGCTATACCCTGAAAACAAATGCTGAAAGTTGTACAACTATATATAATTAATTCGTGATTATTCCTAAATAGTTTGCACCATAAATATTTGACTAGTCGTTGAAATAAGTTCCAAAATATAATTTTTGAAATAAATTTATGTAAAGAAAATATTTTAAATGATCATTTTTGTTTGTTTCAAAATTATTGAAACATTATAAGGTTCCATTATTGCCAAAATGTTCTTGGTGGCTGTTCCATGAAAAAAATAAATGTCCTCCTACAAAAGATTTACAAAATGAGATGCAACTCAATATGGGATTTGAGATTCATAAGTCCAACTACCCAGAACCTCTTAATTTTGAATAGATCGTGAATAATCGAAACAAGTAGAATTTGTGATTTTTATGAATTGATATTATTTACTAATTGCGGAGTTATTAGCCTATACAAAGACCTTTATGACACAGTGTATTGAAGTTTATTTATGCTACACAAGTGACCACGTAATATAAACATGTAGTAAAATCGGTTTTCAAATTGGATGTATATACAAATGCACTCCGTATGTAATATAGTCGTGATGTACACTAGTAATCTAGTCTAAAACCAAACTAAATTATTATCTTTAAGATTGCTGCAAGTTAATTTACGTAGGCTTATTATACATTAACAGTTTTTCAGTAAGTTTTTAAAATTTAAGTAGCAGTATGAATTTAACTGAAATCTGAATTTTTTATGTTCAGTTGTTTTTTGAGAAAATTGTATTGACAAACATTTCATATACTTGAAAGGATTTTTTAAAATACCTTCAATAGAAAATTTGTATTGCAAATTTGATAATTTAAAAAATATGTAGTATATATTCTGAAAAGGTTGAAATTTACCGTTACATGACGAAACCAGATTTAAACAAGATGTTTCATTAATTTTTTTCAATTACAATTTATTAGTTCTTATGTTATTAACACATTTTAGTTAATAGAAAATTAAGAAACAAAACCACAGTCACTATTAGTTATCTTGGTACTTCAAGTAAAAACTGAACTAGACGGCTATGTTTACATAAAACTAAATAGGCTATTTTATGTCATTTTAAATAAGAATAAAACAAACGATTGATAAAATCTGAAATTATTCCAAAAAAAAAATTCTCAATTTTATTTTTTATTTTTTTGCTTTTGCTAATCGTTTCCGAACATTTAGTCTAATTATATTATTTATTTTAAATTTAATTTTAAGCCAAGAACGTGATGTTAAACATGGATGTATATTTTGGCAGTCTACACAATCTATTTTTTGGGAACAATTTCTAAGATCATAGATTTTTAAGATATGATCGAACAGCATTCTCTTCGTATATTGACCATACCTCGCGATTTTGTTTTGTTTTTTGGTGTGTTTTTTTTTAACAGAAAGTTTTAAAGTTTTGCATTTTTCGAAGATAATTCACGTGTAGTCCCATTGTCGTCGTCCATTTTGTTGCTGACTTTGCGGCTTTGATTACAGTCTTCTTTTTCTGAATCATCATCTTTCAACCAATCTCGTCCTTGTGTATTTCTAAACCTAGATTTATGTCATCTAGGTTTGGGCCTGGTATAATGTCACCTTTTTTCAAATTGCAACAACAATTGGTAAGTAATTTACTTACTTTTACCAATTAAATTGTTGAGTCCGGCACACTATAATACTCTTGATGTGTATTTGAATTATGCCCAAGGTGACGGGCGAGCTGTTCTAGCTCGTTGTTACTTAAACTTAAAATCTGTGACAAAGTGGCTATATGTTTGCGCAGGCGAGTAGACGTTAGGTTTTCTGGTTTTGCAGCCCCACATTCATTAGCAGTCTCTTTTAATGCATCGCTCCCTCGACTGTGTATACGGGAACTATTATTAAGCCTTAACTTTTGTTCTATTTATTATCTCACAAGTAATGGTCAATATTAATTTATTTTTTGTATTACATATAATCATTTAAGTAACACTAAGAGTTAAACCTTTAAATCTTGGGGTCTTTTGCCTACTATACATACCACATACTGACGCAGGTACACTGTTATTATATAAATGTTCTACATTCCCTATAAACAAATTTAAGAAAATTTGAACAATTTAAGTTTCAATGTTACTATAATTCTGTGCTTAGTGTTATAAATCATGTGTGGTATGTTGTAATGATCATTCAGGAGCACATTTTGTTTTTCACACAACCATATGTGTGTTTTCAATAACAGAATATTTGTGTTTTCAACAAGACAAAATGCGTGTTAAATTAATGACCATATTTTGTGTATTTTTTGGTGGAAATTACGTTGTTATAAAATGGCCACTTATGAAGTTATTGTACTTCTTTTGTCGAGTCGGTTTTGAGTTTTTAACACAAACGTTTTAAAGTTCATTGAGAGTCATTTTTTTAATTTAAGTCTGTTTGTCTAAGTGGCGTTGCACTCTACAGTCTAAAGGAGTGATTCGGTGTCGACCAATATGAAATATGGTTATATAATAACTATATATGGAAGCGTTTTGTTTTATGTTTATTTTACAAGAGAAATGGAAGCTATTTATTTTTTTAATACGTTCATTATGAACTAACTTTCTTCTTCATTTAATTTTTATTGAAAATTAAGTCAAAGTATAATTAATTGTAAAATCAAATAAAAGACAGAGAAAATTAAATTGAAAAGTGAAATGTTAATTATACATTGTCTTGAAATTTGTGAAAATTCTATGAAAAATTCATTAACAAATATGAAAATAATCTTAAGAAATTACGCGCTTACGGTTTTTCGTAGTAAATGTAAAATTAAAAATTAATTACATTCCTTGAGCCGACTGATTTTGCAATGTCATATTTTATCTGCAATGATTTTTGATTTATCTGAAGTCATATTAGGTGTTCCTTTCAAGGATAATATCAAAGGAAGCTTGTTACCAAGCCAGTAGTTTCTTATAACCACCAAAAGGGAAACTGTTCTTCAACTTACAGAAAGGATGATACAGAAGGTCATTATCTTTTGAGACCCAATCATTGGTTTTAAAAAAATACAGATCTTTTTTGAAAATACTATAAACGGCAATTTCACGTAAACCCTTCAGATTTCAATGTGCTTTTTTCAGGGTTTACTCTTTTTTCAATTCTGCATCTTTTGATATGGTATTGTTAAAGTTGAAATTTTTATAAAATATTAGAAAAATGGAATAAATTAAACATTTTGTAATGTTTATAGCACTCCTCGACTCCCAATTTAATGCTGCTTCTTTTAGGCTATAAAAAACTCAAAAATCAAAATTCGCTTTTCGGCATTAAAACATTAGATGGTATACCTACCCTGACGATTTTGCAAAGTTTGAAAGTAGGCTGTTTTCTCGACTTAATTACTCAGAAACTAAGAAATATTTTTAATGTGAAAAAACCACTGTAAAATTTGAATTTTCTTCTTTCTTTATCCGCTGGTAAAATTTCAGCGGAATTAAAATGAATAGATAGGGAGCTACAGGTGTTTTAAATAGGGATTGCAAGTGGCACAACGTGAAATGTTAAAATCTGGTACGTGTAAACTGCAATTTCTATAAATCATTTGAGATTTCAAAGTGATATTTCAGGATTTACTTTCTTTTCAATTTTGAATCTTTTGAGACCATATCATTGGTGTAATCTAATTCAGTTACTAACATTTCCAAAATATTGTAGATATAAAGTGGCAAATTTTTAATATCGACTGTCCAGAAAATTTAAATATATAATTATTCGTAAATATCACAATATGAGAGAGATTGAAAATAAATCTGGGGAGTGGGAAAGTGCCGTGACTTGAATTTTATACTTCAGATATTGTTGTAATATTCAGTTTCAATAAGCCCAGAACACCTGGTGATTTTTTTTTCTTTGAGGGGTGGAGTAATTAAGGAGTCTTAAGTTAGTATCGTCAATTTGATATTTTAATTGTTACGATTTTTATCATCTACATATTTCCTAACTTTTGATTCACTCTGTGAAGAGAGAATTTTATTAATAATATATTTGTTCTACTTACGTCTGCTCATCCAAAATTGTTTCAATGCATTACTGCCGTTTCGACTATTTATCAGCCATGGTCACATGCGTTATTTTCGGTACTATATATAGCATATATATATATATATATATACCTCTTCAACATTGTTATAAAATCATTTAAAACATTAGTACGTATTTGACACACATTTATTACACTAACACATTTATACACTTTTAATTTCTTTTAAAAACACTTGTTTAGTTTATACGGAAATAAATTTACTTAATCGACCGTATCCGGCAATGATTAAAACTGTACTGACCTGGTTTATTTCAATCGCCCTTTGCTTTTAATCTCGATAGGAGATCAAATAATACATTCGATTGGAAATTTTGTTTATCATTTAGTATATCTGTCGGTGAATTCTTTCCGTGGGTGTAGATTTAAATTGTTCTTGTATTATTTAAAGATTTCATAAATATATTATTATTTAAAAGCTCTCCAGTAAGGTGAAGAATATTAAAAATAATTTTATTCTCTATAAATTTCCATTTTTTTCGTATCTCTATTAAAATTTTAAAATGAGATATTAAGCCTTTCTGACATTTTGAACATTCAAAAAAAATCATACTTTATGAATTTTTAGGACACCTGTGTGTATTTCCGCGATATTAATTAGGGTCAACTAATTCTGACCACCCACGGACAGTGTTGCCCGATGGTACCGCAAGGCGAAACAATTGTAGCTAATTTATATTATTAAAATAATATTGAAACTTTAGCTTTATTGCTTTATTTAGTCCTTGAATATGGAGTTTCAACAAGAAATATCTGCTGTTACATTAAAATAAAACAAGTGTGGTTAAAAGAGACCTGATATGATAGATGAAAGGGATGGAAATAACCAAAGACTAATTGAACAAATGTGTAGATCCAGGTAGGACCATAGGGATTGCTACGCCCGTACTCATTACAGAGAGCCCTGATGGCTTCTAGTGTCAATACTCAAGCCATTCGTGAGAGAAAGTTTTTGCAAAATCACCATTTATTTCAAACAACTATATTAATAATTAATAAAGGTGAAAATTTTGAATAAAGTTATTATTTACAAACTTCGATGAGAATAAAGTTTACGTTACATCTGAATTACATCCGTGCAAATAAAGTCTGTACAAATATTAAAGTTGTTTTACAATGAAATTGTAAACTTTAAATCTGCTTTAATCCTGTGTAATAAAAGATAAATTTATATCAAAAGAATTGAATGAAATGTTGGTCGAATTACAAAAAGTATTCAAATAAAAACAGCAACTTAGGATGTTTGAGGGAGGGACTAGCTTCTCTAGAAGGTACACTGCCTGTTTCAGATAAAAATAAGGGCTGATTTTAACCAAACCATTTACCCAAATGGGTTTTTACAATTATGTTCATGGTCGCTGGAATATAAAAATGGATGTGACGTCTTCACTGATAAAATTAAATGTACTACAAAGAAATGCTGATTTTATTTGTACATTTGATTTAACCATCTGTTAGGTGTTTAGAAAAATATTTAAAAGAAGATTTTTACAACGTTCCCTTTAAAATATTTATAATGATTTAGTGAGCGTGTTCCATTAACTGAGAATTTTTTTTAAATAACTGACAATTGTTTTTCAATTACAACTGGAAAATAATTAAAGAAATACGAAACAGGGCTAAATACATTAAAGTAAATTGTATATTATTTGTAGTTATGTATACATAACTTGGCTACTTCTAAGAGAAAATAATCATCAACAATTTCAATTTCGTCTTCTATACAAAATAAATTTAATAAAATAAGATATTAAACCTTAGTTAAAAATTTAGAATTCAAACTGAATAGCACATTATTAGAAATTTTACCGTCAATATCGATTCTTTCAATATTAGATTCTATAGATCCAGAAATCAGAAGGGTGGGGGTAAGTTACTTTCTTGTTGACACGCGTATGTGACGTCATGTGACGCTGATAACCCGATGTACAGTAGCCTCAGACTAGGATTGGATAAAATGTGTCCAATATTTTGACTGATTATTAGTTTTAGTATTTAAGTATGAGAAAACGTTAAGCAATATTTTTGACTGATGATTAGTTTTAGTGTATATGTGTGAGAAAGTTTGTGCAATATTTTTGACCGATTATTAGTTTTAGTATTTAAGTGTGAGACAATTGTTTATTGAGACAATCTCAATAGTGAGTGAAAGTTTGTTCAATATTTTGACAAATCATTAGTTTTAGTATTTAATTGTGAGAAAGTTTGTGCAATATTTTAGACCGATTATTAGTTTTAGTATTTATGTTTGAAAAAGTTTGTGCAATATTTTTGACAGATTATTAATTTTAGTATTTATGTATTAGAGAGTTCGTGACGCTTGATTCCCAGTATTATGTACCTGGTGCGCCTAATGAAGTTTACATTTCAAAATAGTTTGACAATTGATTATATAGTTTTAATTGCTATTTTAATTTTGTTGCAGATTCATTATGGCAGCACATTATTCAACATCGACGACATCAATAGAAAAAAAGTCCAAGTGTTTTTTGAGTGTTGTATTAAAAAAGACTAAAACAGTAGGGAAAAGTTAAATTTGAAAATAATATAATTGCATATATTTTATTTTTCATTGTTATTTTAAAACAACATTTTTTATATGTATTTACAAATTTGTTACATTAATAAATATTTTTATTGAAATAATTGGTTTCCTTTTTATTTTTATTGATACCAATACTTTCTCGACTGTAAAACATATATTTAATTATAAAGTTATTGCTTAGTTTGATGTCTGGTATAGTACAGCACTTTCCTACATTTAAACAGGAAATATCAGGAGAATATAATGTAAAAAGAGGTCAATGCAGCTGTGATTCAACCATCAGAGACGCTATGAAAATTTCATACCGGTAGACCTCCTTCCAACTTCCATTCACTGGGTACCAAGTTTTGGTGTCAAATCAGATAGACCTTGTATCAAATCATATTCGTGAGATAACAGGTTTAATGTAACTTTTCAAGGTATCAGTAGAATATTATGTTAAAAGAGGTCAATGCAGCTGTGATCAATCATCAGAGTTACCATGAATATTTGGGGTAAGGGCAAGGGGTGGGGCAAAGTAAAGGAAGAGGGGCTAGTGGCGGGGCATTAATGGAAAGGGAGGGGAGGGGCAAGAGTTGTAGGGGATGGGCAATGGCCGAGGCAAGAGTGGAGGTCTAAGGCTAGGGGCGGTCTTTATGTCAAAAAGTCACCCCCACCATCTTTGTCTTCAAATATTCCGTCTCTTCTGTCCTCTATCAAATCATATTCACCTGGTAAGAGGATTTTGTCGTTTTACAGCAGTATCAGGAAATATAATGTTAAAGGAAGTAGATGTTAACTGCGTTTCCGTTTTCAATTCAGATAGACCTCCTATCAAGTCATATTCACCGGATAACAAGATTTTGTCGTGTTACCGCAATATCAGGAAAATATGATGTTAAAGGAGGTGGATGTCAACTGCGATTCAGTTTTCCAATCCCAATAGACCTCCTAACAACTTCTATTCACTGGATAACAAGTTTTTTGTAACTTTTCAAGGTATCAGGAGAATATTATGTTAAAAGAGGTCAATGCAGCTGTGATTCAATCATCAGAGTTACCATGAATATTTAGAGGGGCAAGTGGCGGGGCAAAAGCAAAGGAGGAGGGACAAGGGGCGGGACATGAATGGAGGGGGAGGGTCAAGGGGCGGGGCTAGGGTTGAATGAGATGAGCAGTGGGCGGGGCAAGTGTGGAGGTGGAATAGCTAGGGGCGGTGCTTATATCACGTAGTCACCCCCACCACTCTTGTCTTCAAATATCCTGTCTCTACTCACCTCCTATCGAATCATATTAACCTGGTAACAGGATTTTGTCGTTTTACAGCAATATCAGGAAAATATAATGTTAAAGGAGGTAGATGTCAACTGCGATTCAGTTTTCAATTCAAATAGACCTCCTATCAAATCATATTTACCTGATAACAAGATTTTGTCTTTTTACACCTTTTTTCTGTAGGAAACAGGAAATGTCTTAGGAATAACTCAATAAATTTAAAAAGGTATTTTTCTGTTATTTTACATTTATTCATTAAACAATTTGTATGATTACAATTTTGCAAACATTTTTTCTTCCTAGTAGATGCAATGATTGGTAAATAATAATTGTACATCTCACTACATAACCACTTGTAGTTACATTAAACAATTGACATAAAACCATATAATTTTTGTTTCACCACTATCATAAAACCAAACACAACACTGAACTCTTGTTTACATATGTGTAACACATCGTAACTTCTGAAACAAAAAAAAAATAGAAAGCTATAAGAAAATCTGCAAATACTTTAAAATAAACAAGGTAAAAACAATAAACCACATTAACTCATACATTAAACAATCAAATAATTTTCATAGGCTATTCGCTAACATGCCAGATTGGGACAACTGATACAGACAAAAAGTTTTACTTCCGTGTAACAGTAAAGGATTATAGGCGAAGGATGTTGCATGGTATCTTAAACCGTTCCGAGATATTTGAATGAATAGTTACAGAGTTACGAGCGTTTAATAAAAAAAGTATTGCATTTGAAACGGACATTTTTATACATTTCAAACTACAATATCTCTCAAATGGATTAAAATATCATACTCATTCAATTCTACATCTAATTTTGAAATTTTTATAATAAATATATATATATTTTTTTTTAAATTAAGAAATCGTCATCTTTCATAGGCTTACTTTTAAGTAACTCGATTTTCTGTAACCAATGTGTGTTTTTAAGTATTGAGGTAAGCCTATGAAAGATAGTGATTTCTTTTTTTTTTGTTAAATTAAATAAAAATAATAGCTCATATGAATTTTTTATGTAAAATTATAATTATTTCATCGTAATTTTTGACATAACTAAGGGTCATTAATTCAGAGTAGAAAATTGAAGATTGGCAGAGATTTGAGAAGTTTTAAAATGTTTGCGCATTTTTTTATTAATTTAGGATCGTAGTTAAAAAAAATCAACAAAATTCTTACGAAATCTAAAACAGAACCCAGTATTTTGATTATTGGAAAGAATTTTCGGTACTCCCTGAACATCGAACTTCTGGTAACAATACAGTCGGTGGTATTGTTTAGAAAGTTCGTATATTGTGAAAGGCTGATTTTTCAGGGTAATTTCCTGAATGAGTTCATTACTAACTACAAAAGACTTCTTCCCTCATTTTAAATGGTTGTTCTTCTAAAACAAACAAACCTACTGATGAAAATATCTTCACTCGTTATTGTTTGACCGTTCACGATGTGTGCCTGCCGCTGACAAATTTTTGCCATTAGAAATCTTAATACACCATGCACTTTTCACTTCGTAAAGTTTTATATTATAGCACTTATTTTGAATGGCTATTATTAGAGGCAATCAAACAGCAACATAACCTTAGAACTAGCACAGCGGGACGCGCACTGAGTTACTGAACACACTACCTCAGGAGTGGTGCTGCTACCCCTATTACTTCTCGCTCTAGACAAAAAACAGAGGTTGGTCTCCGAAGATCCTCGTAAAAAAATAGAACAAAATATTTGACTGTATCGCGTTACTTATAACCATAAAATAGAATGTTCTGCATTCTAGAATGATTATATATTTGAGACGATTTAAAATTGTCAAGAAATGAAATAGAAAAATTATTTTCATAATTAAAAATCCTGACCACAGCTTAATTTGATAAAAAGTAAAATTATTTCTTGAAACGTAAAACTCTAATACATTGATATTTCCAATGTTTACTTGGACTTCAGAGATGTGGACATTAACTATGAAGGAATTTTAAGATTTCTGTATTGCAGTTAGATTCAGTGTATACAGGCCAAATTAACTTTATCAACCGAGAATAGATGTACATGTATTAGTTGTGGAACATTATTTCACGTATACAACAATTTTCTACACAACAACGTTCCCAAAAATGTAGCCACCCCAATTTTAAAGTTGGTCTCAGTAAAATTCAAAGAAACTATCTAACAATGTAAAACATTAAATTAAGTCTTACATTTCCATTGTCTCGACTTCTGCTACATTGGAGAAGCAAAGCTAACTCTCCTGGTAGGACGAGAACCTGTAGCTTCGTCCAACAGTCGTAGGACTTAAAAAGACAGTCCGATGCCATTCCCAAATTTCTGAAATCAAAAATAAACATTTTTTAATACAAATTGTTAATATTTATTGGAGTGTACAGATGATATTATAATGCAAAATAGTAAAACAAAATTTAGATTATTTTTGCAATTTGTATGTACATTTTTATTCATCTAGTCTTGGGTTAGATCTCTCTTTTTTATTATTACCTACACATAATCATTATTTAACCACTTTTCATAGAACATAAACACTGTACTACTCTTACCAATATAACACATTTTTTTTAAACATTAATAATAACTAATTAACTAATTAACCTTACATATAAAACAACTCAATGATTTCTATATTTTCACAATCAAAACGCTAATTATTAAATTGTTTCACTCTTTATGTTGTTTTAAACTTTTCTTTCTCATTTATAACAACAGCCCTTAATAATAATTGAAATCATTGAAACCCACGTGAGTTGTGTTGTCATCCCGCAAGGTATATGGAAACAATTTTGTCACTACAGTTTCACGGAAATAATTTTGCGAAGAAGTGATGTGAAATTTAGATAAAATGAAGAGAAACTGAAGGATTGCTGTGTAGCCTATTCACTCTAATATGTTTAACTAGGCGCACATTAAAATCTTCTTCTTTTAGCAAAAACCGTCTTACATTTAGTTCATTGTGCAGATTATCATCCTTCTTGAAAAACTCCCACCCATTTCAGTACCAGAGAATAAATCATTACATCTTTCCCATAAACATCATACATTTGACGTTGAATTTTAGTTCGTTTAATGTTTCCGGACAGATGGGATGTCAGAACTTTTCTGCAACTTTTGTTTTTGTTTTTTATGGTTTTTTGAAAAATCCGGTTGTTTTGGAGTTATAGGCGCTTAAAATTGCTGTGTGATGCATATTCAGTAGGCGATTTTTCGTACTTCCCATTGTTGAATAAAGTTACAAATTTAATTAGGCATAGTATAGGAAGTGTAAACACGAACACAGGACTAAAACTAAAATAAGTAATTTGTGAAACTGATAAAAACTAGTTAATTCTGGAATTAAGTAGACACAGAAAAATCATATGTTATGAAAATGTGACTAGGGTTTAACTATCGTAACAGCAGTGAAATTAGGGATGGAATGGAAAGAACCAATTTATAATCCTTTTAACCATTTATAGGCCACTCCTCTTATCCCCGCTACCCACAACTTATCAAGCAATATCATATGGTCAAATGTGTCAAATGCTTTTGTTATATCAATAAATAAAGCAGAACATTTATTATTCTCGTTCATGCCGTTATAGACAGATTCCAAAAATGAAGTTAATGCATGCTCTGTTGATAACTTTTCCCTAAAACCAAACTGGACACTACACCAATATTTAAATGTTGAAAAGAATTTCATAAGCCTTACCTTCATTAATGTTTCTAATATCTTTGAAAACACAGATAGTAGAGAAATGGGCTTATAATTACTCAAAGAGCTTTGGTGGCCTTTTTTAAATAACGGTATGACAAGAGCCGTTTGTAATCAATCCGGAAAAATGCCTTTGGAAAAACTTAAATTGCAAAGACACTTTAAAATAGGTAATAAATGGTTTGGTGTTGTTTTAATAATTAATGTATTTACCCAATCATACCCTGGTGATTTTAAACTCAATACCCAATCATATTCCCGACTTTAAACTCTCCTCTTGTTATTGGTAAAATAAAGATTTAATTTAATAGACTATTAGTGAGAAACCATTTCTCAAAACCACTATCTATGCTAATATTGTTTATATTAGATCTCAGATCTTGTGGTACACTTAAGAAAAAAAATATTAAATGAAAATGCTACCTCTTTTGGATTACTTATTTCAACATTATTATGGACTAATTTGTCAATTTTAAAATTAGGTTTTTGTTCATCGATAATTTCATCAATTAGTTGTCATTGTTTCTTAATATCACCACTTAAAAATGTGAAACGATTTGCATAAAATTTCTCATTTCTTAATCTATTATCAGCTTTTAGTCTACGATCATATGACTTATAATAGCGTTTTAGTTTACCATTGTAGGGTTGAACTTTTAGTTTTTTATAAAGATTATGACGGTGTTTTTTACCCGAATACACAACCTATCAGTGATCTAAGGTTTTAATTTGACACAACTTACCTTACTATCTGTTATTCCATTAGAGTCCTCTAAATACTTTATTGAATATTTTCAAAAATGTTTCAAAACTAGTATTGACACAGTTACAATTGTAAACTTTACTCCAGTCACAAGAATAAAGTTTATGATCCAAGGCTTCGAAATTAATTTTATAAAGTTGTTTAGTTTGAATGACCTGTTTACTCTCAACCAGCAATAGTGATAGAGAAACCAAGGAATGATCGGTTATTGCCCAATTTAAAACATCTGATTCAAAAATTTAAAATTTGTTTACGCTGACAAAGTCTCAAAAACACATGATCTATACATGAACCACTGATGTCCCTGGTTACTTCATTAATCAAGGATTGAAAGCCAAAACTCGCCATCAAATCGAAATATTTATCTGTTGTCTCAAATCTTTTCAAAATATTAATATTTCCATCACCAATAACGATAACATTTTTAGCCTGATTAGCTTGCTATATATCTTCGATATCACAAAGGAAAGTATCAACAGGCTGATGATGTAATCTATAAATGGCCAATATTGTTATCTCAGTCTGAAGTATAGAGATAGATAATAACACACAGTCTGCAGAATAAACTATTTAAAAAGAAAGGCCTCTACAAGACAACTCGTGTCTAACATACACTACCACCCCACCAGCACGATAATTATTATTGCAATTACTAAACATATTGTAAACATTTATTTATTTTTAATTAACCTCATCATCATAAATCCACGTTTCACAGAAAACAATGATATCTGGTTTAATATGTGAACTTTCCAATACTGTTAAAAATGTGTCAAAGTTTTCCCTCAAAATACATATATTGTGACATAGTATATTAAAAAGTGAAGACATCAATTATTGTTTACTGGAATGATATTTTACAAGACTGAATTTCACAAACTAAAATTACAAGTATGAAAACCAACACAAACACACCCTCTCTCTGTATTCCCATCTTTCACACACAACCACACACACACACACACACACACACACACACACACACACACACACACACATATATATATCACTGAATAATATTTAGTTATTAGTACTATTTTGAGATAATCCATAACAACCACTTTTCATCTTAGATATTTTTTCAACTACAAAACCTTAAGCAATTTTGTCCAAAATATCCATAGGGCTTCAATATTTATTATTTTGAGTTAATTGGATCATCTGCTTTTTCGCTAATCCTTTTCAGCAAATATGTATGGCGCATATAGTCAGTTTTCTAAAAATGGTCTAAATGTGTGCTTAAATCGTTCAATAAGCAGAATATCAAAATGTTTATACTATCAATAAACTTTCGTATTTACATAAATTGTAAATAAATTAGAATTTACAAATAACACTGTCCAAACGATAAGTATAGATTCTATGATTAAACACTTTTCCCATAGTTTTGTATTCATATTATCAAAACAACATGTTTCTTAAAAATATTTCAATTATTTTATTTAAATATGGTACATATTTCTTATAGGTGAGTATTGAAGGGAAAATAATAATTACTACCAATAAAATTAACAAATGTTTTGTTTTATTTTTTTTAAATGAGTACCAATCCTGTTATTTTACTTTCAGTCAAGCAATTAGTTTTATAGTTATATTTCTATTAGTTAAAATCACAAAATTAATCTGTTCATTTAGTTACCTAAAATAAAGGATTATTGTATTAAAAAAATTAATTTCACTGCTCAATGATTTCATCTAAGATAAATACTGTTACTTAAAAGGATATTAAATCTAAAATAGTTTTTATTTTTCATTTTTTTTAAATTTTATACAAATACTGTATATCAATCCATATATGTACATCTAAATTAAGTTATCTTTATTTATTTATCAATATGTTAGAATTTAGCAAATTAAAAAACTTAAATTATTGATGTTTCTTTTCTAAAACCACATAATTCTTTATTCTAGTTACTTTTTTTTAATACACCAATTTCCCTAAAATATAGAAGTTTGTATGGATAGCTACAACAGCTGCAATTCTTTCAATATCATTTTGTACTAGAGACTTCATAAAATTAATATTTAATTATAGGCATTTTCCTCCAAAATTTTAAATTAATTATTATAAGGTACTAACATTTTTTTCTACTGAAATTCATGTGCTTCATTTAAAATTCTACTTTAAAGTATGACTTTTTTTCTCCAAAAAAGAAGTTGTATTAAAAATGTTTTATATTTAAGATTTGTTGAAATAAAAAAATGAAAATTTCAAGAACGTCTTTCAGAATTTGGGCTGCAATATTAAATCGTACAAAATAACATTTGGCACAAGTGGAAAATGGAGTCAATATATATTTACCTTTTAAAATAAAATAAATAAATGTTAGTAATAATCTAAAATCTTTAATTAGAAACCTAATTAATAACAAATTATACATCAATTTTTATGTCTTGTTACTTTTATAGTACTTGGTTTAATTGAACATTTGCCATCATTTGTATGTATAAAAACACAACATGTCGAGAGTATAAATCAACTCCCATTTTCAAGGGATAAAACGAAAACATAAAAGAATTGTTAGGTTTTCGCCTTTAAATCACGATTAAGAAATATATGTTGGTTGCAGTGTGTAGTTCTGTAGACTTGTGTTTCCTGATCACTTGAGTAAGTTTCAGTTATTTTTGTAGTTCAGTCTTACTTCATTAAGTTTAGTTTTAGTTTCAACGTAGGCCTAGATCTTAAGTTTCGTTGTTTCTATATTCAATGTTTTGTCACTTGGAAGCAATAGTTGATTCATATTCCAGAAATGAAATATATTATTTCGATAAGAAAACGATTGCAAATTTCCGAAAACAACTGCATCAATAATATGAACAATCCATTATTACGCAAACAGTATTAAAAATATAATTTTAAATTTTTATTTGATCACATAAGAGATTTCTTATCTCCTGACAATTTTTAAAAACAGCGATAAGAGCCAACTGTATTTTCACAACGATTTTTACAAACATATTCTTGCAGGACTTCCATTGAACACTCGTCAACATCCTGACAAGTTTTCCAGTCAGAACCTAACATGTATCCTTCAGGACAAACACAGAAAGCAGTCCCAATGGTATTGACGCAGGAATGAGAGCATCCTAAGGGATAGTTTTTGTCATTACATTCATCAATATCTGTACAAGAATGTCCATTCGGTGCTAATCTTGTACCAGGGGTTGCATCACAACTGCATCTATAACTACCCCATGTGTTAGTGCATTGGCCTTGACAGGGTCCATGTCCATTGCGAGAATAACATTCATTGATATCTGGAACATAGAGTTTATTACAGGAAAAAGAAAGGCTTTATTTAATACTAACTTACAGAGTTTATATTACATTTTAGAACAACAATAAAAATACTAAAATATTGTTAAAGGAAAAACTAATTCAATATCATACATCGTAAAGGTCCAAATTAATACAAATATTAATTTTTAAATTGTTTTAAAAGAAAAAATAGAGATGTTATAGGGTTATAGGATGCAAAAATTTCTTTTTATTAGTAGACCTGTTGTGCAGGCTTTATTTCTCAAAAAAGTGCCTAATTTGCAATTTTCTATCTTAAAATGTAGTTTAAGGTGTAGAATATTTTATATACAATATATAAAGTGTCATATAATTTCATGTAGAATATGAAAATTATCATCTACCCATTTTTTGTGGCAGTTCTTGAAAAATCAAATCTAACCAAAACCTGGTTTTGTTAACGTTTCCATATATTAATTAGATTATAACTCATTTTAGAGTAGAATGTTAAGAGGGAAAAGTTGTTTATCATAAAGTATTTAAAACCTAACATAAGTTACGTTACAATAAAGCCAGTTTTTGGTTAGTCATGAGGAGTTAACTATTTTTCCCCACTTGAAAAAAACCATCAAGATATTACCAAAGCTCCCTAATAAATAATTTAATTACATAAATACGGTTTAGATGTTATTGAATGAAACGGATTGTTGACTGGAAAAGTAAAATACTTTCATAGTCAAATTTCATAATCCCTGAAGAAAAACCACGATTTTATTACGTGAATTTTTTTTTTTAAATAAAAGACCAAATTTGGCGCTACTGCTTGTGTTTCTTCATCACTGTATTTATTAAAATATTTCACTAATTAAATTAGTACAATCCCTGGTTGAAAACAGTTTTTACAATTTTTTCCTAATGAATCATTAAAAAGTAAACAAATCTCCAACTTGTCATAAAGTTAATGGTTTTCATGCATTATAAATTAATCAAATATTTCTCTATGATTTGTTACAGAATTCAAATACTCCACACTAATATTAACTACAGAATATTATATAAATATTAAAACATTCTCTTCTTTCCTAACTGAGTTGTCATTTGTGGTAATTAAGGTTCGATTTATTGGTTTTACCTTCTCTTAAATGGTAATTAAATATTAATATGCAATTTTGTATGACTGATTAGAAAAGTACAGTCTTTTACACCAGTCTTTCCTGTATATATGAATATTATTGTCAAAAGTCATCGGTGGAAAATACAAAAACTTTACAGTGTTAATCATTTGTTCTATTTGTTTATGCATTTCTGAATAAACATAATTTATAAAATGAAAACACCCTGTCTTGCATTTGCCATAAATTGGGAAATTATAGTTTATAGCATGTGTACCCAAAGTTCCCACCTTGCCATATATTGGGAAATTATAGTTTATACCAGGTGTACCCAAAGTTCCCACATTGCCATATATTGGGAAATTATAGTTTATAGCAGGTGTACCCAAAGTTCCCACCTTGCCATATATTGGGAAATTATAGTTTATACCAGGTGTACCCAAAGTTCCCACCTTTCCATATATTGGGAAATTATAGTTTATACCAAGTGTACCCAACGTTCCCACCTTGCCATATATTGGGAAATTATAGTTTATAGCAGGTGTACCCAAAGTTCCCATCTTGCCATATATTGGGTAATTGTAGTTTATAGCAGGTGTACCCAAAGTTCCCATCTTGCCATATAATGGGAAATTATAGTTTATAGCAGGTGTACCCAAAGTTCCCACCTTGCCATATATTGGGAAATTATAGTTTATACCAGGTGTACCCAAAGTTCCCACCTTTCCATATATTGGGAAATTATAGTTTATACCAAGTGTACCCAACGTTCCCACCTTGCCATATATTGGGAAATTATAGTTTATAGCAGGTGTACCCAAAGTTCCCATCTTGCCATATATTGGGTAATTGTAGTTTATAGCAGGTGTACCCAAAGTTCCCATCTTGCCATATAATGGGAAATTATAGTTTATAGCAGGTGTACCCAAAGTTCCCACCTTGCCATATATTGGGAAATTATAGTTTATACCAGGTGTTTCCAAAGTTCCCATCTTGCCATATATTGGGAAATTAGATAATTTTACTAGGTGTATCAAAAGTTTCCATCTTGGCACATATAATGGGAAATTATAGTTTATATTAGGTACCAAAAGTTCCCACCGAATTCTCCATTTAAACACTTAAATAAAAATAAAATTTTCGATGTCAATATAAGATTTAAGGAGCTATATTTTTGGAATATAGTACAAACGTTTGTACTGCCATTATGTGTTTTCATGGGGTAACTAGAAAACTTTAAATGATAACGTCTATCGAGTGATTATTTTAGATTAGATTAAAATGAAAAGTTAAAGGGTTAAACAGCCCCTGTCACCATGACCATAGGTTTTTGTACAACTAAATCTCTCTCTAGATCAATATATTGGTCCCCTCTATGAGTCTTAGTGGTCCACTCACTAGCGTATGCAGCAAAGTTCACCATGAGTTTGGGAACCAAACTTGCCTCTGCTTGCAAGAGACTCATATTCTTAGAATACGTGACATGCAGTTCCTCCTCTACCCCGCATAGTGTACACACTATTTCCCTGAGGTATATTTCTATCCTATGCAAGTGCACATTCAGACCACAGTGTCCCGGAATAAATTCCATGATTTGCCCGAGTTCCCCTCTGCCCAAGATTAAAATTTTCCACTGGAAGGAACCTTTCCCATAGTAACTCATTACGTATCGATTGATACATAGTTTTAAAAGAAATTAATACCACAAATGTTGTTTTGTATAAAATGGCAGCTAATTGAAACTTATATAAATAGGGTTATAAATCAATTCAGGATTAAATTGGTTTTTAATAAAACGAAGCAGTTATATTAGGGAACGTCTTTGTTGGTAAAAACTCTGTGAAATAAAAAAATGTTTGAAGGTATGAGAAGCATAAACGAAAAATAATGCCAAAAGTTAAATGAGTTTACTATAACGGTTTCTAAACCACGTTTTTATATTGACTCTATTAAAATGTAAAGAGGAGAATAAATATTTTTTGGGACACCAATTGAACACATTGCTGCAGTGGAGGAATTAATCAAATATTAGTAAATATTGAAATAATTTTATATAAACTTACCTAAACATTTTTTGCCTGAAGAACTAAGGCGAAACCCTGCTGGACAGTGACATCGGTAAGACCCCACTGTGTTAATACAAAGTCCTTCGCAGCCACCATTATTTACTAGACATTCATTGTCATCTAAAGAACAAAATTATTTGATTTGAAAACAAGTCACTTCAAAAACAATTGCAAGAAAAAATTAAAACTATGTAGAAAAATAAATATTGGCGTTAACAATGTTAATTTAGGAGATAAAAAGAATAAATATAGAGCATAAACCTACAAAATAAAAACCATAATTTTTGTAACCTACTAAAAATAGATTATGAACTTATAGAGTGGTAGGAGGAAGTTTCAATAAAAAACTATTTGTTTTCATCAAACTTATTAAAAATATAGCTTGTTAAATAGTTTATACATGGTAGATTTTATGGGACAGTAAATTCATGGTGGATCTTTTTTTTATACATTTTAAATGTTTAAAAATTTGTAAAAGCTGTATTTAAGATGATAGTATTTTGATATGACAATTCTGTTTCTAAAAATTGACTTTCTAAATGTAAAAACCCCATATACATTAAAATCCCAATAATTAATTATAACAGTATTAATGAGTGGCGTGAACTATTGATTAAACTATTGATTATTATCTAAATACTTTTTGTAATTACCTTCAGTATAATTTTTAGCAGCAATCGCAAGCAAAGGCGGTTTCCAATATTTCGTGAAGTAATGTGATACTTTAACTTTCATACTATCCCCAACTGGTGACACGTCATTCAAAGTTGAATTTGAAACCTTTTCGTCAAAATCAAATTGCCTTAATCCTGAATGTAGAGATTTTGAAGCCGTTGAAATTTCCATTTTCTTTTTATCTTTTAAATAAGGTAATGGATTACTTGTCACAACTAGTTTCTCTGGTATATTCACAGTTTTTGGAACCGTCCCCAAAGAAAAAGTTTCATTTAACATATCCTTAATTTGTATTTCCTTTCTTGCCCTGGAATCTACTTTGTAGATAGTCTCGGGGTGTGAATATGCCAGAATATCTGGAGGCAAACGGTTTTCCGTATCAACTTCAAACTTTTTAGGAAAAGTATTTAGTGGTAACTTTGACTTCAAACTGTGTTTATTTATTTCTACATCCAAATCTCCAGTTGGAGCTTTCACTAAATTGATCTTGTTCTTTTTATTATTTTTCTTTGCATTTTTTCTTCTCTGCCTTCTATTTTTCCTGTCACCAAATTTTCTCTTTTTAGGCTTGTGTTCTACTTTACTTCTAGACATTGTAGCTATATCGATTTGTTTTGTAGATGCTTTCAGTCTTTCATCATCTTGTTTGTTTCTCCTGTGGCTAACTAACCAATCTTCGTAACTCTTCCATGGCCACCATACATTACTTTCTCCGTTATGCTTTTTGTGATCACTTCTTCTGTTAACATTTTTTACTCCAGAATCTAGAAAACAAAATTTAATTTTACTCGTAAATCCAAAAGCAAATTAAATAAAAGTGCAACAAGTGGAATTAACACATCAATTAGTATTATTAAATTTCCGGACGGATTAAATATTCCCTATTCTATTTTAAATGCAACTAGGTATTTGTCGTAAATTTATTTATTTTGGTTTAATATTTCTCGTGTTTTCTTCCTCTTTATTTATACTTTGAAAAAAAGCAAATCAACTCTTTATAACATTTATCTTTTACTCATATCTTTATTTATATAAAACACAACCTGTCTCTGTCTGTCTAGTTGAAAGCATTAATACAACTTATCTGATTTTCATACAGTTTTCTTTCCTACTTAAGTAGGTGATTAGGTTTTACCTTTGTTTGATTTGTAGTCCCAAAATTATAATTGTATACAGGTTTTATGCATTTTCTTAAAATTTTCAACTACAACACTGAAATCTTATATAGTCGGCCCATAATGTGTCGCAAATAGTTTAAAGCATTAAATGTGACTTTGGCATTACTTAAAATAAATCAATTTTTATATTAGTTTTGTAAACGGTTATTAAAAACCCAATTGTTGAAAAACATTGTGTAATAATGTGCCTCACGACAATGTTACCATATTTTTTTTATAAGACTCAAATCCAAGATGGTGGTTTAACATTTTAAATTTAAAACAACTGTAATGAGCTACACTTATGGACACTTCAATAACCCAATGAAAACACAATTTTTCACAAAAAATCACTTTGTTTATTTGTACAACACAAATACAAGAAGACGTTTCAATCACTAAGTCGACATCCTCAACTGCTACATTCATGCACACAAATTGTAGTCTGTCAGTAGAGTTTGTGTGCATGTAGCACAGTGGATGATGACTTAGTCATTAAAACGTCGTCTTGTATTTGTGTTGTACAAATAAACAAAGTGATTTTTTGTGAAAAATTGTGTTTTCATTCATTTGGTAATCAAAAATACAGGCAAGGAAACACAAACAACGCATCATTAAACATGAACACCATGAGATACAGGGACTGTTGGATGTCACTCGAGTGGAGAGAAGACTGAAGAGGACCAAGCCTTGAGATCTGATGGAGTAGAGTGATAGAGTGATAGTGAATAACCATTGGGTCATATTTATACCTTACAAGTGTAAAAATTTATGAAGTGTAAATTGCTAGATGGGTACATACTTAGTTGTAATATTGAATTAATAAAAAAAATTCATTTGGTTATATAAAACATAGTACGAGGATAAAGATATAAACTTTATTTAATCATAAATTTATATTTACATATTACGTGGAACTAAAAATAATGAATTCATTTTTCAGTATCCAAGTCACTAATATATATAATAAAGTACTATACCTTAATTTTCCGTCAGTGAACTTCTTTTTCTTTAGTCTTGACGCGTTTCGAGATTTTTATCCCATCATCAGAAAGACTAAAGAAAAAGAAGTTCACTGACGGAAAATTAAGGTATAGTACTTTATTAGAACTAAAAATAGTATCTATTTGAACTGACAAGGTTCCACATATTACTTTTACTCTCCTACAAACACACAAATACATAAAGATATTGATCTATAAGTATCTCGATAGCTTTACCCACCTGTATGAATCTTATGATGAACATGAAATGGTCTTGGTGTTGAGTTTTCATTTTCATACTTGGGCTGATCTGAACTTACATCCCAGCTGAAACATAGAAATAATACATTTCACATTATATTCATGATCTTACTAAACAAAGTTAAGCTTGTGTTTCCAAGTATATTACTCCTGTATTTAGGAGAAAATTAACTAATAATATTTAGTTACTCCTGTGACGACCTTTTAACATGTTCATCATTTAATAATCTGGATTTTATTATTCAAATTTTCTACTTTGAAAAATCACATTTTAAAATAATTATTGTGGCAATAATTTTTATCATAGAGAATTGAGGGGGGGTTAAAATTTTAGTATAGGAGAAATGTAAAGTAGGTAAAATTCCATGTAGAAATAAGTGGACATATTTGATTAACTTAGTGCGTCATAAGTTACATTAATTCCGCTAAACCGGTCCCAAGCCTCTTCTTATGATGAAGAAGGAGGAGGGATAAAGGAGTAACAAATCTTGCAAAAATCCTGGTTCAGCTGGCACAGCTGATAGTACCTTGAAGGGCTCCTGTCAAGGGTTACATGACTAAGGGAGAAACCCCGAAAAGATCTGAAGTTGTGGTATAAACCAACAGAAGTAATACTCCGTGCAGATAAGCCTCTCGAGGTGAGTTCTGCCGCCGGTTCCGATCGGATGAAAGACCCGGTGGCCGGTATTGGTCGAAGGAATTGTGGGGCCGACCAATCTCATAGCAACAACTCTTTAGATAAAATTCAATCAAGCCTTAACTGTGGAAATGTCACAAGTTAAAGCCCATGGCAACAATACCACTTTCGATGAAGATCCGTTTAAAATAAGTCAAACACTATATAGAACTCCTCCTCAAAGTAAGAACTCTGGTGCAGAGTTCCCTCAGAATCAGGGTATACCTCTACAGGAGAAAATATTTTACAAAGGAGAAAAGGAGACAGTCTGTGATATTTTACAAAAGTTGTATTATTTTGAACTAAATTCAAGAAGGAAAAGATCATAAATGTTATAAAACAAAAGATATTAATTTTATTAGTCTTTATTATATTCAAAATGAATTTTTGTATCCTCATTTTTCAAAAACCGTCAAAAGTCCTTAACGTATTCTGTCACTAACTTAAAATGATCAGCTAACATATTATGAAAGTAATCAAGAAGTTGTAAGAAACTGAATAGCTACATATTTTTATTTTATTTACATGAGTATTTTCAAATTTTTACTTCATCTATTTTTAACTAATACTATTAGTTAGTCTACAGACTATTTTTAACTAATAGCTTTCAGCAGGCGGCATATACATTAAAGGTGGGTTTGTGAAGATACTAATATACCTGTTACTACATGATAACTTACTGATACGGGCTGGTAAATCACACGGTTTTCAAAATACACACATGATTTATTTCGCTTCCAATATTTATAATTATATTCTCAAAGTGATAAGTTGTTATAATAATAGTTATTGGATCTGTTTGGCAAGGTAAGAATAGGGAATAATTAAAATAATAGATAAAAAGTACAAAACTAGTCATAAAAATAAGTAAACATGACCGCTGTATCATCAACGAAAATAACGTTTTAGCAAACCAATAATTTACAGATAGAACAAAAATGTATTGTTTAAGACAGTTATATTAATTAATGAAAGAGGGTGAAAGTAAAATTTTAACAACATAACTATCCTACAGTAGAGTAAATTAAACACAGATTTACGTGTTTTGCGCATGTCATGCGATTCGTATAAAAAAAAAATCAGTGAGAGAATATCATAGCAATACAAGAAACCAGTACAGGATGGGCCTAAATAGGAGGGAAACTAGGAACATGAGGATCAGATTTTTAAGCAACAGTAATCAAGCTTAATGTGGACTCTCTTACCTAACAGCTAATGAGTTTCAAAGTGTACCTCATATTTTGATAGTGTAACAATTAAGCTTATATGATACAGACGTTTAACTGTTACAAAATATCAGCTTTTTACTTAAAACAACATATTTAACACACATAGATTTTATCAAGGGCTCAAAATGTTCTAAAATATATATGATTCAAAGTGTATATTATGTGGTTAAATAGTTTGAAAAATTGTGTAAATACTAACCTAAAGAGTGACCTGGTTGGATGATTTGAAGGTCCATCTCTAACATAGGAGTAATGCAGATTGTAACCTTCACCATACTGCTGTGCACTTAGTTTCCGAACTTGCGAAAACCTGGTATCTCCTAAAGAGCTACCTGTAACAGGGAATCAATGTATACTAGTCAACATGCTATTTTTGGTAAAGAAAAGCAGAATAATCAAAGCAGAACATTTCCAAGGTGCGAGGTTTTCCCTTGCTACAGGACTTTTGTATTTATTTTAAGTCTTACAAAATTGAGCCCTGGAAAAATAATGGCAGTTCTCAGAGACGGTTTTATATGCGTACGTTCGCGCATGCGCATTTACATACATTATATTATCAACAAATTATGAAATTTAGAAATACAATAAAAGTTTAAAATACAAATATCATTTTGAATTTATTGTTTATTTAAAATAAAATTCATAATTTTACACCACATCAATTTAAATGTATGCTGTAGAAATCAGACATTCAATGAGCGTTTGTACTGCTGTAGGAGCGAGAGCCAGCCGACGCAAAATTGTATAAGGAAAATCCAGGTATTTTTGTATTCGGCGGAATAAGGGCCAGTAAGGAAAGGATATTAGTTATAAGACGGGAGCCAAGAGATTCCCAGAATAGTCACATTTTCTATCTAATTAGAACTAATAATAGAATTCCTAGTTTGCAACAGTATACATTAATGTCCTATTTTAGTATTATTAAATTTATATAATGACTTAACATCTAACCTAACCTTTTTATGGTGATATTTCCAACCACTAATCTAACCAATTACTAAAAATTCCATTTCCTCTCGAGTCTCAGTCCATTCAGCCTACTGGCTGGTCCACGCTTCTCAAATGGAGATTTAACAGGCCCTCTCTCTCTTCCCGGTATTTATACACCCTTTTATGAGCACTTTCCAAAGAAGCGCAAAGACTTTACGCAGAAACTTCGTCAAACCTCTTAATGTTTATAATACTACACACGCATTTAAGCGAATGGAAAATTTACCATTATAAAATTTTGGTTTTGAAACTCTAAAGCAGGACATTTATAACCAAAAAGACATCTCGGGACAGCTGTGAACGTTAACTAAAAGCGGAACTGTCCTGGTTTTCAGGAGCGCGCGCCAAGGTACTCTCTAACTGGATCTACACTCTTCAACGAATCTTGGGTTAGATACCTCTCTTTGACCTTCCTATAAAGTGATCAACTCTTCTTCTCTTCCAACCCTGACTCTAATTAGAGTATTCAAAAGTATATCTTTTCTTATAACCTGGACTTTTCAATTAGTAAATATATAAGATGAATCGTGAAATAAGGTTATTTGAGTAAGGTGCAGAAGGTTCGGATCCCCAGCACCTAACAATGAAGTTAAACTTTGTATGTTATTGTTGTTTGCTTTTTAGTTCGATTGTTATTTTTTTATGCTCTATTTTTTGGTAATGCGATGGTTTTTTGCTTACTAAAGAAGGACAATTCTGCCCAAATTGGGACATCTGATCACCTTATGTATATCTATCATTACATACTTTGAAGTAGGTACAGCATTAGGCAGTCAGACCACCAAGACAGCTTAAATAGCAATTTAAACCCAATCTCTAAAATTTAAGGCATTCCTTTCAAGATTATACACTCTGAAAATTGCTGTATGCCAGTCTTTAAACTCTGAAATATTAATGTATTTACTCTAGCATAGTTTAATATGTATATATATTTAAACAACACAAATTACACCCTATTAATTCAATTATATACAGTTCAGTTATAAATTATATTCAATCATGTTGGCATAACTAATACATTACATTACAGAACATAACGTATCTCCTTAGTTATAAGTTACTCATGGGTATCATTGTAATCTAGATCATTAATAGCTGGAATCGAATGCTCTGGTTCTCCTGAAAGTGCAGTGATTATAATGAAAACAGTAAGCTAGCTGACTATTTAATAATACCTGGTACATGTAGTTTAGTTTCTATGTGGGTTAACTATATTTCGGAGCCAATTTCGGAGCTTTTTAAATCAACGTATAGAGTTATTCACGAAGAATTTTTCTGGGCGTGTTAACTGGTAAAAATTAAAGAGACAGTTCATGTAAACAAAGGTTTGAAGACGTTAGGTATCGCGTCTACCCGCCAATTTTAATTTTATTTAAAAAAAACATAGTTACAACGATGAGTTCAGATTTGGTACAAGCATTTTTTATGTTGCGGATTACAAGTGTACCAAAAGAAAAGACAATATTTTCAAAATGGTGGCAGTATAAATATTTACTTATTGATAACTCTAGTATCCTTTAACTTACAGAAAAAATACTGTTTTGTTTGACGTAAAACAAAATACATGTCTTTTAATTTTTTCTAAGTTTCCGAGTTATTCAACGTTAAATATTTTAAAAGGCTGAGATTTTGAAAATATAACAAATAAAGTATTATTTGGTACACTTGTAAAACGTAACATAAAAAATACGTCTACAAAAATTGAACTAAATACGTTATTTATTTCCAGAGTTAATCATTTTTTTTTGTAAGAAAAAAAAAAAAAAAAAAAAAAAATGGCGGATGGACTGAAAACTAAGTGTTGTAGTCCCTACCTATGTTTATATAAACATTTTTCTTTACTTTTACCAGTAGATCACGTTCTGCAAGTTTTTCCGTTTCTTCTTGAGTTGCATTGCTTATTAAATGTACTCTTGACTGTATGTGTAGGATGGTACACAATGAGAATATAAATTCTATGAAAAAACCTTAGAAATAATTTAACTATAATTCCAAACAATTAATTGAAAACCGGAATATTGTTTTTTCTACTTGGCATATACATGGAACAACTAAATATTGTTTTCACACACTTTTTACAATAACTTTTTTTTAAATATTACATTATAAATTTCTAGAAAAGCAATAGGTACAATTTTGTAACTGAGCGTAAATTAGGAAAAAGATTTAAAAATAACCAAACATTTCGATTCGAACAACAATAATAATCAATAATATAAATAAATATTGTGCTTGTCTTTGAGATAATATTAGATTAAAAAAAAAATAAATAAATAAAAAAACTCGAACACAAGATTTATGTTTATTTAATCAAACGTGTTTCAAAGTCAGAGTACGCCAAAGTTGTAGCTCGCGTATCACTGAGTATGGCGACTTTGTCGTTGAAACATGTTTAATTAAATAAACGTAATTTTGGTGAGATCTTGTGTTCGAGTTTTTTAAATCTAAAATTAATCAAATTTTTAATATTTACACAACGTATGAGTTCGTTCACGACTAAAACAGTAATATTTACTCGATACCTATATCGACAACACGGAACGAAAAAAAATGTCCTCTAATCATTTCATTGAATACAAAGTTACTATCTTACTACTACGATTAATACTGCCGTAAGAAGATTAATGTAATATCTTTTTAATATCAAGGCTGACCAAGTAAGACAAATCTCTGCTTCATATTTTGTGGTTTATTTGTTGACATTAAATATTACACGCAATTCGATATTCTCTCTTCCTCTTGTCCTCTTTTTTGCTTCATATTTATCTTCATTTTTTTAACGCACATACAAAACAAATATGTAGCTTTAAAACAAATTGTATGTCGAATTTTGGTTACATTATATTTTCTTGTAACCAGCCAAATTTCAACGCACACACATTGTAATAATGACGTCTTTTGAATGTTGTCCTTGACTTTTAACTCCTACGTCTTTCTATTTATCACAACTGCAGAAATCATGTACACAGTTGGATGTAGATCTTAAAGTTTGATATGCGTGTTTAGTGTCACAGCCGACACATAAAGAAAACTAGTTGATAAGAGCCATCATGGTACTTACCCAGTCCCATCATATAACGTAATACAAGAATATCTCTAAACGTAACGCCCTTAAGTTTGTCTCTTAGGGGTTGTGGGAAATTATTGTATTGGTAGATCAAGGGCTCACAACCAATATATGTTGAATAGGATAAACAGTTGTTACACAGGTTTTCTGAACCTCGTAATTGTGTATATTTTTAACTAGGTTCTAACAAGCCTCGTAGATACGCTAGTACTGGTGACTCGGCCCTGGTGGATCTCATAACTATACACATTTTTTGGGGAGATTAAATTTCAAAATTAAATTTTTGACAATAACTTTGCTAATTGACACCATAGAGATGTAGGGTGAATACCTTAACATGTAGAGTATAAATCGGCATTGTTCATCTAATTCAGTGTGTCGAGTTCAAAAACTTAAGACATTTAAACAATAAACTGTTTAAAATGGCCGCCATTTTAACATTTTAAGTATAATTTTTAATACAGTTCTATATGACCCCTAAAACAAATGTCATGTTCCTGGTTTATTTGTTTCGCCGTTATTGTGCAACGACGATGGACGGACTAAATGTTGAAAATCAATTTTTCAGTTTCCTAAGGTTATGTGCAGATAAATTACATTTTTAAAGATTACCAATACCCAATAGTATGTTAAGCGGGGACGTAACAATAACTCACCGCCCAGCTTATGAACTTATGTGTCAGAACGAGATTTATTCTTCCGGTCGGTTGTCGACCTCAAATCTTGATATGCCAATCGAAATCGATTGATAATTTTTCAACTATTGCCTTGTTGAACTAAAGAAGTTGTTCCAAAATAACTTCTAATTTGCTCCTGCGAGGCTTTCAATAAATTGAAAATAGAAATAATGAGACGATTATTTAATTCCACAAAACAGCTTTAATTGCGACTTATGTTTCGCCGTTAGGCATTTTCAAGTAACTAAATTGAAAACAAAACAGGTCTAAACTAAAAATGTGAGACAAAAGGAAAGGTTAGAGTAAAGGGGTTGAGAAATGACAAAAAAATGTCAATGATTTAACCTGTGGGATGGAAGTGGGGGTGTTTTAAAAAACAAACGTTACACAATAGGTCTCAATAGTGGTGATGAGTTAAGACGTATTTGTTCATTTAAGTTGGAAGTATAGTTTTTTAAAATTTATCTATTGATTTCTAAACATTCCAGGTTATTGAGTTTCCTACTTTTTTGTTCCATATGCAGAAGTTTAGCGTTTAACTTAGGATCAAAATTATGTCCTGTGTCTAATAAATGATTTGCAAAATTTGAATTAGATTTGAAAATGCCTAACGGCAAAACATATGTTGCAATTAAAGCTGTTTTGTGGAATTAAATAATCGTCTCATTATTTCCATTATCATGGAATTCCATCATGTACCGACTGTTGTAACATTAAATTTCAATAAATTGTTGAGTACAGTTTTAAAATCTGCATTAATAAATTTTCATTTTTATTTTTTACAAAAACGTCCAAATTATACATTGTTTACGTACTTAGCAAGCAGTTAATTCTGTAGCTCATAACGTAATTTTTAATCGAGTTATCTAAAATCAAGAAAACATTGTGCCAGCAGAAACTTGATATAGATTTAGCAAATAATGCTAAAATACGTAAATATTCAAGTAATATATATAGGTAATCTATTCATTGAGTTTATTATATTCTACTGAAGAAAATCGTCAACTTTCAATATTGTGGTGGATTGTAACTTTTTCGGGAATATTCTTTCTTACCTGTAGGATCTATAAGAATCTATTATATTGTTAACGAAATTTTATTAAAATAGTTAAAGTTGATTTGGAGAAAAAAATACTCATTTTAGAGTTTCTTCTTTAAAATGGGTGCCTACTATCCCAACATTTATATATAATATATCTTATTGTTTAAACTCACAAACCTCTCAGTCATCATTGCCTTGTAAAAAAGAAGAAGAAAAGAGTATAAAATAAGGTTCCTAGTCATTGAATACTCTAATAACGCCAAGTTTAGAAGAGAAGAAGATTTGTTCGAGAGGAACCTGTTAAGAATGTCTAAAGAGAGGAAAAACGTAGATCAAGATTCCTCGGGAATACCACGCCAGGACTCACTGTATTCCCCTGAGGACAAAAATATAAAACGGCAAAATTTGTAAAATCCTTGGTTAATGTTAGTACACAGGAAGACGACAAAAATCAGATCATAGTAAACATCGTATAATATTTTCAAAGTCAACTACTTAAAACTGATTATAGTAAATGTTTTGAAATCACAATATTTTTGTACGCACGGCAAATTAAAAATAGGAATGGTTTAAAAAACATCAGTACCTTGGACTTCAGAACAAAATTTCGAATTGCTAACCTTTATAAGAGCCAACACTAAAGTAGCGAATTGAGGTTGTCCATATATGCTTAATTAAAATGTTACGTAAATGTGTGGATGATTAATTTGGATGACAATGTTGGTTACCATGATAACACCTTGACGGTGCCCAATCATTTTCTACTTTCTCAAATACCTGTAGTCATATTGTTTGTCCACCATTATTCTAAACCCATTTGTTTAGTATAAGCATATTTTTTACTTTTTACAATTTAAGTTTTAAGTTCCTTTTACATTCGCACCATACGAAGTAGGCTAAATGGTAAGTTAGGTTGTACAATCGTAAACAATTTCGTCCTTTGTTTTTGCCTGATCATCACTTTACATGCTTTAAGGAAATTTAAATAGTTATTTAGACATGATATTTTTAACATTTTTAAACGATTAATTAATATTACCGTGTCAGTTTACAATACAAGTAAAACCAAATAGGGTGTATTGTACGTTAAACGATGAATTAATAGTACCGTGTCAGTACCCAGTTATGTAAAACCAAATAGGAGTAGGTAAATTGTATGTGTAACCATAAATTAATATAACCATGTCAATTTAAAATTCGAGTAAAACCAAATAAGGTATGTTGTACGTTAAACGATGAATTTTTAGTGCCATATCAGTTTTCAATTCAAGTAAAACCAAATAAGGAGTACATTGTACGTTAAACGATGATTTAATAGTACCATGTCAGTTTCTAATTCAAGTAAAATTAAATAGGAGTCTGTTGTACATTAATCGATTAATTAAATACCTTGTCAGCTTCAAATTCAACTAAAACCAAATAGGAGTATATTGTACGTTAAAAGATTAACTAATATTATCGTGTCATTTTCCAAATAAAGTAAAACCAAATAGCAGTATACTGTACGTTAAAAGATGAACTAATATTACCGTGTCATTTTCCAAATAAAGTAAAACCAAATACCAGTATACTGTACGTTAAAAGATGAACTAATATTACCGTGTCATTTTCCAAATAAAGTAAAACCAAATAGCAGTATACTGTACGTTAAAAGATGAACTAATATTACCGTGTCATTTTCCAAATAAAGTAAAACCAAATAGCAGTATACTGTACGTTAAAATATGCAATAATATTTCCATGTCTGTTTCCAATTCAAGAAAAACCAAACAAGGAGTATATTGTACCTTAAACGATGAATTAACAGTACTGTCTCAGTTTCAAATTCAAGCAAAACAAAATAGGCTACATTGTACATTTAACCCTTGAATAAAAATACAAAAGGTTGGACAAATTTTGTCTCTCACCAATCCCCATCACAAAATAAAATAAAATTGTAACCTAATATGTCATTTAAGTAGTTGTCAAACAAAACTGAACAAAATGAACTTTGGACACCTATTTCGAATAACAAATTGGAGTCTTATTTTCGAGTAACAATTTATTTATTCAAATAAGAGAATAAACTTCATTCGCTTGCGCCTTAAACACATCTTTACTTCCTATATTTGGAAATTAAAAATTCAAGAACTCTTGGGATAACTCGAACAAATACTTAATTATTACGTTTCAACGAATTTCATTAAAGTAAACAATGTTATCTTAGTGAGACATTTATGTTAAATAGTTGAGAAACTTTGTGAAAAGCGTGAAGCGTGTAGGCCGCCACCTGTGGGTGGTGTGGCCTACCTGTACATAATTTGTAAATCTAGCAATAAAATACAGTACTTATTATAGGCCGCATCTGTCGTTTTACTAAATCCAAAGAATGATGTTTTTATTAAAAAGCCGATATTTTCTCAGAGAAAGTGGACCACCTACAGGATTATTTTTTTATAAAACCTTATTTTGAAACGTGATAAGAATTGACTTTTATTGTTAAATATGGTTCTTTTAACACTTCTTGCGTTCCTAAACAAACTTAAGTTTGATTTTTACCGTTATTAATGGTTCTACTTTGCATGTATTTTGGGAAAGAAGAGCGTATATTCAAAGTTAAAATGTAACTTTAAAAAAAAGAAGTTGTCGAATATATTACAACTATTGTTACACTTTATAATTACTGTTAGATGTTTGGAATATCAATCACTGTATCTAGAATAGAGAAAGTACTGTGATCATCTGAATCAGTTTAAAAAAGGTTGATATAACAATCTAATTCGAGAATTATAGAACAAAAAACAAACACTCATAAATAGCAATTTTTTTTTTTTAAATTGTCTTTTACAACTTCAAAAACATTTGGATGATAACTTATAGATTAACAATGGCGTAGGGACATTCACTGTACCCAGCCTCTTCGTATACCTAATCTTTATGTTGTTCTGAGGTTTGCGACCACTTACTTTCCACTTACGAGCAGGTGTATCTTTCTTAATCCAGCCCTCGTTCATCTTAACTCTTCTCTACTATGTCTTCATCCCATCCTTTTAATTCTTCTGAATCTTTCCTTTTTTCTAGCCCAACTTTAAAGTGTATAGCGATTCGTGGTTGTGGGGAGAATGACACCAAACATTTACCATACGGAGCCTATGTAATACTTGGTGACGTTTTGCATTATTTACACATACTCGACCTTATGGTATGGTGGACCTGGAGAAAATATGTAGATAAGGAAATGAAAACAAACAAACAAACAAAACAAGCTTGTGCGATTTGTTCTAACGTGTTTTCTCATGGCTCGTCTGGAACCGCTTCATTTCCCGATTTTTGCCCTGTGTGTGTGTGTGTGTGTGTTTTATGTAACACTATATCTTTGACGTAGATAAGATATTGAATGAATATTCACATTATTTAAGTAACCTTTTAGCAGTACAGCATAAAACCAAGACTTTGTGTTCTACAGTTTCAAAAATGGAGGACGATTAAAATGTTTAATGTCAAATATTTCTAAAAGCAACGTTTTCCCTCTTTTAATGTAAAACAAAGTATTTTTTAAATTTTTTTTCAGTATCTCAAAAAATAACTGAATTATCGACAAAAACCTAAGAATTTAATTTTTTGATAATTGTGTACAACACCGAAGAATAGACTAAAAACAAAACTTTTTTAATTTGGATATTTTTATTTCCAAATATTTTTTATTTTAGGCCTTAAAAAAGGTTACACAAAAGTTCCTATTAGCATCGTATTTGTTGTATTGGCTTTACTCGATCAATTAACTTAGAGGTAAAATTTTTACAATATTTATTTACAATAATTTTCTTTTTAAAATTACAAATTGGTCAGGTTGTAAAAAGTATAGAACCACCAATTTTACGTTATTTATAACCCGTGAAATTCAATATAGCTGCATATTACCGGTGGATCAGAAATCCGAGTGAAACCTTTCAGTAACCATAGTAACTCGCTAACGTTTTTAGACCTATGTCCATATGTATTTCTTATCTTATTTCTAGCTATAGAATCATTTCCCGAGAGATTCTGATATAGTTCCAAATCATCCTGTATAAAAATAAACATTGTTGTGAGAAACCTCGCGTCAGCCAAACTTTCAACAACTTACCAAAGTGATTTACATGAACACGACGTAAAAAATGTTTTAAAACAATGTTTTAAACTTTATTATTTGTTTTTGTTGAGTGAGTTTGATTTAAATGTCTTTTTTATAAAACAAAATTTATAATTATTTACTTTTTGGATGATTGTGGAAATTTTCAAGTAGTTGATAAAGGAATCATGTTTCAAAATTGCCATAGAACGGTATCTTTAAAACTGATTAACTCCACTTTCGCAAATATGTCGTGGATTAAAAGAAAATCATATTACACATTAAATAGGCTACTTTTCCCAGTCAAAACATGGTGTTTTTTAACCTAGAAAACCTACCTTTACAACCAGAAATACAAAATTGGAGTGGTAATATATGAATAATGAATATATTTATTTATCACATACACGTTCTACTTATACAAAGTCACATCTGAATAATTAACTGAATATAACATTTTTACTATATACTAAATAGAAATCAGAAACTACTTATATCATTTAACTCTGTGAAAATAACTAATACTTAAGACCTCTGCTTGTTTAGGATTTACCATCATAATAAAATTTATCATTAAGTAAGGCCTTATCATTAAATAATAAATATCCACAGATAACGATTTTAGATGCAGATTATAAGATTTAGAATTTAAAAAGAAAAAAAGAATGGTTTCTTTCAACTAAATTATAGAATATAAACAATACACACGAACAACAACCACAATTATTCCTTCAGTAAAATACTTTCCTGATTTTACTAATTTTGAAAATAAATTTTTGTTCTTATACATTTTTATATGTTTCTGTAGAATGTTAAATAATGTATAACTCCTATAGATATAAAATTCTTTAAATGCTGATAATTTTGTTTTTAGTAAAATTATATATAAACTATTTTTCTTTAATATTGGATTTTGATTTTACACCTTCATGATTGACTGTTGAAATGAGAATTGTCAAAACCTTAGTTTACATACATACATTTTCTTTAGGAAAATAAAGAGTTTTCGAATTTTATTTATTAATTATGTTAGCGTTACCAAAATTTCATTCTTGGTTAAAAAGATAAAAATAATTCTACAATTTAGTTAAATTATAACTAAATTAAAATCATAGCCCATTCTATTTAATTTGACTTTAGGTTAATTTGGTATTGATTTACAAATAATTATACCATGGAATCCATTACACTTTCAGGCGCAGAAAACAAACACGAGTGCTATGCATTTGCAGGATTCCACTGATGATGGAATCGAGTCATGTGTTATAACGATTTCATTTCTAATGAGCAAAGGCAACATAAATTGTGGACTTTTGTGTAACAAGTGTTCAGTTCTTATTTATTTGCTCGGTAAAACAAGATAAAAAATATAGTGATTTGGTTGCGCTGGATTCATGATGTGGAAGGAGACTGAGTATGGAGATTAGGAACTGGAGAGGACACGAAGAGGATAGAAGAAAATGGAGGAAACCAAAAGTTAAAACTGCCTGTAGAGCTTTCGAACATTCTTGAAATTATTTCATTGACCACCAAAACGTTAAAAGAGTTGAGTTCGCGTCGTAGTCCACGCCCTCTAGAGAGTGGGAGGCAATCAAAAATTTTGTTTTTGTAAATATTTAAAAATTCTAATATATATCAAAACTTTTATTAAAGTAAGATGTAGCTTCTAAAAGTTCAAAAATTTAAGTTATTTATTTGTTTTACTACGATGAAAATTATTAGAATTAAAATTATCAGAGTTTGCTATATACATTCATAATTTACAAAATCGTGTCTCATGCAATAGTTTTTTGTAACTATTAAACTGTAAAATAGAAACAATTAAAATCATTAATAAAACTCTTAAAATGAAAGTTGTGGCTTATGAAATAACGAACATTAGTGTACAAAAGGAAGAGGACGTTTCTTAATAATTAAAAATTATTATGAAATATTTATTATTAAATAAAGTTTTAAACGATTTCTTCAACAAAGTTTGATAATTTATAAGCTACAAAATGCATCTAATTATATATATATATATATATATATACTATCAATTATTAATTATTTACAAAAAAAACTATAGCATGACATATGAATTTTTAATGTACACAACGAACTTACCTATAATTCCGTTGTCATTGTAGAAAGAAGAATAAAAAACACGTGTTTGAAATTTTTTAAGTTAAAGTTTATTTTAACACTTTTTATATACACGGTGTCCAAAAAAAGGATAATTCATTTTCGGATTATATATATATATATATATATATATATATATATATATATATATATCAAAACTAACCAAAAATATCAAATTACGTATAGTCGAATACGGCTGCATTTGTTCTTTAACAAAAAACATTATAACTACAGAAATAGATAAGATATTGAGTTCAGATTTGGTATAAGCATTTTGTATGTTACCTTTCTACAATTCTACCAATTACTTTATTTTTATTATTTTTAAAATGGCGGTCGTTTAAAATTTAAAAGTTAACGGTTTTGGAGATATTCGACAGTAAAAGTTTTAAACGTCTGTCAGTGCAGCGGTTTCTGGAAAAGATACTACTTATGAGTTTTCGAAACTCCATAAGTCACACTGACCTATGAGGAGGAGGAGGATCATGTATTAGGTAATTTAGGAGATCTGGTGTAGTATACCGATGGTTCCAAAACTAGTTAAGGAACTGGTATTGGGGTATCCGGTCTGAGACTGGAGTTGAAGCATTCATTTCCTTTGGGATAGTATAGCATGCTTTTACAGGCTGAGGTAGTTGCCATAAATAATTGAGTTTAGAAAAAATAAAACGAGCTTTTAAGAAAACCTACGTTCTAATCTACACTGACAGTCAGGTAGAAATCAAAGAACTTGGAGGCACAAATATAATATTCAGTCTGGAAATGCGAGAGAACCTCAACGCTCTGTTTCTGGGGTACTGGGGCGTAAAAGAGTTAAGAGAAATTAGTGGGCATATATATTGGCTACACGGGTCTCTGCTTTAGAGCTCGTAAAACGTCTGATTTAAAATGGTTGAAAATAATAGAAATAAAGTCCTTGTGTTTAGTAGACTTGTAAAACGTAACATACAAAATGCTTACACCAAATCTGAACTCAATATCTTATCTTTTTCTGGAGTTCTAATAAACGAAACGGCTGATAGACGGATAATGAAGCGGAATTCGAATATATGTCAATTGATAATTGATGTACGAATCTCGTATATAATTCGAAAATGAACAACCAGTTCACATTTTTCGAGTCTCCCCTCCCCCATCAAGAGTGTCTGTAAAACAATAACAATCTCAACTCTTTTACCCTGTTTTTTATATCAGTCAGAGAGAATACACACGAATATCAATAATTTACGATTTCTTTCCGAATCAAATTGTTGTCTCTACGGAACTATAAAATCAGACTGAATTAATATGACATGATAATAGATGTTATGCTTATAGAAACACCTCAGTAAGACTTAGCCCCGTTTTAGGAATTCCATTATCAACCCACTATGTCACCTATCTCGACAACTCTGTTCCAAATGTAGACATCAATTTAACACAAATTAATTTAGATACCCACTGGTCTCAAGGAACCGGTTATAGATTGATTTCTAATCATAAAACTGCCTCCTAAACTTATCCTTCACACAAATAACATCATCTTCTCTTTTGATCTTACTAGAAATATTTGAATGGGAAATTTATTAGGGTATGAATAAGTTACAAAGTGAAGACCACACGGAACACTTTTCGGATGAGGCGGATTTGGTAATTTTCTTTAAATTGGATAGTTTTGATGGTAACTCAACGTGATTGGATGTTACTAAGTTATTTGCAGGGTGGAGTAGAATATATAATTAATGGTTGTATAATATAAACTAGAAGCAAGCTTAGTGTGCTGTTACTTCGTAAATGTTTTGATTGTACACTAAATCACTCAACAATAATATTGTCCTAAAAAACATTGGTTCTACAAAATAATATTTGCAACCTCAATGATGTCTCAAAACATAAAAAGCAATACTAATATTTAGGAGTATTTTTCAATTACTGTCACATTGATTGTCTCTATTAAAAATAAATAGTACAGTATCTAATAAATCGAGCATTACTCGGTGAAAAGAGCATGAGAATTTTATATCATGCAATGCTATTATTTTCAATATATTTTGATATCGAATCAAAATAATCAAGATAATGTACGATGAATGAGAGTCACGTTAATAAAGAATGAATACCAAAACATTTAGACGAATAATTAGTTTTTTTAATCATTATTGTTACAGATCACGATATCGTTACAACATACATAACACGAATTAATAATAATAAATCCTGTAACATACCCAATTAATCAGGGTTACAGTGAGAACCTTAAACCAAATTATTCTTTAATTACACGTGAAAACATACATAACACGAATTAAAAATAATAAATCCTGTAACATACCCAATTAATCAGGGTTACAGTGAGAACCTTAAACCAAATTATTCTTTAATTACACGTGAAAACATACATAACACGAATTAATAATAATAAATCCTGTAACATACCCAATTAATCAGGGTTACAGTGAGAACCTTAAACCAAATTATTCTTTAATTACACGTGAAAACATACATAACACGAATTAATAATAATAAATCCTGTAACATACCCAATTAATCAGGGTTACAGTGAGAACCTTAAACCAAATTATTCTTTAATTACACGTGAAAACATACATAACACGAATTAATAATAATAAATCCTGTAACATACCCAATTAATCAGGGTTACAGTGAGAACCTTAAACCAAATTATTCTTTAATTACACGTGAAAACATACATAACACGAATTAAGAATAATAAATTCTGTACGATACCCAATTAATCAGGGTTACAGTGAGAACCTTAAACCAAATTATTCTTTAATTACACGTGAAAACATACATAACACGGATTAAGAATAATAAATTCTGTACGATACCCAATTAATCAGGGTTACAGTGAGAACCCTAAACCAAATTATTCTTTATTTACACGTGAAAACATACATAACACGAATTTAGAATAATAAATTCTGTAACATACCCAATTAATCAGGGTTACAGTGAGAACCTTAAACCAAATTATTCTTTAATTACACGTGAAAACGCACATAACACGAATTAAGAATAATATATTCTGTACGATACCCAATTAATCAGGGTTACAGTGAGAACCTTAAACCAAATTATTCTTTAATTACACGTGAAAACATACATAACACGGATTAAGAATAATAAATTCTGTACGATACCCAATTAATCAGGGTTACAGTGAGAACCCTAAACCAAATTATTCTTTATTTACACGTGAAAACATACATAACACGAATTTAGAATAATAAATTCTGTACGATACCCAATTAATCAGGGTTACAGTGAGAACCTTAAACCAAATTATTCTTTAATTACACGTGAAAACATACATAACACGGATTAAGAATAATAAATTCTGTACGATACCCAATTAATCAGGGTTACAGTGAGAACCCTAAACCAAATTATTCTTTATTTACACGTGAAAACATACATAACACGAATTAGGAATAATAAATTCTGTACGATACCCAATTAATCAGGGTTACAGTGAGAACCATAAACCAAATTATTCTTTAATTACACTTGAAAACATACATAACACGAATTAAGAATAATAAATTCTGTACGATACCCAATTAATCAGGGTTACAGTGAGAGCCTTAAACCAAATTATTCTTTAATTTCACGTGAAAACACACATAACACAAATTAAGAATAATAAATTCTGTACGATATCCAATTAATCAGAGTTACAGTGAGAGCCTTAAACCAAATTATTCTTAATTTCACGTGAAAACACACATAACACAAATTAAGAATAATAAATTCTGTACGATACCCAATTAATCAGGGTTACAGTGAGAACCTTAAACCAAATTATTCTTTAATTTCACGTGAAAACACACATAACACAAATTAAGAATAATAAATTCTGTACGATACCCAATTAATCAGAGTTACAGTGAGAGCCTTAAACAAAATTATTCTTTAATTACACGTGAAAATATACATAATACGAATTAAGAATAATAAATTCTGTACGATATCCAATTAATCAGGGTTACAGTGAGAGCCTTAAACCAAATTATTCTTTAATTTCACGTGAAAACACACATAACACAAATTAAGAATAATAAATTCTGTACGATACCCAATTAATCAGAGTTACAGTGAGAGCCTTAAACAAAATTATTCTTTAATTACACGTGAAAATATACATAATACGAATTAAGAATAATAAATTCTGTACGATATCCAATTAATCAGGGTTACAGTGAGAGCCTTAAACCAAATTATTCTTTAATTTCACGTGAAAACACACATAACACAAATTAAGAATAATAAATTCTGTACGATACCCAATTAATCAGAGTTACAGTGAGAGCCTTAAACAAAATTATTCTTTAATTACACGTGAAAACATACATAATACGGATTAAGAATAATAAATTCTGTACGATATCCAATTAATCAGGGTTACAGTGAGAACCTTAAACCAAATTATTCTTTAATTAAACGTGAAAACATGCATAACACGAATTAAGAATAATAAATTCTGTATTACCTTATATTATTATTCTATAAACCTTACCAGAAAGGAAAGGAGTCTAACCCAAGACTAATGTAAAACGTGTAGATTCAGCTAGGGTCTCGGGATTGTCTATTCTGTACTCAATATAGTGAACCCTTTATGGAGCTACTAGATTGCAAATATACAACGTAAAAACAAAACTTCAAACTGGAACTCGTTTCTTGCAGTCAGAAATTATTAGAAAACCGTCATATGTCATATTTTTGAAAAGCGTGCTGTTTTAAGTTAGCATGTAATGTTTGTACTCATAGAGAAGCACCTGCTTGTTGTCCTTGATTTAACCTTTGACTTTCCAACACGACTTCCTACAATATATACAACAACAGGTCGTTTCTTTGTAGATAAAATCAGTAAACAATCAACATCAAGTTAAATTATTTTGGCACATTATATTAGCATACATTAGGATAGAAACTTTATGCAAAGTGTGGGTGGATACGGGATAGAGAGTTGAAACTCTATCACGCCATTGTATTACTAAGCACTTCAGTCCGAATAGTTGTGCATAATATGGTGATTTGTCTTTTTAACGTATAAGTTTCTAGGTTAGGTGTGTTGAATTTTAAATTATTCCGTGTTTTCAACGAACGATGACTAATTTCATTTTAGGGTTTAGTTACTTTACCGGCCAGGAACCAGAATGTTTTCACTCGTTTGTTTGGACAATAGATCTCGTAACCGCGTCGTTAAACCTTACCTGCGTGCAAACCCAAAACGTTACAATCGAAAAACACCGAGCCGGTATATCGTGATGATCTTGCATCAGGGAATACATCGTACCTCAGTTTGTTTTTACGTGTACTTGTCGCTTCTCAGTTCGTACTAGTGAACCGTCAAAGACTACTCCGATTGATGAAGTTTAACAGTGTGTTGCCTACTTTCCCATCTCTATTACTGTGACAACGAGCAAGTTATGAACTTAAGCAACAAAAAATCAAAAAAACACACACACACACACACACACATATATATATATATATATATATATATATATATATCAATAAAGATTATGAACACCTTCAAAGCTAAGAAAAACAGTTGTCACACTATACAGTAGAGAACCATGAGGTGTTGACTTATAGTGAGTGCAGGTGTGGAAATCCCAAACTACTCTAGCTGTATTTATAGCTTTCTTCATCTTGTCTCGGACTAGATCCCTCTCTTTTATCTTTCTTTTAAGGACATCCTTAATAATTCTTGTTATCTTAAAATTCTTATGCGAGAGTTAGGCGTTTAATCTGGGTAAGGAATGGAAGGTTGGGTTATATTAGGTAAGGATAGGTTGGGTTAGGATAGGCTAGGTTGGGTAAGGTTAGGTTGGGTTAGATTAGGTTGGGTTAGGATAGGTTGGGTTAGGTTAAGTCATGTTTATTAAACTTTAATCAAAACGTCGAAAAGTAATTGGATGTCTTTATATTCAGAGATAAGACCACTCAAAAAACTCAATGGGGGGGGGGTAGAGGAAAACAAATATACCATTGTAGTTTAAGTGTGACAGGAACTCTTACATACGTACAAGTATACTGAAAGTATTCATCTCCCTAAAATGGAGATTCGTTCTGAAAGTATTAATTAACTATTGATGACGACGTCTTATAAAGTTGAATATCTTAAAAGTGTCCCAAACGATTTTGATGAAATTTCTAACTTAACTAAGATGCCAAACCTAACGTTAATCAAACACCGTTCTTCAAAATTACTCTGCAGCTTTCATAATTTCACTTCTACCTCCTCAAACGTGAGAGGTCTACACCCTTAGCGAGAGATATCATTTCTTTGGGTCATTAGGTGCTACATTTTTTAAAAAAGTTGTCAGGATATTTGGGGTATTGTAGCAGAAATCATCAAATGTTTAGTTGTAAAAAAATAGTAAAAAAAAACTTGAGTGATACAGAAATATAAATACAATTTAAACAACTTGGTCCGTTTTTTGGTGTAGCTGATGACAGACAGACCAAAGACTTTAATTTAAAAAACTCGCTTAATTGGAAACCTCACCTAGATTTTTTTAACTCAAAATCGACTCTTTAGATCCAAAATATTCGTTTTTGTGAAGAAGTAAAAACGTCAAACACTGAAAGAACATTTTAGACGTACAAGAATACATGCGTTCATTTTCATTTTTGGAGCCATCTTGTATCCAAATTTTTTTATTAAAAATTAAAATATTCAGTTAATATTAAAGTCTAGCTAATGTAATAAATCTAAAATACGATTCAAATTTGTGATAATAGAAAGTTTGTTATTTGTATTATTTTTAAGTTTTTATCTTGTGTGGTTAAAATGCAATACAAATATGATTATTCTTCATAAACTTTAAAATGCTTCCTTTTTGTAATTTTTCTTATGGAAAATAAATTATTCAATCTGTTGTAAATATATATATATATATATATATATATATATATATATATATATATATATATATATATAACTGCATAAAAAAAAAAATGTCTGTCTAAAAACAGTTTCAATCAGACGCCATTTTGAATTTTATATTTGTATAGAAACTAACACATTCAATTAATAGCATAATTTCGCCACGTTCCAAAATTTAAAGCTGCTAACAAATTTTATTGCGTTCTTGTGACTAATTTTAGAACTTATCCATGCTTTTGTAACACTCTAAATGTCTGGTAAGGCAATAATCTATATGCATTTGATTGTTGAAAGTGCTACAATTTCCAAATTGAATTCACTAATAATTTGGTAAATACGAACGCGATTTTTTTTTTTTAATGAAAATTGTAAATATTAAAAACAAACACAATATTTTGTTTTCACTAAGGTGGACATCTTTTTGGTTAGATGTGCAGACGTATGTGTGTAGATGACGAAGACTAAATGCCCTCCCATGAAAGAATGAATGGAGTGGCTTATCTAACCTCACTAATTTTGTCAACAGTTCGTTTAATTTATTCACCAGCTGGGCACTAAATGCTTCATTACCATTTGTGTCCTCACGTAACGCCACGAGTCGTTGGGAATGTTTATGCCTTATGGATCACATCGCCGACCTCTGTCAATCTGAGCATGGTGCGATATGATGATTGATTTCATTCAAAATTTGTCTTTGTAGGCGACAGTATCCGTGTAGTGTATTATCGTATTTCAATTCTGAAAAGCCTAGACTTATTTTATAGCTTAGAACCTATTATATAGTGAAACATATTTCCGCAATAAACAGGATTACCAAGACCTGCATAATGCAGACATAATTATATCTTGTATGTCACGTAATAATTTCTGCTTCTTCCTCTGCCCCTTCTACTCCTTCTCTTTCTCTTCTTCTTCTTCTTTTTTCTCCACTTCTTCTTCTTCTTTACAGGTACTTACGTAAAAACTGTTGTTGAATTCAATCCCAGCAATTCAAACAAATAAATTGACACACCTAACACACCGACATGATAATCTCCAAATTTATTCTGTTTTTTTTTTTTTGTTTTGTTTTTTTTAAATATTTTGGTGGGTTTGGAGATTTAGATTTTGATATTGATATATATACTGTTCGAAAACATGTAAAAAATAAACTACTATGTGTATGTGCCTTCATGTATGACTTAGATAAGATGAAACTAAAAAAGCCATTAAAAATCACATTTAATTTCAACTTTAATATCGACTACTAGAGTTATTGTTGATTGTTTGGACTTGTTTGGGCGTTATTGAATAGAAATTTTAATGTTATCAAAATGAATGGCGGTTGAACTGGGTGCGACCTGCAGATGAAAAATTATTTTAAAAAAAGAAAAAATTGCTGCCATTTTAAAATTGATAACCGACTTTTCTATTTGTCGAACTTGATAACCGATTCCAAAAACCATAGCTGGATCCACGCATTTTTTATGTAGTCTTAGATCCCTCTCTTTCATTTTTCCTATTAGTTTTCTCTTGTGCAACTCTTGTTCTCTTCCGAACCTGACGCTAGTAGAGTATTATTATTGAGGACTGAGAGGTCTTTATTTCACCTTATTTTCTTCGTTTTTCTTAAAGGGTTGATGAGAGGTTTTATTAAATTTTTTAAACATCAAGAAAAACAAAATAAAGACAAATGAATGAAAAAGTTTCTTTTATCTCGATTCACTTACCAATGTTCTTCATGAGTATATGCTGGCTGGCATTATAACTGCACGAAAATATCATAATAGTAGTTTTATTCCTTAAAAAAAGAAACTGCAATATAAAATGTTTTTTTTTTGGGTAGCCAGTGTACTAAAGTATAATTTTAGTAATGTTTATATTTTACCGTAGAGGTCTGAAGTTACTATTATTTATTTTTTCCTGTTGTCTGAAGGTAAATACCTTTCGGTGATCATCCCCTTAGAAAAAAAGTACGAGTATATAAAATAAAGACTCCTAGCCCTAAAATACTCTAATAATGCCAGTATCGGAATAGAACAAAAGTTGGTCAAGAGGGACCTAGAGAGAGATTGATAGAGGGATCTATCCCAAGAAATATGTAGATCCAGCTAAGTCCCTTGGGATTGCTAAGTTAAATGAGCCCCTGAGAGAAAATTAAGTATTAATTACCATTAGGTGATGCTGTTGATCAATCTTTAGTTTCACACTTATTGTTTCTTTTTCCCACGACGCATTTTGACTGTTTATCAGTCATTATCAAATGTCACAGTCAATAAATTAACAATACACACGATACAAAACATAAACGATAATTACTGTAAAAGAGTTGAAACGCTTCACGAGAAAAAGAAACAAGGGGTGTGAAAATAAGGATGGATCGACAAGTATCACTTGAAGGTAATAGATAATTAGTAAACAATCCAGTAAGTCTACGATCATAAATATTAAAAGTTAAAATCTAGACATTTTCATTTAATACAATCTGTTTTAATTCAAATAAATCAAAATTATATTGAAAGGAAATTAATTTAAATGGCCGACGTTTTCAAATTGTTCGTTAGAATTTCAAAAGGTTTTTGTATACGGACAAACGCTTAGGATGGATTCTTCTAGTGAAAAAAAATAAAATGTTGATATGAATAGACTAATATCATAATATGGTTAGTTATCTATCTAGCCGTTATTTTGTGCTTTGAACAAAAACCAACATGTCTTTTAAACGCCAAAAAATACAGAATTACAATTTTGCATTATACTTAGTGCTATAAAGACTGAATTTGAGAAAAATTATCAACTGATTACTCTATACATTTCAAAATGGCAGTCATTTAAAATGTTTAACATGGAATAAACGAAACATTAAGCCCTAAATGTTTTTTAACTTCTTTTCTGTACTTCAAATGATCATAGAGTTATCGACATAAAACCGATATTTTAAAGTTTGTATTTAAGTTTATTAGACTTTATAGTCTTTTTTTCAGAATTAAATAAAAAAATTGGATAACAACAAAAATTTCGTTCTAGTCTATTTGTTAAAAACTACAATGAAATTAGTTTTTCAGTTGTTTTTTTTTCGATAACTCGATTACCTAACGTATATAAAAAGTAAAAAAGAAAGTTTATTTGTTATTAAAAGAAGAATTTTTTGCGTTGTAAATGTTCTTGTAAAATGTACAATTTTCTAGATATTCAATGTTAAACGAGAAACGAAAATCGGTTGTAATCCCATTTTTTTTTTTTTTTTTTTTTTTTTTTTCAATTAGAATCTTTAAAGCACTAATTACCCAGCAAAATTTTAACTCTGTATCATTTCCCGTTCAAAATATATAATAACTTTTTTAATACAAAACGGCGGCTACATAGACAACTAACCATTTTACGACACATGTTCATATGAACCTTTTATTTAGTTTCACAAGTAGAATACGTCCTGATATTTCTCCGTTTCTTCGTGAGATACCCTGTATACAGGGTGATTCACAAAGTTTAACCGGCGCTTTCTGACTTCTACATGTCAAAATAAAGAAAATATTTCATATAAACATATACCCTAAAACGCTTTGGTAGCTAGTTACGGCTAGCGAAAGATTTCGTCCTCATTTCTAATCTTCCTGTAAAATTCAGTCTTGCTGAAGTCCTTGGCACCCAAATTATGGGGCAATTTTGGTGGTTTTGTAAGCATTTTGACCTGAAAAACTGTAAAAAGTAGTTTTCAAAACTGCTTTTTTATTACGTGTTAAATAAAAAAGCAGTTTTTATCAATAACTTTGTTATACGACTAATAAACGCGTAAAAAAACCGCGTAAAAGTTTTCAACAAAACTTGTAGAGAATTTAATTATGAATCAATTGGTATAATATAAGGTAAAAAATAATCAAATACAAACGAAAAATATTCTTTTTTTAATTTTAAAGTAAACATATCAAAGTGTAGGCCTACTGAAAAATTACACAAGTTGTAACAAAAACTGAAAAGCTATTAGCTGACATTTTAGTGTGTGATAAATTAACTCATCAAACGTTATAATAAATTTTCAACAATTTGTCTTTCTACTTCAATACATTTCTTGTGGATCACACATGTTGCTCTTAGAAGTTTTGGTGGGCTTTTTGCGCAGCGACATCCTAAATGGGGGCTATTAATACCTCACAGATATGAACATGAGTCTTATAAACAATATTTTTCATCCATCCCTAAATACAAAAATCGAATGGTGTCAGATCTGGAGACCTGGGTGGCCAATCCATCTATCTGGGTAATGCCGATTATAGTGGGCTCGTACAGATAGCGAGAAGTGGGAAGGTGCACCATCATGCTGACAATAGTTTTTCTCATAAATTACTGAAAAAACAGTTCTGAAACCTACTTTTTACAGTATTTCAGGTCAAATTGCGTATAAAATCACCAAAATTGCCCCTAATTTGGTTCTCAGGGATTTCAGTAAGACTTAATTTTACCGATGAATTCAAAATCAGGACGAAATCATTCGCTAGCCGTAACTAGCTAACAAACCATTTTAGGGCATATAAAAGCGTCGGTAAAACTTCGTGAATCACCCTGTATAGGATCAGAAGTGTTGTCCCCTCTAAATTTCTAAGATCTATTTTCCTTTTGTAGCCAGTAGTTAGTTTAAATGCAACTAATAACACATATGAACAGCAGTCTTTCCTTAGGTCAAGAAAAGAGATAATTAGTCAGAAAAAATAGATAGGTATTTAGCGATTTCCAAACTTATTAAATACATATCCTGGATAAGTATAAAAAAACCTTGACAGTTGTAATTGGTATATGCGTCGATATAGTCATAAGACCACGTTTAATCCTTGTTCTATCTAAATGATGAGACCATATCGTGAGAGAATGTGACCTTTGTCATGAGAGGTGAGGTGCGCCAACCATGACTAAATCCTGGGCTGGGGTTTCAATCAACGGTGGTCTAACCTGTTAACATAGAAACTCCCAGTATGTCTGTATTGTATTCCTTATTACAGTTTTTGCCAATCATACAAAATATTATTCATACACTGCGATGGATCATTTTGAAAAGCAACGCCTTTCATGGACGGTAATACTGCGTTGTTTATTTACAAACTGGATAACCAGTACCTCATTACTAATTTGGTTTAACGCCCTCTCCCCTTCGCACAAACCGAATACCTTAACCTTATCAAGTTATTAAATATAAAGAATATATTAATTTAAACACAATAACAATTTCTTTTGTTAATAAATTTTAATTAAATCACAGAGTTTCTTTCTTTCTTTGAAAATAATTTTTTTTTTAAACACACTTATAATTCACAATGTTGTTTATTACATTTTCAGCCGTCTGGTGTCCCCGAACTTTATCAGATTAAAGAACATTCAAATTAATTAACAGAATTCCAATGACACTGTGAGATCACTTTCAATAGACGTCGAAGATAATGTATCGCCCATGGATTCTATAAATAAATCTTTATATGTTTCAAACTAGAAATTGTCCCTCGTGCCTTAAATATTTGCACCGAGACTAGTGTAGCCTTTAGAGAAATGCTCCACTTCTCATAACTATGCGATGCAAATTTTATACGTGAATAATAAATTTACTTGAGAAGTCCTCAGCCTGAAAACTATTAATTTTTAATATATTATGTTGTTTTTTCGTAGGTGTTACATACTCAATAAAAAACGTGAAACTGAAATCTATTTAAAATGTTTTAAGTTGAACTATTCTAAAAATAGGAACAAGTTAAATGTTACAACGCCCATTTGTATGAAATAAATCATTGAAATTTTCTAAATATAGACTCACAAAAAATACATATTTTACAACTCTAACTAAAGTTGTTTGTATAATTTCTTTTGCCTAATACATCTTTGGACGAGGAATTACAAAAAAAATATTTATAACAAATGTTCGGGGAAAACGGTGTTCGGAAAAATCATAAGTATATTTTTTTTGTATTTATTTTTATAATTCTTCGTGGAATGCTTCAATACATGTAGATAAATAAATGTTCAAAATGTGTATTATTTTATTATTAGTTTTGGAGAAATGTGTACCTAACAAAAGCCAATTTAACATGGGCGGTATAGGGACGTTGGACTCCCCTTAATAATAAGAATGTGCTCTTTCTAAATGTAGATTCAAATTAACAAGTGATTGTGGTGCTATTTAACGACAGCTTGTACAGATGAACTGCCTAATTAGTAAATTAAATTAGTCCAGTCCTGCGTGTGAATTAAGTCACCCAATTTGTTTGACATATTTCCAGTACAAGATTGATGTATCAATTGAGTTGATTGTAGAATCAATGAAGAGAATTGAAAGAGAGTCTATCTAAATGTAAAACTCTTCTAAAATATGTTTTCTTAACAAAAATTGGAGCATACTGTGAATTAAATAAATGTTATGTTAGACTTTAATTAAATAAATGTGTTTGTTGGAAATTTTTCTGTAATCCTCGAAAAAGGGACGAAGGTAGAATTTGCTGCGTAAGTGTATGTACAGTTTATGTTAGTGTTTATACAGTGTTCACAAAGTATGGAATATAATTAAAAAATCAATAAAACGGCTGAACATAAAAAGTTCGTTTTTGGTAAATGTTTATAAGACAAACAATACTTTAGCTTTTGATAATTTTAAATTAGCTGACATCTTGGTTCAGCTATGTTGATATTAGGTTTAATTTTTAAAATAGGAATATAATCATGTAACATGTTTTCACATTGTTTTTTTTTTCTTTATTCTGAGTTTATTGGTGGAATCCGTTTTTTATATCTCTTTACCTTAAAAAGTTATCAACTAATATAACTAGAGAACATTTAAAATGGCGACGGACGGACAACGAAGGGTTTACAGACAAATGTTTAATTAACTTCTTTTTTATTATATTTAGCTCTAGAATCAGTCACGGAGTACATAAATAATATACAGGGTGATTCGAAACTCCACGGTAATCCCTCCGTAAATAATTAAGCTAAAAATAGAATAAGATAAAAGTTCATATAAACATAGGTCTGGAAACCCTTCTTTTTCTGTCCGTCTGATATTTTAAATGTTCTGAAGTTATATTAATAGATACCTTTTTAGGGAATGAGATATTAAAAAACGGATTTACACCATTAAACTCAGAAGAAAAAAAAAACTCTAAAAACATGTGTCACATGATTGTCAGCCATTTATGTTAAAAAAAATGACCCCGTATCTTTGTATAAGATATTGAGTGAAGATTTGGTATTCACATTATTGATGTAACCTTTTATCAGCACACTAAAAAGTTAAGACTTTATTTTCTACATTTTAAAAATGACGGACGTTTAAAATATTTAATGTCGAATATCTTGAAAAACAACAGTTTTCCTTTATTAAACGAAAAACAGTGATATTTTTTTATTTTTTCTGTAGCTCAAAGGATAACTGAGAAAACCTAAACATTTTATATGATTGTCTACAACACCCAAGAATAGACTAAAAACAAAACATTTTTGAATTCAGACAATTTTTATCTCCAAATCTTTTTTATTTTATTTTAGACCTTAAAAATCAAATAATTCTATTAAAAAAAGTCTCTATTTGTATTGTATTTTGTTCATTATTCACATCAATAAACACATAATTAAGTTTTTTTAATTGTGTTTTTCGATATCAATTTGTGGATTTTCCAATAATTTTCTCAAAAACTACAAGACATACTGTTTGGAATCTATTATTTACAAATTTTTCAAGTTACAAAACGCATAGAACCATCAAATTTAGGTCTAATTTATAACCCCTGAAATTAGAATTACATGTGAATCAGAAATCCGGACGAAACCTTTCGCCCTAGCTGGCTAATGAAGCTGTTTTTGATCTATGTTTATATGAACTATTAGTCTTATTTTTATCTATAGATTCATTTCCCAAGATATTGCCGTACAGTTCAGAATCGCTCTTTATATATAATTTTATTCTTTGAAACATTTCGTAGTAACGTCTTCAAAAATATCTACTTAATGTTTTGAAGTGTTAAGTAATGTTATTAAAAATGGAATTAGAAACAATTCTTTTGTTATAACCTTCGGAACTTGTGGTGGTTCAAAAGTTCGAATTGTGGCAATAAAAGCGCGTTCTCTGCCTAACTTGGCTAAAAAAGTTTTAAATTAAGAATACACAGTTAATAATATCAGACTTTAGGTAAATAATAATAAAAATTTATAATTCTGGAATAGTATTAAAACAATACAAAATATTTATTTTCCATCAATTAAATTCAAATACATATCATTAACCTTCCCAATACTATAATCTTTGTACATTTAAATTCATACAAATTTCTTCTTTAATCACATGTTATTACGTATATTAGATTTTTAACATAATAACTTCAAAGAAATATTAAAATATACCTTGGAAAATTAGATAATCATTAGAATTCCTGATAGGATTTACCATCAATTTCTATTAACAATAATTCTGAGAGGAATGAAAGAAGAACAAAACGAAATAAAAACAACCACAAGTCTTCATAGAGTTGATGACTATACGAGCATAACGTGTATAACTCTATCTTTAGGAATTCCAGACTCAAAGCTAAACAAGTGGAAGTCATATTTTATTTATTAAAAAACAAAAGATATAATTCCTGCTTTCCTGTAGCAAACAAATATTTAAATATGATTTTATTAAAGAAAACAACATCTAACTTCAATCAAGAATGTTTATTTGTAGGTTATATCTATTAATAATTTGTGTTAATAATTTCTATTAATAATCTATTAATAACAAACGATATCTAAATGAAACGTTGCATCATATTTAGATTAAGATTTTTAGGTTAATCTCATCCAGTAGAGAAGCAAAATGTTCAGATCTCTAATTTATTTTCTCGAAAACTATTAAACCGATTTCGAACAAAACTGAGCCTTCACAATTTTCTAAATCATAGACAGGGACATATAAATAGTAATTCAAACTGTAATAAAAAATATTGCAAACTGATATTTCTTGATTTAAAACAAAACTTAAATAAAAATTGCAAATACACTTCTCACTCGCCAATGACCAAAATCTAATAAAAACCAAACAAAACAATTCATCACCAAAAATATCATTGAAAAAATGAAAAATAATGGACCGAGTTTTTTAAAAGAAATACTTAGGCTATATATTTAAATAGGGCCTAAGCTTGCTTCCCTTGTGCCATAAACACATCCTTGTCTCATCATTGTATTTGATTAGAATCGTACTTGTAATGATGGCAGACGGGGTTCATTTATGATAATTATTTCTGAACCACCATAATTATTAAACATACGATTTTAAACTCGGGTTTGGATCATTAATCATTAAAACTTTAATTAAATCCTTAGCTCCTATTTTGATAGATTTTCTTGAAACAACACCATAAATTTAGGCACCAGCATGATTTTGATATGGCAAACAATAGCGTGCGTTTAAGAATTATACTCAATATATCTGCTTGGTACTACATAATTAATTTCAATACAATCTTCTACCAATCCTAGGATTTTTTATTATGTATATTTGTCGACACGTTTCAGAGCTCCTACATCTTCAAAACTTAGATTAGTACTGGATTCTTCCGTTAAAAACACGTCTATATAATATACAGCTTTGCCACGCCCCCTACCACCAGGTTCCGTCTACCTCCAAACTCCACCTCCCGTTTATTTTTGCTAGTTAAAGATGGTTTGCTAAAATCATAATTTTACATTATTTTTTCTTCTGGTAACTAACCTCAAATTTTAAGTTCAACAAAATGAAAAAATAAAAGTCCAGAGCTATACATTCTCTATTATATAAAAAAAGTCCTATATAATTGAAAAATACAAATTGGATCCTTATGCCTAAAACTCAAAATTACAACTTTCTACACAGCTAATACATTAAAAATCACATTCCTTCAGTGCATGTTAATGTACGCCCTAACCTAACCTAAAACTCAAAACTACAACTTTCTACACAGCTAATACATTAAAAATAACATTCCTTCATTGCATGTTAAATACGCCCTAACCTAACCTAACCTAACCTAATACTCAAAACTACAACTTTCTACACGGCTAATACATTAAAAATAACATTCCTTCAGTGCATGTTAATGTACGCCCTAACCTAACCTAACCTTGACTTGTCTTGTTGATGTTTTCTACAAAATTAGGCAACCCTTTAATACTTTGCTAGGCTGTTTGGGTTTACCTTCCCGATTTGTACTAAAAATATATTTTTAGAATTTGAAAGACAAATAAAGCTTTATTATTAAATCTATTTCTTTATATAAATAAATCCAAATATAATGTATGCACACATACTATTCGAGTAAATCCATACACATTTATTCACCTCCATTCAATTAACTGTACTTTAAAATTATGTATTCTTAATAGTTTGTATTCATTCTAAATTTATAAAATTTGTATTTTACGAGGCATGATTTAATTTTTGTCTGGTAAAAGGTTAAATAGTCGTAGATAAATAATAGGAAAATCTGTGAACATATTCAATGTTAGCTTTGAGAGCTCAGAGCTTTTCTTCTCTTTGAATTCTTCATTAAAAAATATATATTATGTATCAGGTGTTTCTATTATTATTATTATTACTCTGCGAACTTCTATGATAAAAAGAATATGAACTTCTTTATAGCAAATTCAAGTTCAGAGGATTGTAAATGACGAGGAACTGTTTTTAATTAAAATTGATTCACAAACGAAACATTGTTAATTCTTGATTGAAATTTACATTTTTAGAACAAATTATAAATTATTACAGAAATTTTGTTTTTTTCAATAAATTTTAATTATTATTATTTTCTAAACTACATAATGTTCTTCAATTTATTTTCACCATCGCTATCATTAAACGGAAGAACAATATTAAGTATTCAGCCTTACACTATAGAAAGAAGTAAATATACATACATTGTATTTTAATAGCGGCAAACGTTTTCTAATTTAATTTTCATATATTTCAATATCTTTACAAGATATTGTAAATAGTTTTGTTGAAATTTGTTCAGTAGTTTCCGAAAAAAGCCAACTTACTGAAATATAGACACCAACGATAACTGATTTTTTTTTCTGTAGTTAAGATCAGTTTAAAACGAAAATTCATGAAAATCGGACTTGAACGAGTTTTTCTTACTAAAACAAAAACTTACTCATAAAATATAAAAAATATAATTTTATTATTCAATCAAAGGTATGAAAACATATTTTTAAAGAATATAACATTAAATTGTTCGTACTTTACCAAAATATATAAAAAGAAATCCCAAAACTACCGGCGCCTCCATGGTTCTGCCGTCTGTCAGCTTGTCTCACTAGTGACTGGGTTCGTTCCACTACCGTGTTATTTGTTACCCAGAATCTTTAGCACTGTCGGCGTTTCATCTTCCCACGCATAATAGTCATCTTGTCATTATTTTTGTATATCGAATTATTTTCGTACACTCGAGCTTTTGGATTTGATCTCCAAATAAAAATAAAACCTTCTCACAAAACAATATATATAAACGGTGCAAAAACATTTCACAAATTTGTTAGCTCAACCCAAAACCAAAAAAAAAAAAAATCAAAACTATTCGAAATGAAAAAGACAATTTTGTAGTTGTCAGTCAAAATTGAAAATGAAATGGACTCCGTCTTTGAAAAATATATTTACATAGGCTATATTTTGAAAAACCTTTCTTTGATTGTTTATAAACGCATCCTAGGCGTAAAATGATCTAACTTTAAATAACTGCTTTTAATTATTCTTGATTGTGATTTTTCACAAGAAGTTTAGTTAATTTTGACAAATACGTCCTTTACAATTCATGGTGGATTTTTGGTTTTTGACTCATTTTTTATACTAACTCAAGAACTGGCATTTTGGAAAATATGTTGACTAGTACTTTTCGTTTGTTATAGCTACTCTTAAGCTAAATTTATCAAAATCTTTGAATATCAAATCATAACTTTGTGGTATTTCTTATGAATTATCGCCCAGTTACGACTTTCACGTAAATACAGTAGCCAACTTCATTACAGGAACTATTTTTTTTTAAAGTTCAATCTTGATTATATTTATCCGTTGCGTAATACTAATTCAAATAATATCATTCACTTACTTTTCAAATTTGAAATTTTCAACTTATACAGAGATAAATATATAAACCTCAACAAACTTTTGAAAAAGACTAATGAATTTTTTTTTTTGATAATTGATACCAACTATGATGGAATTAATAATATTTTCTCTTTTAGATAGTGTTTTTATCATAGATTTTGGTTTTACAATATGTGTACGCCTGCCTACATCATAACTAAAAAACAGATGAAAATACAGTTTTGTGTAATTTATATTATTAAAAGTCGGTAATTGTTATATAGAGCAGTTGGTACAGCTAATTTTGGTTAATTTTATTAAAATTCCATTACTACATATCCTTTTTTAAGATTAAATTATTTTTTCAATACGGGATTCACTTATTCACCGAAAAATCACTATTTAAAAACTACAAAATGCACGTATTTATAGGTTAGACATAATGGCAGTTCTTCACATTCGCGTCTAGTACATTAGTAAAGAAATTGCAATGTTTATATCTGTGATCTCAGGTAACGTGAAATGCTGTCATTCCTCCAACATTTCAAAATTATTGACCTCACCTAACCTACGACAGGTTGGCCAGGGGTTATATATATATATTATAACGTTTAAGACGTTCTCTTTTTTATTTTTATTATTATTTGCTACACGTTGGTCGCTTAAATATAGGAAAACTCTCCTATATTTCTTTTACTATTTATTAATATTATTATGATTCATTTGGTTATTAGTTCGTTAGTTATTTGACAATTGATTAAAATAATAACACTCAAAACATGTGGGATTATAACTCAATTTTAATTAAACATTTTGAATAATTAACTCTTTTAAATATTAATTTTTAATCATTTAAAACATAAATTTTACCTTGATGCTCAAAATATTACTGATTAATATCTTATTCTACAATTTTATACTACGGGTTAAACTAGGTACATCTTCACTATAAATTCTTATCCTAAACAACTTAGTCTAAAACAAGGAATTTAAGAATGCATCAATTTAATTTGTATTTAATTTTGACTCTAATTTTAATTAGCTTTATAAAATATTTGCTCCGGCTAACTGAAGGTTATTTACTTGAATTTAATTTAAATCTCTATTGGGGTTCGTTGGTTCTTAGGTGGCTATAATTTATTTTATTATTACAAAAAACAAAATTTGGTGGTAATTTATTAAATGTATTGTCCTTTAAGTTCTACTTATCAATTGACGTGTTCCTTTCCAGTTTTTTGGGTTGTTCTCGTTCCGTGGTTCTCTCGAAGATTGCGTGATGGTTGGATGGTTTGCCTCTCCCGTAGATGATCCCAATCGCGGGTTACACCTTTCTTCACTCACTCTTGCGACGATGATGCTTTTAATTCTTACGGCGATACTTCTTCTCACTGATTTAATTTTAATACGACGATGACTCCTTAAACTTCACACTTATCTCACTTAACGACCACGAAGACTTCTTATACTTTAATACGACGATTCTTTTAGTTTTTAAAACGACGGATAACTTTTTATTGACTTTTATAAACTTAACAGTTCTATTAAAAAAGAAAAACGACGAATAGGATAGGCAAAGTCCTTCACAAACACTTAACTCTTTCGATCAGGAGAAACACTTCCCCGGAACAACCTTCTAATACGACGTCGGAACCAAAATACCTAAAAAGAACCACGTGTCCTGCCTTTTACCCTTATTTATAAGTTCTCCTCTTTTAAAACAGCGTCATGATGCTCTTCTTCCATTGGTTAGTTTTAATTTTTGGACGTTATTTCTGAACTGATTCACTTGCTCTGATTGGCTTGTTACAATTTGTTTCGGTATTAAAAGCTTAATTTTGATGGATCTTGTGTGACGGTTTGGGTGCGTTGTTTCCCTGTTGAAACATTTTTTTTTTATGTCCGTCAATCCTTTCATGTCTTGACGATTTATGGCCTGCCGGGTACTGACCTTTGGAGCTTTCTATTTCGGTATGTTATATAAGTCCCCAAAATTTTAAAATTTTCAATTTAATTAAAATTCTAAAATTTGATACACCCTTAATTTCCTTTTACAACTATTATATTACTTACTAATTAATTCACACATATTAGTTTTCTTAATCTAATCATGTAATTACCTACTTAACTTTAAAATTCATATCTTTCTAACAACGTTTAATATTTACAAACTACCCTTTAAACATAAAACCTATCGATCGGTTGTTTACATTTGTCTATCGTCTCTTTAAACTTAAAATTTATGACCGTGTCAACCTTTTCTACGCTAACAATAACCCCAGGAATTTGACCTACAGACTGACTTCTATTATGGTTAACCGAACAATGCCCTTTCTTTTATACACTACCCTTCCTTTTAAAACAATTTATCTTAAGACTATCTCTATTTCGTTTAAATTTATTTATCTAGAATTTAAAAAAAACTTTATTATTATTTATCTTTATGTGTTATACTTAAGAGTTGTTTGCCCCTTCCCCCATGTCATTGTGAATTGTCTTGTTTTGGTCAGCTAGTCCCCTCACCATTCTGTGTTTCTCTTTTCCCGTAATATGTCGGTCCTCTGTTTTTAAATTTATTATACCCTGTCGTCCAGTGACCTGGATGTCTGTCTCTATTGTCCCTGCTTTCATAATGGTTGTTTTTGTTTGGAGATTCTTGTCGATTGGGGGTTTCCCTAAAGTTGGTAGGTGGTAACGGCACATTCTTGAACTCCATTATTAACTTTATGAACTCGGTCTTCGTTGCAATACCCCTCGTAATAACGGCGACCAACGTTGTTGGGTGAAAATGCTTTGCAATTTTATGGACTAACTGTACCTCAGTAAGACGCGGCTCGAGGGATCCAGATTCCAATAGAATGTTCTCTACGTAACTTACTGTCTGTTCATTAATTGGTCCTTTATATCTTCCGAATTCTAACCTATCTCTTATCTCCCCCTGTATGATCTCGTTAAAGTACTTTTCTTTAAATATGTGTTCGAACTCACTGAAACTCTTGATATCTTCGCGATGCAACTGCCACCATATAAATGCGCCATCCTTTAAATATTTGTCTATCCAATTTACGTTTTCTTCCCCATAATATTCTTTCATTTCTTTTAAGGTTTTTAAAAAATGCATTGGGAATCTTTCCCTCCCCGTAAAGTTAATATTTCTCATATTTTCCGGCTCCTTTATCACTTCACCATTTTTAATTTTATTCAAACGCGTATTTACTTCTGTAATCCTTGTCTGCAACTCCTTTGTTTTTTCTACGTATTCCCTAACCTGGTCATTTGTCTCTGAATATTTATTTTGAATTTCGACATAGCTATTTTCGTTTATTTTTGTCTCTAAATCTGTGGTCCTAATTTCTAGTCCTACAATTTGTGTCCGGGTGCCCTGTTTATTTTCTTCGATTTTCCGATCTAACTGAACTTCTACATTTTGAATTTTCTCTCCCACTTCGTTAATTTTGCTATCGACGGTCCTTATCTTATTATCTATGGCTGAACATTTCCCCTTTATAGATTTTTCTAATTTTTCCTCCACGGCTTTACTGGCTAATTTAATTTCTTCCCTAATCTCTTGAATTTTAAGGTTAACTGCTCCAATTATCTCTGCCTTATTTGATTCTAACAACGTTTTCATACTTTCTATAGATTCTGCTTTATTGGCTTTCTCGCGTTCAATCGCGTCTTTTTCGCGTTCAATCGCGTCTTTTTCGCGTTCAATCGCGTATTTTTCGCGTTTTGCATTTTGTTCCATCATTTGTCTCATTAATAATTCTATATTGAAACTAGGCTCCGTCCCCAACACCCTTTCATTTTGTTTACCCCCGTTAATTTCGTCTACTGTTTCCCCATTATTAATTTGCATTGGTTCCCCCGTAGATTCTACATTTAATTCCCTACTCTCAACTCCTTCTACACCTAATTCGTTATCAGTTTCCCTGTTTTCCCCTAACTCAATTTGGTCATTAGTTGCCATTTTAATTCTACTATTGTTAGGTTTACTTCTTAACCTATCACTTCTTCTTAACTTAAATTGGCTTATATTTAATTTCTTATCCTTTCTAAACATGAACTTAATTTATTAATTGTCTTTTTAAACTTGGTTGAATGTTTTTCTTAACTCATTCAATATACCACCAATTTATCAATTTAATTAATTAATTTAAATTAATTATAGCCACACCTGTTGGGTCGCCAAATATAACGTTTAAGACGCTCTCTTTTTTATTTTTATTATTATTTGCTACACGTTGGTCGCTTAAATATAGGAAAACTCTCCTATATTTCTTTTACTATTTATTAATATTATTATGATTCATTTGGTTATTAGTTCGTTAGTTATTTGACAATTGATTAAAATAATAACACTCAAAACATGTGGGATTATAACTCAATTTTAATTAAACATTTTGAATAATTAACTCTTTTAAATATTAATTTTTAATCATTTAAAACATAAATTTTACCTTGATGCTCAAAATATTACTGATTAATATCTTATTCTACAATTTTATACTACGGGTTAAACTAGGTACATCTTCACTATAAATTCTTATCCTAAACAACTTAGTCTAAAACAAGGAATTTAAGAATGCATCAATTTAATTTGTATTTAATTTTGACTCTAATTTTAATTAGCTTTATAAAATATTTGCTCCGGCTAACTGAAGGTTATTTACTTGAATTTAATTTAAATCTCTATTGGGGTTCGTTGGTTCTTAGGTGGCTATAATTTATTTTATTATTACAAAAAACAAAATTTGGTGGTAATTTATTAAATGTATTGTCCTTTAAGTTCTACTTATCAATTGACGTGTTCCTTTCCAGTTTTTTGGGTTGTTCTCGTTCCGTGGTTCTCTCGAAGATTGCGTGATGGTTGGATGGTTTGCCTCTCCCGTAGATGATCCCAATCGCGGGTTACACCTTTCTTCACTCACTCTTGCGACGATGATGCTTTTAATTCTTACGGCGATACTTCTTCTCACTGATTTAATTTTAATACGACGATGACTCCTTAAACTTCACACTTATCTCACTTAACGACCACGAAGACTTCTTATACTTTAATACGACGATTCTTTTAGTTTTTAAAACGACGGATAACTTTTTATTGACTTTTATAAACTTAACAGTTCTATTAAAAAAGAAAAACGACGAATAGGATAGGCAAAGTCCTTCACAAACACTTAACTCTTTCGATCAGGAGAAACACTTCCCCGGAACAACCTTCTAATACGACGTCGGAACCAAAATACCTAAAAAGAACCACGTGTCCTGCCTTTTACCCTTATTTATAAGTTCTCCTCTTTTAAAACAGCGTCATGATGCTCTTCTTCCATTGGTTAGTTTTAATTTTTGGACGTTATTTCTGAACTGATTCACTTGCTCTGATTGGCTTGTTACAATTTGTTTCGGTATTAAAAGCTTAATTTTGATGGATCTTGTGTGACGGTTTGGGTGCGTTGTTTCCCTGTTGAAACATTTTTTTTTTATGTCCGTCAATCCTTTCATGTCTTGACGATTTATGGCCTGCCGGGTACTGACCTTTGGAGCTTTCTATTTCGGTATGTTATAATATATATATATATATATATATATATATATATATCACTACATATATAAACGGCTTTGTCCTGACTGACTGACTGAATGAATGACTGACAGAGAATCAACGTAGAGCAAAAACCAACAAAGATATTGATACCAAAATTTAAAGGCATATTTGTATGAGGTCATAGACGCTCACTAAGTAAGGATTTTGCGAAATTTTAATTTTAAAGGGTATTAAATACAAAAAGAAAAAAAAAGTCAATTTCATTCATTTAATTTTAAACGTCAACATACACGCGCCTAGCGGCAAAAAGATAAGACTCGAATCAAAACAAATTCTAAATCTAATACTTTCCGACCCAATTATAACTAATCCAGAAAATTGTCAATCTAAAACAAATCAAAACCTATATTAAAATTGCGCCTAATAATTTGATTAATCCATAAAAAATAACAACACACAGTTAAAGACAAGAAAACTTAAATAATTTGTTTTTATCTAGACGTGAAAGGTCAACTTGGAAAATAACCGAATTGAAAATATAACTCCGATCTTTCGCCGATTATAAAAATACAGAAGACCTAGAGACAAAATGAGATATACAGAAATACGAAGTAGATATTTCTAAATATAAAACATCACCTGAGTTCATATAAATATTTAATAACAAAGACATAATCTGTGGAAATATGAACGAAAATCTGGAATTAAGATGGCGACCATTAGAAGCAAGACGTTAGTTATAAAATACACGCCCACAGAAATTTGTGATTGGAGAAGAATATCGCGGGACTTTCTTCGCCGATATGAATAGAAATTGTATATATATATATATATAAATAATAACTTTTTTTAAAACAGGTTATTGTACACAATGTTATTTTCTCGGGAATATTAATTAGGACAGAGATTTTGTATTGTTATAAATAAAAGAGGCAATTTTCAATTTATAAAATATATCATTTACCATATATAAACTGGCCTACTATTAAATTCTAATATGTCTTTTTTTTTTAAATTAGATTGTAACATATTGTTTTCTTAATTTTAAATATCTTAACGCAAGCTTTTATTGGTTTGTGTGTGTTGAAACATGTGTTGGTTCAATCTAGGCCTAACTTTAAAATATTATTTGTACTAGCTGGACATCCGAATCAACTGTTTCATCAGTTATTTTATTAAATTGGCTGCTATGGTAATGAATGCAAATAGGTACATTCAAGAAATATATTGTATTGGTTCATCTTTCTAGGCCTAACCTAAAATTATATTTAATTTATTTTACCTACCTCAATGGCAACATACACATATAATTTATGTTGTTGTGCACATCTTTGGCATAGTACGTTTCTATTGATATTTATAAATTTCATCTTTCAATAGTAATTTTTTAGTTTTTCATAATGTTGTTTATTTATTGATACTACAGCTGCTAGACGCTGGGTTTAATGCCCAACGATTCTTTACGATTTTCAAAATAAATTTACAAATAGCCTATGGAATATAAAAAATGTGTTTATCAAAATGAATCCTACTCTATGTTACTCTGGGATTGTGTAGTTTTTTTATTTCAAAAAATGTTTCAATTGGTTCAGTAGTTCCAGAGATTAACCCCCTACATACAACAAAGAAATAAATTTTAAGTCTTTATAATATTAGTATGGATATAAATACAAAACCAATTGATATATTATATATATTTTTATTATTATTATTATGACATAAAAATAAGTAATAGATACAATTTTGAATTTTTTTTGGAAATAAAATTTTCTTTAATATAGTTAGTTATTATTTTTTTTTTATGTCTTTTATTTATTTTCCATTTAACCAGATGAGCCACAGCAACGCGTGGCCGGGTACGGCTAGTATATATATATATATATATAGACACCTAGCCAAAACTGTCCTTTGTAAAACGTATTTGTGATAGTAATGATGTAACGCGCATGCGTCAAACCATACTCGATTCCCATTCCTATATCTACACAACCAATAAATAAGTGGATTACGTAGTTTTTAAATTGTGATTTTTCGGTGAACAGCCAGTATTGATGATAACTGCTTCATATTTCCTCGCAGAGGATTGACTTAGTAGCATTACATTCAGAATTGAAATTTACTGTAAACAATGCTATCCGATTATGTTTGTATGTGAGCATGAAGGTTAGAAGTTAGCAAATTTTTCCCGATTATTTTTCAAACTTGTGTAAGATATTACAAACGAATTTTCCACTAACTTCACTCTAAAGCGTCAACAAAATCAAACACTAACTACAATCAAAATTGTCGTCTCTCAAAAATATCATTTATACATGAGAAAGATAAATAAAATTGTGTGTAAAGTTTTTCTTTAAGGGACTGGAATATAGTCACTATTGACCTGAAAATTTAGCTGGATCTCTAGATCCACCTTCCTTTGTGTATTCTTCAGTTACATCCTTTACTTTCATTTTTTCTATCAAATCTCTCTTGAGCAATTCTTGTTTTCTTCCCACCCTTACTTTATTACCGTTTTCTAGAGCTGAGTTTTTATTTATTGTTCTTTTCTTCCTTTTTTTCCATAAGGCGATGATGACCGAAAGGTTGTTTCCTCTTTACACTGCAAAGATAGTAATCATATTGTCTGCATTTATTGGGAGGGGGTAGAATGTAGTATAGATGTGTTAAGCTAATGTGAAATTTATTTAAAACATTTTGAAAGCTTTATTTAACTATTCAATAAAACCTTGCGATTTAACACATCGATTTGGATAATTAATCTTCATATTTGGTAAAGTCGTTTTTACGACAGGGGTTGACTAACCAATTAACGATATTTTAGTTTGTTACATATAACTCTTGAAGCCACCATTTTTTAAGATGGCGAACGATACTTTTTGGGGGAATTTATAGGCTTCATTTTAGCAAAATTGGAATCAATGTAGAGTCAATTTTGAAAGGAAATTTAAGTTCTGATTCTAAAACAGATATCCACAAATTTTGAATTATCGAAGAACAATAATAGTAATTTGTTGGAAATCGATCCGGTCGTTACGCTGTAAAGTCACTAAACGACACACCAAAAACACTTTTCGACTTAAAGGACTTCAATAAATATTTATATTTATAAAATAATTATTAAGACTGGTTCCCTGGTGTGATGATTGGTTAGAGGAGGTAAGGATTACTGAAGTGTAGAAATATCCACGGATCTGATTTACAAATCGTGGTAGCTAAGATAGGCTTACCTATTTGTCAATCATATTCGACGTACCTCGTTTTTCACCATCTTCCTGTTACAAAATTAAGTCATAATCAAATACAAATTGCGATCTGTTTAAGACAGTTAGCACACACACGCGCGCGCGCTCGTAATTCCACCTAGTGGTAATATTTTTGTTGAAGAAGAGTATGAATGAGATTCGTCAAAGATACAAACGTTGAATGTGTTGTTTAAACGATATATTTATACCTCTGTGTATGGTCCTAATGCTGGTGCATCTTAAGGCTTTAATAACTAACCTAACTTGACCCAAACTAACCTAACCTAACCTAACCTAACTCTGTTTTGTTATAATCCCTAAACGAGTACAGCTTAGGTAATAATACTAAGAAGTGATATACATATTATGTTTTCAATGTAAGAAAATTTTATTTTTTGAACAATGTCTATAGTTGTGAGAGTGTAGGCCTAATTGATCTTTGAAAAGTGTAGAATATATGGGGAGACTATCCATAATAAACCCGAGGTAAAGTAAGAGGCAGCCGAGTTGGCGGTGAACGCTACTATTCATGTCACGTGCTTAACATGTACTATCCTGTGTAAAAACATTAACATTCTTTCACAACCTCTGTCTCTGTTTATATTCTCATAACTGTCTATTAATGAACGTATGAGGATCTAAGATTGATATTTATTAACGAATGTTTTCTCTACTAAAATCATGTGTACATATTGTGTTTAATTTATTAATAAAGTAAGTTGTTATTATTGACCAAACCAATCTAATGTATCTTCAACAACAATACAGATAATTCATTTAAATATAATGCAGTATTAATTACTGTGTAATCTGTACTAATTAAACATTGAGTAATATTATATTACTTACGTTTTAATAAAGTAACTCGTTTTTAAAGGATCAATTAGTTATGATCAACTCTCGACCTTATTCATTGAACAACCACTTTTGCAACTTTTTAAGGAATCTGTTTCCACTATTTTAGTTTCTTAAATAATTTTAGTAGATTATAAATCTTAGGTGCGACATATACGAAAGTCTTAGTGTAAAAGGTCGATTCATGCTTTGGTACAAAAACGTTACAAGAATTTCGCAGCTTTTTACTGTAACCATTTCTAATAGCCTTTCTATCACTTCTTATCACATAAAAAACTCTTTGTCGTCCAGGATTTTCCGACAATAAAGAACCGTATCATCGGCAAAGAATGTGACCGCTCCATGGAACTTTCCTTTACATAAGTCGTTTATATATACTAAATAAAGAGTAGCTCCAAGCACTGTACCTTGGGGGATTGGGGGACACCATGTGTAATTTCACACTTCTCACTGAGCACACCTTTGAATTATTATGACCCAGTGTCTCCTTTGATAAAAATAACTACAAAACCAAACATTTACTACCCTTCTAATTCCACATGTGTAAAATTTTTATATATATATATATATATATATATATATATATATATATATATATATATATATATATTCCATGTTCCACGGTATCAAACGCCTTTAAAATATCTAGGGAAAGACCAGTGACTTGGTTTTCATTATTAAATCCATTTTCTATTTTATACAAAAATCCAAAAGTGCACTGTCTGTACTCAAACCCTGTCTAAAACCAAATTGTATATTATCACATTTTTATTTTATTATTTCATCGATTATTTTGATAAAACTTGAAGGTAAATAACGATATTAACCTACAGTTCGAAGAAATCGATTTACTTCCTTTTTTAAAATTTGGAATTACCAAAGTATATTTTAACTCATTGGGAATATACCAGTTTTAAAACTTAAATTTATAATATATGTAAATACTAAAAGGATTCTAGAATATATTTTTTGAATGAATACATTAATGAATTAATACATTAATACATTAATGAATACATTAATTCCATCAATACTACTCGGGGATTTTCCATTCTTCATTGCCAATATAATTTTTACTACATCAATAGGTAATACAGAATCAATATACATTGAGGAAGGTTCCTCACCCTGATGAAAATACTTTCTATACATTATTTAGTTCAGAGCAATAGGTTGTACGTTTGATTTATTGTATCACTAGAAACTGATAAATACTTATTAAACATATTTGCTACCGACAAATGTTCATTTATAATTACATTACTTATCTCAAGACTAAATTCAAGTTTTTTTACAATCTCCGGCACAGTCAATAATTTAACAATACGACTTTCTTAATCTATGGATATCATTTTATTTAGTCTATTTCGATACGATATAAAGTATTAGCACAATTTATTATTTTTAGGTTGCTTTTTTAACCTTTAAATATAAAATGTTCCAACTCTTAATTCGTCCACATACTTCATCTTATATCCATTGATTAAGTTTTACAAACATAGTCCCTTCCGTATTTCATATTTGCTTTTAGAGATTACATTATTTAGTTCGTTTATAAATACATTACACGCCACAGAAACATTTTGCTGATTGTACACATCAGACCAATCAACTTTATGAAGTAAAATATTTAAAATATCGTAATCAATACGCTGTACCTTTGTTAAATTGTTTGTTAATTTATTTTCAGTCCTACCAATATAATAATCCGTAATTTATGTATTTATTACGCAAACTTCAATATATACTTTCCGTTTGTTTAGGACTCTTACAAATGTAAGGACTAGATACAATTCCGAGATCTCATTAACTATAGTAGGCTGATGAACTGTGGATTCTAAACCAAAACTAGATATTACAATTTTACACCTATCAATCGCATCATTTATTTCAAGGTAATTTATATACATATCTCCAATTACAATAACAATATCAAATGATATTCTTCACTCTAAATTCAATAAATATCCTTCTACTTCATTCGCAAATGAATCTATTGTTTACCTATGTAGTCTATATAGTGTCGAAACATGAAAAATTTGTTTACAAATTGAAACTGTACGTGTATACCTGATAAAAAATAGACTTAACTATTAAGGAACTAGATTATCAACCCCCAAGGCATAGACTTGGAGGGCGGATTGTTTTTTTTACAGTTAAATAAACAACATGTTTTTTGTTGAAATTGGACTATCAACTAATTTTATTTTCTAGGACCTCCAACTATAAACTGACTGGGCGGTATGAAGGAGTGTAGAAACAAAGCAGTAAATACATGACACGAGGAATCAGTTTACAAATGGCGGTAAACAAATTGTAAATAGATAAACTTGTGTGTATTTAATGCGTTGCTAATTCACACCAGACACCCCCAGTCAGACTACAGATGGAGGTCGTACAGACTGTATACAGACGGACAGACACAAGACGATGTTGGCTCCTTAGAGGATTATTCACAACTGAAATCTAATTCTTGTATTACACGTTACTATAGATATTATTTCATTGTTGAAAGTTCATTGTTGTAATATTTTTTTAATTCTAAAATATACAAAGTGCCCCTAAAATATCAGAACGACGTTATATTTTTTGAACCATTACAGATTAAGTAATAAAACAGCTTAGCAGAACTTTTTTTTTCTGGATAGTGAGTGACTTTTCACCTCCAGTGGTAATGGTCTACGAGGAGTTAATCAAATTGCACTTTAATTTGATATGCTACAGTAGTTGGTCTATGCTTAGATTAGAAATTGTCCCCGTCCTCCTCGTAAACCGTTCCCACTGGAGGTGTAAAGTCATTCACATCCAAAATAATTGTCCCTTACATCCAGTGTAGATTATCGTTATTTTACTTATCAAATCATACCAAGAAAAAATAATAAGCCATTTTGAACAAGCCCTAGATTGTAACCCTTAAAACCTCTCCATTTTGTATAAAGTAAACCTTTTGAGGTCGGATTTGCGGCATTGTGTTCTCCTAACAGAGACCTTTAATATGATGTAAAACTCGACCAATGTTCTCATTTAAAATTTTCTTTAGGCACCCTACAGACCGTCCCCATATGGTGATGAAAAATTGTTAGTTGCGTCAGAAAGTATATTTTAAAGTTCATTATTGATGTGCTAAGTTTGATTGCTTAATCTTCAATGGTTAAAAAAATGTATAACACCGTTCTAATATTTTTTGGACACTGTACATTCCACGAATAATTGACTTTATTTTAATTTGTTAGATTCATTTAAGCTTCATTAAAATTCGGTAACTGATTTAATCTAAGCGTTAAAATTTTCAATAGCTAATTTCCTTCAAACTAGTTACCTCATAATTGTTAGGAAGATTGATTGTACACTACGGTTGTAACATTTATAGTGTAATATCCAGAAACAATAAGCTAATGGGGTGTTATGACATATAGTAGATGGGTTATAGGGTATATTATAGTTAAATTATGTCATTTTATTGGAATTCCCATCAAAAACACCCCACTCATTCATTATTTTATACGTAACAATTAAGCATTGGAGATAGAAATATTGAATTTCTTAATGGAGAGTTCATTGCTGGATAGAAACAATTTTCTAAATAAAATTAAAAATACAAAATTAAAAAATATTTTTTTTTTACAAATGTTTTTAGAAATGCCGAACTATTGGGTAATGTCCGTAGAAGGATAGTAGTGGACTGTCAGATCCGCTAACTCGGCTGCCTCTTACTCTACTTGACTTAGCCCGCCCAGTCTGTCTTCATAAATATGTGAAATGGCGTTTCAATGGTTTGGGTGTGTTCCCCATAAAGCAAAACCACGTGTCATTTTGTCACACTTACTTTCACTCTTTAGACTTTAAACTATTTTCTTTGCCTTCATTTGCCTTTCTTAAATATGCACACATGGATAAGACAGATCCATGTAACAGTGCTTAGAATATTGCTTGCAAGCACTTAGTGTGATGTTACTTCTAGCAAACTTATTTTTAATTTTATACTTATCTATACAAAGTAAAGTTTGTTTTTCCAGTATATAAACAGTAAAAAACAAATAAAAAGAGCGGCGCAAGTAACAATGCATAAGTTACTCACTCGCTCATCCTTAAAACCAAATAAAAAGTAACTAAAAATTGATCACCAAAAATATCAGTTGGTAGTTGCCAGACAAAAAATGAAAATGAACAATGTACACCATGTTTGAAGAAATATGTTTATATAAATAGGGTTTAAACTTACTTTATTTGTGCCATAATGAAAACGCTCAAGGATAATTTATTTTCACAATTATTCCTGAACCGTAATTACATTTTGTACAAGTGTTTCAGACATTAATTTCGCTAAAATTTTAACGAAATCGGTAGAACCCTTATGGCAGAGTTTTTAGTTTCTTACAGATAACTCATGAACCAAACTATTTGACTGATTTTGATATAATCGTATTCTGTTTTTTTTTACTATTGCTTATTTATACCTAAATTTTAAAATATCGAAAAATGGAGATGTAACCAAAATATGTCCACAAATTTAATTTAATTAAAATCGGTTTTTCAGTTTTGACTGTAGAGCACTGCACATATGACGGTCAGACGACAGAGAGACATCATTCCAAAAGCTACTTTAAATTTAAAACATATATTAAAAAAAAGAAGATGATATAGATTTAGAGAGGCCCATTACTTACTCTATCCTACGCACATGTGAGAAGGTAAAATCAACAATAAACTCTTTTCTTGTACCGGATATTTCAAAAATAAGTTATACTTTAATGGACTATAGTTTATTTTTTGTTTAACATAGGACAAACCCTTTAAAATTAAAAAGGATTTTTTAAACTTAAAATTAATCCAAATTCTTTCTTGTTAGGGTTATTAAAGGCAGGCGTTCAAAGTGGCCACCATTCTCTCCCTGGAGAAGCAGTTACTTTCCTCCATACGTTGCACTATATTTCTTAACATGTTGACATTTATCTCAGAAACGTTTTTAATAATTGTTTCTTTCAGTTCTTAGGATTTCCTCTCTTACGAATGAAACTCGTCCTGGACTCTTGATGTCTTCAACGGACCCGATGTTTTCAAACTTACCAATAAGCTTTTCGTACTTGACTACACTGCACGGAACGACCCTCAAAACGTTGGGAGTACGAATCTTTCTTAACTCATTCCCATTCATTATAACACTGAATCAATGCGATGAAAGTTTGTAAAAGTAAAATTGTGACAAAATAAAATTTAAAAAATCAATTAATTAATAATTAATTGTAAACTACTACAAGTTTACCACCTATTAGATTCTTGTATTTTAAATTAGTCAACAATGACAAGAATCGTTGCTATGGCAACAAATAAATATCAATGAAAATATCAGCTGATTTTTTAAATAAGTACCTATTTCATCTGCATACTAAAAAGTTTTTTCATGGATTAGACAACAAATAACGAAACCACAACCATTTAAAGTTTTCACTTACTTTTTAAGAAATCGGTACTTCAACTTAAAATAATGTTCGTCATATTTTTCATAAGTACATATGGTTAGATTGTATTAACAATTAATTTCTTTCTATAAATTGTAGTGGTTTATCTTTATGAAAAAATGTCAGCATATGTCAATTAATTTATCTTCATTTGGATTAAAAATTTGCAAGATTACAGAGGGATATATAGTTCAATTTCATCCAGATATCGTGTTGACTTATGTTATCAAAAGTGAAACACAATTAGTATATTACCTGCATATTGTTGTAAAGCCCAACTGTAACATTTGTTAAGGATCAACTTCATCACATTTCTTAAAAAATCTCTCCTTAAATTTCCCTTTAATTTGAAAAATATATGTTAAAATAATATTTTAATGACTTTCTCGTGACTTTCTCTGTGAGTTTCTCGTAGAAGTTCTCAACAAGATCCTTAAAAAAAAAAAAAAAACAATAAAAATAAATAAATAAATTTAAAAAAAACATACCAGTTATAAGATAGGATGTTTTCTGCAATAGCGTCCATTTAGTCTACGTATTGTTTTAATAATCTTTGCCACTTAAAATGGACAAGATACGCAAAATTTTTTTAAAGGGTAAATCTCGTCTGTAAGTATTTCATAAAACAGTGCTGCTTGCCTGGGTGTAGTTTACAAATTGAAATCATAAAGTGAAAATTTAAAAATAATCTGTTATTAAATATACGTGAGTCATTGAAATAAAACATTCCAAAAAATAAATATGTTTAGTTGTAAAGCTGCTAAATAAATATTTTAAAATAATTTATGAATATTCTAACATAAATGTTTTAAAAATTATTTACACCTATAAATTTTGAAGATAAAATAGTCTGAAAGAATCAAAATTTTAACTGATAGAGTTATGAGATGTTATTATATCCCATAAATAACACAGTCACTAATGTTTTTCAATATTTTTTTATAATTAGGCCTATATTATGAATGATTTTTAGACTGTAGGAGTTATATACTGATGTTTATAAATTTAAGGGAGAAAAAAAGGAAAATATTACAAATTGTTTGCTAATAATCAGTGTATTGAACTATCTCTATGGTTTTATTTTATTAATTTATTGTATTAGAGTTTGGAAGTTAATATTATTGATGTTTTTTAATTTATTGTTATGTTTGTGTTTTTCTTTTTAATTTGATTTGTTTATTGGCGTATCTTATGCAAAAAAAAGTATCTTTTGTCTACAAGATACAATAAATGAAATAAAATGTATTTAACATCTAGCCAGAGCTTATGCAACATATGTTGTACTTTTTATATAAAATAGGGTACCCGTTGCAAAATTTTGTTATATATAAATATTTTTTAATAAACACTGTTTTTAATTGATTTGAGTATTTATTTATTGACACAATTGTAAATGGTACAATTTTGGCTCCCATACTTAGTGCTCTTTCATACGAATCTATGTTCGTTTCCCTTATTGTTAAGTCCACGTATAGTTCTCATTTATTTGCGGTGATAAACACGCTTCCGGTAAAAGTTTCTTTTCCCTCTAATTGGAGGCATTGTTACTGTTAAAAGTACAATGAGAAACAGGTTAATAAACTTAAAAAACTTCATTGAAAAAAAAGTTTTAAAATCTATTAGGAAATTTTAAAACATTGTATAAGCCAGCCAAAACGAACTGATAAATACAATATTTTGTTACAAACTAATAAACACAACACAAATAAAAACACTGTTTAACAATTAACCAAGTTTTTTATTATTATTTTCTATAGAGTATTTTTGTTTTTATCTATAACACCTGATAAATTAATTAATGATATCAGATTTTGATTGGTGTAGTTTAAAATGTATGATTTTGTTGTTGTAAGATCATTTTTTTTAAATATAAAGTTAGATGTTTTTAATTGCAGATGTTTATAAATTCCTCAATAAAAATTAGCGTGGAATTATTGGTAAAATTTCCATGCCTTTTCCTTTCCCTCTCTTGTGTTCCATCTTTTTGAAATGTGTGCGGAAACACCTCAAATGTCAAAATCGGTTAAAACTGTAGTAGGAGATCTACTCAAAATAAACCCTAGCCTATATAAAAATATTATCTACGGAAATTATGGTATTTACCTCAGTTTATGAAACATACTGGTCGTATTTTCCATCTTTCATGCACCCCCTCGCTCAATCTACCAAAAAAGTTGGTCAATCCAATCTCAATTATCTCAAACAATACCGTCTCTATCAGAAAATCTTTCATTTCAAAATCTTGTATACAAATTAATTCATATTTAGTTTTACTAAATCTCACAGCTTCATTCAAACCCCACCTTGTATTAGGCAAATCGATTTAATCCTATATAATTGTCTTCAAGGATACTAAAATGAAATTTCATTTCACACCTTCACTATTTAAAAATTTTGCTAGTTATCCTACTCCCAAAAAGTGGCTTCTACCCCAAAAAGGATCTTCCCAATCATAATATACTTAAAAAATACCACCTTCTACATGGAAACAATTTTTTTTAACATCTCAATATTAAATATATATATATATATATATATATATATATATATATATATATATATATATATATATATATTGTTATTAACAATGTGTGAAACTTTTCGATTATATGTTTTTAATCAGGTCTTAGTATGAACTAAACAAAATAAATGAGAAAAACGAACACTCTTATAGTAAAGATTAGTTTAATCAGTGCTGAATTACAAAAGTCATTTATTTTAAATTAATTATCTCTTAACAAATATATTTGTTAAATTAAAACGTAGGACAAAAATAAAATTCGTTGTTTTTTACTCGATTTTTATGAAACTCAATTTTTCTGTACTTTTAAAATATGATTTTGTATTTTTGTAATAACTATGTTATTTTATAAAACTCTCAAAGTTCAAATTAAATCATGATTTATAATAAATTGTAATTTTTGTATCAATTATGATAAACTGATGTTAAATTTCTTTTTTTTTTGGTATCCGATTAAATGATATAATCATTACTACTTATAATTTTATGAACATTGCACGCCATTTTATTTAAAATAACCTTACGCTAGGGACGTTTTTATGAAACAAGCGGAACTAGTTTTAAGACGGTTTCCACGTTTCATTTTTTGATCGACAATTACCGAAATAACATTTTTGTTAAATATTATATTGGTTCTTTTTTATTTAGGATTGACCATAGATAAGTGAGGAAGTTTGTGCTATGTTTTTGCACAGTTAATTTATTGATATTTTATAATATATTGAATGTAAATTAAATATCAGAATTATTCTCTCATTATTACAAAGTTCAAAATTTATAACAATCAAAAGTTTGTGTAGCTTCACAATTGTTTGTTTATTGTCTCAGTGTCAATCAGACAACTCAAAATGAAGCCTAAATATTGCGAATGTTAAAATTTTGTACAATATTAATAAGACTTCGTTCACTTTTTTTTCTTTTTTTTTTTTATTGATTTTAAATTTGAAGTCATATTTTATTAGAAACCTCAAACAATTCGAAATTGGACGACCTTTATTGGACAGTAACCTCAAGCAAATGATTCATTACTATTTTATTTAGTCTAGGTTTTATAAAAACAAAATTAAATTAATCGAGAAAATGAACTAAAAAAAGAAGAAGAAGAAGGCAACCATAACACGCTTTCATTATATTTAATTAATTTAAATGTATTTAAAGTTAGTAATACAATAAAATAAATTTTGTCAATCTTTGCTAAGTCACTGATATCCCTACGACTTTTAAATTAAGTTCTAAGTACAGTTCGTAAGATTTAGCTTGACTTCTGCCATTGAGATGGGCGTCGACTCTGAACCGGTTGGTGTAGTGGGGGAAACACTGAGTTCTGTCTTGCAGTGAATTTTGTACTGTGGATTTCAAAAACATTGGTTTGTTGTGTTGTGATGGAAGGTGAAAACGTCAGTAAAAAAGTTGGTGGATTAAGTCCTCCATAGTCAATATCGCAAAATCATATCAAAATATGTATCGTTTTATGAAACAAGAGGTCGAGATGGGAGGCGCTATTAATTTAACGAATATGAACTTAAATACCAAATTTAATCAAAATCGAACGTACTAAACTTTTTTGGAAATTTTGTGCCACTTTAAAATTTATATAATCATTTTTTCGGTTAGCAATTTTGTCTAATTTTTTATAAATCTGAGCCTAAATAACAGATTTAAACAAAATTGAAAGCTATTATTTTTTGACAATTTATATAACGATTTTTGTGGTTAGGAAGTTTGTACAATTGTTTGTAAACAAACCAAAGACGACAAACAGACCATAAGACGAGACGGCAACATGACAAACGTTGACAGCATAACGGAGCTGAGTCAATGTCTTTATCAGCAGTAGCAGTTTTGAGATCACTTCTCCGCCATCCCGCAACTTCCTCTAACGCGCATTATGAAAGTCTAAACTTACACTTTACTCCGTAAATTTGTCATTTTTCTCATTATACATGACCATAATAGTTTTTTAGATGTTGTAACTAATATGTAGAAGTAGAAAAATTGGCGATGGGAGGGGGAAGAGACTTTAACATGTATTTATTAAATAAAATGATAAAGTTTAGCGTGTATTTTATTTTACAAAATAAATATTTATGTTACCATGTTTCATGTGCATTAACAAAAGAAATAATAGTTTAACTCGAACTTAAATAATGTGTTCATAACATACACTTAACCTATTTACTTAATACTACTATTTTAATTTGTACCAAAAATAATTCTTAATTATTCTATGATTAATAATTTTAAAACAAATCAGATGTTAAAAGTTGTAGCAATACTTTACTTAAGGAACTAAATCATCAAATAAATTTCTACTGACAAAATTGACACGTTTTCTAGTGTTTTCATCTAACCTAAAATATCTTTCGAAAAAATCCTGACCGTATAATGCAATAAAATTCATGTAATCAAAATCAGGGACTTCGTCTCTAGGTTGGGTTTTGAGATTGACGGCGAAACCTGTTGCTGAGTGTTGCATTTCAGGAACATCATCGTTGAAAAACTTCTGCACGTTGCTTTCAATTAAACCACTCTTTACAATGTAAGGTTTAGGATTAAAGTTTTTTATTAAATTTGAAAAACTCTCCGAGTTGTGGTGTAAAGCTACGTTGGAGTTGTAATCCATATACGATTTAATCCAAGAATAAAGCATTCTAGAGTCTCGGTGAGCGACGATCAAGGAGTTTTCTATACCATTTGCAGAGGATAATAGAGAAAGTTCATGCTTGCGAAGTTTATTTATGTTTCTAAATAGATAAACGTCATTGTCCAGGAATATCCCACCGTACTTTCTGTGAAAAGTAAGAATAAAGTTAAATAAAATATTAATATTGTTGTTTAATTTTTGAATGGATAAAATAGTAAAGTTAAGATTTATAGTCATTAAGACAAACCTATATCTATGGTGGTTAATAATATTAAACTAATAATTGGTGTTACCCACGAATTCGATTTTTACGTTAGCTACATAATACATATTATGAAAATCAAAATTAGCTCAAGACAATTATTAAAAAAATATACAAATTTTATACATATCTATATTAAAATATATAATGATAGATCAACAGTTTGGCCAAATTAAGTTAATAAACACTTTTCAAAATGTTACACATTTGTCGACGATAGGCCTAACCTACCTTTGTGTTGAATTATTAGAGTGGATGAAACTAATCAGCTGTTTTAAGTGTCTATTATTATATAGGTTGCTATGGTAACTAAATGTGTATGTAAAAATAAAATTAAGTTTAAAAACACTTTCATAAATATTTCACACTGGTCTACGTTTAACCTATCTTTATGCTGAAGTATTAAAACTCATGGACCTAATAATAAGAGACTATTACCAACAAAAAACAGGCCTACAGATTTATTAGTGTAGAATTAAAAATCTGCTCCGTCTGAAGAAGATTAGAACTTGTGATACTCTCGAACTGAATTTTAGAGATAAAATGTTTCTTTGGCACATGTTAGGTTTTTTAAAAAGAGAATCATAGAGTTTTTGTCAGCTTATTCGTGATTTATTTACTACACATGCATAAACTTGACTACTAGAGACTTATTTTTTTTGCAATAACTCGGTTTCTTTTTAAGATATCAATATGAAACTAAGACTAAAACATTCTTCAAAAACAGTACTATAAGCTGCAAAGTTTCATTGATATCAGTCTAGTAGATGATGTGATTAGAGTGAACATTTACGGCTGCCATTTACTTATTGGAAAAATACAGAGTAAAAACTTTTATTTCTGTAACTCAACTTCTAATTGAGATATCAGAAAACCTCAACGGAAAAACCTTCCTCTGAGTGGAAACTATGATGTTACTAATTCTCATTAAAATTGGTTTAATAGTTTAGAAGAGGTGAGAGGACAAACATGGACCTTAGAGATATATTAGCATAGATTGCAGCCCTTCATTAATAGTACAAATTTAAGTTTGTGTAATTACACACAGAGTAACTCTAAACCAATTTTGATGAAACTTCGTTTAGACGTTCATGCTATCAGTAAATCAAGAAAATCAAACATTAAAAGTTTTGATTTCATTTTGTGTTCTGGCAGAGTTGTTTTGTCAGTGAATTTAAAAGAAACTTTTTTTTTATTTTTTACATGTAAATAAAATTTTTTTTTTGTTTTTTATCTGCAAAAATAAAATGTAACACAATAGTAAAACCCGATTTTCAAAATCGAGGCATTAATTTTAACTTTTTTTTAATGATATTTGTGAAAAAATACAGCATGCGACTGTTTAACAGACTGCCAGATGAAATTAGGGCGATTGCCCAAGTTGGGCAGTTCAAAAGAACCCTTCATTCATTTTTGCTGAATGACTTTTTTTACTCTGTTGAGGAATTTTTTAATTTATTTGGTATTCTGGTCTGTCTTGCTGGAGCACTCTTATTTTGGCATCATTGTTGCAGTTTGGTATTTTATGTTAATATTTTGTTTTTATTTGAGGTAATTATTGTTTTTGTAAATTTGTGTAGTTGCAATTTTATTGATTTACTTTTTGCAATCCTAGTTTTTTTACTAGTGGTTTATACTATAATTTCAGTAGTCTTAAGTTAATGACAGTTTCAAATGTGAGCATATCCAAAATAAAAATATACATAGTTATAGCACCAGACAAGCTAGTAATTATCGTGCTGGACAACACAGGTTGAATTCATGAGGGAAATTTTCTTCCCAGGCTGGTGCTAGACTGATATATAAGCTCCCATAGAGCATTAAAAACCATCAGGATTTTTTACCATTTAAAAAGATCCTGAGACAACTACTATTGTCTAGATCCTTGATCTGTGGAGAAGTTTGTGCACTCTATGCAGGGCCCTTGAAAAAAAGGATGGATGTGATCTCCTTCTCTCCTTTGTATATAAATTTATATAATATAGGACGTCGTTATTTTGTTGTAATTATATTTAAATGTGTCTGAATAATGTATGTTAATAATAATTTACTTTTTTGAGTCACTAATTTGTTGTGTTTTGATTAATTGATTATTGGAATTATTTTGTGAAATGTTGTTTTGTGTTTTGTATTTTGTCTAAAGTGTATTGATTGACAATAGAACAGTTTCTGTTGGTTTATTTGTTGTATGTTTTGTGTAATATTTTAAATTGACTATGACTGCAATTGCTTTTGCCTGTGGCCATAAAAATAAATAAATATTATATGTATGATCAGTGATCACATAAATAAATGTTAATGAATTTTCAAAATATCCAAAAAGGACAGAGATGATAAAATTTAGGAGACACATCCTACTGCGATGTTATTCAAATAAATACAAAGCAAAAAATCGAGTAACCGAAGTTCATAGAAAACGGGAGGATACATTTCTTGATGAATTGGACAGCCTTTGGAAATTGCTCTTACCCATAATATCACCATAACATAGATTAAAGAAGAGCGTTGTGATTTAAATTATGAGATAGGGGAAAATGAATATGAACAGTACAGATAAAGAGCTGGGGGGAAAAGCTAAATGGGGGATCTCTAAATGGTAAAGTGAGGACGGAAATGAAATTAAGTGAAAACTAGGAATTGAATAAAGATTACAAGACTCAAAGTCATCATCTTTTCCTTTTAGAAAAGCGAGATTATTCCTGGTCGAAAAAGTGTTATTCACAATTCCTTATACGAAAATCTGAACGTTTTGATTTCAAGACACTGGAATTAAAGATGTCACTAGCAGGAGTTCTTCGGCAGGACATGTCACCCCTTACTACGAACAGTATGTACAATGACACGAAGAAAATAGGCTAAAAAAACAGGATAGATATTGATGAAGAAGTTAAAGGACCTTTGAACTAAACCATTCACTTCCACCTAATTTTAGTATCACAACCGATGATCATATCAGTATTAACAACTAAAGAGAGAGAGAACAACCACTATCTGGGGAGGCAAACTTCCAGTACAAGTAGAATTGGATGAAATTCAACTGAAACTATCTTCGAGTCTCGTCAAGATGCTATTATATTTATGTTTAGAAAACGACAAGTTTAAAAAGTTTGTAAAACTTTTCATAGTTTAATTATTAAATAAAATGAAAAGGGGGAAGAGAGTGGAAGTTTTATATGGTAAATAGACGAATAGAAATTGACAAGAAAGAGTTTGCTAAAGAAATTAAAAGGACGTTTAAACTAAAAGATTATTTTAGTGTAAATTTAGAGGGTAAAATATTACAAGACTTTTTAACAACTTGACTTGTGTATTTCGCGAGATATAAATAAAAATGTCTCTGAATTAAATTCTTTAAAAATATATTTTATAGCTGGGAAAAGAATTTTTTATGACATAAAATTGTGTGATACCTAAGATGAAAACACTATTCCATAATTTTCAACTTCGGGTCTAACGGTATTGGTCAAATTTATTTGATATTCAAAGAAACAAAAAATGCCAGTTGAGGAGTTATCGGCAAAAAAAACAAAAAATCACACATGGTGCTGATATAAAAGATTACATTAATGACCCAAAAGTTGCAAGCGAAAAAATTACAGTTTTGGAATTATTTTCTAAAAACAAAAACGAATCTTAACCGCCATCATTTAAACTCCACTGCATCCAATATGATTTAAGCCTAGAACACGTTTATGACACTATAAGAAAAGCCAGTGTATGTTTATTTAAATTTAAATATATTATTTTTGTGTAGTAATTTGTATAATTCTAACACTTTTTTTTTATCTAATACTCGTTACATTCTATTATCAGCTTATCATTATTAGTTTATCAGCTTAATAGGTCAGATACGTAAAATCTCGTAAACCCACATGATTAAAAACGTTTTAGTAGACATCTATATGTATGCTACCAATGTATGCTATCTTTGTAGGACTTACATAGAGTCGTGCAACACTTTATTCTTTCGCCAAAGTTGCATAAATTTAACACATTAGACCTTGACAGTTCATGTCCATTTCAATGTAGGGTAATTTATATTAGTAAAATTAATTTATAATTTAGAATCAATATATAAAACTACATTAATACCCGTGTTTTTATGCTTTGGTTTTATTTTGCTATTTAAAATAAGTACAACATCGCGCAATTTCGTAAAAATCATTTTCATAGAACTAATTTTAAAATGAATTCGTTAATACAATTCGATGTGAAGTAAATCATGTTTACAGCTTATGATAAAAATAATGTATTTTCTATAACATGTTTACTGAGGACATGAAAAATGATCACCAGGCCAGCATTACATGCTGATTCCCAACATTATAAATAATTGAATATTTTCGTTTTTATCCTTTTAAGTGTTGTTTTAGAAAACAATTATTTATATTTAATATATTTAGTACATCTTGCAGAATAACTATGACGTCAACTAATTCATATAGGAGGAGAAACAGTGATTTTGGTTTTATGATAACTCTTTTTAACCCTTGTACTGATAAGAAGAATACAATAAAATGATAATTTTTTTTAAATGTTAGTGAGCACCTGTAACCTGAGAATTACTATAATTTTTTGCGTCCATAAGCTGTTATTTGTTATAGAGAAAAAAAGATCATTATTGCTTCTAAAAAATATTAAAATCATTTTTTCCTTGGATCCTTGGATAAAAATATATAATAAATTCATTTTCAGTATCCAGGTCAATATTAGTTAAAATAAAGTTTCTTACCTTGTTTCCGTCAAGTGACCTCTTTTTTGAATTAGTGACGCGTTTCGGGACTTTTATCCCATCTTCACACACAACTTAAATATATTACTCAACCGAGGTTACAATCACTAAACTTATTTACACAAAACACGCATATCACATTAAAAGTACATTTAGGTATACACCGTCCGGTAGCCAGAAGGTGTACACCGTCCGGTAGCCAGAAGGTGTACATCGTCCGGTAGCCAGAAGGTGTACACCGTCCGGTAGCCAGAAGGTGTACACCGTCCGGTAGCCAGAAGGTGTACATCGTCCGGTAGCCAGAAGGAGTACACCGTCCGGTAGCCAGAATGTGTACACCGTCCGGTAGCCTGAAGGTGTACATCGTCCGGTAGCCAGAAGGTGTACACCGTCCGGTAGCCAGAAGGTATACACCGTCCGGTAGCCAGAAGGTGTACACCTATACGTAGCTTAGTTTTAGCTATGGAATCTTTTCCTGACTGATTGTCGTGACATATATACAGTTATTCGAAACTGCGCGATAATATCTCATGAAATGATTGTATAGCTAAAATAAGATACAATGACAAATAGTTAAGTATTTTATATAAAAAATATTATACGAGAGAGAAAAGAAATATTTTGAGCTGCAGCCTATGCCATTTGATGAGGATTTAGTTAACACACACTAACCTTAATATTCTCAGCCGAGCTAAATCACTTATATGCCACTCCCGATATTTGTCACTGAAAGGAAGACCAAACACAGATTTAGGCTGAGGATAATGAAGGAAGTGAAGGGCATCTGCGAAGCCTGACATCGTTAGCAATGTCCTTCCATATCTATATTCTGAAAAGCTCTTGGTTGCTGCATCGACGTCATCTGTATGGATGAAGATTCTGTCAGGCTGTTGGTTGCGGAATACAGCCAGCAAACAAAGAACGTCAATTAGATTAAGTCTTTTTGCAGACGAACCAAATCTATAGAAATGTACGTAGTTTGGGACAAGATAAATGTCTACTGATGTTTCTACAGCTGCAATATCAAATAAGAGATTATCTAAACTATTAGCTATTGGAGGCAGGTCGCAAGGAGGATGCCTGAAAACAAAAAGAAATGTTATATTATTATTTTACAAAAACGTGTAAATAATATCACATTAAAATATAATGTGTAAATAATTTGTTTACTCGTGAGTTTGCACACGTGTTTAGACATGTCATCACATTTCACTAATATTTGAACTAAAATACAAATTTATTGTAGCAAACACGTTTCTAGATAAAATTAAAAAATAGGTTTAAAATTGCACAATATAAAGTAAATATTTTTAAGACAGATTAAAAAACAAACAGTAAAATATATCGTAATGCAAAATATGTGGGTAAAAAAAAAAAAAAAAAAAAAAAAAAAAAAAAAAAAAAAAAAATTGAAAGTATATATATATATTGAAAGTAGTAGCAAGCACCGTTTTTAAGAAACTAAAATTTGCACGTACTGAATCAAACCTTGCAAGGGTTAAAATTTTCAAAAAATCGAAAACTATTGAAAATTCATAAATTCATAAGTATTTATTGCTGTCGAATCAGGTAGAAAATTGCTAACCACTATTACAAAGCTAGCGTTTAAGTGGTAGCGATTTAGTGACTAGATAAATATTCTGCAAAAAAACAATCGTTTGTAAAATAATAAAACATTTTAAAATATTCTTAATTTATCGTAATAAGAAAAACAAACGTTTGTTTACAAAGGTATTAAAAGAATTTAATAAGAATTATCAAATAAAAAGTTATAACGAAAATCAATAGAACGAAAAATGAAAATTTAAATTATCAGAAAAAGCAATATAATTGAATCAGTATTAATTGATACCAATAATCAAAATTTGATAATTAACCAGAATAAAATGTGTTTTAAAGTTGTTCTTCAGGGTTTTTTTTTTTCAAAATAAAAGACAAAATAATGATTTAAATAATAATAATAAATATGAATAAAACATATAATGATAAAGTTGGTTCCAAATGGTATGAATATTTAATGAAATTTAACGTAATAAAGTTCAGTTTAAACCAAATAAAAATGTAGGTTTATAAGTAACATCCTATCTTTAAATGTAATTAGTATATAATAATGGGTAATAACAGTAACCAAGTGAAGCGAAGCGAATATTTGATATAAATGGGGGTTAATTGCACCAGTTGATCAGATTAAAAGAGGTAATAAAGAGAATTCTAATAATATATTAAATTTAGGTTATACCTCTACGTACAATGATGTAAATAATTTCAGCCATTTTTTTATTATTTTCTGTTGGCTAGCCTGGATCAGCTGATTTTAATTGATTAATTCAGCTTGTTAATACAATAATAATTGTTGTTATTAAATTTCAGAACATCGGTTTTTCGTTTTGGTCTCATTAATTGAATAGTGCACCGTGACCGATGGCCTATTATGGAAGTAATGCCTCCTCATTCTAATTTAGCAGATTTGTTCCACTCACAAGTTTGAGTAATGCACTAACTAGCTTGTCCAGTGATAGTTGTCCACGAATATGGAATCCAAAAAAACGTTCACCTCTGGCCTCACAACTGAAAATTATGTGATCTGTAGTCTTATCACCCTTCCCACACAGTCTGCACATAGTTTCGCCGTGATAAGCTCCTATCCTGTGCAAATGCACTCCACAACACAGTGTCCCGTAATTTGTCTGAGTTGTCCCCTACCTCGGGTCATTATTGTCCTTAAGTAGGCCTAATGATTTACTGTATAAGTACCCCTTAAGACTTCCCACCTGTTTATGGCCATCTTGCTCAGACAAACGAATATTTCTACAGCTGGTTCAGGTCCTACACTCTGATGCAGAGCTCCGTTTAGCTAAATTCTCAGCCTTCTCGTTACCCTCAACCAGTGCAAAGTTACCCAATTTTCCTGGGATAAAGGATTGAGGTTATCTCGGAATTCTCATACCAGATTGGATTTAATTGTTCTGCCTGAAAGTTCATTAATTGCAGCATGGCTATCTGACAGTTTTTCTTAAAGTTCCACCTCAAATTCTCCCGTATAGAGTCATTTATGGCCATAATCTCGGTCTGAAAACTGTGACATATTTTCCCAAGGGAAACGAACGTTTCAACCCCGGTCTCAGCCCATACACCCCGGGAGCAGTACCTGCCAAGGTTTTTGAGCCATCGGTGAACCACACCAGGTTTCCTGTATTTCCTAGAACTCAATTCTCGTCCCCATGGGTCATATTAACTTTAAAAAGTCTCGAAAACAAGTATCTGGTGTCTATCTTATCGGTACCTTAATAAGAATCGGGTGGCCAATTTTTTCCGTAATTCTGGCATGCCCCATATGTGAATTTCTCCAGACGCCGCTGACCCTCAGCCTGTAGGCTGCTTTCTTGCTTCCACCATAATAAACAGATCAATGGGTGGAGGCAAGAATCTGTAAATTAATTTTTTTATAAGAATAGATTAATCAATACTTGATACAATTCTTGATTCCTAATCTCTATTTAACCAATGCAAATTTAGCAATTTTAAGGGAAACTTAAAGGGTTAAAAAAACGAAATCGTTTCAATACTCTAAAATATTAAGGAATATGAATAAGTTGGCATGTTTGGATTGGGATTAGTATGATCAGTCCGGATTGTGCAAAGAGGAAATGAGATTGTAACATCTTATATTGTTAATTTGTTCACGGCTATATTTGTACCAGTATAAAAAAATTCCTGTTTGTATCTTCGACATATTTAAGATTAAGATTATTCAAAGTTTGTGCAATGTTTTCGGCTACATCAGCTCTACTAGATCTTTTAATGCTTATTTTAATTTAATACTTGATAACAAGGGTTGATTGAAACGTCATCTATTAGTTTCCACCAATAATTAAACACACACACACACAATTAAACCATATTAATGTATTGAATACGGTATAGTATTAAAACGATTTAAGTTTAGTTTTGGAATTTATCCAATTTGAAGACGGATATTTTCGGATGTATAGAACATTCAAAGACATTATAACAACAAATATAGCAAGTGAAATATAATTTTACATCCTGCGGTCTTCACAGATAATAAATAAAACATTAACTTAATATTGTAATAACAACAAACAAAAATTCGTCCCAACATGAAACAAAAACTATATACAAAACAGTAATTATAAATAATGTTGCTTTATTATTAACATGAATGCTTACCTCACATGTTTATCAAAATAGATGGGTAGGAAGATTAGGAAATAAAATCCTACTATTAGGACCGTTATTTTTTTGTAATGTGCCCGAAGAAAGCAATAGATCCATTTGCTTAAAAACATTGTCACACAAGCTATATTCTTCCATTAATATCGCTGATGGATATTTTCATAAACCTGCAAGAGGTAAATTATAATATTCTAATAAGCAATATTTAAAATAAATAAATATTAAAACATTAAAGTTTTTACAAAACAATTTATGGGTATGAACTTAGATTTGCATTAATAAAATTATGTACTTGAATATATTAGTGTTTTTTATAATAAACTGGACATAAAAGCTTTCTCACAACAAAAGCATATATAAGACACAAAACAAATATTGGTTATTAACTTCTAATAGATTCCAAGTGAATGAATGATCGGAAATTGATTTAAAATAGAACAATTAAACTAAACATTTTTATTGACTATTGAGGTTTACCAAACGTGTTTCGGTAATTGACTTTCATATTTCAGCCAAAATTGTATCTAATTTTCTTAGACTTATTTTAAGATATTTAATATTCTATTCAAATTTTGAGTTGATAAAAAGAATTGAATATTTTAAGAAAACATTTATATTTGGGACCTAAGATAGCATAACAGTATTTTCGGCAGACACGGTTTTTACGAAAATTTTTATCAAATTGGTAGAATGTATTTAAAAAAAAAATTATGTTTTAAGGTTTGTAACTATAAAATTTAAACAATTGTAAAATTTTAAGTTATAAAAGAAAATACGGCTGTATCACGAAGATGCCACAGTACAGTCTGCGGCAATTGGATACAAAAGTGGAAAAGGGAAGGGGGAGAGGCCTTGTCCTTTTGGGGGGGAGGGGTCCTGAACCTTTCTCTAAAACGCCCAAGGACTATCAAAAAAAAATATGATATAGACCTAGACAAAGAGAATATGTGGACTTAGACAGGAAAATAGGTTTATCCGTTTTTTTTTTTCAAATCGAAAGCCATAAAATATATACCACTAAGTCGATTTAGTCTGAGTAAAATTTGATATAAATACTAAACTAAATGAATGGAAACAGATCACATCAACAGATTTCGACGCCCTCCTCTACTACCAGTACTAAGATTATATTTGCATCAAAAAATATTTATGTAATTAGATTCTGTTACAATCGAATGGGGCAGACATTTTTATTTGTTTCGTGGATATATTTTTCGATAATATTTGATTGGGTGAAACATAAATCTCTATAAAATATTTACAATTTACCCTTTTATAATATTTATCTTTTACAAATGAGTGAATATGAAGGTTTCTTCCATTCATAAAAATATATCATATTTGATATCTGAAGTACAAATCTGAGCACAACTATTATAATGTAAAGGACAGAAAATTGAATATTATTCTTTCTATCTGAAATCATAGTGTTGTATAATTTAGTTAGGAGCACTATGTCTTTTTATATGAAAATATAACTGACTGACATAAATTAGAGTTTTAAATTTAATATTAACACTAATGAAAGTTTAGAGTTTATTTTTTCTACTTGTTGAAACCTCTCTCGCTCATCATCGCCTAATAAGGAAAGAAACAAAAAGAATACAAAATAAAGACTCTGCGTCTAATAACCTCAGAGTCATAAGAGAACAAGACTTTGGTCAAGAGAGACCTGATAGGAAATCTAACCAAATACGACGTGAAAATGTGTAGATCTAGCTAAGATACCTCGGGATATAACAATTACCTCAGAGAAACTGAATGTTTATGTGTAAATGTAATGCAATAAATATTCACACATTTTGTATTTAGAAACAGAAAAGTAAATTGTAAGTTTCTGCTGTATATTTGGATAAGTAGTTAGGGAATGTATCATTAGGTTATTAATTAAACAGTAAGATGAGATTTTTTGCTGACACTCAATAATTCTTCAGGTTTCTTAAATAGTTGGAAAGATTTGTTTAGGCATTCCACACCTTATGGAGACTGATTTTTTTTTTTTTTTTTTAATGCTAGTATTATAAGATGAAAAATTAAATATTTTATTTCAGATTTTTGTTTTAGTTTGTATGTATATTTGTTAGTAACGAAAGGAAAACTAATTTTTTGTGTAATTAATTTTTAGGTATGATATAAATAAATAATTACCTAACGTAAATTCATATCACTACTTATAAAATATATAAACTAATATTTCGAACACTTCTGTTGTATTCTACTTAAATCAATATTACGAACTTCATTGTTTATACACTAGATACACTAACTGCACTCTTAAGACTATAAATACATCACAGCTTGTTTTAAGTTGTAATTATAAAAATCATAATTTTAATTTAACTCAAAAGTTCTTTATGCAAAGTATAATTGAACACTTCGTCCGCCATATTCGTCAATGTTATCGGATAATTATGTAGATTTTCAGCGGTAAATTCCTTAGGCAATGTATACGGATAATTCATGTTACAAATATGTCTTATCAACACATGTACAGTATATTGCTTCTTCCAATCCTGCCAAAACTCTTGAAAAATTTCAACCCTCAAATCGTGAACACCGAACAGAAGTTTTTCTCTATGTATAAGTTCTGGTCTAATATTAAGGACAACTTCAGTCGGGCGCACTCCAGCGTTGTAATACCACAAGTTCCCCCAATAATTGTCTTTATAACTTTTCTGCCAAATCTGAAGAAATCTAGCGTCCTTGTGAGCGATTAAAACTTGATTCCCTATATTTCCACCTTCTTCCCAACCTATACTCATTTCATATTTTCTAAAACAGTCTAGAGATCGAACAACGTATACATCGTTATCAATATATATTCCACCGTATTTCATAAGGAGACGTATCCTATAAATATCACTTGCATGAAACAAGTGGTTTGTTTTATCAAATTTCTGTCCGTAAATTTCTGTAGGCATTTCAGCTGCTACGAATTCTACAATATTCAAAAACCCTTCGGTGTGAACAAGAACGTTCCAAAAATGTCCAGTAAATTCTTGATCAGTATGGAAGAAAATCTTTTCTGGTTTTTGGTTTTTCAAAGCAGACAACACTACCACTGTTTCAAAGAATTTAAACTCTTTCGATTTTTCACCGAATCGTACGAAGTGGATGTAATTTGGGACAATGAATATGTCAGATTGAATGCCAGTTTCATTGTCGAATCCTTCGAAGTCGTCACCAGCCAGAGTCCAAAGGTCCTCATCGCAGTACAACTGTCTCTTACGGGGTAGAAGATACGAGAGCACCAAGAGAGTAAAGACTCCTGTAGATATGATCCACCATTGCTTCTTCATGGTCCACCGCCAACTGCAACCAAATTCGTTGGTTTTATATTTCACTTCAAAGTTGGCTATTTTTTAAATACATAACATGATATAATGTGAAATTTTATTTTTGGAAGTCAATTTGTTCAAATTGCTCCGTAATTAAATTTGGAAATAGGATGAGGGGATCCTGAATATCTTTGACATTCTGTATACCCACACAAAAAAATCTTAGTAGTTTAAAGATAGTGATTATAGTACAGGAATTGAATGTTGTGTTTGTGTTTTCATCATCTTTTGGTACGAAAACAATTATTTTATTTCAATTGTGTTAGCACACCCGTGTTTAAAAGGATGAAGTTTTAAAACTTGCAATTGAATTTGAATTTGTTCCAAAATCTATAAAATGAGTTTTTTTTTTTTAATTTAATATAGTTTCTAATAATATTTTGTATTGAAATTTGATAAATTTGTAATAGTAATCCTACAATACACACATAAATTCGGATTGAGAGCAGAAGGAAATGATGTTTGTTCAAGTCATGAAAACGTATTTCAGTTATAAATAGAAAGCTATGCTACTGTAAATTGGATCGGTTTAAAAAAAATACAATGAAAAGATAACAAAATTTTTTTTCGCTCCAAAATGTTCAGAAAAGAGAGACCTTTAAAATTAGGTATCACACGACCTAGGTTTCTATTTGAAAATTTTCCAAAAACACCACCCTGCCCACCAAAAGTGCCCTTTTGGGTCATTGAGGAGCGTCGAAAATAATGTTCCTCAATTCTTTGGGGTCGAAAAGGGGGGGTTCTAATTGGAAGAAAATTTTTATCTGTGTTCGTTTAGGCGCTACTGATAGTGTCCATGTGGTCTGAAACACCCCGTATATCAACTGTAATGAGCTACAATTGTAGAAACCTCAAGTAACCAAATGAATTAAAACACAATTTTCCACAAATAATCAATTCAATTGTGCAAACACAAATACAAGACGACGTTTCAATGACTAAGTCATCAAAGCACACTGTCAGTAGGGTTTGTGTGCATGTGGCAGCTGTGGATGATGACTAAGTCATCAAAGCACACTGTCAGTAGGGTTTGTGTGCTAGTGTCAGCTGTGGATGATGACTAAGTCATCAAAGCACACTGTCAGTAGGGTTTGTGTGCATGTGGCAGCTGTGGATGATGACTAAGTCATCAAAGCACACTGTCAGTAGGGTTTGTGTGCATGTGGCAGCTGTGGATGATGACTAAGTCATCAAAGCACACTGTCAGTAGGGTTTGTGTGCTAGTGTCAGCTGTGGATGATGACTAAGTCATCAAAGCACACTGTCAGTAGGGTTTGTGTGCATGTGGCAGCTGTGGATGATGACTAAGTCATCAAAGCACACTGTCAGTAGGGTTTGTGTGCATGTGGCAGCTGTGGATGATGACTAAGTCATCAAAGCACACTGTCTATAGGGTTTGTGTGCTAGTGTCAGCTGTGGATGATGACTAAGTCATCAAAGCACACTGTCAGTAGGGTTTGTGTGCATGTGGCAGCTGTGGAAGATGGCTAAGTCATTGAAACGCCGTTTTGTATATGTGTTGTACAAGTGGAGTGATTTTTTGTGAAAAGTTGTGTTTTAATTCATTTAGTTATATGTATTTGAGTGGAGATGTTTTATGCTTACAGTGTATATATTTCTAAATGTGTGAATTAATGTTTCATAAAAAGTATGTAAATAATGTATAATTAAATATTTGTTTTTAGGAAAAATGACATTTTTATTTTATTTGTAATTTTTAATATTTATTTATTATTTTCTGTTGAAAGACACGAAACATTGTTAAGATATCGTGCTTAGACTCCTTCTTATGGTTGCTTATTGTTCCTGTGACGGGCATTTCGTTTAATTCACTTCAGACATTTTCAAACAGGTTTACAATTTTCGCACTATGTTGCAATGTCAACTTGTTGAATTACATTAAAAACACAATCATAAATATATTAATAAATACTCCTAGTTACACATGTGTACACGGACTCGTTCTAGTCTACGCGGTTTATAATTGTGATTTGTGTTTGTATTGTAATTCAATAAGGTGACACTTATCAAAGTGCTAAAATTGTGCATCTCTTTGAATTGAAATACGCAAAACAGCCGTCACCGAAAAATAAGTACCGATAAAAAAGGGTTGAAAGCAGAATATCAAGGTAATTTAAAACAGTCCAATTAGGAGAACAAATGTAATTTATTTTAAATATGATAATCCAAATTTAACCTTATTAAAAGGTTAACGAATTTTCCTTTTAAAAGTTGAAGTTTTTTAAATTTATTTTTTTGTATGAAAGTTGTTATGACGTTATAATCTTTGTAAAAATAAAAATAAATATTAGCTTCACTTGGAATGCAATATTCACAAAATGGTAAGAAAGTGATTCATTAAAAAAAACGAAATGTAACACCAACGTTTCAATAATTTTGTTAATCAAGAACGGAATCGTACGTAATTCCATAACAACAGTAATAAAACAAGATATTATTTTGAAGGTTCAAATCTTCATCCTGACTTGTTCCTAAACTGCTCAATGCCAACGTTTTATTTTGTTGTAAAACCTCCGGACTGTTGGAATTAAAGCCTCTATAAAACCGTATCTACTTATAGTCAGGCTGCAATTATTGCACTTTAACATCTAGTCTGTTATGGAAATTCCTAGAGAACTTAAATCCTTTACCCCAGGGAAAACGGGTAACTGGGTGACGGAGCATAAGGGAGTAATGAGAAGATAGATAAACAGGGCTCTGCATCAGAGTTTGTAGGACTGAGCCAGCTGTAGGAATAGCCAAGATGACCATAAACAGGTGGGTTCTTGCAAAACACCAGCAGAGTTGGGGGCACTCCCATAGTCCCTAAATCATTACTTAAGGACACCCCTTCAAGTAATCCTGAAAGGAAAATAATGACTCGAGGTAGAGGACAACTCAGACAAATTACAGGAGACTATGGTCTGAGTGTGCACTTGCACAGGATAGAAATTTTGTGTGTAGACTGTGCGGGAAAGGTGAGGAGATAGAAGACCGCATAGTTTTCAATTGTGAGACCCTGACTAATAAGAGGCGAAAGGTTTTTGGATTCCAAATTGCTGGAGAACTATCATTGGACAAGGTAGTTAAACGTTAAACAAATCTGCTATGCTAAAATGAGGAGGCTTTAGTTGCACACTAAGCTATCGGTCGCGGTGGCATGCCTGGTTTAAAAAACCCTTTAAAATCCAAATCAAATCAATCAATTAATCAATGAGGCGTACAGATTTCGTTCACATTTAAGTAAAACTTGAACAATAATGACCCAAACTTCGAGTCTGTCTTCAATATCTCTCACACTCTCTCTCTCTCTCTCTCTCTCTCTCTCTCTCTCTCTCTCTCTCTCTCTCTCTCTCTCTCTCTCACCCTTTAGACTTACCCAACAACTCGTAGTGCTTTGTTTCTAAATGCCTACGCAGCTTAGCAGGTTTCATAGATTCATTAGACAGAATTTCAAAGCACACTACACATTGCGGTTTTTGTTCACTGTCTGTACCAGCCTGAACAAATCAAAAATTTAAATATTCATCACAATACTTGCGCTTTTTAGCTTTGCTTACACTGGCACTGGATTTTGAACACGACGGAGTAGCAAGGTCAGGAGGGCTCCCGTCAGGCATTGCCTCTTCATTCGTACGTTTAACTGTGCCTGTTTTTAACCAACGATCCATTACTGATTACTTGACGTTTTCACTAAACACAATGTAATACATAAACGGAACTAATGTACTAAAGAAAAAACCTTCGCAACACTACACTGCAATGTATTTACCACGGCAACGAGTCAAAAAAACATAGTGACAATATGCGAGAGTAGTTTTGAGGTTAAGAAGCACTGTTGATGTTTTGTTTGGTTGCCAAGACGCGCATGCGCAATGCGCATCCCCCTTCCCTCTCAGCGCTCAATCTGTACAGTCCCTACACTCCCTACAGTGTGTCAACTGAAAGAGTGAAAGTCACTGCTACAAACTGTCCTCACTGCCAACTAACTAATTGTAGTTATATATCTATGCTATTTATCTACCTTAGCTACATGTTGTGGTTGAATTTAACTTATTTTCTACTTTTTAGCAGGCTAGCACCGCGGACCCCCTGATACAAGCTCGCGGACCCCCAGGGGTCCGCGGACCCCACTTTGAGAAACTCTGGGTTAGGCTATTGTTGGGATTAGATGCTTAGGGACTATAATTTATTTGACTTTATGTTGTTTGAGTGGTCCGTGGTCGACAATATTCCCATTATTCAACCTCCCAGGTAGGCATGCCGCATCCCGCTCCTATATCGCGAGTTTGTCTCACGCGACCAGCCATTTTTAACGAATCCTAAATTAACTTAAGGATTAACTTCCTAGAGGAAGTCGAATTAGGATTGCACAAGTGGTTAGATCAAAAGCTTAATCTAGCATTTTGGTATCACTACCATCTGCATTTAATAATTACTGTGTGTGAGGCCTAAAACCCCCAAAGGGTCGTCCGACCCTTCCCAAATAACAACAAGCCACTTATTTGGGTGGAATTAGATCAAACTCCCATAAAAAACGCTCACAGAATGAAACACAAGTCAGTACTCTGAAGGATGCACGCATTCTGGTCTGTACAGTCGGTGGCCTTGCTTCTGGTGCAGGGAGACCTCGCCCTATCGAATACCCGTCGGTGGAGCGCCTTACACTCAAAGATAGGCAACTCATCGTACCTTTAAGAAAGTAAGGGTGGTGATGAATACGGTCATCACAAGATCAAGACCCAGACCGGATTCTGTGGCAGTGATGATGATTCACCTACGTAATTAAAACAATAAAAATAACAATTATAGTTCTGGAAAACACCTAAGTACATATTATCGTATACCAGTTTTTTATCTTAATTAAAAACGTTTAGTTCAATTATGTGATAAATGTATTATCTTATCTAAAAACATTTTAGTCTATCTTTTGTTTTATCTAATAAGTTTAAATTAACCAGTTGACGTTACCAGCTCATTATTGACCCCTATTTAAGTAATATGTGGTAGTGCAAAACTGAATTATTGAATGTTTTACCGTGTATTTTGGTTACATTGATTATTTTTGTGTTTCCATTTTTGTGTGGTTTTCCTTACACAGTAACGAAGTATAGGGTTAGTTTGATAAAGGAGAACAATTTGGACGTCTGATATTTACGTTGCAAAGCCACAGGACACCTAAAAAGTTATTTTCGATATGTCGTAGTCTAAATGTAAGCAACGATAACTGCCATTATAAACGATAACGATAACGATAACGATAAGCAACGATAACGATATAGGAACATTAAATTTCGTGTAGGAGACTACAGTGTCCTCATATAAACCCCCTATCATATTCAGAAAATCGAATTGAAACTATTTTACGTTCATATTTCGTGTGTTATTCAACTATTAACACATTAAATTAGACAACAATTTGCAGACTTTTAACGACCGTATACATCACCAGCACTGGCGCCTCCCATTTTCTTAAATGTACGATGAGTTGCCTATCCTTCAGTGTTAGGCGCTAATGCCGGGTGGTATTGGACAAGCTTCCCCTCGCCATTTTTCTGGTGGAAGCAAGGTGAACTGATCAGGGTGCGTGGAAAGTCCGTACAATGAGTTGTGTTTCTTACTGTGTGAGCGTATTTATCTTGGGCTAACTCAATCCAAATGTGTGGCTAGTTGTTTCTTTGGGAAGGGTTGGAAGACACTTTGGATTTTGGGCCCCACGACCTCCGTAATTATTATAACAATATGAAGTAGAGATACCAAAATGACCGTTTAGGCCATTGGTCATAACACTTGTGTAATATTAAATGTGTTCTCCTCTATTGCCCGTAAGTCTATAAATTAATTATAGTTTAGGATACGTCAAAAATGACAGGCGAAAGGAAACAAACCAGCGATATCTGAGCTGGACTCGGCGAAGGGTGGAAATCGAAAAATGTGAATATTGTCGATCACGGACCACCTGAAGAAGGAAAAGGGGTATTTTTAATAACCTTCAACCGGAGACAAAACAATTTTACTTCACCAATGGTAGCAGACCTGTACAACCCCCTCCCCTAGCACGTAGAGTAACTCGTATTAAGACTTTTTGCATCAATTAACAATTAATTCTGGATTTAATGCTACCATCCCACCTCTAAAAAATGACAAATAGAGAATATATTGTCAAAAATATAATTTCGAACCCTAATTTAAGAAAATGCAATATTCGTATAGTCTCGAGTTTTGACAGAGTCGAGTTACCCACACGAGAGTAGCAAGTAAATAATCCTTCACATATGTACAGCTTTAAAGTCCGAAAGGAAAAGGCGCGAGCGAAGCGAGTGCAGACTTTTAATATATTCGTGACTCGTTGGGGACAAGCTGCCAAAGAAAGTAGTGATAAACAATATTATGAGGTTATGAAAACCTGTCTCACAACTGACTTAAACAAACTTACCCAATGGTAATACGATCTCTTAATTTAGCAATACAATTTAATAATTCCTGAAAGACAAGAAACCAACTTTTCGGAATAATATTTAGAGGCTCTGCTGTATTATATTGTACGATAGAACTGTGTAAGATACTATGATGACCCCCATCTACTTGTTTTTTGTTGTTTTGTTTTTTGTAAGATTTTATATTTGTATAATAGAATAGCAGTTGTAACTATTTAAATAGCTATTTATTTAGTTAAGCGTCATATACAATAGCTATCACAAAAATAAAGATAGGAGAATGAAATTTTTTAAGTGTGCCTTGTCAAAATTTCCATTTTTAAACAGTGTTAAACAACTCTTGTGTTACTCAACTATTAACAAACTAAATTAGATAAAAACATGCACATTTTAATTCTCCATGTAAGTGTTCAACCCCGCCTCTCTACGAAGACAGATAATCAAATTATTGTCAAAATCTAATTTCTCACCCTGACCTTTTATGAAAATCTTTCGTATGTTACGAGATCTTGCAGGAGCGTAGCGAGTAGAATATATGCAGCTACGAGGCCCGCAAGGACAGTGTATTTAACACGAGGAAAACGAGTGGAGCCCTTTAAGATATACCATCTACAAGGCTTGTTAGAGCCTAGCCAACATCTAAAAAGTAATTATACACACAATTATAAGGCTTACCTACTGGATAAGACCCCTTGATTTATCTTTATACGTATTTAACATTTCCTACAAGGCAAAGAAATCAATTTTTAGGTATTACATTTAGAATATCTGCTTATATTATATTGTTTGATAGGGCTGGGTAAGTATATGATGGCCCCAGCTTGCTTAACGTGCATACTTTATGCCGGGAAGACTAATATGGTTGGGAAACCACCATAATTGGACTGAGTAAAATACAGAGTTAACTGTGGTTAAAATTTTTGTTTAGAAAGATGTAATTGTGGTGATCATACAACTTTGCTATCATGGCGCCTGAAGCTTTGTTTTTTAAAAAGATATCAAAGTAAATATTTGTTTGTTTGGAACAAATTTTACCGAAACCGTTAACATAAAGTTTATTATACTTTAAGAACATTTTGAGAGCTTGCAGGAAAAGTAGTAAGCATTTGAAATTAGTGCACACTCATAGGTTAGTTTATAACACTACGAAAAGGAAAATTTAAAATATCATGAAACCAAATTAAAGGTCTTTCATTTGTAGATTTCAAATCACCACACACCGCCGTTATTCAAATCCAGAGACGACAACTTGAGAACAAAAATTTTCCCATTCCGTATTTTATGAATTATCAATTACAATATTCACTACATTATATTTTATAATATGTGTGTATAACGAAATATTTTTAAAAAACCATCGCTATGGAATCAATAAAAATAATAATTTACAAGATTAGTAATACCTTGATGGAGTTCAAAACACATTGATGATGAATTCACAATAATCGTTTAAAAGAACATAAATATTTTAAATTTCATCAATAAATAACAAAAAATAACATTTTTGGTCTTTATTTTTGTATATACTTTTGTATGAACCAAACCAATGGTATTAGTTATAAATAATCTCAAATTTAATACAAATTTTCATGAATACTGTCGCTTCTTGATTGATTTTTTTCAACCAAAATGAATTCATTCCAAATGACATCAAGCTCTACATTTTTGAGATACTCGTACGGTTAGAAATTGCCAGAGATAGAGAGGCATAATTCCGAAAATAATTAAAATTTGAATATTGATTAATAAAACTGAATATTATGTTATTTCTATATTTTCACACAATATCAATACTTTCTTAGTGCTCAATTGGCAAATAAAATACGCAATATTGTGTAATGTCTCGTAATAAAGTAAAATAACATAATAGTATTAATTTGTAAGTAGTTATATTATAAACATGAATTTAAATTGCAATTTTAGGTTAGGTTAGGTCAAATTCGTTTTTAGGAATATTTCATGAAAATTAACTTGCAATGTTCCGAAATGCAATGAGAAATCGATTAAAAATTATTTTATGGACAGAAATCAATATAAGTAACCTGTAAAAGAATTTGTTAGGTTAGATTAGGTTAGGTTAGGTTAGGTTAGGTTAGATTAGGTCAAATTCGTTTTTAGGAATATTTCATGAAAATTAACTTGCAATGTTCCGAAATGCAATGACAAATCGTTTAAAAATTATTTTATGAACAGAAATCAATATAAGTAACCTGTAAAAGAATTTGTTAGGTTAGGTTAGGTAAGGTTAGGTTAGGTCAAATTCGTTTTTAGGAATATTTCATGAAAATTAACTTGCAATGTTTCGAAATGCAATGACAAATCGATTAAAAATTATTTTATGGACAGAAATCAATATAAGTAACCTGTAAAAGAATTTGTTAGGTTAGATTAGGTTAGGTTCTAAGGTTATATTAGGTCAAATTCGTTTTTAGGAATATTTCATGAAAATTAACTTGCAATGTTCCGAAATGCAATGAGAAATCGATTAAAAATTATTTTATGGACAGAAATCAATATAAGTAACCTGTAAAAGAATTTGTTAGGTTAGATTAGGCTAGGTTAGGTTATGTTAGGTTAGATTAGGTCAAATTCGTTTTTAGGAATATATCATGAAAATTAACTTGCAATGTTCCGAAATGCAATGACAAATCGTTTAAAAATTATTTTATGAACAGAAATCAATATAAGTAACCTGTAAAAGAATTTGTTAGGTTAGGTTAGGTTAGGTCAAATTCGTTTTTAGGAATATTTCATGAAAATTAACTTGCAATGTTTCGAAATGCAATGACAAATCGTTTAAAAATTATTTTATGGACAGAAATCAATATAAGTAACCTGTAAAAGAATTTGTTAGGTTAGATTAGGTTAGGTTAGGTTATATTAGGTCAAATTCGTTTTTAGGAATATATCATGAAAATTAACTTGCAATGTTCCGAAATGCAATGACAAATCGTTTAAAAATTATTTTATGAACAGAAATCAATATAAGTAACCTGTAAAAGAATTTGTTAGGTTAGGTTAGGTAAGGTTAGGTTAGGTCAAATTCGTTTTTAGGAATATTTCATGAAAATTAACTTGCAATGTTTCGAAATGCAATGACAAATCGTTTAAAAATTATTTTATGGACAGAAATCAATATAAGTAACCTGTAAAAGAATTTGTTAGGTTAGATTAGGTTAGGTTAGGTTATATTAGGTCAAATTCGTTTTTAGGAATATTTCATGAAAATTAACTTGCAATGTTCGGAAATGGAATGAGAAATCGATTAAAAATTATTTTATGGACAGAAATCAATATAAGTAACCTGTAAAAGAATTTGTTAGGTTAGATTAGGTTAGGTTAGGTTATGTTAGGTTAGATTAGGTCAAATTCGTTTTTAGGAATATATCATGAAAATTAACTTGCAATGTTCCGAAATGCAATGACAAATCGTTTAAAAATTATTTTATGAACAGAAATCAATATAAGTAACCTGTAAAAGAATTTGTTAGGCTTACAGAAATTATCAAGTAATTAGGTCAAGACTTACTCATAATCCTGAAACTAATCCAATTTTGTAAACTCACGTGTCATGTCGTGTACACAAATTGAGGGACTGAATTCTTATCAGCGAGATATCAGTTGAAGTGATAGCGTTATGTGTTCCGAAATTACGTCATAGCTGAATGTGACGGGGATAAACCCACTATAAAGTTCATATTTAAGAGTTTACGTTTCTCTAAAAATAAACAAAGGTACTTCTGTCTTATCTATTAAGTCACCTGTTGCGAAAAGAAGAACACATGAAGGGTTTTACGTTAGGAATTGTTATTGAGGTGGCTTGTAACGAATCCGAAAGGTAATATTGTTTGATACAAGTATGGTATTATTTCTTTTGGCTCTGTTTAAACGAGACAGTTTGAGTTATGTGAATATTTAAAACAATAGAAAAACGAATTCAGAAGTTTTTATCAGCTGCCAATTTAAAAGAGAATGTTAGTTGTTTTTGTCAGCTGGCGTCCTTCGAGGAGTCACCAGGTTTTTCTACTAGCCAGTTATGTAACCTACTAAAAATTCTTTAAGCATATAGAGTAACGTAGGATTACACCTTCCAAACAGTCATTTCTGGTTAAAGCTTAAAGTAGCACATATCCAGAAATGGTCACACACAATCTGTTAGTGGAAATTTATTCTGAAAACATTGTAGCAAATCAGCAAAAGCGAAGTAGTCAAATCTTTTTTCATCGATTAAAAAAAAAACTCATAGGAGATACTTTTGTATTATGCGTACCCCCTCTCCCATGCTTTTTTGTGTATCAAATAGTAATTGATTGAAATAATATAGCAATGATAGTCTTTTTCTATAAGCTGAAGAAGATTATATCGAAATATTAAAACATTTATTGTGTTCTAACCTATGATCAATATATATATTATTAATGAAAATATATATAATAATCTAACATAACTTATTTGTGGTTATTCTTGCTACCACAAATCTGATCTACATGTTTTTTTTTACCACAACTTGAATAGGTTAGGTTAGGCCAGATTATGTTTTATACACAACTAGACTTATGAAATTATTTAATTTAAACCAATATAAGTTAATAAATCATTATTCTAACGATAATTATTATATTATAATTTCAGAATATTATATAAATCAAAATTATGAATTAATTAGTCATACCTTGGATTGTCAACACATAAGGAAAGTCATTAATGATGAAGTCCAAATATACTCTTTAACATTAGCTCTGAAATATCTAATTTTATTTGGATTTATTTTCCAATTACTTTTGTTTTTTAATTTACACTATTTGCTCAGGGGGAGCTCTTTAATGAACAATTAATACAGTGAGTGAAATTTTAATAATACAGAGAATTGCAATTTTAACAATTTAGTTTCCAATTAAAGTCTATAATTAGTACAATACCAAATCCACTTTTGTTGTATTCCTATGTAAGTAATCCAGTGCTGATAGTTGAGTGAAGAACTTTCACTTTATTACTTGTTAATGATGTTCACCAAACACTACACTGTACTATGTGATTTATCAATAAAATGATTCACTTCAAATTACCATGAAGATGCACTCAACACTTCGTAGATGTACCTCTTTAGTACTGCAACGAAGATTACTAAGGTGTTAAATACTTTTACTTTGTAAAAACAAACACGGTTAAAACATACGTGTTAAAAAACAAATATTACTTTACTATTACTAAAACTGGAATTATAACTTATAGGAAATACCAATTTCTATATTAGGAATACTTTTGGCTTTACTTCGCCGACCCCTATGGTGTGAGTTTTTCCACAAGACTCTCTATATAATTTTTACTTTATCGATGCTAAAAAATACTTATTCCCTCTCTCTTAATTTACTTTAACCAATGAACGTAAGCAGCTACTTTTTGTCAGCCAATCAAATTTTAATGTTTCAAAATTGTGACCGTTTAGAAAACTGTTGTCCCGTTACATTTTATGAGTTTTGTGTGTGATTGTCCTTAAGTTTCTAATATTATAGTTATTTATGACTTAATTGCCTACAATGATTCTGGGTCTAATTTAAGTGTTTTTCTCTTTTTTTTCTTTAAAGTTGTGAATGGTGTTCTGACTGATTTATAACATATTCCCCTAACGTTTCACCTTTGTCGGTGATCACAAAAAGTTTAACATGTGTCCAACAAATGTATCTATTTCTATATTCTTTTTAAAATATTAGACCATTACTGGAAAGCTTATTGATTTCGTTATATTATATAACACAAAAAAAACGCTATTAAATACAAAAAAAAATGAGGGTTAATTAATGTTATGGGACATGGCGGATTGTATATTTATGGTTATGTAAAATAAATGTCAAACTTGTGGTTAGGTGAGCGTGTGAGCTGGTAATTTATATTAGCCATTATCCCAATAAACACTTCAACTCACTGATACAGCATTATAACGAGTTTAAACAATTAATACTTAAATACTAATCTAGTTACTAGCGTTATACCAATTCAAAGATAGGATAACCGTTGTCGGTCATAGCAATCTCTGATAATAACAGCGAGAAATCCATTTTTAATCAGTGTGACTGTTACAAAAGTCTTCCAAATGTCATCACTGTGTCTGTTCAGCCGGACTCTTATTCTTTACCAGAAACTCTTTGATCATAGTTCAAAACTAGTTATCAAGGAATCACTAATATATTTTGAAGATAGAAAGAAATTTTAACAGAGATGAGGTAATGTTTTGAGATAAGTTTTTTTTTTCTCTGTAAAAAAGTAGTATTTTCGGGAGATTGTATTAGTGTTGTCATATTCCAAACTGGAATCATTGTTTTAATAAAATTACTACAAAGATAAATTGAATTATTGGATTCAAACATTTTTTTTTTTTTTTAATTTGTGCTCAGCTGTCACAAAATGTTTTGATTTTGTATGCTTACTAATGTAAAAATAATAAAATAAGTAGTGAAAATAGAACCCACAAATTTTCTCACTCAACATACGCAAACATAATTCAAAACTGACCAACACTGATCGTCACAAACTGTCAGTTGTTAATCAAAAAGTGCAAATGCACCATGGACGCTGTCTTTGAAAAAAAAAAACAGATATAGTATAACTGATGGGTGGATGAGAAAGTTTCAACTTGATTTTTTTTATCTGGAGTTAAAATTACACTGCACCTGGGAGCAATCATAATACTTACCTAGCCAAAACATACAATGTAATACAAGCAGATTATCTAAATATAAAATCCAAATTTGGTTTTCAGAGCATTGTAGTAAATTGTAAATTGTATTGGTTAGATCAAGGTGTTTTACCCACTATTGTAAGTTTGTTTGAAACAGTTGTTACACGTGTTTTTAACCTAGTAATAAAATTGTGTATATCACTACTCTACCGTTTACCTCGTAGATATGTATTACAACGGACACAACCCGTTGTAGGTCCTGGATTTTGAATTTGTAATTAATTTTATAAATTTAATAGTCCGGACTTGCCGTGGGCTAAAGCCGCATGTAGGTCACGAAAATCATGTTGACGCGGGAGGGTAGTTATCTGGCTAAGTTAAACTCTTGGACCCTGCCTGTTCGAAAAGGAATAAGGACTTGTAAAAAATACTTAAAAATTAATACGGGAAGCCAAAATCCAGAAATTAAATAAAAACAAATATCTTCAAGAAATGCATTACGCTAACCGCGGGTGTATTTACTGCAAGATTAGATAATATAAAGTCACAAAGTTACGTAAAATACAGACAAATAAAGTATGGGGAGAAATTCAAAATTCCTCTAAATTGAAAAAGAAAAGGTTTTTCAGGCTTTTCATAAAAAGGCCTAAAATAAAGGTGAAATAAGTTTTTGCGAAATTTCGTTAAATAAAAAAGTTAATGTTAATCCACTCAGTTCAAATGATAAAAAAGTATATAAAAAAGAAAGTTTTTTAAATTCTAACCAAACCAAATTTTAGTAATGATAAACAAAATGTATAATTAAAAAGAAAAACTTGAAATTTTATTAAAGGAAAAAGGTGACAGAATTCGCACCTTTATAGCAAGATAAAAAGTTAAACTTAAACTTTTATTAACTCAAAACGCTAAATAGTATGCTGATAACGTAGTTATGTAAAAATAATCCAGTATTTAAAATATGTTTCGGGAGTAAAGGAAAGCCCTAGTTTGTAGAAAATCGTTTAACTCCCTAACCCTACAGCAAGACAACCAGAAGCAGAAAAAAAGAGAAAATCCGGCTAGTTAACACAAACCAAAAGGACATAAAGAAGTGAAAACAAAAAACCGGGAAAAACAAAAAACAAAGACTTTTCCGGGAGAAATGGCCGCGCAAAAACGGGCGCGGGTCGTGTACGCGAACCAAGAATCGTACGAACATCACTCGAGTTCGTGTGTAAAGAAGACAACAAGCTGAATTCAAAAATGTCACTCTCAATAAAATAGGGAAAACCCTGGAGGAGTTACAAAGGAAAAGGATTTTCAATGGCCAAAACTGCACGGAGAGAGATAAGAGAGGAACTGTAGAAGGGGCTGGTTGAAGATGAGTCTATATAAACGATTGCTCGGGGAAACACATAGAGCCTTGATATTTCTGCGATGTAAGTGAACACATCGAGCCTTGATCTCGTTTTTTATAAAATACCATAGTATGCAAAAAGCTAAGTATTTTCTTAGTTAACCTAATAATTTGTATAACAAGTGTGAACATACGTCATTGCGATATTAATTTGGAATGCAGCAATAGACACAACTATAATCTACAAGAACGTCAGTGGCAACTTAGTCATTACAAAGTTGGCCTAACTTGGATTATTCTGGAGAAGTAACATAACCTACATAGCAGCTGATACATGGAGTGATTCGTATAGCTTCCGGATAGGACTCCAGGACATCACCAGGCGACCACTTGGACATGCAACTTTAACGTCGAGAGAATAGCCGAACCGGGACTTCAGACACGACATCACCACAACCATCTTTAAAAATTCATCCAACATTCTTCCAGACAACCCTACAGGGATCAACCTTCATCAACGAGACAACTTAACCAGCACGCAGAGCATCTGTAGCCTGCCATCGCTAAACAACGCTCGCGGACTTCATATCAAACGTCGCGACGCCTGGACAGTTGTGAAAAGGTCGGTAGAAACGTAAATACGTTAGTCCCTGATTAAATTTGCCTGAAATAAATTCAAATAAATTTATTTTAAAATACTGGGTTACTTAGGATGTTAGATTAGATAAAATATTTGTATTATTAATTAAAAATTAAATTCATTAAATCGTAAATTCGAATTAAATCTTTTATTAAAATATTAATTAAATCAAATTGGGTATAAAATATTAGAATAAATTATAGTTAGGTAAATAATTGGTTCTGCCTTGTAGTTTAAGACATTATTATTAAATTGAAAGGAAAGTTATTATTTTGTATTTGTTGGAGAAAGTAAAATCCAAAAAGTTTTATTTTATGTTTGAAATTTAAAAAAAAAAAAAATTATTAAAATTTTATTTGCTTTATAAAAAAATTTATTAATTACAAAAAACACCTAGTATTCAAATATCCCAATAGTTTATGAGTTATAGATTAAGAATTGATACAGTGAAATTTCATAAAATATTTGCAAGCACAAATAAACAATTTACAAGGTTAGTTTCAGTGTACTCACTACTCAGAGGTTTACAAAAAGTAAAATCATTCACTTGTGTTCTAACTGAGCTAGAATCAAATATAAAGTACTGGAAGTATAACGTAGAAGTTTTTTTTTAGTCAGGATATTCAGAAAACTGAATATTCGACACATAGTTATTTCACCTAGGCCAAACAAAGCGAGATTGCCTATAAAACTTCCAGTAGGTGGAAATAACTTATTCTCAAACGAAAAACCGTTGAATAAATCGGCGTCCCAAAAAAGTGGGGTCCGAAAACATCATTCAACTTAACCAAGAAAAGGTTTACCGTTGGAGTATATATTTAGAGGTTTCTACTTGATACTCTGGAATCAGTCTCTCGACCCTAGCGGCACTCGTAGATGTACATATGTTAAGGATCCTCCAATAGCTACATTCTCTTCAGTTACTTGGCACTGTCAGATCGTGTAACTATACGAAAATCACATTTTGTGTGAGATCAGAGTAGACATTACTATTTTGATTATTAGTCATTGTAATGTTGGTACTACATTACATACAGAATATCTAAAACTGTTTATCTAATTAAGTGTGTTATCAATCAAATACAAGGGATATGTGAGATATTAACAAAATAATGTTTAAAATGGGCGCTATTTTGACATTTTCTGTAGAATCAGGATTCTGTAGAATATTTCGTTTTCCAATCTTATTTTTTGTAGCCGCTAAAGTGTTTACAATTAAACGTCAACGACAACGAAAACTAGTAATATATGTTTTATGTTCTTTTCTTTATATATATATATATATATATATATATATATATATATATATATATAATACGTGGTGATAATATTTTTATATATTATTTAGTGATGAATAAGAAGGTTTTTCACTTTTAAACAACAAAGAAATAACTGGAAAAAAACTTCACCTATAACGAAAAATAATATATCCAAAATAATTGAATATATATATTTCTATATTCACTAAAACATGCAGTTTAATTGTATTAAAAAATTATGTAATGTTTATCATATTATTATATAACGAAGAAGAAAATAATTCTTATGGCGCCTAATTAACAAACTTCCTTTACTAGCAGGGATGTAGTAGTAGTTGCCAGCTGAAATTTTGAAGGCGTATAAATAATCGGCTTGATTTTAAAAACGTATTAGGCGATGATAAATTAATTGATGGGTAAAATAAGAGATTTGTTTCGTGATTGGTTATAAAATGTATGTAGAGTTTTTTTATCAATTCATTTTGAGGTTCCTTGTGTTTAAAAGAGTGGGTTTCGAAATAATATCAGTCTTTCGTCTGCCTGCTATTTGAGGATTTGTAACTGACCGTATCCTAATATTATGTTAATCCTAAAGATTTAATCAAGCCAAGGTTCATTTAATCAAATTTTAGCTAATCAAATTAAGGCAAATCATAGTTAATCCTATGACTAGCTTAATCCTAGCCGATCTGTTTATTTCAGTTTTGATATATAGGGATACATTTTCAGTTATTTTCTAAACATACGGCATATTGTTGTCTGACTAATATCAAGGTTTGATGACGCTACATTCTCCGTTTTCAGTGTTATTTGACAAAACTTTTTTATTTAAAGACAACAGCAAATTCATCTCTTAAGGTTGAACGTCATCCTGGCTTCTTGATATCTCGAAAGGATCCGGTGGTATCAAACTTACTAACAACTTTTTATACGCGACTAGACTGCAAGGTCCGTCCCTCAAACCATTACGAGTACGAAGCTTTCTTAACTCGGCTGATAAACTCCGATCACATTCATAATAACACTAAACCAATGCGATGCGTGTTTGTAAAGGTAAAGTCGTGAAATAAAAAAAAATCAATTAATTAATTAAAAACTACTACAAGTTTATCACTTACTAGATTCTTGTTTTAAACTAGTCAACAATGAGAAATATCGTTGCTATTGTAACAAATACATAACAATAAAAAATAACAGCTGATGTTTTAATGAATCCCAATTAAATCTGCATACAAAAGAAAGTTTTCCTCGAGGATTGGATAACTAATATGGTGTTAATTGGAAGTTTAATATTAATCAATAATAACTCATTTTAACGAACCTATAAGCAATTGTATAAAAATCTATTTACAATAACAACTAATATTCTATATTTTCATTAAAACTTAAAAACCATTCGAATAAAAATATTAAATTTAATTAGTTATTGGATTAGATTGCTTCAATCTGACTAGAGCGAGAAGGTGACAACCACTTAAGCAAAACACTCGGTGTGACGTACTGCATGAAATCAGTGCTTGGTACAATCGATTTTGCCAGTGTAAGATACGACTATGTTAAAATCAGATATATCGGATATAACCGATTAAAAATCGGATATATTAATAGGAAGTACACATATGAAAGTTTTGAGGAGGAAATCTCTTCAACTATAAAAATAAGGAAAACTGGACGGTGTAAAGATTGCTTTTATTATGTTTATTACTAATAATAGAATTCAAAAATATTTTGGTTTTAAGTTGATCTCGGGTGTTGTAAACAACAGCAAAGATATTATGTTTCCTGTTTGTTTGTCAACTTGTTACAAACTTGTAAGCTTGTAAGACTTTACAATAGTTTACATTGTTTGTTTCAATCAATCTTCCAGCATCTCAATATAACTTATGTATGTTCTTTGATCAGCTCACTATACATTGTCAGGTGGTCTCCATTCATCATAGAGTTTGTGTTGCGGCACAAGGTATATTCCTCCGAGGGCAGAATCTTCATCCTATGAAGATGTCCCGCTAGACAGTCGTGTCCTGTTTTCAGCGGAACGTAGCCACCGCCCTCTTCTATGTTTACCTCTGTTCTTCTCCCAAGTCTCCTCAATAGCATGCCATCTTTTGCATTCAGAAGCGAAGTTTCCCCTTTTGATAGGTTTCACTTTTTATGTTCGTCTTGGTCAAGATATTTGTAATGGTTTTCTTATGTTGGAGTTGTGTGCCCTTCTTTGCCAGCTCATCCGTTATCTCATTTCTCAGTATTCCGACTTGGAAGGGGACCCATTGGAGGTAAATCAGATTTCCCAATCCTTGCAGATATTTTATTAATTTCTGTGCATCATTTAGAGTTTAAAAATCCAATATTTTTTGTACCATTGTGAATTTGTGTAAAGTTAATGGTTTTCGCGTTATTAAATATTTCAAACAGTCGCCTTTTTGAAAATATAAAAAATAAAATCTTAAAAATAAACGTAACGTATTCATAATCTGAACTAAAAATCTTCTCTATTTTCAAATTTATAACTTTTTTGTAAAAAAATAAATAATAATAATAACAATAATAATGATAGATATTTGGAAATTTTTACTTGCGTTAAATTTGAATTTTTGATTAGCGTTTTCGGATAATTTTTTATTCTTAATTTTTCCTTCATACCGACCCACAGAATCATATCCTAAAATTTGGCATGGTACATAATCGACACAGCGTAAATGATGCATAACAATGGAATTTTATCCCACGAAACTAGCATTTAAAAAAATATATTTCTGCTGGTTTGTTATCTTATTTTTTGACTTATACTTTTATCTTACTATTATATGAAACTTTTAAAAATAAATTATCCAAAATATTTCACAAACGGACCAGAACTAATCCTCACCAAAATGTCAGATCTGAATTTGTCAGTTGTAAACCATAACATTGAAAAATATTTATCTATTTCAATAAGGGTCTGAACTTGTTTCACTTGTGAAACACACTTTGTAAATTATTCCTGAACCATAATTTTGTACATGCAATTTTTGAACACGAGTTTCTTCACAATCATAACATTCCATTGAATTCGAACGAAATCGCTTTGTCTAATTTGAGAATTGCTTCTTCTATAACAGCCCCAAGGCCCATTTTTTTGTTTTACCGATAACTAACGAACCGAAATTTTTAGAGAGCTTGGGACCAACACGTTAAAACCGATTTTATTCAAATCGTAACTTTTACTATCCTAGCTACCCCCAAACTTTAAAAAAAAAATCCAAAAAAACCCCGAGATATGATCAAAACATACTCGCATATCAAATTTCATTAGAATCGGTCCAAGCGTTTGTGCTGTGAATCACTAGACATTGAGGAAATACGTAATTTTCATCATCTGTAACGGCTATAGAATTATGATCCAATCTAATCAAAAATAGATTGTGACGACTTATCAAATAACGGGTTATGTAGACTGCAGATAGCGATGACTCACTGATAAACCATTTCAAAAATTTCGATTTACGAGAATTAGTGTTCATTGAATTAGTTGTGTGTCATAAAGGTGTGGTTTAACATAACAAATGTGTGAACATATTCTTCCCAATTCCCGAAACGATTACGGATAGATGGATAGACAATGTGTAAAAACAATTTTTTGGATTCCAACTCGATACAAATAATCACACACAAAAAATAAAATTATTATTCTTATTCTTATTATAATATATATATATATATATATATATATATATATATATATATATATATATATATATATATTACCGTTATAAATTAAATTAAATAAAATCGACACAAAAATACATTTATCTGCTTTCTCACAAAACAAATACAAAAATGTTACCGTCACGGAACAGTAGACAGAAGTGAAAACTTTAACTATCAATTTTAATTATTCATAATAAATTAATAAAATTTTAAACTTTCAATAAATGTAATAAAAATATTAATTATATAAAAATAATGGTTCATTTTTATTATTTAATACATATTTATGTTAAAAACCATGTAATAAAGAGGCAATTATTGAGAGTGTTCATACTCTATACGGTATTTATAATATAAATTTAAGAACATGTAAAATCTGTATAAACAAAAATTTAATTTATTTTCTTTATTTTATATTTCATTAAAATTTAAAAGCAATCGGTAGTGATGATTTTGAGAAATTGTGTACTATATAATGACCTATGTTTTAAATTTATTTAACAATAACTCACGAACCTAACCTAACCTAAACTAACCTAACCTAACCTAACCTAACCTAACCTAACCTAACCTAACCTAAACTAACCTAACCTATTTTTAATTTGTTTAAAAATAACTCACAAACGGGCATTTTTTGAGATATTACAACCAATACCTTTTGTTTGGGATCCTTAAAGGCGACTTAAAGCACAATTGTATCATCACCGTTAGAGTCGATTTTGATAGAATTGTAATTTTCCGTTTTTTTATGGTAGCTACTTTTTTAATTGTGGAAAAAGGGGGAAAAACTTTCCCTAGAATATGATCCAAATATCCACACATTTGATTACAATACATCATCACGTGTTCTCCACTTTTTTGAACACAGAGGATTTCAAAACAGCAAAAAACTCATTCGAAATTTGTCACACTTAGCTCTTAAACAGTTTAACTATTGATTATGATGTTGACTGAAAACAATAATCATCACGTGGTTCTGAACGGCGGCTGTTTGAATTATTTGTTGGTAATTTCTCCTTGTCGGTCGTTACACAGGTAAATATAGAGTGTACTTGCCGATTGAATTTAGTGGCAAAAAAATCATGAAATCATTTACTAATTACCTTAATTTGAAAGAATTAAATCATATTTGATGTCGGAGGAAATCTTTGAAGTATCAAAATCCATTACTTTAGTAGAAAATAAGAAATATAAAAGCACAAAATTCAGGTGTGGTTACGAATACCGACGTTAATATAACTGACTACGTTTGACTATTTACCTTGTTTGTTTGTGTATATTGTTTTAAGATAACGATATACACGTTTCAAGTCTTAAAAAAGATAAATATATCATTATTTCTTATATATTGACTTGCCGAGACTTGCCGATCTTCACAAGATCTGAAATCATAGAGCGTAGTAATATTTCCCTATTGACAGTTAATGCCCATACATCTAATGACACGCTATTCTATTACCTACACTTGTCTTACGAAACCTATACGCATAGGCTCATTGCGTATTCTGACCATCAAATGTAAACTTGTAAATTTCTCCTTTTTGACAGAAATATTGGATTTTGGTACTACAAAAGTGTCTTCCGACATCAAATATGATCAAATTCATTCAAATTATCGTAGGTAGTAAACGATTTCATGATTTTTCACCACAAAATTCAACCGGCATGTACAATCTATATTTACCCTTACATAGGCCTATAATAAGTTATTATAAATAGTCAATAGATTTTCACATACCAACCTTGAAGTGTGTAAAACTAACCACAAAAAAAAAACCAAAAAAAAATTGGATCATAATGCTTAAAAGTAAAATTTGTTTATTTTTTAAAAAATCCACAACTAATTTACAGTAATTTAAATGTAAATTTGATATATAACATACCTTAAACGTAGGCAACGTCCAACATGCTTGAGTTTACCTTCAACTTACTTGATAAACTAATATTGTAATAAACCTGATACTTCATCCATATCTACACTTCGGACTCCTATCTCCTTAGATAAGCTTTATCTGTACAGTCAGGTAAAGAAAATAAATCACATTCATCCGCTGAAAGTAGTTTTATCAGTCGTGTAAAATCTCTAAGGTCATTTCCTGCAGGAGAAATTTAGAGCATAAGGTAAATGCTCGTTTCACACAATTTGATATATTAAATAATTAAGTAAAGTAATCAAACGATACTAACTTTAAAAAGATTATATGTGGTATATTAACTAATTTATATTCAGATATTGCTTTTTGACCCATAAAACGATGCCATCCCAAACTGTGTACCGAGCACTTTGAAATAAGCCAACTAGATTTACTTCACAACACTCACAAGTCTATTACTAAATCCACACTTCGTGTTTATGAACAGAGAGCTATTCAATCAAGGAAGACTAGGCTATTTTTAATATAGCTCCCCGAATTTCAAACTCGATTTGATAGATTTATGATAATTATCAAGCAATCTGTTGGCTCATACGTAAATGGTTTGTTAATTTAAAAAAAGTGGTGTTGAGTTGTATGAGGAAATATTTGTTTTGAGTTCATTAAGTCAAAAAAGTGGTATCGAGTTTTATGAGGTGGTTTTGAGGTTCATTGAATCAAAAAAGTGGTGTCGAGTTCTATGGGGTGGTTTATAAGTTCATTGAATAACAAAAGTGGTGTCGAGTTCTATAAGGATATATGTTTTGAAATTCATTGAGTCAAACAAGTGGTGTCGAGTTCTATGAGTATATATGATATGAGGTTCATTGAATCAAAAAAGTGGTGTCGAATTATATGAGAATATACGTTTTGAGGTTCATTGAATCAAAAAAGTGGTGTCGAGTTTTATGTAGATAAATTCGTTTTGAGGTTCGCTGAGTCGGAAAAGTGGTGTCGAGTTTTATGAGGATATATGTTTTGAGGTTCATTGAGTCAAAAAAGTGGTGTCGAGTTCTATGGGGATATGTGTTTTGAGGTTCATTGAGTCAAAAAAGTGGTGTCGAGTTCTATGAGGATATATGTTTTGAGGTTCATTGAATCAAAAAAGTGGTGTCGAGTTCTATGAGGATATATGTTTTGAGTTTAATTGAGTCAAAAAAGTGGTGTCGAGTTCTATGGGGATATGTGTTTTGAGGTTCATTGAGTCAAAAAAGTGGTGTCGAGTTCTATGAGGATATATGTTTTGAGGTTCATTGAATCAAAAAAGTGGTGTCGAGTTTTATGAGGATATTTTTTTATGTTTTGAGGTTCATTTTTGATAACGAATAGTTTTGGTTGGTTTTATTTGGTTTAAGAGATGGGTTAGTGGAACCGTTTTTTCTACCTTTAATTTAAATTTCTACTAGAAAATATATCGCATCTGTAATCTTGAAATATAATTTGCTTGCGTGTTGTTCGCAAATAGAGAAACACGGTCAAAACGGAACAAGGCGCTACTCCCTACTTTACGAAATTGGTTTTTACTTGTTAACAGGAATGGAAATACGTAATTGTGCTCTTATTCAGATTGGACAAACAAACTTACCTTTATACAGTTTTGCTAAAACTCATAAATTTATATACAACTTTTTTTTAACCGCAAATTTAACGAATTTAATTCCTTAACAACGCTGTCTTAACTATTTACGAATAAAATAGATAAACGTGTATGTGGTAGGCGACCCAGAGGGCTGAAACACCTTATTAGGTATGTCCAAGTAGACCGATAGTTAACGTTAGTTTAGACTAAACAACTTCTACCCTGAAGACAATCCGAGCGGGCGTCACTCAAGGCTCTAGTAGACCATGTTGTTCAATATCTACATTAATCCTATTCTAACTTTTAATAACACCAACAAGCAGATGACACCGCGATATCTGCACAGCTAAGGTAACCACGAATGATACCCTTACTTACCTCACCCATTGGCGCTACAACTCTAGGTGAATCTTCCCACCTTTATGATTCGCCTCCAGTAAAGTTTGTCACTGCTGAGTGTCCCTACATTTTCTCACACCGACAGCCCTCAAATCCTCCTCCAAGTCTTGCAACAAATTAGTCCGAGGTCTCCCAGCTCTTCTCCTTCCTCCTAGCTTGGTTAAGTAAACCTTCTTCACTGCACGCGTGTCACTGATTAACGTCCTCCATCTTCTCACACCGACAGCTCTCATATCCTTCTCAAATCTTCACTGTCCGTGTTTGGATCATTTCCATATTACCCAACCACCTCAATCTCTTCACCTTTATGTGGCTTGCTATGTAGCGTTATTTATACATATTTAGCAGTTTTAAGTTGGTTTTAATTCTACACGCACCATTCTCACAGACTGGTCCAAAGATCGTTCTTAATATTTTTCGCTCCATGTATGAGTAGGCTATAAATGCACTGAACACTCTAGAGTATTGGCTTACGGACTGTAGAGTGAAAGTGCATGTGTTGGACACTTTTCCTCTCTAAGCGACGATACCACAGAGACACGCCCTTAAGGCTATTATTTAACTAGGATCATTTACTGGACAAACCAATTAAACCTTGTAGTTTTTTTTTTCATTTAGAAAAGATCTCTTTTATTAAAGATCCACAATCTATTTGATACTACTATCATTACCTACGCTACACTGAGGTACTGATATCCTTAGACTACAACTATTTCAAAATAAGAATAGTCACTAAATCACCAAGGTGCTTTGGGGGGGGGGTGTTAACCATTAACTAAAGATTTTTAAAAAACACACACACAACAATTAGCTGTTAATCTCTGCGAAAAAGCGCATACGCAATTACACATCCTATATCAATCCTAATCTTGAAATAAACACAGACGGACGCTGTCCTTGTCACATTACCGACATCATAACCCCGTTTGAGCCCTTAGGTAATAATTTGTATTATCAGTGAAGCATATCCCACAGTAGTCTATTTCTAATAGAGTATACAAGCATAAGGTCTCGCATGGTCCTATATTAACACTTTTCCATAGTGAGCCACATTTGTACGTGTATTTCAGTTTAAAAGAACAGCAGAAGATAGGCATGTAGTGCAGTCATGCAGTAAACTCACTAACAGGTATCTCTAAGGTAATTCCCATATTTCACAATGCACGTTATGATAATCCTTATTCCTGCACGATTTGTCGTCGTAAGGTTGAACTCTTTCTGGCCAAACCTTTAATCTCCCCTTCTCATGAAGACATAACTTTCGGCACTTTTTAATAATCTTCTCGATTAATCCATGGCAAGAGCTCTTTAGTTTGGCAGGCAGGAAATTATACCTTAATCCTTTTCCTATGTGATAGGGATTCTTACAGGATGGAAGTTGGTTTTTACTGAGTGAAAATCTAACACTAACATTCAGAATGAAAATTTACCACCTTTCACGGGAAAAAATTGGCAAGGAGTCTCAGGGTATAAGGTTAATGTTTTTAAATATAAATCTAAATTTTCTTACAAATAAATTTATTATAAAATCAAAATGTAACAAATTGAGTTCATATTATGTATTTTAAATTTTATAATGGAGTCGTATAAGAGGATAGATATTCTTAGTATTTAAAGAATTACATTTTAGTCTTTAAATTTAAAATTCAACTATTAACAAAAAAACTAAAGAATGAAAGTCTAAGTCCAATATATATGAACAACATTATTTAAGTTGTGATTATTTGTTTTATTACGTACTTTATTAAATATTAGTAACCAAGTCTCATGAACGAATAGATTATTACGTTTTATCTGCGGTGTGATTAGTTTATCTACGCTTGATACTTTGGATCCACTTGTTTTATCTTCAGATATTACCCAAAAAAGGTTGCCAACACAATAAAACAAAATTGACAATTATAAAAATTCAGTACACTTTGTTCATAAAAACACACAAGTGTGTATGGGCGCACCGTCTAGACATGCGTAATAATCGAATTTACTATAAGACGGATTATTATGTTTAAAAAAATTATTTTACTGAAACACAATATCCCCTATAACCGTGAAACTGTTTACTAAACTGGGTTTCCATTACTATTAACGAATACGGTTTGATATTTTACTTTGTGACTCCCCCTGGAACTGCCTTGTGGGATATTGTAGCCTTCAAATAACGTTTGTCCCTCTTAATTAGTTCGAAAGTTAAGAGGTAATAAAGAAACTTTTTAATAAGCCAGTCGATTCATTTCGGTGATTCATAGTCGAGCATATTTGAAAACAATCTTGTTGGAGAATTTGGATTTCATACTGTTGTAACATTACACGACCAAAACCAAGAAAAAGCGAGATTCGCAGTTCCAGGAGGACGAAACCATCCCACCCGAGATTAGACGGGTGGAAGGCCGGCGTCGATGGAAGGTAGCTCCTGAGAGGCTCAAGGAGCTGAAAGCGAAATACCCCTTCTTCCATGAGAGGAATTCTTCTTTTTTTGATAAAAAGGATGCATTTGATCAGGACTGCAACTACAAGGAGGGAGTTCTACCCGAGCTCATGGAATTAAACATGGCCCGGGGGGAGCTCCCGGCAGAATACGACGTCCAACCTCCCTGTCTAAGAATTTCAAGTATACTCATCGAAGACTGGGAGGAACTCATGGAGGAAAAGGAGAAGGATTTAAGATCCCAGAGACGCTGGCGGAATAAGAAGAATAAGTGGCACAGGGAGCGGAAGAAGCAACAAGAGGAGCCTTCACCCTGATAATAAAGCTTTATTGTATTTTTCAAATAAATGTTTTTCTTTTGTATATTTTGTAAACCATTTTGTTTGTAAAAATTATTTGAATATCAAATTGTCATTTGAAGTCCAAAGCACGAAATTTTGTGTAAAGATAATGTTACTATTTAAGCGAAATTCCTTTCTGAGGAGAAGATATTAATGTTATGTGACCTGTTCTAACCAGAGCTATGATAATGGACATCCATGTACCCCAAACATGGATAGTGTTATTTTTATTACTGTCTAAAAATATGCGGAAAGTTATGTGATGGGTCACAAAATCAATGTCTATTTTTTGAGCATATATCCGCTTGGGCCAAAAAAGTTATTTTTTGGAATGATTTCCGTCTGTTGTCTGTGAAACGCGCGGTCCAATTTAAATCATATTTGGTACTTGAGGATATCTCAAGAGATTTTTCATTTTTCGTACACCTAAAATATGGTTATATTCATCAGATTTTCTGTTCTTGCTGTCACATTTTTGTTCGATATTTTTCAAAGTTAAAGAGTTGCTGTGGAGTTTGACCATGAGTTGGTGTAGTTGAATTTTTTTTTATTGAAAAATTAGAGGTGCTTTATTGAAATCATTTATTTCAAATAATATTACATAAATTTTTAATTTATTAAAGGCTGGATCGAGTCAAAAAACCTTTAAATATGTATAAAAGGTTTTCAAGCAATTTCCTACTATATTTAATTTAGCAATTTTTATCATTTTTAAATGTAAACTGGCTTTTATAAACAACAATAAACTGTTCGTTATACAGAGTGTTCAGAAAATATCGTGCCAAACTTCAAGTGATATGATAGCCTATGGGTCAAAATTAAAAAATAATATTCCTATAAACATATGTCCTGAAACGCTTAGTTTTCTATTTGTCGGTCGTTTTATGTTTAAAAAAACTATAGCTTTAGAAATTATTAAGATTTGAAACGAAATGTTCTATGCAATGGTATCAAAACTTTATTTCATAAATTTTCAAAATGGCGACTGTTTACATTTTTTTGTAAAGTTAATGATTTTAAATATAATCACTATTAAAAATTTCAAACCGTCACCATTTTGACAATTTATAAAATAAAAGTTTGATTCTTGATATAATAACACAAATATAGCATGAAAAATATGTAAACCAAATTTTAATATAAATTTTATTTTTTTTTCAAAAAACACAAAATCGCCGGCAGATGGAAAACGAAGCGTTTCGAACATAAGTTAAAAGGAACTTTTTTCTTTATTTTGACCTATATAACCACTACTTAAAGTTTGGTACTGCTTTTCCTGAACACACTATATAATGAGGACTTGCTTCTTTGTATAGTAATATCCTAAGAGTTCAGTTGTAGTTCAAATAATATCGTAACATATTTAATGTGTCCTTTATTTTGATATTTTGTATTTTTCAAATTTCAAAAGAACAATCTTAAAGTAAAATTGTAGCGAATCAATATACTAGACTACATTAAAATGTAAAGTAACTATCTTACTTTATATAAGTAGGCTCAATCAGAAACTAGAGTAGTTTTGGTAGGGTAACCTACTATACAGGGCTGACACATAGCGCTGGGTTATTGAAATCATAACGGAAAGTTTTTGAAGTAAACATTTCTTATAGATTAGTTGTACATTGTCTGAAGTGCATAGACTGAAATAACCTATGTCTATAATTATGGTAATGGATTAGATAGCAAAGATATTATTAGAACTCCTTAGCTTCTTGATTACTACATTATTAAACGCATAGTGGCGGTAATTCTTTATGTATTTTCACCCCATCTATTTTTCATATATTTTATCGCAACTTTTAAAGATGTAGTTAAAATAGTTATAGTCTTAATAAAACTACTATTACTTACTAATAAAAATAAAAATTATTACTTACTTTAAAAATTATATTAGTTACTTAATGTAACACCCCGTTATATACCTAGGTTTGATAGATGGTTTTTCATCGAGATAAGCACATAGATTTCCCATCATTGTACTTACATTGTATTGCTCTCGTTCGCAATCATTGTACCTCCCCACTTAACCTCACGATGGTGGATCAACACCATAATTTTTAAGCATCCACGTGGTCTGAAACCGAAACTTTTTTTACACAAAGCTAGAGCAGTAGCCGATCTTGAACAACCTAAATCTCATATAGATATAATATGTGCATTTTTAAAATGTTAATAAATTTAACATTAGGAAATTAATTATAAAGTTGAACGAATATTTAAATATATATATTAAACGCATATTATTCGCGCATATATTAGTGACATGTAATAATAATAATATGACATAATAGAAACAAATTAATACTTGAAACTATTATAATAATTATATCTGGTAGGATCTATATAACAAATTTGACTACAATTTTCTGCCAATCCCAGTATTTTCTTATTATTTATATCTGCCGACATGTTTCGGAATTCTTCCATCTTCGAGACTTAATTTAGTACTAGTTTCGTCCGTTGGAGACAGGTCTACGTATACAGTGTTACCACACAACTTTTCATAATATTATAGTTTTGATTTTAGTATTATGACAGCTACATCTCATTTATTGAACAAAAGAAAAAAACCTCTCTCTAGATATAGTCGAACTTTGTTACATAGTAAATTTAATCAAATTCTGCAAACTTTATTCAACAGCTGATATTCCCTTCGAAAATGACATCCGTTTGTTGCTACAAGTATTTCTATACTACAAATATACAACAAATTTAAAATGATCTAATTTAAGAACAGACAAATTGTCATGTTTTTTTTTATTTCCGCTATTTAATACGTAAAGACCCAATAATACGAGTTTTAAAAGTAATAAAAGAGTTACCATACTTTCGACACACCCTATACAACGTAGATTACTTAACCTGAATATTATGAAGTTTACTAGCACTACGCTAAATTGACTTTATCGATCCATACAACCTTTGTAAACATTCTTTCTTCACTAAAGCAGCTTTCAGCTAATGATTATCAATAATGTTATGATAAATAACTAAATAAAGTATTAATTACTTTTCAGTATTGCTGGCTAAACTAAATTGTTACCGATACCATAATCCTCCAATAATATTGAAACATACTCTAATTTCAAACGAATTTATTAGCCCATCTTTCAAGCAATTGCACACATAATCTCATTTGTAAATTTGAACTCGTTGAACTCCATCAGTTTTTAAAAATATATTAGAAAATGATAAGAAAACCTGAGTTATATTTTACGTTTTCATCTAACCGGTTTCGATCGAAATAATGGGTCTGTCGTTTGAACTCTTTCTGATTAGACCTTGGAAACAAATTGAGGTTAGGTCATCAAACTTCATAACAGACTTTCATTTCTTTAGCAACATATTTTGTAAATTAACAACAGTGTAATAAAAATGTCTACAAACACAGTTTGACTATGAATATGATAAAGTCTTGCTTTCTCGCCATACAGTCATAAGGTTTGATACAATTAATTCTCTGTACAATTCCCAATGTACAATTCATTGTACCATGTGTAACTACTCATCCGTACAATTGTATCCGTTGGAAACATTGGACATTGGTTGAATTGTACACAGTATGAGTTATGATTTCCTACTTACATTGGATGTATTGAATGATAAACTTATTTGGAAAAACACAAAAGAAGTTTACTCATTTTAGTGTTGTATATTATAACTTGATCACTGGCAAAGGCTATGTATACTGTATGCTGTATTAATTTCACATCCTTTTTTAAAAAATTTATTTTGTAAGATACTATTATTACTTATCCTATTGCAGTAAAAGTAGGTATTTAATATGGATATATCTATTGACCCTATTTTTTTTTTAATGAACATGTTTAAAATTTACTTAGATTTTAAGTTTATGTAGGGTTCCGACAGATAAGTTATTTAAAGGGGGTTTGGGAGAGATTAAAGGAGAGTTAGGGTTGTTTACAAATATTTAAAAAGTAGTCATTTTAATTACATTTTCGAAAATTCTCTCTCTCTCTCTCTCTCTCTCTCTCTCTCTCTCTCTCTCTCTCTCTCTCTCTCTCTCTCTCTCTCTCTCTCTCTAAATACTGATGGGGGGGGGGGGAATAATGATATAGATAATGTGTAGGTTTAGCAACCATTATAGTAAGTTTCAATTGATACAATGTAGGTTAGTTACCTTGTTTTCATCACAACAATCCCATAGAAATTCACTTTAGCTTACCGGTTTCGACAGTAAACCATCATCGTCTGATTCAAGACATCAAACAATCAATTTGTAATCATTGAATATTTTAAAGTATTGGAATGTGTATAAAGTTTAATAAGAAGACGTCACTCATGAAGAGCGACTAACTAATATTTGATGTCTTGGAACTGACGATGGCGGTTTACTGTCGAAACCGCTATTGCAAATTGGATTTTCATAAGATTGTTGTGACAGTAACAAGGCATTTAACCTACATTTTATCAATTGATATTGGTAAATTAATAGTAATGAGTAATAATTTAACTGCAAAAGCCACTAATAGGCTAATCTGCATTTTATAGTAACAGGTTCTTACAAATACAAATTACATATGTGTCAAAAAGTCAATTTAAAAAAATGTGGAGACAGTACTTAAAAAATGTAATTTACTACTATTAAATATTATAAATTCATTAAACATACGCAATAAATAAATACAATGGACAATTGAAACAATTAGAGATTCAAAAAGAACGAAAACAAGTATATAGGCTACAAATACAATTGAACAATAAACAAAAGCAAATACAAAAATCACACCAGTACACTCTTAATAGAAATACGAAACCATCACGGAACACACAATAAGTCAGATTTACGTTTTCTTCAACCAGATTAATTCTTTTATGTTAGGGCCTATTTTTAAAACAATTATAGGACGCAATAGTATTAAATTTTCTGATAAACTATTAATTAAATGTATTTTGCATACATACTTTTAGAGTTCTTGCGTGTAGTTCATATTTTAAAACAAAACTAGAATTAAAACGTGATTTTTTTAACGGAATTTGTTGTCTTCAACAATACAACATATAATTCAGGTATACAAAACTAGATTCCAATATTTCTAAGAAACTCACTACTGAATATAAGACAAACATTTATATTCAATGAACTTGTTTTACGTTGTTGTTTTTTTGTTTTTAAATGTTAAAAACGCCATATTAAACATTTAAACCGTACAATTGACCGGGTGTATTTGAATTTCGATGCAGTGGTGCAGCATACAACTCAAGTCTGAAATGAATTTATTTTATAGCAAAATGTCTGCAATAAAAAAAATGTATGGAAATAAATTATTGTTAAAATAATAACACGAAGATCTGTTCTGTTAGCAAACGTTCTGTTCTTTTCGAAAGGTGTGAACATAAAAGTCTTCAGAAATACTTTTATAAACTTCCAAAAACAAATTAATCTTCAAAGTGCAAAACAGTTAATTTATTGAAACTTCTAAACTGTGTAACTAGCACACTCATATAGAGGAAAAAATTGAAGGACATCTACTTTACAAATGTGATCTAAACACAGTTTTGAGTTATTTTAGACAAAATGAAACTTGATTTCGTATTTGGGTGGCGGGGGCATTCATTCCTTCTCAGACTTGATGCTGAACAAGATAACTTTTCAACACATTGCATTTTTTTGTCTGTCGTGTAATTAATTCTTTTGATTATTCATTATTTAATTTAAAACACCATTTTCAACAATCTGGTATAAACTCACTTTGACGATCTTGTGTCCTCTAAAACGCAACATACACAAGTGGAATGAGATTTGGTAAACAAATATCACACTATGTTATAGTTGTTTTAAATTATAAACTTTTACAAATGTTACGAATTTTATTAATTTTTTTAAATATCATATATTGTTCACAAAAACACTCTTCATTGCTTTCGACAACATATGCCTTGCGCAGAAAAAAAATATAAAAGCCATAAAATTTTGCATAATTAATAAGGTTCCAAAAATACCGATATAATTTCTTTCACGATCAAAAAGCCCTCCACAAACCAGGAACTAACTATACAAGGGTCTTAAAAAGTACGACTAAATATATTTTTTTTTTAATTTTCAAATGACTATCAAAATGTTCAAACTTTATTCTTATTTTGGGTTACGTTTACTGTGTATATCGGTTTTTGTGAAGATTTAAATCAAATTAAGCTGTAAATTAAAATAACATAGTGCTTCATCGTGTATAGTTATGTTTTATATTGCTATTTTATTTTAAAATTTAGTAGGCTTATCAAAATATTTTCCAATTGAAACGAGATCAAATAATATTTCTCTACTTTAAAAGAGATTGAATTTTTTTTCCGTTTAATCACAGCAAAGCGTGACTACAATTTCTAAAGGTTGGTTTTGTCCAAAATTTTCCAAAAATTGGAGGGAACAAGGTTGGTAATCGTTAGGTAGCTACCCCGTCGCCACGAACCCCTACTTCTAAGTTGACCAAATTTTGATCTCAGTTCTACCTGGTGTTTGACATGTCATGTGTTTAGTTCCATTTTCTGATCAAAGTTTGTATGTAATTTTAGTTTTTTTGACTACTTAGACCTAGTTACAGCATTGAGTTTCTTCCTTAGGTTACTATTTTTAGTTTTAGTTCCAAACATCCTCTCAGGATACAAAGTCATATTGATCCTTTATTAGTTCGCGCTGTTATACATTTTTCACTTGATAACAAGAGTTGATCGATATACTCGAATCGTTGTATATCAGTTTCTATATAAAAAAAATGATAGGAAATGTTCGAAAAAGCAAAATAAATTAAATACTATTCACCACTCCGATAAAACAAATATAAGTATGTATCTTATTGAGAACCAATCTAGCATTCTTATGTTTAAAGCATTACACACACGTGCGCGCGCACATCCATTGTACAATAAATACATTAAATGACGTTGAATCCCGTCACCTTCCTAATACAACTTTTGTGGAAATTTGTCCAACTCCCTGCACCGTATTTTTTATCTTGATAACATACTTTCCTTGTTCAATAATGTTCAACTACATTTGCAACACTATTATAGTCAGTGAATTTTTATTGAAGAGGAGCAAACGAAGTGAATAAAGTAACCTTGACAGAGGGTGTCTCGAAATACAACTAATGCCTAGAGAAAATTATTCGAACGTCCATTACGATTGTTTGCACATGATTATAAATCGGTATTAACAACGGTCGTGATAAAAGCGGTTTCTTAATGTTTGACCCGAATCAAAAGTTGTGTATAACCTGTAATTTCAAATACAGTTAGTCTATAGGAATGTACGAATCAGCTGTCTTTTGAAAGTAAATTTATCACTGCTATAGTATATAATAAACTGAATAACAGCTAACTACAATAACCATAAAATCACTTTGAGGTTAGGTTAAGCAACTAAATCCGCGAAAGATTATCACCTTAATTATGATTTTTATTCTCGCACAGGGTTATTTTTGTTTTCTCAAGTTTAGATCAATTTGTAAGTTTCTCTACAAAAGAAACCTTCTCACAACGATTTATTTTCATCGAAAAAAGAAAAAAGTACTGGGTTTTTGTACGACAACGAATTTTGTTTTGTTTTGTACTCAAATTCAGTCTTTCATTTGATGATCACTCTGATCACAGCTTCCTTGAATTTAAATTGAAATAACGAACTTTGTATCAGGAAAAATCTTTGACCGATAAGTAACATTTTTGCGCATAGAAACACAACGTCTTGCAGTGAGAAAGGCGGGTTTGTAATTTTCAATTTGAATCGAAAGTTATAACTAACAAAAAATTAAAAATTAACAAACTTACAAATCAGCTGTTTTTTTTTTTTTTTTTAATCTTAACCATTTGATCACAAACGTTATTTTCACGTTTGCTATTAACTATAACCACCAAACTTTCAAAATTAATAACAGCTGATTCATAATCAATTTGAGGTTAGGTTAACCAACTAGATCTAAGAAGGATATAATATATAAATAATTTCTGTTGTATAACATACAGGATTGTTGTTATATCTATCATCTCTTAGGTGACTATCATATTGTACACTTTTCAAACAAGTCTCCACAAACAGCAAGAAAATCCACATGTATGAATATTGATTTACATTTTATTACTTAATACTGTAAATGGTTTTCATGTTTTGTATACAATTAATTTTTCATTTGTAATCAGTATATATTAACTAAGAAACTTCATGTTATTAATAACATGTTCATGTTATTTGATGATAATGTAATAAATTAATATACTTCACCGCATTCCACTGTTATAAATTTACAATATTTCGACTTTGAGTTTCTAAAGTAATGAGAGTTTGTTAAGACCTAATCGTTACTTATAAATACATTTTGTTAAAGATTTGTTTCCTCCTTAATTTATGCACTGTTATATTTAGCGATAAAAAAATGGATCGATTAGAGGGTCCTCACTCACACACCTTAGACCGCACGGCTAGTCTGACGCCTTATGTTGCTTCAAAATAAATATAATCCCCAATGAGTATATAAATAGAGGAGGCCCGATGCCATATCGTTGAATTTTTGACTAATATAAGTAAAGACTTATAGTCAATGAATGAAATTATCTATAAGACATAAAATAATGACGTACTACATGAACATGAGACTATTTGAATATCAGTAAAACCTATTTAAAACATGTTCGTACTATATCAAATGTATAATTTTTGAGTCACTACTTTAACAAATGTTTAATTATTGTTGTGTCACTACTATAAATAATTTTTAATTGTTACGTCACTACTATAACAAATGTTTAATTGTTGTGTCACTACTATAACAAATGTTTAATTGTTGTGTCACTACTATAACAAATGTTTAATTGTTGTGTCACTACTACAACTAATGTGTAATTATTGTTGTCACTACTATAACAAAGGTTTAATATTGATGTACCACTACTATAACAAATGTTTAATTGTTGTGTCACTACTATAACCAATGTGTAATTATTGTTGTCACTACTATAACAAAGGTTTAATTGATGTACCACTACTATAACAAATGTTTAATTTTGTGTCACTACTATAACAATTGTAATTGTAAATACCAATTAAAACAAGTATAACTGTTATAACAATGTCGTTGAAAGTGTAGTAAATTACTATACTACTATTCACAGGTTTGTACGTGCAGAGCAGCGGTGTCTGGATTATTAGCTGAGCGAGACTTGTGAGTCTCCTCCCACTACAAACCGTCCCTGGCCGGGCCCTCTCATTCACAGATATATATTAAATGGACAGGTTTCATCTGAGCTGTGAGCTGCGCGTGGAGGGGAGGTACAAGTTTGTAGTTCGAGGCCGCTTGGGGACAGATGCATTGTAGGGGAAACATACGGCCCCGACTACTGTCCACGATCCAGCTGTCTTGCAGACATCATTGTAAGTACCAACACACAACACAGACTGAGGCGACCACTTCCCCCACCACCTCACTGCTGCTTAAACCACGCCTAGACCTACTGTGCACCCAAACTCCACAGCTCATATAAAAACCTGTCCATTTATATTAACCATAAAATTCAGCAAAATATAAGCTATAGACTTCTACCGTCTCTTGGGGTTGCATGCTACAATGTAATTACGCATTTTAATTATTGGTTTGTATATATTTTTCCCACAGCTTTATGTTGTTTAAAAATAATTGCTATATTTTTTCAAAGGCATTGTTAGAACAAACTTTTCGGATTAATACCCACTAATCGCTTTATTAGCATTATTGTTTTATCAGAGTAATTACCCAATTTTACTCCCTTATTATCAAAACATTGGAATTAAACATCTTTACTTTAATTTTAATTTTTTATTTTAACTTTATACATTTTTTTTTATTTATATACCAGCTAGTATTAAAAAATAATTCAAGTTAAAATTATACGACCTAGACTGGGAATTGTACCTTAGCGTAAGGGCTGTAAGTTAAGTAAATATTAATTTCAATGTCGTTTGTAACGAAGTAATTGATTTCATAACTCGAAAATTTCCAAAAAGCAAAGTCAAGTGAGAAGTGTAAGTCCTATGTTGGGAAACGACTAAGGACAGGTAAAGCATTGGTGCGTAAAACCAAAGTTCCTGGGTTCAAGTCCCAGTCTTGGTTGTATATTATTCACTTGAAATATCATTTAATCTTTACTTTTCCTAACTAACTTATAAAAACCACCTGTGCCAAATCTTAGCTCTTTAGCTTCGTGGAGAATTAGTAATGAGTCAGTCGTCAGTTATGGCTTTCGCTTCTTATATGTACAGAAGCAGACAAAAATTATTATTATTGTGTAAATAAAAGTGTTCTTTGAGATATTAATGAGTCATTTTATAAATAAGTCATTTTCTAAAATGACGTAGTGTCTACGTGATCAACTCTTGGGTACATTTAAAAACTAAAACGACTCTATCAAACTCTAAAAACAAGCGTTCTACTTGTCCTCCTTGATGATACAAAGTAATATTGAAATAATCAGTTATTAGCCATTTTAATTACAGATAACCTATCCACAGTTTTTTTTTCCTGTTACATAATAACACAACGCATTTGTCTTTTATATTTGGTTTTTATTCCGTTTCCAAATACCATTAGAATAGTCGATAAGTTGTGCATGTCATTAAATAAACATCATGGTGGTCAACCAACCACAGATTATGACTATATCACGTGACTATTTATGACATGTATTACGTTCTTTATAATTCGTGGATGCAGTATTGTTATTGTGAGATTTTAAGGGAAATTTCGAGGTTTAAGAATCTCTTAAGTTCAAACATGACAATGTATGTACTGTACACAAAAGATCTGATAGTCGATATCACCTAATCTGTACCAGTTCAATGATTAGTGTTACGTCGTTGATGGGGAAGGAATAACACCTCGTAAAAAAAAAACCTTGGTTCAGCTAGTTCCGGCTGATCAAACTCCCTTGCCATGGATACAGTGAAGTTTGCAATCGCTTTTTTGGTGGAAAAGAAGATCTTCAGCACTGTGATAAAAGCGGAAGAGACTAAGGGAGTCTAGACGAAATAAAAAGATACCTAATCCTAGGGTGAAAACATTAGTGCCGAGAAGCTGAATGGCACAAGCGTGCTGTGTTGCTAACGGTTGTACCTGAGATATCAGGTTCCCCTTCAGGAAATATTGCCATACTTGTACATGCAGAGTTCTCTACAGGAGGCACAACCAATTGCGTAGATTTTCGTAGAAACCATATAGAAAAATAAACATATTTGAGACCTCACTAGCCTCAGATAACATCTTAATCGCTGCTGTAAGGTAAGAAGCTCTTGGACTAGCCTCAGCAGCAGTGACATCAAGACTGACTACGAGAAGGAGCTATCTAAGAAATAGGCGAGGCCCCCACCTTCTAAACAGTTTTGAATTTTCCTCTGCTGACACAGGTGACAGACACCACTCAGAAGAACTTTGACTCCATTTGTGAGACCCGAACCAATATTTATTATTAGATAAATGAGACAGTAAAATAAGTCCTTATGGACTGCGAGACGAAAAAGACACTAATACAGGCGACAAAATATCTCAAATAGTCAACGGTACAGAAATCGGTCGGCCTGTCTAGGTCTAAGGGGAGCACAGTAAACCTCTGGTTGATGTGTGATCCTAAGTTCCAATCAATCAATCAACTACTTAACATTGATTCGCTGTTCAATCAAATTGAATTATTTTTGGTTCATTATTCATGATATTATAGTATATTTATATATTATTTGTTATTATACAATACTATTACATGATTATTGAAACACTTAATTAGAAAATATACAATCTACAAAAAAATACAAAATGCAAACTATATTACCAACCTACAAAATAAGATATTTGTTTTGTTTTTAATTTGTATTGCTGTTTAATGTCTAGTTAACGTCCTCTATGTCGGCTAGTCAAATAAAATTCAAAAAGAAAGGACTCATCCTTCCACCATGAAATCGAGGTAGGTGTAGCCTAACTTTCTGAAAATCTAACGTCCCTTTTCCGAACTCAAAACTTGAGAGTCCGTAAATGAATACGCGTTAAATATAAGAGTTTGTATGATAAAGTTTGGGTACCATAAATTTAGTAGAGTTTTCTAGCTAAATATTATACTCAATGTTGTAATATTAGTATTGACTTCACAATTAATACAAAAATAAAATAGGGTAAAATTGAATAGAGATTTGACATATCAGAATAAAACTTTCCAAAAATTTATTCAGATATATAATAGTGAAATATTGATTACTCTCTATATATACACCACTGATAAATTCTATTTTTGTTGTTGCTTGATAAGCAGTTTAGAGAGTTATTTTCTAATGTTTAAATAACATCAGGTTCCCTTTCTCGTGCGAAGGAGAAAACTTTTTATTTTCAGGTTTTTTACTATGTTGATATACAATATAATTTTTTTTTAAATATTTTAATGTAACAACAGATATTTTATTGTAACAACAGATATTTTATTGTAACAACAGATATTTTATTGTAACAACAGATATTTTATTGTAACAACAGATATTTTATTGTAACAGCAGTTTCCTTCTTGTTGAAACTCCATATTGAAGGAAAAAATAAAGCAATAAAGCTTAAAGTTTCAAAATATTTTAATAATAAAATGAGGACAACTGATAATTAACATGTATTGACAACTATTTATACATACACAAGGAACAGGAAACTGAAATGCAATAGGGAATTCGGGAAGGGTAGGGGGATGACCTAGCAGGTAGAAGAAGGTTGATGAACTAAGTTAAGGATGGGTTTAAGAAGAAGTGAAGAATTTAATACAATTTGGTCATTTAAGTTGAAAATAGGCCTAAGTGAAATAGATCTATTTATTTCTAAACATTCTAAAATATTTAATCTTTTGCTTTTATTTTCTATTTGTAAGAGTTAAACATTCAATACGGATTAAAACTATGACCCGAGTCCAAAAGGTGGTTAGCAAAGTTAGAGTTTTTATAGGCATGTTTCCAGCTATTTACATGTTCTTTAATCCTAACTTTTATAGATCTACCTGATTGACCTATATACTCAGAGTCACAATCTTGACAAGATATTTTATAAACTCCACTATTTTCTAACATTTCTGTTTTATCTTTATTATTAACCAACATTTTCCCAAGACTTTTTGTACAATAAAAGGCAACTTTACGATTACATTTAATAGAAATATGGTTACTGATTTTATAACTAGTTCTGTTGATATAAGATAAGTTACAATATTTAACTATTTCAATGAATTATGGGAAGAGTAAATTTTCAGCTCTACGCTTTAACTTCTTTCTTAAAATATTATCTATTAAACTAACATCATACTTATTATTAACAGCAATTTATTTAACGACATTCAGTTCATCATTGAAGTCATTAGGTGAGAGAGATACAATAATAAGTCTATGTATAATGCTGTGAAAAGCACAATGTTTATGGCTGATAGGATGATAGGATGGTTAGAATCAGCAGTTATTACTGTATCTGTATAAGTTGGTTTTCTAAAATATTTTAATTTATGATAACTATCAGTGATATTAATGTTAAGATCCAAGAAATTAATGCTGTTATTTATACATACTTCCATAGTGAACTGATTGTTGCTATTTGCAGAATTTAAGATAGAGTCTAACTGCCTATTAGTGCCACTAAACAAACAAAAAATATTGTCAACATAACGGTATCAATAAATTATATTTTTAAATAAAGGATTGTCTTTACCAAATAAATTATTTTCGAAATCAGCAATGAAAATTTCTGCTAGAAGAGGTGACAAAGGTGAACCCATTGCCAACCCTTCTATTTGTTGATCAAATGTATCGTTAAATTTGAAATAATTTTGAAGATGATGCCGCAAGGCGAAACAATTAATTGTAGCTCATTTTATTATTATTATATTTTGAAACTTTAACTTTATTGCTTTATTTTATCATTGAATTTTTAATAGACAACTTTTACTCCAATTTATTCAAAAATATTTATTTGATTATTTATTAATCAAAATTATAAATTTTTAGTTACAGAGTGCTTTACAGAAACACTCTGTATATACGAGATGATTCAAATTTGCACATAAATATCTCAGAAGCTGATTTTAGAGATAAAAATAAGAAAAAAGATTATTCTAATGTAAGTCTGGAAACGCTTCGTTTTCGGTCGAACATTCGTTCCAAAAACAAACATTGTGTCTTTAGAAGTAGTGAAGATTTGATATACACATTATTTATGTAACCTTTTAACAGTATACGCTGCTGCCAGAATTACGTCACTGTCCCCAATGTCCAAATTGTTGATTACACTAAGATTTTATGAAGCAAAAGTTTTCAACAGATAATTAGAGACTTTATAAATATGCACAAAACTACTGTTTGCAAGATTATAAATAAGATTACACATGATTGCCTTCTTGTGTAAACATTTCATAAAAATGCTTCAAACTGCAGAACAGTTAGTAATAACACTAAATAAATTTTATATTAGCTGCTCCATTTTTCAATATCATTGAAATTATTTACTGTTTCTCCACTTCAAAAACTAAAAACTGTAGCAATTTATCTATGGAAACAAAATTGTAAACAATAAACATAACCTAAAAATTACAACATACGTTGATCATATGTTTGAAAACTGCCATTTTTTCTCCAAATAATCCTTCTTAATTAATGAGAAGTTAGGAAATCTTTGAGTAAATATTTTCTACAAATAGAAACCACCGGCTGTGAATCTATTTCCTGGATCTATAAATGATTCTGCCTGTTTGAATGCTTTGAATAAATGTCTCAAAACCTTTGGAACACCCTGTCAGTAAAACAAATTAACTTATTTATTTCACTGTGAATTACAATTACAAAGTAATTATTGATAAAGAAAGAAAATACAGTATATATGTGTGCGCGTGGTAAAATATATAGAAAGGTGATGCAACTGTTACTGACATTGCACTCGTCATGTAATTTACTTAATGTACGTTAGAGTTAATGAATTTTAATGTTTTTAGATGTATCTTATGTCCTATGATAATGTGAAACTAGATAGATTTGCACTTTAAGGAATGGTGCCGTGGAAAACTTCAAAGTATTAGTAGTTTTAATCAGCACTTTTCATCACTATAGCATTTTCATTTTAAACGTACAGTGAAGACAAATAAAAGTTGAACAATTCTGTTTATAAATATAACAATATGCTCAAAGATAATCATTTCTGAAGATAAATTTACTATACAGGGTGTTCCTCTAATCCGCGGAAATAATTCAGAGAGTGGTTATATGAGTAAAAATAAATAAAAAACTTCCTATACACATACGTCCGGAAATTCTTCTTTTACCAACTACCCTTTATTTTTTTACTAAATAATTTATATCTCTACAACCGCTTATCTGATTGTGTTCAAAGTTTGCAAAGCAGTCAACAATATAAGGACCTAATGTGATCAAAATAATTAACGTGTTACAATAATCTATTTTAAAAAGGGGGTCGTTTACAAATATTAATTAAAAATAACTAGAAATGAATTTTTTCAATTAAAATATTTAGATGGCCGCCATTTTGAAACCTACTATTGGAACAAGTTGATTTTTTTGAAGTGAAAACTTCTATTGGCGCGTTGGGTACTTTTTGGGATGGACTTTTTCAATAGAAATCGCGTCACGCACAGTAGCGTAATGCAACTTTTGGGATGGACTTTTTCAATAGAAATCGCGTCACGCACCGTACCGTAATGCAACTTTAATATAATATATAGACAACGGATACGCGCGCACAGCGTATATTATAATATAAACTCATATATCTACGAAAAATATTGCACTAACTTTCTCACATACCCATACGTATTAAAACTAAAAATCTACGAAAAATATTGCACTAACTTTCTCAATAATACATAGTTAAACAAAAATCAATGCAAAAATATTGCACAAACTTTCTCACATACCCATATATATTAAAACAAAAATCTGCGAAAAATATTGCACTAAGTTTCTCAAAATTCGCATACATAGTTAAACTAGTATAAATGAAAAAAATATCGCACAAACTTTCTCACATACCTACCCATATATATTAAAACTAAAAATCTACGAAAAATATAGCACTAACTTTCTCAAACTCATATACATAGTCAAACTAAAATCAATGCAAGAAATATTGCACAAATTTAAGTTTTCACTTCTAACGTGTGGTCTTAAGCACACCCAGTATTTTGTTTTCAAATTAGGTCTTTACATTGACTAGTGTTGTATATAATTTCAATTCAGTCGATAAAGCTGTTATAGAAGTATAAATTATTTATTAAAACAAATGGGGGATAGCTAATAAAAGAAGCGTTTCCGGCCATGTTTTTAGGAAATCTTTTCTTTATTTTTACTCATATAACCACCCCCTGAAGTATCTCCGTGCGTTACAGAAGCACCCTGTATACAAGATGATTCAAATTTGCATATAAATATCTCAGAAGCTGATTTTAGAGATAAAAATAAGAAAAAAAAGATTATTCTAATGTAAGTCTGGAAACGCTTCGTTTTCTGTCGAAAATTTGTTCCAAAAACAAACATTGTGTCTTTAGAAGTAGTGAAGATTTGGTATAGGCCTACACATTATTTATGTAACCTTTTAACAGTATAACATAAAACAAGAATTTATTTTCAGCTTTTTCAAAATGTAGGACGTTTAAAATGTTTATTTTCGAATTTCTCTAAAAGCAACGGTTTTCCTCTTTTATCGTAAAACAAAATCCTTTTTATAATTTTATTTTTTTATATTTCCAACCGAGGATATTAGTGTGTCCACGAGGACTCTAAAATTCCCTAAAAGACTCCTCTTCTGTGTGTGTGGATGAGCTATAAACAGCCAAAATTAACCCAATGACTACAATAAACTAAAGCAAAAATCTTGACTTACAACAACTAATTAAAACAAAACAGATAACGTAAAAAAATAAGACTTTAAATGTCATTGAAGCAGTGAAAGCATCAGTAGTAACGAAAAAAAGGGAAAAGTTTTTTTTTTTTATTACAAAAGCATCCAACAGCAACAAACAGCGAAATAAATAAATTTCCTAAAATTGTTAGTACTTTTATAAATTTAATAAGCTTTTATACTTTCTTCACTTGTGTTAATAATGTGTCTTAAGCTTCGATATACAAGATGAAATGAAGTTTAAATAACGTCGGTTTAATTTTTTGGAAATAATACCTCAACATTTTTCTATTATTTGCAATTCTGCACACTTATTTTTTTTTATTTATCGTAGGATAACCGAGTTATCTACAAAAACCTAAAAATTTAATTTCTTGGTAATTGTATACAATATCCAAGAATAAGTTAAAAACAAAATATTTTTGAATGTTGACAATTTTTATCTCAAAAGTTTGTTTATTTTAAGCCTATATGTTGAGCATTTTAAAACTTTTATTTTTTTATATTTTGAATGCCAATAATACAAAACATTTACCAAGAGACAAAAATTCTTATAATGAAGAGTAAAATGCTCTCTTTTATTTATTAATTTTTTTTTGTACTTCACCTAAAGGATAACGAAGTTATCAACAAAAAACCAAAGACGTATTTGTTCTTGATAATCTTGTACAACACTCAACATTAACCTAAACCAGCATATCATACAATTATGACCATTGTTACTAATAATATAATCCATTCACCAGAGATGTTGCAAAAATTAAAGTGTTTAGAGATTTAAAATAGTGTTTTACTACCAATTTATTTTGTTATATCTTTCCTTTAAATTCGTAACATTACATATTAAAAAATGTGAAACTATATTTGCAGAACATAACTAATAATAAAATTTATTGTAAATATATAATTTTACGAATTCATGGAGAAAAAATTGTAAAATATTGAAATTGGTATAAAACACTGTTGCCATTTTGAAACCCTTAAGTGAAACTTTTTCATTTTTAATACCTTTCTAGACAAAGGATTATTAACTATTTATCTTAATATTTGTGTTGTGAACAATTATCAAGAAATTGTGTTTTTAGTTTTTCGTCAATAGTTTCGATATTCATTCACTTACAGACAACATATTTTTTTTTTTTTTTTTTGTGTGAGAAAAGCAAAATCATTTGTTTATCTTAAATATTTAGTAATGTTAAGGTTTTCTAGTAATTCGGCATTAAACGTCCACCATTTTGAAAATGTACAAAATAAAATATAGACTAGTTTTCTTGTATACTTATAGAAAGTTACATAAATAATGCCTCCACCAAATCTTCCCTCAATATTTTATCTACTTACAAAGATATAATGTTTTTTGATAAAATCACAAAATGCCCCACAAACTGAAACAAGCGTTTCCCCTGGTCTATGTTTATAGGTATAACCTTTTTTACTTATGTTTAACTCGAAATATTGCAGTGCATTTTTGAATCACCCTGTATTTTATTATCAACAGGGGTTTTTCGCAAGCTTTACTCCCAGAACTACAACTTTCTTATCCTACGATTTCCCACTGGTTTTATGTCTTGAAACCAAAGTTTTATTAAAAAAATTTGCGCCGATTTCTAAAACTAAATTGTCAATACATTATCTCTTTAAGCTACATTTAACCATCTTTCTTTTAAACCGTAAGGCGATTTTTTTAACACTTATTATGTGTAAAGCAACAAAATTTAATTTCAAATAAACAAACGGATTTCATTCTTTCAAAACCTACAAATTTTATACCGTACGTTTAAAGAATAGAAAGTTTTACTATTGATTGGACACGTTTGAAAGACAAATAAGAGTTAATTTCAAAATGACGTATACTTAAACCAGTTAAAATACTAAATCACAATATAAAATTGAATACAAATTGACGTCCTGAATAATATACCAAGCCAAAATCAACAAAGATTAACAAATATTAACTGCGTGACAAGTTTGTTTTTTTAAACATTTCTAACCTTTTTGTTACTTTGTTACTATTTATAATAGAGATAGTGGAAAGGTTACGTAAACTCATACGACTACTACAAGAAGTTCATTGATATTCAAGTAGAACCATTTTATTAATAACTATAAATATCAGTCTTGCTGCAAATGTCGTTTAAAGGTCATAAAGTTGTTAATGAAAAGTTGAACCTTTAAAACTTGAGGCAGTAAATAATGTGCGATTACGTATATATATAGTTCTCTTTTTTTCTGTCTAAAAACAGATGAAAAGTTTAATTTAAGAATATGAAGACATTTACTTTTTATGGTAGGTTTGGGTTCATCTCGGTATATTCAAAATTACTCAGTTATTTTTGTATACCTTCGATTTGAATCATAGTTTCGAGATATTAACTTCTCATTTTTTTTATTAAGCAAAATTTCAGAATTATACAAAATAGATTCTTAACCTTTCTCGATTTAAATGGGCTCATTTCTAACCTTGTTTGGCAGATAGGATTCTTCTGTAGCTTTATATGTGAGGCTTCAATTAGTTTTAGTTTGTTTATATAAGGTTTTCCCTGTGTATTATTTTTGCTCTTCCTAATTTAATGTGTGATATTTTGACCAAACATGTTCTGCTATTTTCGATTTATCTGTTAGGCTTCTTTTTATGTTCACTAATCCTTATATTTAAAGGTCTCGCCAATATACTGACTGTCACATACATTTAATACTGCAAATATAGTTTTTAGATTTGGTTTTGACGATAGTTTGCCTAACAGTGTTTTGATTATTAAAAGCTGTACGTATTTTACATTTCCTAGCAAAACGTCTAACTTTTTCCGATATTCCCGGCACATAAGGGATCGTCATGTACGATAAGGTTTTTTTTCTATTTTATTTTTCACACTTGATAGCGAGAGTTGATTTCTACTCTCGAAACGTCGTGTATTAGTTTTCATTTACACAAATATCTGATTAAACAATATTAATAATAGTCTATATGGTTGACCTTTGTTCTATATTTCTTAGGACATGTTATAACTTATATACTGTATACAGAAAGTTCAGAAAATTTAGAGTCCAACTTTAAACAGTTTTTATGAGTCAAAATAAAGAAATAAGTAACTATAAATATGTCAGAAAACGCATCGTTTCGTCGGCCATTTTGTGTTGTTTTTTTTGAAAAGTAATTATAGCTTATGAAATTATTAAGATTTCGAGTATATACATTTTGATGCTACGTCTTTATCAGTATACCAAGAATCAAAACTTCGAAATTGTGACTGTATGAAATTTTTAGTATTGAATATCATTAACTTTACAAAAAATGAAAGCGGACGCCATTTTGCAAATGTATAAGTTAAAGTTTTGACTGGTAAACCATAGCATAGAAAATGTGTACACCGAATTTCCAGTCGAAATCTTAATAATTTCAAAAGCTATAATTACTTTTCAAATAAACACAAAATGGACGACAGATGGAAAACGAAGGGTTTTCGGACATATGTTAATAGGAATGTTTTCTTTATTTGACCCACATAACCATCACTTAAAGATTGCACAACATTTTCTGAACACTCTGTGTTTTCATATAAGTCTATTGGCAAAGAAACTTTAATCATATCCTCTACCCTCTATCGGATTGATTAAGATAAATCATGTTTATATACAATATATATTGTACATATTGATAAAAGGTTTTGCCAAAGAGATTTTATTACACTCACTTTATAGAAACACTGATAGATAAAAACAACTTAACATTTAATCAATTTTTAATCTATAAATCACATTTTGTGTATTATGTCGATGGAAATTACAAATTGTATTAAATATATTTTTAATGTATTAAGTATATACATATTATATTCTGATCATGACTAAAGTGACAATAGGTGTGGTATTTGTTTGTTCATTTTAAAGCTTGTGTAAAGATAAAGAGGTTTATACCGGGTGTTCAAAAAGTCTGGAAACCCCTTAATAGTAATTTTATTAATAAACGTAGAACAATGAAACTCTAGGATTACATCCTCACTGTAGTTACTGACTTTTTGGTCATTTTAGCTGTCTTTTTTCGCTTTGGGGGGACGTCCTGTGGAGGAAGTCTAAAAAATCTTAAATGTAAGCATAGGTCGAATTATACCTCGATTTAAAGGTCTTTGTTAGAGGAACACATTGCCGCAATCCCGAATGAAAAAAGATCATTCGTTTGGAAATGGCAGCCTCTTAAAGTTTGTTAACTTTACGTTGCGGAAATTAAGAGGCAGAAGTAAATACTCAACCGTGTTGTTATGTTAGTGTTTTAGTTATTAAAATTTCACAGCTGGAGTCTGGAGGGATAGGAAATTCTCCAGCTGTGAAATTCTCAAAGCTAAAACACTAACATAACCAACACGGTTGAGTATTCACTTCTGCCTCTTATTCTCCGCAACGTAAAGTTAACAAACTTTAAGAGGCTGCCATTTCCAAACGAAAGGTCATTTTTCATTCGGGATTGCGGCAATGTGTTCCTCTAACAAAGACCTTTAAAATGAGGTATAATTACATTTAAGATTTTTTAGACTTCCTCCGCAGGACGTCCCCCCAAAGCGAATAAAGATAGCTAAAATGACCAAAAAGTCAGTAACTACAGTGAGGATGTAATCCTAGAGTTTCATTGTTCTACGTTTATTAATAAAATAAATATTAAGGGGTTTCCAGGCTTTTTGAACACCCGGTATTTTGAAATTGTAATGTTTAAGTTTAATTGTATGAAAGTAAAGTTGTGTCATAGTATTGTATTTTGAATTATACATTAATAAAACTCATTGACGCCGTATCTCCGAGTTGAATTATCATTGGAATATCCTGTGACACGTGCTAAGATAAAGTTCCCCATTAAGAGGTTGTAAAATCTCTCATAATAACCCAAATAATTACATTGATTATTCTTACAAAATTCTTAACAAAAATAGTCCTATCATTATACTCTTATATCAATAAATAAAATACCATTGTAACCAAATATGATCTACGCCATGTGTTTGAAAAGTAGAATGAGAAAATGAGCTTCATATTGATAAATATGTGAAATAATAAACAAATGAACACTGAATGTGGGTTTTGTGTGCAAGTAACAGCTGAGGATGATGACTTAGTCAGTGAAACGAGAGATTTTTGTGTGGAAAATTGTTTTTTCATCATTTATTGATTGAAGTTTTCACAAGTTGATAAATTTGATGTGAAAACATAATTTATAACCTCTATTTGAAATTGTAAAGGACAACAATTTTTGAAAATAAAAAAGTGTTTTTCCCTTGCCACCGTATGGCATTACAATATTATCAATACGTGTTTGTTAAAATATTAAACCATAACAGATAAAAAATGCCAATTTATACAGAGTGTCCGAAATACAGTATATCAGAACGGCGTTATATTTTTTGAACCATTGAATATTAAACAATAAAACTTAGCATGTCAATACTATACTTTAAAATCCACTTTTTGAAGCAACTATCAATTTTTCATCACATTATTGGGACGGCCCAAAGGGAGTCAGAAGAAAATCTTAAGTGAGAGCATAGGTCGAGTTTTACATCATATTAAAGGTCTCTGTTACGAGAAAACAATGCCGTAAATCTGACCTCAAAAGGTTCACCCTATACAAAATTGGCGGACTTTAAATTTATATTGTTGGGCTTGTTGAAAATGGCTTAATCCGTTGCAATAGTCAATGTAGTTTCTATTTATTTTTAAATCAGGCTAAACATTCAAAATTTGAAATGGTTCAACCTAAAGTTGTTTCTTTCCAAATTTCAAAAATGGAAGATAAGGGAGGTAAAGAAGAATGGATGAATTTTTTTATCATTCGCCCCATGCTAATTTCTATTATGGAATTTATAAACACCCAAAATTAAAATTATTTGACTGGAATTTATACACATATATATATTCCTAATTAAAAATATCAACTAATATCAACTGTTATTTATAGAAACAAAAATAATTTAAAGCAAACTAATCAATAGTGTTGTTATTCCTTAAAAATTCTTGCTATTTCTGTTGTGATTATTTGTTTTTGACAAAATATGGCATTTATCGGTCCGTTTTGACAGGCTTATACAATGTTTCAAAATGATGTTTTTAAAAAGTTTGTTAATAGATATGTTTATGAAGTTTTTTAAGTTTATTGAACTGTTTCTCATTGTACTTTTAACAGTAACAATGCCTCCAATTATAGGGAATAGAAACTTACACCGAAAGGAAAGTGTGTTTATCACCGCAATTACACGAGAATTATACGTGGACTTAACAAATTCTTTTTTGATTTCGACCAACGAATACCCTAGTTGCATTCAAATAAAGTTGTTTTATGTGGAAAAGAAATGATCTTTTGATTGTAAAAACAATTGAAGGTTGTTATTTCACAATAAAAATTCTATACAATTCCAAAACCCCAAGTTTAAATCGCAAAAAAACCCTTCACGTATATCGTATTGTTTGAACACAGCAAAATCAAAATTCAAATTTCTAAGATCCAAAAACGCAGTAGGTATTGAATAAATCAAAACAATATAGTATTGTTTTGATTTATTCAATACCTACTGCGTTTTTACTATAGAGTCGTTTGGGGTGAAAAGGAAAACAAATTAGCCATAAATGCAAAGTTCTTTTTCAGAAACTTAACATAAACAAAAAATAAGCCCTGTAAAATTATCGGACTTCGTAATAAACAACGCAAACATAACCTACAAATAGTCCCTAAGAATCAAATGAAAAACAGTTCAGCCGTTTGGAGTATATAGAAATACGTAAGTACAACACGTAGAATGTTCTTAAAAAGCTGTAAGAAGTTATTCTCGGGAATTTTAAAATGTAAGATGCTTTGATTTTGATAAGTTGCTGAAAACCCTGATTAAAGTTCCAATCTTTTAAAATCACGATATTTTAACTTATCACTGCATTGCTTACAAAACGCCATTAACAAGTCAAATGTGACGAAAACACTTAATTTGAAATCATAACGTCTGTAAACTGCATCAAAACCTAAAGGCGCTACGTAATGGCTGTAAATATACGCGACAGGAACTCACAACCAATGTCAGGAAATGATTTATTTTACCTTATCAACAAAACAATTTCATATTACACACTTTAGTACATAAATTTTATAACATGAAAATTTGTATTGTGTCATCTATATTTGTAAGATATTTATGGGAGCGAATTCCGGAAACGGTTTCCTAATAAATAAAATAAAAACGAAATGAGAAACACACAGAGCTAACCTATTAACTAACCTAACACTTCAATCATACCACGGCTGGACTAGAGGTTGACATTTTGGCTTCACCAGTGAGAGGTTCTAGGAAGCTTGCCCAATTAATAGTGAACTCTGGTTGAGAAAGTTGACGGGATGTTCGACGTGCATTGAGTGAGCGGAACCTTAAACAATTGGAAACAAAGACAGGTGACTCGGAAATTGTTTATACAAAATGAGTTTTATCTTTTGATTATTTTGTATAATTTATTACATGTGTTTTTTTTTTATTTATTTATTTTATCTATCTAAGCTTCGTTTCATTAGATAAAATCATTGTTTGCTTCATTTATATTCATTAAAATTGTTTCCAAATTTTCAAGAAGAGAAAACAACTAACGTCCAAAATTCGTACAACAGTTTTAAAATGAACCAGGTCAACATTTTAAAATTCAAACCGTATATATTTACTAAATTTTAAAACAATTTTAATATCACCATCTAAAAGGAATATAAAATTATCACGAAAAACGCTTCTGCACACAGTCATACAATATTCGTATTTAATTAATAAGCACTGTACAAATGTCTGAGGACTTCCTTATTGAAGTGAACACTTCTTAAATGTTGGTACGGGATTTCATAGGTGGAGTGGATTTATCGGAGCGTCACGTCACGCGATAAGCGTCACGCCAAACGAAAATCGTCATCCAACGAGAAGTGTCACGATAATCGAATAAATGGATCTGTCACTTTTTTAAGTAAAAATTTAATTTCGTAGTAGTTGTCTACAACATCCACAATATGGTCTATAATATTTTAAGTTAATACTGTAACTTTAATTACATAGAATTTTAGTAGATGCTTAGGCAACAATGTTTAAATTACTTTATTAGGCTAAATAACCTAGTCAGCTGTTAGCATTGTTACCTAAACATAAACTTAAAATATACACTACTTTTTATTGTTTATTGTGGTAGTATTTTGGTTTTAGGCCGAATTGTGGGTGTTGTAGACAACTACCAAGAAAATTTTTTTTTTTTTTTTGCCGATTACATGGTTATACTCTAACGTACAGAAAAATACAAAAACTAATTCATTTGTCATTAAGTAAAAATTTTTGAAAAATTAACGGTTTTAGAGATATTTAACATTAAATTTTAAACTGCCGCCATTTTGAAAATATACGTTCTGATTTTCTTTACTCTAATAAACAGCTTCGTAACAAATTTGAACTCAATATTTTATCGACTTCCAAAGATATAAAGTTATTTGGTAAAAAACAAAATGGCGGATAAATGGCAAACTAATCGTTTTCGAACGTATATTTATTGGAACTATTATCTTATTATTACCTCAGGAACAATTCTACAAAGCGGTTTCAGAGAGTTCCGTGACACCCTGTATATTATTTAAATAATCTGCTTGTCTTACAAAAAGCTCTGGGTATGTATGTTGTGCCGCTTTAAAAAACAGATTTCATAAACTCATTTCATTGTGATCGTTAGAGAATTAATAAAACTTTATGCTGAGACAGTCACCATAAAACGCAGGTCAGAGCTTTGCAACATTTTAACCAAATTCAATTTTAGTACTGTAATTATTTTTTTTACTGACCTAATCTAATTCTCCGTGTCGGATTGACATAACTATAAATATTTACATACTTATCTTGCCGGCTCACTGTTCTCAATTCTAAATTCGTTTATTTTATCTTAATGTCTTTATTTCAAACAGAAGAATCTTTATGTAATCATTAATAGTCCTTGAGAGAGATCGCCTTAAATCCAAGAGCCGCATTTAGTCGTGTTCAGTTTGACGCTGGAAACAAACAAACAATCATGACACCCTTAGGGAGCGTTGAGTATCTTGAGGATCAGGTTAGTTTAAATAGTTTATTAATATCTTCAAATTAATACAGGGTGGTTCAAACTTGCACGGCATTAATTTGGGAGCTCATTCTAGAACTAATATTAAACAAATATATATATAGGTCCAGAAACCCTTCGTTTTCCATTTTACAAAAAAAAATGTATTTTTGGAAGTGGATAAGACATCAAATGAAGATTTTGTATACACATTATCTATGTAACCTCTTATCAGTATAGCAGAGAACAAAGACTTTATTTTGTACATTTTCAAAATGTTTAAACGGACGTGTAAAATGTTTAATGTGGAATGTCTTCAAAACCATTGATATTTACATAATCTTTAAAAGAAACAAAACTTTTTTTCTTTTAATAAAAACAAAATGTTATACATTTTTTCCCTATCAAAGGAAAACCGAGCTGTCGACAAAAAACTAAAAACATAATTTCTTGCTATTATTTTGTTTTTAAAAGTTCTAATATGTTTGTAAAGTTGTATAATTTATAAATCATAATAGTTACAAACTAAATTTGTGTAAATTTAAATACCGATATTTCAATTAAAATAAATATAAAACAGATAAGCTATTATTGCCAACTTATGGGAATAAAATATTTCATCAGTATTAAAACACTAGACGCTATTTTGAAACTCTTAAGGAAAACACTTTCAATTTTGAAACTTTCTAGACAATGAATATTATTTTTAACAATTATCATAATTACATAATATTTCGGTTTAGGCTAATATGGGTTCTGTAGACAACTATCAAGAAATTATGGTTTTAGTTTTTTGTCAAAAACTAAATAACCTTTGACCTTTCGATCAAATTTAAAAAGTTATTTAATTTTGTTTTTTTAGTACAAAAATAGTTTGTTTCTTTTTTTGTATTATTTCTGAGATATTCAACATCGGCCGCCATTTTAAATATGTACAAAATAATGTTTGTTATCTGGTTTACTGGTAAAAGATTACGTAATTAATGTTTATAGCAAATCTTCACTCAATATTTAATCGTCTTCCAAAGCTATAATGTGTTTTGTAAAAACGGAAAATCCCCGTCAGACAGAAAATGAAGCATTTCCGGTCCTGTGTTTATAAAAACCTTATTCCTTAATTTTAGCTTTAAAATCAGCTTCCGAAATTTCCGTGCAATTTTGGATCATTCTGTTTAATCTTTTTCAATTGTTTCTCATTAAATATTGTGTAAAAAGTATATTTTAATTAGTTTAAAATTTAACACATGTTAAAAATTTTGTTTTGTTAATTTAGTATAGTTTGAATTTTTAATTTTCTTTAATTTCATGCCTGTTAGACTATTGAGGACTAACAGAAAAAAACAAAACACTAAGTCTGGAATCAAATCTGTGCACATAAGAATGTTAAGGACTTGATTAAAACATTTTCTTTAACAACTCAATTTTTTTATTAATTTCTTATTTCTCAACGTATATAAATTTATTGATTATTTTTATTTCACATTTTATTTATTCTCATTTATAGTATACTGATTTCTCAAAAACTGTTGGAATGATTTTGTTCAAAATTATACTTTTAAAAATGGAAGCATGAGTGAAATTCTATCCTAAACTTTATAGTGACTATGGGTGTGGCAATCCCAAGGTACCTTGCTGGCTCCACACTTTTCTTGATCTACCACATTTTAGATCTCTCTCTCTCTCTTTCATTTTACCCATCAAGTCTCTCTTGACCACTCATATTCTCTTCCAACTACTACATTATTGAACAAAAAAGAATCTATTTAACGTTTTTTTACTGATCTTTACGTCTCATTGGCTCGGGAAACCGAAAAGTGATTTTCGGCATGGCGTCCGTCCGTCATTGTAAATGAAACTAAGATAAGAACATGCAATTTGGTGTAGGGACCTATAGTATACTCATATAAAACCCTATTTAATTTCTGACAAATTTCATTAAAAATAACAAAATGGCGTCCTTTTGAAAAGTTTTTGTTCATATCTCGTGTGTTATTGAAAGAAACATAAATTAAATTAAATTTTCGGATAGCAATTCACGATTAATGGTGTCAGTAAACCAAAACATTATTTCCAACAAGCCATCCGTGCATCGTCGTTGCCGTTGTTGTCTGTACGAACACAATAAAGACAAAAATTAATGTATACATTTGTTATAGGGGATTATAGTATGCTCGTATAAAACCCAATTGAAATTATCGAGTTGAAGATGTCAAAATAGCGGCCATTTTAAACAGTTTCTTGTCGATTTTTCTTATCTTATTCAACTTATAACACACTTAATTAAATGTTTTGCCCGATGATGCCGGAAGGCGAAACAATTGTAGCTCATTTTATTATTAAAGTAATTTTGAAACTTTAGCTTTAATGGTTTATTTAATCCTTAAAAACGTTTTGTTGGTGCTCAAAATGTTTAAAACCTTAACGGTGTTAGTTAAACCTCTTAATGAATTTCCTAAAGTTTAGACAATGCTAAATCACTTACTTAAAACTGAAAGTTGTTGATTGACCTCTTTTCATCAAAACCCTTACGCACGTTTTTATGAATTAATTTACAAATCTACAAGAATTTATGTATTTAATATTTTTATTTATTCTGTTTTTTAAAGAAAATTTCGCTATTTACTTACTTACTCAATACAATTTATTCAAGAAGAAAAATAGGGCTCCCAAAACTAATAGGGGTTCCATTACAAATATTTCTATTAAAGGGGGGAGAAAGAAAGGGGGGAAAACAGGAGCAAAACAAAACAAATTATTTTTTTATATCCGTTACACCAATCAAAAATATATCTTAAGCACAATGTTTCCTGGCACAGTATGTGTGTAAGAGGTAAATATGTAAATATCTGGAAGTCGACTCTAGTGATTTTCATAAAATTGTTGTTAAATGAAGGTTTACACACGTCAAGTAAAAATAAATAAGGATTCGTGAGTAATATAGAAGATCACGAACGACAAATTATGATAAAACCTCTTTAGATTATGTGCTGTATTGGTATTTAGAAGTGTGGTGTAGACGTGTAGACGATGGCTTTCTTATTTTAAATAAAAACCTCGAAAACTGTGTTTTGCCATCACATTACTTTCGATGTAGTACTTACAAAGAAGAAAATTGAAAGAAATGTTGATTGATATTGATTTGACATTCTTCCTGACCTTTCACTCATAAATCCCTAGAGGTACTTTAAGTCAGTCGATATTATATTGTTAGAAGGTCAAACGAAGTCAATTCATGAGGGCTACTTTCATAACACATTTCGTAAACAATGACGGTTTTATTTTAAGTTTATGAATATTTAATATAAAAAATTGTATGTACAGTATCCTCAAGGTAGGAATGTGTCTGTGGTGGAGAAGAAAAGAGGGGCTCCCACACATTGTTTGTTGCTTTAACTTTCAGCGGTACAACCCCAATAAAAAAATATAGACCTCAAATTCCTCTGTGTAAACGCGTACCCTACTTTCGTTTCTTTTATCAGTGTAAATAAGAAAACAACGTTTACAACAGTCTGTCACGAAGTTGTAACTTTAAGAATTAAGTGTAGCTAAGCAGTAATTTGTGTACCTAGCTTTCTTGGAACGGGTTGTACCGTCAAGTCAGGCTAGGGAAGGAAGTAGAAGGGAGGACACGCCCCTTACACTAGACACAATCTTAGTCTGAGGCTACTGTATTTCGATCTCGCTCGTAGATACGCAGACACCTGGAACCATGATATGCCCACCTATCCTACCATTGGAGTAATTTGTACGAATTGTGTTCAGTAAAGTCTGATTCTGTACACACACGCGCATGCGTTAATTCGATTTTTGTTGTTGTTTTTGTTTTGTTTTCCAGTTATTAAACAAATATGTCACTAAATTCAATCAAAACATGTAGAATATAAATCTGTTTGTGAATCTATCATTTGATAAATACTCTAAGGTAAATATATTTCAAAAACATTGCACAAACTTTCTTACTCACCCATTCCCAAAAACAAGTAAACTAAACGTCAACAAACTTTCTGTAGTTGTCAATCAAAAAGTGAAACAGAACGATTGACGCCATCTTGAAACACTATTTATATATTTAAATAATTGACTCATCTTGCTTCGCTTGTGCCATTAAACACAGGGTAAAACGTATTCATTAAAAATTGATGAAGTTTTAATGACGGCGATAGAATTATTTTTGTTTTTTTACAATTTATTCCTGACACGTAAAATATTTTACACAAGGATTTTGGCAATTAATATACATATATAACCGTAATTTAGACTAAATCGGTAGAGCTGATTTTAAGAAATTACATCTTATAACAACATCATGGCTGACTTTGTTTTTCACAGGTAATAATATAGGAACTGTTTTTTTTTTTTTGGAGTGATGGCGTTCAATACAATTTGTTTGCGGCCTTAGATATTAGACATGAGCAATTTATTTATTTATTTTTTTTTTTATTGTTAAAGCTGATTTCAAGGAAATTAAAATTTTGAGTTTTTTATGACAGCTACCCCCAAATTTTGAGTTATCAAAAAGTGATACGGATCACATCAATTCGTTGATACATAAAATAAGTTTCCCTAATCTATGTAAGAAAGTAAAAAGAAACGAAATTGGTTATTTTAAATATTTGTCTGCCAAAGATAAAATCTGAAATGTTAAATATACCTAATAAATAAAATAAATGCTACAAGAAGGTATAAATAATAAATAAAACAATATTATATTAAACAAATGGCTCTTTATAAACAAAAAGTGTTAAACGCTGAAATGTCTCGAAGGTAAAACCCGTTCTAAGCATAAAAAAAATAATAAGAATAAATGACTCAGCGGTAGTTCTTGGTATTAATTACCAATACAACATAAATTTGTTCCTAATACTTAACTAGAAACGAATCCGCTTTGAACTGGGTTGTTTATTTAGCTTGCTGCTTAATAGAAAAAAACGTAACAATTATTTAAGTATTTATCTTAAAAAGTTTGACAACCTTAGGAAAACATTAATTTTATATTTATAATTAATTTTTTTTAATACATTAACACAAAAGTAAATAAATGTTATTTTTCAAAATACGTTTCATACAGGGGTTGATATAATATTATAAAAGCTGAGTACAATAAATGCTAGAAGAAGTTAAAAATACTTTTAAAACAATAATTTATTATATTAAATAAATGGCTCGATGTTATTTTGTATATTCATTACCAATAAAACATAAATTTGTTCCTAATACTCAACTAGAAACAAAACCGTTCTTGTCGGTGCTTTGAACTGGGTTGTTTGTTTAACTGGTTTCATAACAAAAAACACGTAATCAAATGTTTAAATATTTATCTTAAAAAGCTTTACTACCTTAAAAAAACATTTGTTTTATATTTATAATTAATTTTGTTAATACATTAACAGAAAAGTAAATAAATGTTTTTGTTTTTTTTAAATGAGTTTTATACAGAGTTTGAAATAATATTAAAAAGCGAAGTACAATAAATGCTACAAGAAGTCAAAAATTATTTTAAAACGATATATTTATTATATTAAATAAATGGCTCAGTTTTATGTTTTGGGTATTCATTACCAATAAAACATAAATTTGTTCCTAATACCAATGACTACATAAATATAGTATTTATGTAGTCATTGCTAATACTTAACAACCTAACGTAAGCTCTGAACTGCGTTGTTTTTTTAACTTGTTTCTTAACAGAAAACACTATCAAATGTTTACAAATTTATTATTAAAAGCTTGACTACCTAAAAAACCATTTGTTTTATATTTATTCATTTTGTTAAGACAAAGAGAATAATATAATATATTATCTTCTTTTCATTTTTACGCTTGTCTAAAATCAGGTTGTTATTTATTGCTTCATATTTTTCTGCTAAATTTATCTTACCTTTATAAGTTACAATGAACGTGATGTCTAACTAACTCCCAACTCTTGAGATACTTGTCACTACACAAACACTCCATTACTGTGAACGTCCCCGGTCTATATCGTCGGCGCCAAAGCGGCGCGGGGAGCAGTTGAGACAGTTTCGATTACTTAATCGATTCTTTTGTTATTTTGATTTCGTAGATTTTTACAAAATTTCAACTGCGTTTATTGAATTAGTGTAATAGAAAAAAAATCCTCTAATTTACCAAAACTAAGAATGATTGCATAAAACGGTGGAAAATTTTGGTAGTTCAATCTTATAAAATTAGTTGATCTTGAACTAAACTCACGAAATTAAACACTAAAAACTCGTTGTTTATTGCCGATTCTTTCGTAATATTTTAAGAATTTAAACGCGTAATTGTGTTATCTATCTCTGAAACTGTTACGAAGTCACTGTTGCTAACTCTAAATACCAAACTGGCCTTATTTTTTGTTAGAAATACAATTTTGATATATAATTGCCAATCGATTTTTTAAGTGCCAACTCGTATTCTGACTATACAGATCGATTCAAGTATTCCTTTGGATTCATAATATTTTATGTATGAAAACAAACTTTTCAATTTATTTTCTGACCCGACTGTTCATACGTATTTAAATTTTGACAGAATTTAAAAAAAACACAGTATTTCGATTTTTAAGACTATAAAATTGTTAATATCATCTTTGCTACAATTTTTTTAAACATATTTGATCCTTGTGGATTCAGTTTTGAGATTTGTTGAAAACATACGTGTAAGTTCATGTACTTTTTTTAATGTGACAAAAACTATTTTTTTACCACCAACGTCACAGATTATACTCAAGTCTGAAGAAACTTTGCTTTAGCCTAATATATTTCACTTCTTTATTTAATATATAAAGATCTTATTTTACCCTAATTTCGAATCTACCCTAGCAGTTTGTTACAATCATCAAACTTCTAATTCTCACTTATAAAGTGGACAATCCCGAGGTACAATCTTAGGTTAGATCCCGTCTTTCTTATCTTGACCAACACTTGTTCTCTACTGAATCTGATATAAAGTATTCGAGAGTTAGGTGTTTTTAGATTTTATTTTTAAGACGAATTTAACAACGATTTTTTCCACTTTTAACATTCAAAAAAAGAAACCAACAAACACAAAATTCGTAAATAATAAGTTTTGGAAAAAATCTTTTCCTTTTTAATTTTAGATGTGTACTAAATGAATTTGGCATATATTTTTATTTAATCTCATGATAGGTAAAGGACATTTTTTACAGTGAATATTTTATTATTCATTAGACCAGAATTTCCATACTACGGAATGGTAAGACTATGTTTAAAATATTTTTAGGTGTCAATATACGAGGATAGAACCAGTATTTTTGATACAGGAATTTCTTTTATATCGACCGCTGTTTCTAAAATTCTAAATATTTTTCTGTTGCCTTTCAAGCGTAGGTCTGTTACTTTAAAATCTAAATGACGTCAATAGAACTGTAGTTAACTGAAGTACCGATTACTCTATTAACATATTAAGGGAAACTATTATAACAATCCAAGTAAAAGATGTTATGATACAATTTCGTTGTAAACATCGACAAGTGAAATTTTCGTTGTAAACTTTGGCTGTTCTTGGAATTCAAACGTAGACTAGTTCTACGTATCTAACCCTGGAATTATTCAACTTTCAGGTTTTCCCCAGAATAATACCGAGTATTTGTTTGAAATAATCACTGTTATAACGTTTCCAATAATAATATGAATTTGACTGAAATTATATACGGTTTCAGATCAAACTGTATAAATTGCCTGTACGACACTGACTGATCAACTGACTGTCTGATTGACTGAGCAACTGACTAACTGACTGACTGACTGGTCAACTGACCGAATGACTGGTTGACTGATTGAACGATCAACTGGTCGAGTGACAGATCAAATGACTAATTGACTAACAGACTGATTGACTGACTGATTAACTGATTGATTAACTAATCAAGAAACCAACTGACTACCTCACCAATTGACAATAAATCATTTTACTCATAACTTATTAACTAACTGACTGCCTGATTAACTAATCAAATAACCAACTGACTACCTCACTGATTGATATAATTCAGCTTATTGATATTAACTAACTGACTGCCTGATTAACTAATCAAATAACCAACTGACTACCTCACTGATTGATATAATTCAGCTTATTGATATTAACTAACTGACTGCCTGATTAACTAATCAAATTACCAACTGACTACCTCACTGATTGATATAATTCAGCTTATTGATATTAACTAACGGACTGTCTGATTAACTAATCAAATAACCAACTGACTACCTCACTGATTGTCAATTGAGTTTGTTGATAATTTATTAACTAACTGACTGATTAACTAACCAACTTACTACCTCACTGATTGAAAATTCAGCTTACTGATAACTTATTAAATAACTGAGTGACGGCTAACTGACTGATTAACTAAGCAACTAAACAAGTGACTATTTCACTATTGACGATTCAGCTAACTGATAACTTATTAACTAACTGAGTGACGGCTAACTGACTGATTAACTAAGCAACTAAACAAGTGACTATTATTTCACTATTGACGATTCAGCTAACTGATAACTTATTAACTAACTGAGTGACGGCTAACTGACTGATTAACTAAGCAACTAAACAAGTGACTATTTCACTATTGACGATTCAGCTAACTGATAACTTATTAACTAACTGAGTGACGGCTAACTGACTGATTAACTAAGCAACTAAACAAGTGACTATTATTTCACTATTGACGATTCAGCTAACTGATAACTTATTAACTAACTGAGTGACGGCTAACTGACTGATTAACTAATCAACTAAACAAGTGACTATTTCACTATTGACGATTCAGCTAACTGATAACTTATTAACTAACTGAGTGACGGCTAACTGACTGATTAACTAAGCAACTAAACAAGTGACTATTTCACTATTGACGATTCAGCTAACTGATAACTTATTAAATAACTGAGTGACGGCTAACTGACTGATTAACTAAGCAACTAAACAAGTGACTATTTCACTATTGACGATTCAGCTAACTGATAACTTATTAACTAACTGAGTGACGGCTAACTGACTGATTAACTAAGCAACTAAACAAGTGACTATTTCACAATTGACGATTCAGCTAACTGATAACTTATTAAATAACTGAGTGACGGCTAACTGACTGATTAACTAAGCAACTAAACAAGTGACTATTTCACTATTGACGATTCAGCTAACTGATAACTTATTAACTAACTGAGTGACGGCTAACTGACTGATTAACTAATCAACTAAACAAGTGACTATTTCACTATTGAAAATTCAGCTAACTGATAACTTATTAAATAACTGAGTGACGGCTAACTGACTGATTAACTAAGCAACTAAACAAGTGACTATTTCACTATTGACGATTCAGCTAACTGATAACTTATTAACTAACTGAGTGACGGCTAACTGACTGATTAACTAAGCAACTAAACAAGTGACTATTTCACTATTGACGATTCAGCTAACTGATAACTTATTAAATAACTGAGTGACGGCTAACTGACTGATTAACTAAGCAACTAAACAAGTGACTATTTCACAATTGACGATTCAGCTAACTGATAACTTATTAACTAACTGAGTGACGGCTAACTGACTGATTAACTAATCAACTAAACAAGTGACTATTTCACTATTGACGATTCAGCTAACTGATAACTTATTAAATAACTGAGTGACGGCTAACTGACTGATTAACTAATCAACTAAACAAGTGACTATTTCACAATTGACGATTCACCTAACTGATAACTTATTAAATAACTGAGTGACGGCTAACTGACTGATTAACTAATCAACTAAACAAGTGACTATTTCACTATTGACGATTCAGCTAACTGATAACTTATTAACTAACTGAGTGACGGCTAACTGACTGATTAACTAAGCAACTAAACAAGTGACTATTTCACTATTGACGATTCAGCTAACTGATAACTTATTAACTAACTGAGTGACGGCTAACTGACTGATTAACTAAGCAACTAAACAAGTGACTATTTCACTATTGACGATTCAGCTAACTGATAACTTATTAAATAACTGAGTGACGGCTAACTGACTGATTAACTAATCAACTAAACAAGTGACTATTTCACTATTGACGATTCAGCTAACTGATAACTTATTAACTAACTGAGTGACGGCTAACTGACTGATTAACTAAGCAACTAAACAAGTGACTATTTCACTATTGACGATTCAGCTAACTGATAACTTATTAACTAACTGAGTGACGGCTAACTGACTGATTAACTAATCAACTAAACAAGTGACTATTTCACTATTGACGATTCAGCTAACTGATAACTTATTAACTAACTGAGTGACGGCTAACTGACTGATTAACTAAGCAACTAAACAAGTGACTATTTCACTATTGACGATTCAGCTAACTGATAACTTATTAACTAACTGAGTGACGGCTAACTGACTGATTAACTAAGCAACTAAACAAGTGACTATTATTTCACTATTGACGATTCAGCTAACTGATAACTTATTAACTAACTGAGTGACGGCTAACTGACTGATTAACTAAGCAACTAAACAAGTGACTATTTCACTATTGACGATTCAGCTAACTGATAACTTATTAACTAACTGAGTGACGGCTAACTGACTGATTAACTAAGCAACTAAACAAGTGACTATTTCACTATTGACGATTCAGCTAACTGATAACTTATTAACTAACTGAGTGACGGCTAACTGACTGATTAACTAAGCAACTAAACAAGTGACTATTTCACTATTGACGATTCAGCTAACTGATAACTTATTAACTAACTGAGTGACGGCTAACTGACTGATTAACTAAGCAACTAAACAAGTGACTATTTCACAATTGACGATTCACCTAACTGATAACTTATTAAATAACTGAGTGACGGCTAACTGACTGATTAACTAAGCAACTAAACAAGTGACTATTTCACTATTGACGATTCAGCTAACTGATAACTTATTAACTAACTGAGTGACGGCTAACTGACTGATTAACTAAGCAACTAAACAAGTGACTATTTCACAATTGACGATTCAGCTAACTGATAACTTATTAAATAACTGAGTGACGGCTAACTGACTGATTAACTAAGCAACTAAACAAGTGACTATTTCACTATTGACGATTCAGCTAACTGATAACTTATTAACTAACTGAGTGACGGCTAACTGACTGATTAACTAATCAACTAAACAAGTGACTATTTCACTATTGAAAATTCAGCTAACTGATAACTTATTAAATAACTGAGTGACGGCTAACTGACTGATTAACTAAGCAACTAAACAAGTGACTATTTCACTATTGACGATTCAGCTAACTGATAACTTATTAACTAACTGAGTGACGGCTAACTGACTGATTAACTAAGCAACTAAACAAGTGACTATTTCACTATTGACGATTCAGCTAACTGATAACTTATTAAATAACTGAGTGACGGCTAACTGACTGATTAACTAAGCAACTAAACAAGTGACTATTTCACAATTGACGATTCAGCTAACTGATAACTTATTAACTAACTGAGTGACGGCTAACTGACTGATTAACTAATCAACTAAACAAGTGACTATTTCACTATTGACGATTCAGCTAACTGATAACTTATTAAATAACTGAGTGACGGCTAACTGACTGATTAACTAATCAACTAAACAAGTGACTATTTCACAATTGACGATTCACCTAACTGATAACTTATTAAATAACTGAGTGACGGCTAACTGACTGATTAACTAATCAACTAAACAAGTGACTATTTCACTATTGACGATTCAGCTAACTGATAACTTATTAACTAACTGAGTGACGGCTAACTGACTGATTAACTAAGCAACTAAACAAGTGACTATTTCACTATTGACGATTCAGCTAACTGATAACTTATTAACTAACTGAGTGACGGCTAACTGACTGATTAACTAAGCAACTAAACAAGTGACTATTTCACTATTGACGATTCAGCTAACTGATAACTTATTAAATAACTGAGTGACGGCTAACTGACTGATTAACTAATCAACTAAACAAGTGACTATTTCACTATTGACGATTCAGCTAACTGATAACTTATTAACTAACTGAGTGACGGCTAACTGACTGATTAACTAAGCAACTAAACAAGTGACTATTTCACTATTGACGATTCAGCTAACTGATAACTTATTAACTAACTGAGTGACGGCTAACTGACTGATTAACTAATCAACTAAACAAGTGACTATTTCACTATTGACGATTCAGCTAACTGATAACTTATTAACTAACTGAGTGACGGCTAACTGACTGATTAACTAAGCAACTAAACAAGTGACTATTTCACTATTGACGATTCAGCTAACTGATAACTTATTAACTAACTGAGTGACGGCTAACTGACTGATTAACTAAGCAACTAAACAAGTGACTATTATTTCACTATTGACGATTCAGCTAACTGATAACTTATTAACTAACTGAGTGACGGCTAACTGACTGATTAACTAAGCAACTAAACAAGTGACTATTTCACTATTGACGATTCAGCTAACTGATAACTTATTAACTAACTGAGTGACGGCTAACTGACTGATTAACTAAGCAACTAAACAAGTGACTATTTCACTATTGACGATTCAGCTAACTGATAACTTATTAACTAACTGAGTGACGGCTAACTGACTGATTAACTAAGCAACTAAACAAGTGACTATTTCACTATTGACGATTCAGCTAACTGATAACTTATTAACTAACTGAGTGACGGCTAACTGACTGATTAACTAAGCAACTAAACTAGTGACTATTTCACTATTGACGATTCAGCTAACTGATAACTTATTAACTAACTGAGTGACGGCTAACTGACTGATTAACTAAGCAACTAAACAAGTGACTATTTCACAATTGACGATTCACCTAACTGATAACTTATTAAATAACTGAGTGACGGCTAACTGACTGATTAACTAAGCAACTAAACAAGTGACTATTTCACTATTGACGATTCAGCTAACTGATAACTTATTAACTAACTGAGTGACGGCTAACTGACTGATTAACTAAGCAACTAAACAAGTGACTATTTCACTATTGACGATTCAGCTAACTGATAACTTATTAAATAACTGAGTGACGGCTAACTGACTGATTAACTAAGCAACTAAACAAGTGACTATTTCACAATTGACGATTCACCTAACTGATAACTTATTAAATAACTGAGTGACGGCTAACTGACTGATTAACTAATCAACTAAACAAGTGACTATTTCACTATTGACGATTCAGCTAACTGATAACTTATTAACTAACTGAGTGACGGCTAACTGACTGATTAACTAAGCAACTAAACAAGTGACTATTTCACTATTGACGATTCAGCTAACTGATAACTTATTAACTAACTGAGTGACGGCTAACTGACTGATTAACTAAGCAACTAAAGAAGTGACTATTTCACAATTGACGATTCAGCTAACTGATAACTTATTAAATAACTGAGTGACGGCTAACTGACTGATTAACTAATCAACTAAACAAGTGACTATTTCACAATTGACGATTTAGCTAACTGATAACTTATTAACTAACTGACAGACTAACTAGACCTACTGATTAATTCAGTATTACTCATAGTCAACCGGTCACTCATACCAAAACGTCTCTTCCTTCTGATTTTCCATTCTGTATTGTACGCTCACCAAAAAAATTCCTAAAAAATTATAATCGAATCTCGAACATAAATTTCTTTATCTCATTTTGATTTAACTGAACCAAATACATTCAAGACAAATGACAGAAATGTAATAATTTTTCGGTCTGACACAATTATTACTCTTTTGTAGTTAATATTGAATCATAATATCAAACTTTTATCTCTCTGACAAGGTATTAAACTTTTATCTTGCTGACAAGGTAGTAATAACACCCAGGCTTAATGATGTATTATAGACAGTCTACCAAACTGGCACGTAGACATAATCTCTTCTCCTCTCAATTTTCCAATTTTTGTAAACAATTTCTATAAATCTGATTTCATTTAATTGTACTTATTGTTATCAACAATACCCATTCAGTAATTTACACTTTTCTGATAAGCAATCTCTTATCTTATTTCTAAACTAATCTCGAGCGTTTGAGATTGCATTGATAAATTTCATTTTATTTTTGTGGTTATGGGTTGCTTCCCTGTTTATTATATGTGTTTTATTTATTGACATATTTTATTATCTATCTATTCTATTTATATGTAATTTAATATTATTGTAATGTTTTTGTTTGTAAAATCACAAATTTTCAATACATAAATATTATTTTATTTTCAAACATGTACAAAATGAACACTTTTTAAAAGAAACACAACTTTTGTGATTTTATGATATTTGTTACAGTTTTAATATTGTTTAAATGGAGAAAACTGTAGGTATAAATAATAATAATAATAGGTATAATAAAATAATTTCTCTGTTATTTTTCGTCCAAAATAAGCTTAATAAGATATCGTTGGAATCTCCATAAAATTTACTACATTTTATGTATCTTGCAATGTTTTTGTAAAATTAACGGTTTTCATGAAATTTGCCGTCAAATATTTAAAATAGCCGCCATTTTGAAACGGTTGAAGTTGTTTTTATTCATATTTTGCACAAAGATAGCGGCCAATAAGAAGAACATTTGTGCAGAATCTCAACGCTGTAACTCAAACCGTTAAGGAGTTATGAACTATTTTGTAAAAAACACATATAGACAGACAGACGATAAACAAATCGAGATAGGACATATGTCTATATAATTTTTTTTGCTTATTTTGACCCAAGGAATCACTACGTAAATTATTGCCCCACATTTTTCGAACACCCTGTATTTGTTATGTTTTATCTTGTTTATCATGTAGGACTATGTTTTGTTTGGACTGTATAATATATACTGGTGTGTATAGGGTATTTTAAACTGACTTTTTTCATGTAGCTCATCACGAGCAGTGTATGAAAATAAAACGCAAATCAAATCAAACTCAAAGTTCTCAACTGTTAAGGCTCACTGCATTTTCAAATTTTATCAGCAGTAGTAATGTTTCACTTTACAAATTCTTTGTAAGAAAATTATGTGATTGTCGCAATTTCTAACATTTTAATTCCCTACTTTACACAATTTAAAACATTTCAAAATGATTATGTTTTTGATATTTTGTTTTTACGCACACCGCAACCAGTACGATAATAACATTAAACTTTGATAACCACTCAAATGGAATAAACAGTTTTTTAATGTGTTTTAGTATAGCAATTAACACTTTCGTATTGATTATTTAGGTGTGTAATTTGAATGGTATATCAACTATAAGAACCACAATTTCATTAACTTTTTACTCTTTCATTTTATTTAACAAGAGGTATCCAAATAGCACTGAGACAAACTACAAGTGTTTGTTTACTACAAGGCAAATAAAGAAACAGAAATGTCCTTCAGTCTAGTCTGTAAAGAGGCATGAGGAAAGGAATTCCCTCGCCGTCAATTCGCAACCTTGAGGCAAACCACAACTTCACAGAACAAATTACTCTTTGAACCAGTTTCCCTAATTGAAGATAATAATTATCTCTTATTTGATGATGCAACTTTTAGGTTATGTTACTCTAGATTATTCATTCATTTCCGTGATTTTGAAATGGAAATGTTGGGTTTACCTCTTTGGAGGGGATGAAAGGCGTATAAATGTGAGTCACCGGAGATGTGAGGCAGTTGTTGTGTTTGTTGTTGGTAGTTTCTGATTAAGATGACGATAGATAAAGTGCTGCAGGACTTTAGAAACAATGTTGATGTAAGTTGTATATATTTTGAAATATATGTTTAACTTAAAATGTCAAGTAAATCAGATTTAGTTGTTGAGGGGAGTAAGTTAACAATTTACGTATGTCAAATTTAAATTTGGCGCTTCAATTAATAAGTTTGGAAACATCTAGGAGTTAATGAAATAAAAATCTAACCGGGTTAATAGTTTCGTAATAATGTTTAGATAAAACCAAAAAAAAATCGATTTTTGAATGTTTTTATTGTTTTAAACAATAAAATTATTTACATATTAAAACGTAAACAAAATAACACCAAATAGTTGTTTTATAATTTAGCAAATAATACAAATGAATCGGCATTAATCAAACGTTGTTTCATAACATACAATATATGGACCATGAATATACCATATGTGTTCAGAAAGTAAGTACAGGTATACAAGTAAAGTAAACAAAAAAAAAATAAAAAAATTATAATTGTATTTTCTGCAAAATTTGATATTTAAATTTGATAAATTGAAAACCGATCAGCTGCTTTTCCCCAACTTGAGCATTAGGCTGTACAAAAATATTAATTCAGCTACCTTACAGGTCTTACCTAGAGGTAGATTTTATTGTCCTTATTATAATTGCGTATATAATTTAATCATGTTAATATGTCAATGAATTATATCTCACCTTTCCAAATGTTTAAAGAACAATAATAAATTTTCATTTCATTTCATTAATGCTGCCTGTGGTGATATGGTGATAACCACTGTCGCACCATCATCATTCTCATAGCATTGGCCATCAAGGGAGTTAAGGATACAATACCTTTCAGCATTTACTCTTTCACTCTTAGCAAAGATTTTTACTTTGTTAAAACTTTGTTAAAAGCGCATTATACATCAACCAAACTTTTGGAAACAATAAAAAACTGATTACAGCCATTTGAAGAACAAGTATTTTATTGCTCGTGTGTTCCACAGAAAGACATACTATATAACAATGTTTTTAAAGGGAATTTAATTTGTTTGCAAAAGATAGTTTTGCAATAAATTTTTAATTAATTGTAACTTATGCTCTTTTAACAAAGTTTTAACAAACGAACAAAATATCTATTTTTTACACAATTTTTTAGGAAAAATTACACGTTTGTAATGAAAATAGCTTAATAAAATAACTTTCGTGTGAAAAGAGCAGAGTTTAACAATGAATTTCCTTCCCAATTGTTAGCGAAAACGTCATCATACTGAGTTGCACACTATAAAATATATTTCTAAAAGTCCTGAAGGCCATCAGGGATGTATTGGATGACTTTTCTGTTACTTTCCCGTACTTAATTTAACTTTACCTTCAGTATAGGCAACTTCTTCGGAGGAGTCTATAAGCAAAGTTCGACAATATGACAAAAAATGAAAATACCAAAATAATTTATTGATGCCCTTTTCTAATGCCGATTCCAATGTATATTATGGTTATTATTTTTTAAATCGAATTATTCAAGATATAGCAATGTGAAAAAGTAAAAAGGGGGAAGAATAAATAAACAAATAGTGTAAGTATTTAGAAAGGTATAAAATAAAAATACAATACTTTATTTCCTTCATATCTTATGGAAAAAGCTGATATTTACTGAGATTTTTTTTAGGAAAGCCCGTAAAAAGTACGTGTAAAGACTGATACAAAGATATTTTCTATAAATCTAGAAAAATTTATGTTTAAAACTTGACTTAATATTAATTCTGTAAATTTTAAAATGTTAGTAATTAGCCACCAGGATTGTCTAAAATAAATTTATAAAATTATAAAAATGATCTTACATTTTCCGTCTAACAATCTTTTTGGTAATCACAGATTACCAGTTTCGGCGATCTATGCATCATCAGTTCAGCACTCATGTAAAGTTCTTAAAAACACAATTGTTAGAACCATAATTTAAATTTCTACATTTTGTGACAGCCATGGTTTAAAACATGTTTTAACTGTCATAGTTTGAGTAAAAAAACCACATAACATTAAAAAAATACTCACAATTCACGAAAACAAAGCATACCCTACTCAAAATAGTCCAGATTATTTTATTAAGGCCTCCTTACACACAGTTAAAGTTAGAACTGAGAAATTTGCATCGTGATTTTCTCGATTGAGTTTTTAAGAACTTTACGTGAAAACAGTTTTGATGATGGCGGCATAGATCGCCGAAACCGGTAATCTGTGATTACCAAAAGGATTGTTAGACGGAAAATATAAGGTCATTTTTATAATTACATTAATATATTTAAAATTATTTATCTCCTAAAATGTTTTTGAAAAACACTCATTTTCAACTTTCAAGTGGTTATTTCCTTAAAAATGAAAATCGTTGAACAAGTTCATAAAATAACTTTACGTATTCATGCAATTATGTTAAATAAAACAAATTATATTAAATAAAAGCACAATAAAAATGTTATAAACTTGTTCAACAAACAAAATATTTATAATTATAAACATTGAAACTTTTTTTTTCGGGTTTTATCTAGATGATATTACTAAGCGATTCCGTTGGTTATATTTTAATTTCATTCCCTCGAAAAAATTTCCGAAGTGTAACCCTATAAATAGAAATTAGCCGGGACTAAATTTGTTTTTAAATTTACAACCAATACGCCAATGATTAAATTGAGAAATGTACGTCACTAGGAATGAAAATAAATATAGCTAACTATATTACTACCTCCAAGATTCCATAAATAGCCTACTATCTGCTAGTTCTTACACTGTAAGAAGTTTATTTAATTTGTATACTTCCATAAGTCCAATGTCAGTGGTTAATAGCAACCATAAATAAACCTGCAGTTCTACGACTAGCACCTGTTTTATACAATTTTACACCTAAATAATTGTAACAGATGTTTTTATCTGATCAGTAGTTATAAGCTTATTTTGAGGTTAATGTTTATATCAATGTTCAAAACGAGTGAGCACTGCGCAAGTCATCTGCGCAATGCCAACTAGTTATCTTTTAACTACTGTAGTACACCATGAGACTCCACGATCTAACCATAAACTTATATTAGATATCCGTGGTTTAACTCGTAATAAATATGTAATTTAAGACATAGAGTTGGAGTTCTTTTATCTATTTTAACTTTAGTAATAGTACAGTTTTAAGTAGGCCTACCGATCGCGTATAAATTTTGTAATGTAAAAGCTTGAATTTTCAAACGGTTACAATTAAAAACCAGTCCATTTTAGAAAGAAAAAAATCTTTATCCAAATAAATAAAAAATATCATTCTATCTTGTAAATAACATTTTTACAATATGTATGAATTCTTTTCTTTTCCCCCAAAACAAGAACAGCACAATAAGATGACAGACTTTGATCACATTGATCAAAATTTGGGGGTAGCTGCTGTAAGATCAAATTACAAAATCGGTTATAAACAATTTTTATCAGTTTTTGCTACACTGTCGCCAACTAAGAACTCATAAAAAAGGTGTTGGTTGCCAGTTCCGGGAATCTACTAATATTTTCTCAATAAATAGTTTAGGCATAAGCGAACCATTTCAAATATATCAATATATTTTAAAACTGTGTTTTTATACGATTTTCTAAACATTTTGTACACTTAGCACAAATTATTTAATCTTTTGACACACTTATAGGACAGCTAGAATCATCAAATTTAGCAAGCTTATGACAGTTGGATGTCCCAATGTGACTGCCAAATTTGATGGATCTAGATCTGCTATAAGTGTGTAAAAAAAAAAAAAAAAAAAAAAAAATTGGAAATTTTTAAGTTTTGATCTACAACTTTGATTCAATAACTCTGTTAAAACTTGCCTGTTTGCCAAAACGACTGGGGGTGTTGGGTGAAGTGAGTTTTTGAAATCCGGTGTTCAATTTTTTAATGTTTTAATTAAGATTTGACGATTCCACAGAAATACAAAACACTACTGTGGGTTCACACATTATTGAGACATGGCTACTAATACACTAATATTCGTTTATTATGACTTTCTGTTTTAGCCTACTTTGATGACAGGTGGTAACTATATCAAAGAAGGAAAGGATTCAGCTAAGAGTACGTGCCTTTTTTTCAGCCCAGGGAGTGAGGATGAAATTGGAGCTTTAGCCAGTTCTTTAGAATTATTTAAGGTTAGTATTTTAAATTAATAATAACACAATGAAACATTAAACCATTTTGATAAGTTGTACTTGCTGATCGTCTATTTTACTCTCTTATTGTTTGCAATCGTCTCTTATCGTACATTACCACGCAAACGGGAAAATTACTAAAAAAGAGTTGTCATAAGTTTTGTGATGTTTAGATTTGAGCGGATCGACATAGATCGGTTTGGCTCTATTGACCCCTTCTCTTTTGCGAAACCGATTTGGTCACTAGATAGCAGTAAGGATAAGGAATCAATTATGAAAACTTATAAACAAAACTGATGTTAAAAATATTGATATGCAACCTTCCCTTCTCAAGCAGCGTGGAAAAAATAAAAAAGAGACTGTATCTTGGACATCATTGAAACTGAAATCAACTATGGACATCATTGAACTTGGATATTTCACCAAAATTCACTGAGTGCTAATAAGTTAATTGGAGGATTTCAGAAGTTTTGGAGTTCATTTATTTTTAGTAGATACAGTATTTTCTGAATAATCACTAAACATAATCTATGTTTTGAAATCTCTGCATAAATATGTCGTGGGGAGAAAATGTATCCCTGTTTGCGGTGTATAGTCATTGTTCGTTAAATTTGATTGTTTCAAAGTAAATTTGTGTGTAATTACTTTATAGCTCACAAGATGGTATAGTTAACGGTCGGCAACAGTTTGCCGTGGTGAAAGTAGGCTATATATTCAACACACACTTTCTGTAAAATGTTTGTAGCTATAATTCTTAAGTTTTAAGTACTACTGTACAAATAATACATGTAAAGAGGTTCTTCCATTAAAAAGTTTTAAGCTACTGGCATTTTTGTAAATTGACTTGCTTTTATTTTTGAATAGCAAACATACTCAATAAATAGTTAATCCTAATTTTAGAACCTAAATTTGACTAAAATCTAATTTAGAAAACTGTTTATTAAAGCATTTGATGTTTATATGTTACTTGAAATGTTCTAGTGTCAAGGTTAAGTGATTTAAAATTATGTTTACGTTTCATAGTAATAAATCGTTTATCTATTATCAAAGAAAACAAAAATTTGAACATCCTTATATTCAGACTATTAAGGTTATTTTAGAAGTTGAAGGTGAGAATAATGTACTTCCAAAAAATATGTAAAATTTATCAGTCAACTTCTCTGTTTAAAGAATTTGTAAAATGATTGGTTAGAATATTACTAACATTCACATATTATAATCATCATTTAGCGACCTAAACTGAAAATGTGGCCTCCTATAGCATCCTATCCTCCATAAGGTTCCATCCAATGAATCTATCCATAAGCTCTAAATCTACCAGGTATGTCTAGGCATCCTTTTCTCTTTCATTTGGTGGTGTCCGGTCCCTTTCTTTGGCCGTCTCTCTCCATCTTATCTTAGGATGTGACTAAATAGTACACCTCTGTTTCTATAATGTTTTCTTATCTATATTCCCATTTCATACGTTTGAGTTAATGAGTCCATACTTGTTTTCCGGCGATATAGTCTCGAATAGTTCATCTCTATCGCTTGAATTATCCATAGCACTTGTTATCTCCAATAGCTCCTCTCTACAGTCTTGTAGATTTGAATTGTATTGGTTCATTACCAAGCTCTTCCACCACAGTAGGCTGTTCAGTTGACTCATGTATTGTGATGTGTTGTTGTATGTGAATTACAAATATATAAGCCAAACCATTATACCAGATTAATCCTATGAGTAGAATTGGATATTTTATAGTCTTGAGTATGGAAATCTCACACTAGTTATTTGGTAAAATATTAAATAAAAAATAACAATTCGAAAATTACCCTAACAATTAATTTATGAGTGTGTTTTTTATTTTCTAGAAATACAATATTAATTTAATCCACATAGAATCTCGCTCTTCAGCAAGATTACCAGGAACTTATGAGTTTATGGTAGAATGTGCTCCTGGAGGGGATCTTGGAGGAGCTATACTAAATCTTAAGAATACCTCAGCATACATCAGCATAGTTTCAAGAAATCATAAAGATAATCGAGGTAAACTATAAAATTCTATTGTGGATTTGACTTAATTCTTTTATAAATCCTTCTTTTAAAATATTTACTAGTAGAAAATTACTTATTCCAGTCAAATCACTTGTCAGATGACAAATTTTTATTTTAATCTTATCTGTATATCTTTCAGATAGTCAATATTTAAAAAGTTGTTAAATTTGTTTACTGCCACTTACAAAATACCTATGGTCCAAATTTGGCATTTAAGCTAAAAAATTAGTTCCAGATTTGACTATATTTGACTGAATTATAATTTATTAAAAAAACAAATATATTTTCATTTTTTGTCCTCTCTATCCTACAGGAACTGTTCCGTGGTTTCCTCGCAGAATACGAGAACTTGACCGTTTTGCAAATCAGATTCTGTCTTATGGTTCAGAGCTAGATGCAGACCATCCAGGATTCACAGACCCTGTGTACAGAGCAAGGAGGAAGTACTTTGCTGACCTCGCTTACAATTACAAACAGTAAATAAAGAATTAACTAAGCTAATGTAATATTTGGAGGAATTAATGTAAAAAAATGCCCTCTAAGGTATAGGTGTAGTACAAGAGGACAATGTTACCGAACCAAATTGTTTCATTGTGACCTAAGTCATGTTGGAAAACCTTTGAAGTTGAAAAAATATTCCACTATCTTAGATGTTATGATAGCTAAAGAATGGCTTTAGTGGTTTCAGTAAAAAATTCCAAAATTTGTAAATTTAAAGACAATTATCATAATTTTCTGATACAAACTAATTAGTCAATGGAGTGTTGTTCAAAATTTTTCTTACATATTAAAATTTAAAATAAGTTGCAAGAATAATATTTAAAAAAAATGGTTTTACTATATTCTATTTTAAACATTCTTTTATATCCAAACAACAAGTTTCAACAAGAAATATCTGCTATTACATTAAAATTCTTTTATATTTTAGTTTCCAATTGCATTTAATATATATATGTGTGTGTGTGTGTGTGTGTGTGTGTGTGTGTGTGTGTGTGTGTGTGTGTGTGTGTGTGTGTGTGTGTTTCGTTGACAAATCTAATAACACAAATGTTTAGGCAGTACCAGCTAGATATTATGCAGTACTAATTAGTTTTTAAAATTGATTTAATTAAAATTAATTACGTGTATTCCAGTGGAGAACCCTTACCCAGAGTTGAATACACAGAAGAAGAGACAGAGACCTGGGGAGCAGTGTTTCGTCAGTTGGTAGACCTGTTCCCGACTCATGCCTGTAAAGAATTTAACCATGTATTCCCACTTCTTATTGAAAACTGTGGATATAGGGAAAATAATATACCTCAGCTAGAAGACATTTCAAACTTTTTAAAAGGTAACCCTAAATTAACTATTTTATACACAATAATTGTAATGTATTAAGGTTTTAATGTCTAAGGGTTTCATAGACAGAGTGGCTTCAGTATGTTAATTGAATACCAATGTTAGTTATGAACTCTTGAGTAGAAATTAAAATGTTAGACATGAAGTGGTGCAAATAATGCACAAACACCTTTATGCATTTAAGTTGAAGATTGGCAATGGCTCATAGCTATACAGTGTCAAAAGTCAAAAGCAACCAGATATACATTTTGATCTAAACATATTGACCACTTAAATAAAATATTGATGAAAATCACAGAATAATTTGTTATACCATATTTTTTGTTGGCTAATTAATACATGATGGTTATAATAGATTTGAGAGGATGTATCATTTTTCAAGGAGTCTACAGTAACACATTCGCTTACATTTATAGGATGAGTAATCATTAACTGTTAGCTAGTACTATCCTGCCTCATCAATCAAAGCCTCCTTCCACCCTTCATTATATTCAACCAGTTTATGTCTAAAATTTGCATCTATTATTAAAGTTCATGAGTGAAATAGAGAAGTTAGTAAACCAAAACAAAGTCTCAAAACAAATATAAGAATTCCAAACAAGCAACACTATTAATGGCACCATTTTACCTAATCAAATCACCATAAAATGGTAATTTTCATTTATACTACTTGAAAAATCGGTACTAAAGGCCGGCTTAGATTATACTAATTTGTAGCCTATATCTTGCTATTATATTTAAAAAAATATTTATTTTATAACAAAAGATAGGTGGATGCTTTTTACATTTGATAGGCAGTGGGTAGCCTAGAAAATTCAAAATCACAGAAGGAGGGGGGGGCTGTAGGGCTATGAGGTTATCATAGTTTCATCCAAGTATTTATGCTTTGTAAATCTTTTTTCCATTCAAGTTTTAAATCTATTATTAGTTGTAGTTATGGTAATTTAATCCCAGAACGCTTTCTCGAAACCAAAAACAGTAAATTACTTAATGTAAAAATGTACAAAAATTGTTTGTTTTTAATATTTGATTTATCAGAACTTCTAAATAAACGTATTTTTCTTGATGTAATCAATCTAAGTGTCAGTTTAAAAAATGTTAAGTAAAAGCTGTGTACAATCGAAAGAAGAAAGTGGCCATCATAGAAAGAAATAAATGTGAAACTTTTCTTGAAGGAATGATTTTAAAGTCTTAAAGATGTCCTTATTTAACCTACTAAAATAAGTTTTCCAATGGACCTAATTAAATTGATATTTCGCACTCAAAAACGATAGATTTACTCAATTTCAACAAAATACTTCAGTTCAATTTCAAAATAAAATTAACAAACATACAAGAATTATATTTAATGTAACAGCAGATATTTCTTGTTGAAACTCCATATTCGAGGATTAAATAAAGCAATAAAAACTAAAGTTTCAAAATTATTTTAACATAGTTGCCCGATGATGCCGCAAGGCGAAACAATTGTAGCTCTTTTTATATTATTAAAATAATTTTGAAACTTTAGTTTTATTGCTTTATTTAATCCTTGAATACAAGAATTACTCGATTATTAGTATTAAATATTCTATATTTCAATACATAGCTTATAAATGTTTTCTACAAGTTTTGGTCAATATATTTAAGTGATAATTATTACATTAGCGAATTCAGATTTTAATATTTGTTATTATTTCTTCTTTTTCAGATAGTACTGGATTCACTCTTCGACCAGTTGCAGGACTTTTATCTTCACGAGATTTCCTTGCAGGTTTAGCTTTTCGTGTGTTTCATTCAACTCAATACATCAGACACCCCAGTAAACCACTTTACACTCCAGAACCTGATGTATGTCATGAACTGTTAGGACATGTTCCTTTATTTGCTGATTCTACATTTGCACAATTCTCACAGGAAATAGGTCTTGCATCCCTTGGTGCTCCAGATGACTATGTTGAGAAACTAGCTACGGTAATTGACTTATTTGTTTAATTAATATTCATCTACAAGCTAAGTAAGCTTCAAGAGGCATTTTTTCAAAAAAAATGTGTCAAAGATAATAAAACACAATTATAATTTTGTAATATCCACTTTTAATTAGTCTAGCCAACCAATGGTTTCACCTGCTAAGGCATTGACGAGGCTGTATTACAGACATACAGCCTCGTCAATGCCTTAGCAGGCGAAACCATTGGTTGGCTAGACTAATTAAAAGTAGATATTACAAAATAAATAATTGTGTTTTATTATCTTTAAACATGGAATTCCACCAAGAACCATCGGTCTCAACAGTAATAAAAAAAAAAAAAAAAAAAAAAAAAATGTGTCAACAAAAAACTCAGAAATATCTAACTAGAATATTTTGATTCCTTTCTTCAAAAAATATAGTTCAATATGAGGACTTAGTAACTTGAATAAAAAAGAAAAATAATTGTTAGACTTATTTTTTATTATTTCATAGATAACTGTGTTAATTTCAAAAGACAATTAGTTTACCAACACAATTATGGTAGACCTCTTTCTTTAGTTATTTTATTTTAGTTTTCATAGAAATACAATTTTAGTTAGTTAAATATACACTTCAGGGATAAAATTTTCTTGTAACAAATATGTAGAATGAAAAACAAACACAATATTTAGTAAATTCTACAATTTATTTGAGTCTTGCCGACCATGGTTTCGCCAACAACGTCATTTACAAGGCAGCTTAACAAAGACTAAGGAAAAATATAGAAACTAACATATTATTACTACAAAAGGAAGAACAGTTACTTAGCTAGGGTAGGGGAGGGGGGGGGAGGTAAGAGCAAGGGAAACATGTTTTTCATTAAAATGGAGTTCTACCAAGTACCATCGGTCAATAGTGTAAATCGTATAAATATGTAGAAGGTAAACATATATGAGTTGAAGTGTAATTAGAAATCTTAAGTTCTCTATTTTTATTAAGATGATGTAACAAATGACTTATTTATCTGACTTAAACCGTGTGCTTGTATTCCACTTGGACAATAAAATAGGGCAAGACTGAATTCGTGGTTAAATAAAATCTTTGAAAATTAGATACACACGAATCACAATGTTGCATCCAAAGTAATAGAATTGGACTTAAAGGACTTCCTATACAATTCCATCCTTGCCATTTGTTATAACTGTCCACAACACAGGGTTGTTAGCTAGGCAGTAGTATAATTAAATTTAAGAGTTGACAACAACTAGACAATTCCATGCTTGTAGCTGTAAACCTATTTATTTGTTTATTTGATAAAAAGAGGATAACTGTTGGATATTTTGCACATCTTGCAATTAAACAAAGAGAAGTAGATTGGGAATTTATCTCAGCAGGTTATTATTATTATTAGTTTTGGAAGCTGGTTTTACTCCCTAGAAACATCACCCTATAAAACTTTTTTGTACCTCTTAATTTCTCTACCTATCTTAATTCTATAGCCTTGGTTAGGTATAGAATTTATCTAGCTAGATCACTTGTCTTTTCTGGAATTCCATTTAGAACTACGATCTCTAGTCTTCTACGTTCTAATGCTTCACATTTCAGAAGTACGTGTTCTGCAATTTCCAGGTGTTGGTTGTACAGTCTGCATTTCAAGTTACCCTGGTTTAATCCCATATTTAAAAGTGCTGTGTCTTGTAACAAAGCTTGGTTTTCCTTTGCTTTGTGCAGCGACGAACCTAGAAAGTTTTTGATTTCTTTGAACCAGTGAACCATAGAGCTTCTCTTTTGAGAGTTCACTCCATCAATCTCGGGTCTCTGATTTCATTCATTTTGTCAGACAATTTTTTGTTGCAACTTTACTTATGCCATACTCTGGTTCCAGGCCAGTGAAAGGTGTCATTGCTCCTTTCTTCGCCAGTTCATCCACCTTTTCATTGTGTTTGTATCCTCTGTGACAAGGTACTCAATTTTACCCGGTCCTGGGTTGATAGTTTAACTAAGGATTGTTGATATCCCACACTAATAAAGAAGAATGTTAGTATGAAATTACAGTCTTTATACTCGTACTAGCCCGACTATCCGTCCTACCGATAATGTGATCATTGTAATAGCCTCTCGCTAGGCATAGTTGTGCGCATTCTAATATTGCCTGGAATACCATTGCATATTTTCCTAGAGCTATACTTCCCTCTTCTTTGGTTCTTTTCCATATAGGTCAGCACAGCACCTACTCTTGTGTAAGTGCAAGATCCATTTATATAGTAGGTATTCTATCAATGTCCTCTCTCTTTTGAATAGTGATAACAAATGGTATAGTTCATGAGACTTTTTACTTATGTAATGGTTTCTCATAGTTAATATGTAACCATTTGATCTCAGCAGGTTGATGTCTCATGTTTAAAAGAAAGCTCAGGCCCTACAACCATACAGTGATGTATGAATTGAAATCAGTCATTAGAGCTCCTTTTTAGACTTTCCTGAACTTAAAGGAGAGGATTTTTTGGATGTTATATCCTCCACAGATAAACCAAACTTTCATTTCTCAAGGTACATTAACAGTCAAAACTCACATGTTTGGATACACACAATCCACATGATAGCCACTAGTTTCTACTTCTTGAAGGGAACATTGGAGTTTGGAGTAGAATACTAGGTAGCATATATATAGTCAGACATTTTTTTTCTTTAGAGACTGTTCTGATTGTACTCTCATGTTATGCCACTTTTCGACTATATTTATACACATATTCCAAATCTTAAAAAGAAGAATTTGATAAGTGTGCAAGTACTGGTTCCCAATAGCTCTGGCCCAAAGTACAGCGGACATCATGTCCTATTGAAGTAACATTGTGCAATATACTTTTATATTTGACTTTTTACTATATAACAGAGAACTTTTTTATTTGTTAAATTACTTCTTAATTAAATGAATGTGTTTATTTCAGTGCTACTGGTTCACAGTTGAATTTGGTTTATGTCGACAAGATGGCCAAATCAAAGCTTTTGGAGCAGGTCTTCTGTCATCTTTTGGTGAACTACAATATTGCTTAAGTAATGAGCCTGAATTACGTCCTTTTGACCCTCCAAAAACAGCCATTCAAGATTATCCCATTACACAATACCAACCTATCTACTATGTTGCAGAGAGCTTTGATGATGCCAAAGAAAAAATGATGTAAGTTTATTAAATACCCTTTTTTATTTTATAATTTATAAACATATTAATACAATAGGTGTCACAATGAAGTTGCAGCACATTTCAATATTTAAAAGATATATTTGAAATTAATAATAATAATAGAGCACATAGCCTATTTTGTTTAATTTTACTATGTTTAAAATTAAACATAATAGGCTATGTGTCCTATTAAACTATAACCTAAAACCAAATAAAAACAATTTCTCTGTCCTCCTTTTCTTTTCTTGTATGTTCTATCCTTCTGTCCTATCATATTTTCGCAATGGATCTTCCTAAACTATTTATAAACACAATTTACTAATAAGTGTACCAGTATGAATAAAACAAAACTGATCATTGTTTTAATTTTTTTAAGTAATCTACAGGAAATACAATATGTTCATAGAACCATGAATGGGGTTTTAAATGGTATTCACAACATAATTGCAATAAAACATGAAAGTTGTCAAATGAAATACAATTATTTTTTTTTAGAATCGGATGTGGTATTATATGGTGGATGGTTGAAATGATGTGAATTTGTGGGGTGTTGCTCTTCTACATCTATCACTTCCACTTTTTAATGGTGGTGATATTGTAGTAGCTGTAAAAACTGATATTGTAAATTTTCAAAATCGGTGAATAATGACTGTGAAATAAGAAATAGAGTTATGTCACTATATCTGTTGTCGCTCAATCACACCTATTTTGGATATTTTGATCAGTAAACTAGAACAGTAATTGTGATTAGCTAGTTATTATTTTCACTAATTCTCCCTCTATGTTTTGAACATATTTAAGTACATAGTAGGGTTTGAATTAATGGTTGCATTAATAATTAATATGGCACTGAATTAAAATTTATTAAATTTACAGAAACAGATTAATATTAATATTTACAACACATTTTTTTCCACTACAAATAATCAATATATTTATATTATTCCAAATTAAATGGGAAAATGTAGTGAAATAATCATAAAAATTGTGGTTCACCAAACATTTGTAAAATTCCAAAATAAATGCTGATTATCGGCACTGAATACCACAGGATTCAGGTTTCATTTTTGAAATTACTTGTGAATCATAATTTTGCTTTACATATGTTATAGTAAGTTGTCCTTGGTTTATTAGCTTTGGCATTACACACAATGTTATTTATTTGATACATTTTGGCATACACAACCGTCAAAACCAAAGCCAATTTTTTTTATTTTGCACTAATAATTCGGAATTTTTGGGGAAATATTGATGCCAGTATATTTTTCTTAAGACTTTTGTTATGTTATGAGTATCAGTTTGAGACAAATTTTAGTAATCTTTGAAGAACAATTTTAGATTTTATCGAAATTGTGCATTCTCTTAACATTAATTAAGTTTCCTATTCCCCAAAGGAAATGTTTAAAAATTGATATAGTGAGGTTGCGTTAATCCAAATATTTATTTACCTGAGCTGTTTAGATTGTTAAGGGAACATTTAAAAACAAACAAAATGCAAATTTTTTATATAAATGTACACTCAAAAAAAATTCAACACAAACAAAGAATCGTGTAGCGAGCGATACACTACTTCCTCATGCAGTAGACAGAATACTAGACTCCTAACTGGCCTAGTGAGTCACAGAAAATAGTTGTTAATTTAACAAGTCGCAAACATGAAAACTTCATAACATCCTGTAGGCCATTCTGACAACCATGAGTTCGAATTATTTTGATGTCACTGGAAAATATATTTTCAAATTATATATAAGTTCCTTAACTGAGAAAAGTAATGTCCTGTTTTAACTCAAACTTTTGGTATTTCTTTTTTATGTTTGTTTGTTACGTAATTATAACCAAACACATCTAGGAATAAGGTTATTTACAACTAGGCTGAATGATTAAGTAAAGGGGTTTTTATTTTCTGTTTCAAAATGCCGATCGCTCTATTTTTATTTTCTAAAATGTACCTTGTTACACTTAACATGAACACCAACTAAGTACATAAAATCTGACTAAAGCTCACAGTATTAATATGAATTATCTTTTGATTTCAGAAAATTTACGCATTTAATACCTCGCAATTTTGGTGTGCGTTATAATGCATACACTCAGAGTATTGAAATTTTAGATTCAAAACCTCAAGCACAGAAGCTTATTCAAAACATTAACACCGAAGTTCAAATACTGGCAGATGTGTTGCAGAGAATTTAAATTATGTATAAATGTATTCATTTTAAGTTGTGAATTTTTTTTTTTTTAAGTTTTTAATTGTGGTATAAAAATCATCGAGATTTACTGGAAATATGTTTTAATACCTGTATTATTCCTAAACATTTAAGTGCTTTAATAATTAATAATTATGTTAAGTTGACCTAAATTTGATTTGATGTTTGAAAACAACTGTCCAATCAATTATTGGTATTTACTTTTGTTAAATAATTTATTATTAGGATAGCACATACTCTCTGTGACAAACTTATAAACAAATTGTAAATAGTTAAAAACATATGAATAGTGGCAATATCGGTTATTCATATAAAAGACCAAAGCTTATTGAGATATTAAAACAACTCAAATTTAGATTTATTGAGGGTAAAGTATTAAAGTAATTTAATACCAAAGCAAGTATACTAAGTGTAACTAGATATGAACTTAATTTTAAAATTATTTACTTACTATTGTAGTAAGCTACATTTCTCTTTTCTTTTAATTTAATTTCATAATCCTATATAAAATTAAAATATCTATATAACTTCATAAATTGTTATTGTGTCTAGCAAATTGTTATAGCAAATATTACCATCCATTTTGTACAAGATTAGTTAGATTAAGTTTAATATCAAATTATATATTACAATATTATTATAATGCCTAATATATTTATATTTATTTTTTCCCTCGGTTATATTAGGACATTGTTGTGAATCTCTTATATTTCTTTAAATGAATGATTGACTGTAAAATGTGTATTTAAGTTTATTGAATAGTTTACTCTTTCTATTTGAATTACCCACATTGTAAAGACCATTAAAAATAATTACCCTAGCTTATTACTCATAACTAATAAGGAATCTTTGATAATCTTCTTTACATTATCAAATAGTAAAATTTGTTTTTGAATATAAGACTAGCATATTATAGAAATAAACTGAAGTAAAGAAAACTCAAGAGGTCCTAAATATTCATTTTCCTTTCACAGCTGTATGACTTGTCTGTTTATAAATATTTGTCAAATAAATTGTTAATATTTAAAACAAGTATATTCCTATTATAGTAACTGAAAAATCCTAAAGCACTTATATTACACCTCATAATCCACCATGAGATTAACTCAATTAGAAGATGTATAATTGAGTTAACCCGAGATATTTCGTTGACAGCATTTGTCCAAAAATGAACTAACTGGAGTTATTATGGGCAATATTGAAACAGCCGTTCTCATTTAGATTGGACCAAAATACCACATTCAAGCGTAGTTCCACATTTCTCATCATTATTGCAGCACTTATTGGAAACCTGTTTAAAACTTTCTAGTGTTATTCACTATGTAAGGTTGGCATCACTGTCTGCCAGTTACTTAGTGTTTGTGTCACCATACATGTGCATTCTTGCAGTATGGATTATTTGCAGTATGGACTATCTAGTTGTGTTTCTAGATAGTTTTGTTGTAATTTGAATTGCAAATGAGTAGTGAGGATGGGTTATTAAATGATCTTGAGAACAGTGACAGCAGCAGTGAATTGTACAAAGAATCTAAAGAAACAAATATCGAGTTGAACGATTCAGATGATGACGGCATTGCAGAAGCTCGTGAGACAAAGAAGCCTTAAAAAGACAAATCTAATTAGTCATTTAAAACTAAATTACGATTACAGTATCTTATTCTTTTAACTTCTGAGCTCTCCAAAGCATTCAATTTCCTACTTTTATTATCAAAATGTAATATTTTAAAATCTACACCCAAATTAAAATCAGACACTTGATGTGATTTCAAAAACTGGAATCGTCATATCCTAATCGCCAACTTCTTTCATGTTTACTTAATCTAGTTAAAATTACGTCCTGTTTGACCCACATAACATGAATTACAGATTTTGCAAGTTATCTTATATACACCACTTCTCAACATTTTGTTAATTTTATCTTTAGAATTATTTAATGACCAATTAGATTTGTATAACTCTCCCTTAGTAAAACCTTTAAAAATTGTCTGTACCTAGAACAACTAACTGGTTTTCCCATTCTGTATTGTTCCTATGGTCATTGCCCAGGCAGAGTATTTCCCCACCCTTCCATTCATTGTATCCAACTCCCACCATCTAGTTTTTAAGGTTCTCTGTTTTTCATTTTTCTTCCGTCTGTAATACAGCCTCGTCAATGCCTTAGCAGGCGAAACCATTGGTCGGCTAGACTAATAAAAAGTGGAAGTTACAAAATAAAAAATTGTGTTTTATTATCTTTAACAATTTATATAATATAACTATACTGTTTGTGCTAGTGTTTTATGTTACAACATTTACCCTTTTTGTTCTGAAATAAATGTGGATGTAGCTATATGATGACTATTTACAACTGAACTCAATACAATTTCCATGAGTTAATTCGGGATAATATAAGTATGCAAACAAAGGTTAACAACATAAAAGCTTTAAAATTACCTTAAAATTTTAATTATTTATATCAAAAATGTCTTTTAGAGTGTATGCCATTGGAAAAGAAAGTATGCAAGACTAATGGCAAGGTTTCCATTTTCTTTTTTGTTAAAAATCAATCAACATTCACTGTAGTATGTGTAGGATACTATTTCAGATTTTCCAAAGCTGTTGTTGAAATATTAAGAAATGATCTGGAACCAGGGTATTTATATCTGAGGAGTTTTAATGGATAGCAGTATTAAAAGTCGATAGTTAAAATTTACTTCTACTCTTGTAATTAGTAGGGGTGATAAATTCTATTTTATAATTTATGTTAATTAATTTTGGTGTTTGATAGTTTTCTCAAAAGCTCCTCTATTTCTTTAGTACATGAGATTTCCTCAATATCACATTTTTGTTAATATCTCAGAATTTAATAAAACTACATGGTTGTATGAGGGCTGGAATTCTTTGTCTTTGTAACCTTTTCCATTTAGAGTTAAGAAATACTATTTTTTAAGTAAATGAAATTGAGAGATTGGTAAGAACAAAACTGATTTTTTTTTTTTTTTTTTTTTTTTTAATGTTTATGAAATAACATTTTCTATGCAATGACTTTATGAAATTTGGTAAAATCTGCACACATCAACTAAAAACCGACTTCCCATTTTTTTAGTAACAAACTTGTGTACAAGCTATTGTAATAAGGAATGTATGTATCAAATTTGGTAAAAATCAGGAAAAAAAATGTGTATTATGATAGTAGGAAGCTGTGTACATACAGGGGAAGGGGTAGGGCTATCTAGAAAAATTTCTTCTCTAAAAATCCTTAGCGAACCTAGATTAACAGCTTTTGTATGGAAAATCGTACAATACACTTTGATTTGCTCGGTTCAGAATGTGTCTCAATAGAATCTTCACTAAAATAAATCTTTGGTGAGGAAAACAAAAATGAATAAATAAAGAATGAAAAAGTCCAATTTCAGAACTCTCTCCTTTTCTACAAGGATGAGTCATTGAAGCCAGCCTGGTAATAATCCTACCAGTATAAAGTATTCACTATTCAGCATTGCTGTCATCACCAAGTTAGAAAGCAAATAGATGTCCATAAATTATGTATCTCATCAACTTAGTGGTTATCTTCCATGCGAGTGGACCTACATTTTAATGGACTATAGATCATCACTGGAAACAATATCATTATACAAATCGACCACATATTTCTACTACATTTAAGGAATTCAGCTATGGATTCATTGATCAAATAAAGTAATTAGCTCTAGTTGATTCCAAGCAACTGCATATAACAGGGAATGAGATAACAGAGCAGCTCGTCAGAACTAACACAGATCATTTGGGCTGGCTTCTCCTATTGGTAGAAATTTTTGTGAGCTTCAGCAAACACTGTTTGATCTGGAATATTATAGAAACTTTCAGAGAAGTATGCAGTATTTTATATCTGGAGCAAGAACAGGTCATATGGTTATAGAATAGTAGTTGGATCATTTCCACTTGACAAACTCTCCACAATGTAAAAGATGTAATGTCAATTCAAAGATGCTGGAATTACTGAAGTGCAACTACACCCATAATTCTGTCAAGACGAAGGTAGTGGAATACCTTCAGATAACAAATCAGGTTAATCAATATACCTTATTATACCCTTCATCGAAAGTAGTCCTATTGTGTAACAGCTACAGCTGTTTCACCTCAACATGAAGCATCTTCAGTTAAAGCACGGGAATACTTTATACACTTACACTACATTTTACGCACATGTTTACAATTTTAAAAACATATTATTGTACTAAAATACTAATTGAATACAAAAATCTTAGTAGCTTGAAAATGTCTAACGACAAAACATATGTCACTCGATAAACCTCATTTGTGAAATTAACAGTATTTCAAAAAGGTAAAGATGGATGCAATCAATGTAGAAAAAATGAAATCATTACTGAAAAGCATGAAACTCCTGATCTTACTGGCACAAGTGTGTGTCATCCATCTTCCTATCAATGTAAAATCATATTGGGTGCACATACCAAGAAGAATTAAAAGAAAAAAATTAGAACCATATACATTTTTCATTTTAGTAGTAAAATATTACTAACGACTTACTATTTGTTTAGTTTATAGTGGATAGAAAACTAATAAGTATGTTCTACCCACTCAAAACCAAGCTCAAATATACACGTGTGATACATCACTCAAACCTTTTTTTCAGTAAAGGGATAAGGTATTTAAATAATTTGACTTACGTAACACTGGTAAATATACTATTTACTTACAAAAACATCTACTCTCAATGTATATATTACAAAATAGATAATATATTCTTCATTTATCTGTATATTTTACATTCCAAAACTATGTATGTGCTTTCAAATATACAATTAAAATAAAACTTCTGCTGCAGACTTTGTACCTTAAAGGAGCTTTACATGTTGCCTGTTAGCTATAGTGACAATTAAATAGTAATAGTAACAACTTCCAGCATATAAACAATGTAAGGTAAGTTGTATCGGTTTATAGCAACAAACCAAAACTGACTCTCATTCAAATTTTAAACTGACACATCAATAATCAAGAAAAATCCCTTTTCCTTCCGGTATAGTTTAAATGAGTATATGTTATGTTATCCCTATTGTTGGACATTATAAAATTGAAAATTATATATTGTGCAACATCAACAAAAATGACAGGTGATCTAGTGAGTGTGTTTGTCATATTTGAAGATACCTGATCAGGGGTGGAACGTTCGTTGACTCAGTACCTTTTTAACTTGGTCAAGGTGCTTTCCAGTCTTGTATGTATGTTAACCCATTGGCCTAGACATACGGAACTATTCCCTATAGTCCCCGAGCGGTCCACTAATAGACATACGGAACTTCTCCGTGTCCCGGAAAACAACGTTCTTTATTAAGCGTAGATTTCACTGGTTTGACGTAGTTTCGAATAAATGTGTTACATGACAGCAGCGTCCACTGAGAATGGTTTCTTTGCATTTTATTGTGAAAATTACAATTAAAATGTAATTAAATTGCACTTTTTTATGAGCAGTGTTCACGCGCAGTCCCAGTGAAACCTTACGATGCGTGTGATATAAGCTAGATTTATTCAGTTTATAATACGATATCGTTATTATACTTTTAGAATATTTAGATTACTTGATGTTGGCAACACTTGTAAGCAACGTATCAAATAAACAGATGACTTCTGTGTTCTGATTAGGTTATAAGCATTTGATTTGTTTACTGTTTTAGTGAATACTTACGTTGTGCTGTGTTTCGTAAATAAAAATATAGAAAATCGTTATTGTACATAACTTATATATAGAGAATTTAATTTAGAATAAAATGGTGAAAACAGAACTAAAATCACAATTATGAATCAAAAGTTATTTATATTTTTCTAATAATGTACAAAATCAGCCATTTTAATTGCTAGATTAGGGTCAAGCAAAGTTTCCGAAAAAGGCTAGGCCAATGGGTTAAATATGTAATAATAATGATAAATAAAAACTGTTGAGAGTGTATCTGAAATGTATGGATAAACTTCAGGTGCAGGTTCGTAACGTTGAAATAACTAAAAAAAAGTTCCTACACACTTCTGTCCAAAATTCTTCATTTTCCAAATGTTTGTGTTTTAATACAAAACAATTATAATTATAGGAAATGTATGAGATAATGAGTCCAGATTTGCTATACACATTTTTGTCAGTATATGTATAAAAAACCCACAACTTTATTTTGTAATGTCATTTTTAAAACTATATTAGTACAATGTTAAAATGCTCCACCTCATCAATTTATGACAATGTTTTAGGTATTTTATTCTACAAATTACAACAAAATTATTATTGAATTCCTGAAACACACCTAATAGACCTAGAGATGAAACATTTAAAAATATTAATATGTCACATTAGCGCATGTATCTGACGGCTTTGTTTTTGGTTTTTGTTTGCTTTGTTAAAAATGAAAATTTATAAAGTTGGTGTGCGAGCTCCAATACATCCTCAAGATTAACCATTAAAATGGCACGCAACCTACAAGTAGGTCGGCCACGTGTTCCCAAGTGATTTCATCAACTCTAAAACACGTATTTTGCAATTCACCATTACGCCCACTTAGAATGGTCCTATCGCAATAAATAAAATACCGTTGGAAAGCTAATGTTCCGTAGATGCATAATCATGCAAAAAATTACCACAAAACGTTATAAATAATATTCCAAAAATTGGTGAAGTTTGCATATTTTTGATGCGTAAAATCGTAAATTTCAACTCTGCGCCTTTTCGTAAAACGCGACGCCATTTTTCCCGATATGATTACAACTCTATTTATCTGTCAATTAAGTCAACCAAAACACTGTTCTATAGATCACATGTTACTCTTTCTAACCGTAGATTACAAATTTTTCTGCGTCTCACAGATCCAGCCTGTGATATATATATATCCTGTAACCGTTTGTTGATGCCAATTGATTGGCTTTTGAAATTTACATCTTCCAAATATTAATTATTGGTACCAAGCCAACAGGAATTATGTAAATCTACCTTTAAAAAAGAGATACTATATTTTTTTAGATTGGTTTATCAGTTAGCATTATTTCACAACGGCTTACATTGTATACATAAATATTTTATATGTACAAAACAAATTTACATATTAAAACTATAAAATACAAAATAAAACTATCAACTTGAAACTACATAAACTCATAAAACAAAACAAAACTTAAAATATCTCATAAAACAACAACAGTTTTCAACCTACAATAAAATTTGTAAACATATATCTAATTTGTTTTAAAAAAAACTTAATTTAAATAGTGAACAACACTATGTGTTGCATGTAAGATTACAGTATATAAATACATTTTTCTGATTGTATACACATATAAAAATATTATTAAAACTAATTTATACAGTATTATGTATGTATCTTTTATGCATTGAATTTAATTAAGGCTGGAGGTGTATAGTATTTATTTAGACATTTTGATTGAACTCAAAAGTAAAATATGTGATGCTCCTATAGATTCTATTTATTAAAACTGTGATGACTGTCTCCACTTCTTTTGGAGCTTCCAGCTGGTCAAAAGAAGTGGAGACGGTCACAAAACATTAATTTTCTATTTTTCATTTTTTTGATAAATAAACTGTTTTAAATTTCATCTTATCACCTTAATGAGCAGGCATTCTGCATGTTAAATGTGTTTCTGAATTATACTATCTATTTATAGTTAACATGATTGTTATGAGTCATTGAAGTGATCAGAAGTGTTCAGTAAAGCTTCTAAAACCTTTGAATTTAAAGTAATATATCTGAGTAATTTATGATTTATATATTACTTTAAATTCAATTGTTTTTGTTTACTATAATTGTTTTTGTGCTTAGAAACAAAGACTTGTTTTGACTTATTTGTACAAATTTTGTTTGAAATTAAAGAAATTGTTGACTGATAAATTGGTTGAACACGGGTCAACAACATGGATATTGTCTTGCTTGTGTAGTTGGAATCCAGTTTGTAAGGATAAACAGAAAATATTAGTGCATTATCAAAATTAACTATAAACAGACATTGTTATTCCATAGAATGAATTATCAAATATTAGTGACAAGAAATTTTTTTAATCTTGATGATATTTCAATAATTTTTAATAGTAAAAACCAGCATCCTTATATTAACTCAACTATCTATCCTTGATGACTGGTTTTTAGTGAATAGCCTGTCCCTGATTGCATCACCAACTAAGGCAATTTCCTTTAAACCCAATAAAACGAAATTGAAAGTTACAGTGATAGAGTAAATTTTCTTGATTTAACTCTTGGCACACATTTAAAATGGAATCCACATATTGATATTCTCTCTAAAAAACTAAATTCTGCTCATTTTACGATGAGAGTCTTAAAAAATTCCACTAGCTTAAAAATACAAAAGTTCGTTTATTATTCTTACTTTTATTCTTTTTTGTAATATGGCATTTTAGTATGAGGTAAAATCATGCAAGAAGAATCTTTAAAATAGAAAAAAGTATTGTTAGAATTATTGCAAATACTCCTTAATATTCACACTGTTAAAAACTCTTCAATATATAAAATTTTAACTTTGCCTTCTATTTAATTTATGAACCGAGTTGCTACTTCTGGACATATTTTGGTGCCTTCATGGACGGTCAAACAGTTCACAGAGGCAGAAATACACTAAGGTCTGAAATACATAGACTTGCTAACTTATGAGTCATGACCAAGATATATGGCTCCCAAAATGTATAATAAGTTATCAGTTAATCCGAGATGTGTCGATAGTTTAAATGAAACTAAAAATCTATTGATCGCATGGTTATCGAACTGGAGCATTTTATTCAATATTTGACTTCACAAGAGTGGTTTTTAATATTTGTATGTAAGAAATGTGTGTGCATATATATTGGTTTTTTTAAATATATAACGTATTTTGGCTTTAAAATGAATTACAATATTGTTTGACCATTTCATGGGATAAAAATGAGATAAAATAAAGTAATAAATAAGGGTTTCATTATTATTGATTTTAGTATTTAATATTTCTATTCTTTTTTAATAAATTTATAGTACATAATAAAACTTGTTTGATGTGCAATTTGTTTTGACTTTTGAATGGGGAGTAATGATTTCTCTGAAGGACTGGTATTGGCAGAAAGCCCTTCTTCAAAAGAGATAACAAGTGTAATCATATTTTAATTTCTGTATACACACTGTTCAATGCAGTCTTAGGGATGATAATGAAGTACTTTTTCCTGTACACAGATGGATATAAAAAATATATATGTTGTGTTAAATTATTTTTTAAATAACATGTTTCTTTTAAACGGACAATTTGTGGTCACATTTGAGAAATAGTCACATTAAAAAAATATATATTATATTTAGCTGAAAATTAACATGTTTTAACATTTCGTATTTAATTGCTTGTTATATTTAATTATTATTATTTATTATATTGTAATTTATTTCCTGTTGACAGTTGCGAGTTTTAAAACTTGTTTGCTGATAATACTGACAGTTTAATTCTGCTATTGTAATGTTTCAAATTTTTGCGGTTATTGTTTTCAAAGTCTAAGTCAAAGTATAATAGAAATCGTCTGATAATTGGCAATTGTGACGTCAGTAACCAAAATATAGTCCCAGTTGCAATTTAGAAATATTAGCGGTTCATCTGCCATTACATCGGCTTATCAGCAAAATATTGGATTTTTGATTGACAACTTAATACGGAACAAGATGTGTGATATTCAAAGCGAGATATAATAATCACATAATAGATTATTTCTATATAAAATGGTCAGGAACGTGTGTCCAATTATATGAACACTTTAGGTTTAAGAAATTAAATATGATCTATCTGCAATCTTCTTAGTTCGAATCATAGAAAAGAGACCTGACAACACTGTTCAGACCAAAACCTATATATTGTTTTTGTTGACTCAGTAAAAAGCTTCTAGAACATTTCAAATCCAAATGATATCATCGTTGATAGAAAAATTAATATTCACACCTTGAAGAGAGACAAGAAAAAAACATGTCTCGAGTCTAAAAACTCCAAACCGATCCAGTCTAAGTTAAGCCAGATTATCACGTGGTTGGAAGTCAGTTATTTTGAAACCTTAAGATAATAACAAAAGTTAATTTTTCTAAGAGAACTTCCAAGTGCAGTATTTAACATAAAATAACCTCAAACTCAGAGGGTTAAATTATATTAAAAGTGATAATTCAGTGAATGTGTATTTGGTTATAGCACACAATAAGTTATAATTAAGTATATTCTTGCAAATGAAACATTTATTAGTAGAACTATTTAATTCAAGTTTAGAGGCATTAATTTAAAATAATGACTTTGGAAAATTTTGTTGCCTATTTAAAAATCAAAAGGGACAAGAATGTTTATTTGGTTTCATTAAATTTGAAGACTAATTGATGAACATTTCACTTTGGTTATATTTTATGAATATACAAGTATGTGTTTCAGGTTGGATTGATATTGTTAAGATTAAGTATTTTTTGTTGTTCTAAATTTCATATTAAATTAATGCATTTCAGATATCACGACTGGGTTTTAATTTAAGTAGTACACTCTTCCAAATAATTCACACACCGGGATTAAAATATTTCTAAAAAGAGTAACATGTGCCTATATTTGAATTTATAGTTTGAGTATGTACAGTAATAAAATAGAGTAAAATAAAATAATCATTTAAAATCACTAAGTTTCGTGACCAGAAAGAGAAGGAACACTATACTGTTTTAAACTTTGTCACTATTTTAAATATTGATTATAAATATATATATTTAATTGTGACTATGGCTGACGCATTTATAATAATGCGCTGTATAATTGCACTGTAGATTACAAATGTGAGAAATGTTATGGAGCTCTGGGGCTCAGGACTGGGGTGTTTTAAGACACCTGCAGAGCTAAAAAAGCACATTAGGAAACATCGCCCACCTGGATTATATTTAAAGGTGTATTTCCCAATTGGCAGACAATTGATTTGGTGATTTGAAAAAAAATTAAAGCTCACATAAAAAAATAAAATAAAAAAATAATAATTTATGTGAATATCTAAAAAATGTAGCAGGAATGGCTGTGGCCACTTTTCCTGTGGTTCTAGAGGTTCTGGTTGTTTTCTGCTAGGGTCATTGCATTTAGGGCGACTCCCGAGATTGTGTGTGACTCAATGTTGGGAGATGTTGTGGTAGAAGGTCTCGCACAGGAAACTAACATGATAGAGATTTCTGAGCGCTTGACCAGAATGCCACAGGGTCGCCAAGATTCTGTAATGTAGAGACTGCTGAAGATAGTGCCATGGCTGACTGGTGAGGTTTGAGTGAACAGAACTATTACATGCTGATACCCTGACCTGGTGGTGATCAATGAGGAAAAACAGCACATTTAATCTTTGAAGTTGCCATACCATTCGAGAATTGCTTTGAGGCGTTTGTTGAGTTTCGTGTAAAAATATTCACATTTTCGGAGGAACTCTATGGATAAGATTACGATGTGACCCTGGATGGCTTTGTCATCAGAGCTCTCAGTGCCTGAGAGATGAAAAACATGAGAGTCATCAAGAAACTATTTTTGTTTTTCCTATTATTATTATTATTATTCATACAATTATTGTTGTTATTATTATTTATTATTGTATTCTCTGTTTAAATAAGATTGTTTCGAACTATATTTAATTCTGAGTTTATTATCTTTTCTTTTTGTTCAGAGTTTTATATTTCATTGTTTGTTTTTATTCTTATTATTTTTATTCTATTCTTTTTCTAATTATGTGATTACTTTAATTTTATACTAGTTTTAAGTCCATGGACAAGTCCCATTAATAAATTTGTAAATTGCTGTGGATAGTTTTGTACTTTTTGGGGAGATATTTGATTAGTTGTATAAACTTTTAAATTACCTATTTCTATTAGCTCTAAATGTAAATTCTCCATTGTAGTGTTATTTTACAAAAATTGTACCCTTTGTAAAACATAATTTGGCAATATGGTCCGAGAAGATTTTAGAGATCCTGATTCCAAGCGTGGGTAGAATATGGGATAAATACTTGTTAGATCACTTTTCACATTATATCACAGTAGAGCCCTGTGTATGTGTGTGTGTTCTTTTAATCCCCCCCTCCCAAATAGTAGATGTCTTTGGGGAGATGGCAATGAATACTAAAAATATTTTCAGCCTAATCTATTCCAATAATTAGCTCCATCATATACATATATGAATATATATCTAAATATACACTTGTGACAAAATAAAATCATAAAAAGTTTACAGTTTCTCTAGCAGACTAAAACAACCTATTACTAACATTATTAGTATTTCTAAACAACGGGTAATATTTACAAAGATCAAATTTGATTTTCCACTGTGTAAAGTCAATACATAACGTAACGCTAGAATACAATTAATACCTTGTTTACCGAGCCATTAACTAAACTATCACTACTCGTCCTCTCATTGACTCTGTTGTGTCGAGTTAGGTGAAGTGAACAACAGTTGTGGTTGTTGTTGAGAGAATTGGAATGACATCACATCTTCGGGGGAATGGGACGTTGTCTGCACAGACATCTATTAACAACATTAGCTTCAGTAATATTTATTGAAGTTACCACTACAGAAACATTTGACACTTCAACAGCAAGTTTTATTTAAGCTAAATCTACTACAAAATGTGTAGAAAGTTATTTTCAACTCTTAAACAATTGTTAAATAATTAAAATTCAACTTTATCAAAGACTATGCAAGATGCTATCGTGGAATATTCTAATTACTGTAATTGCATCTAGATAATAAGTAAACCTAACTATCACTTTAACATCAGCATGTAGGTCATTGCAATAACAAAACTTCTGTAACAAAGTAACATTTAATATGGATACATAAAACATATTTTGTGTCAAAACTAAAGAGGATTATGTGAGGTTAGGTTTTTAAAATAGATATTCATTGCATTTATAAATATTAATTATTAATTGTAAAATATTAATTGTATTTTCTTATTTTTAATAGGTTATATGGACCTCACATAGTTTTTCAATTATTCACGTAATAACTGATATCAAACTCCCACTTAATGCCTTAAAAATTATAAATATAACAAGTTTTATCAAAAGGTATGATCAATAAGGGTAAAAGTTTACTTTTATAAATCGTGACAATTAAATTAAAAAATTAGTCAAATCCATTTAGTACACATAAATAATTACATTGAAAAGGGAAAATAGTAATTGTTTAGTGGAATTTACTTTGAAAAATTGAAAATGAAAAGTATAAGCTTAGTAGTGTATATAGAAGAATTCGTCTCTTTTCAATCCTATTTTAAAAGAAATTATTTACTTCTGTGAAATTTTACCATAAATATTAGATAAAAATATAATTTTTAACCATTAAATTCAAATATCAAATTACAAGACGGTGTTAATCAATGAAACCTTGACTATATTCCAACTATAGAGGTAAACAACATCTATAGATAAAATACCTAAAACATAACTAATATCAAGATTCACGTACCCTATATATTGAACACCATATGAATACCATGCCATATTCACGTATGATATATATTGAACACCATATGAATCATTAGTTTTTATTAAAATATTACTATTTTAATAATTTACTGTTATATGTAAACTATATTGTATATAAAATTTTTATTTAATAATAACTGAATTATATTATTATAATAGATATACCTAACCTAACCTCTCTTTGCCGAAAAAGACAAGTTAGGTAAGAACAATAATAGTTCCCTTAACCACAAAATTAGGAAAAAAATACATAGAAATAAACACCAATGAATAATTACTTGTTTATTCCCATTAATTCTCTCTAAAATTTTGTTAGTTATAATATCAACATGGGTTTTTTTTTACATACAGCAAGCTAACTGGGGAGACAGTTATGTTCATCCTATTCTACAGGTCAAACACACCCCCCTCCATCTCATAGGCCAGCTGATTAGATGATTAGGAGAGTGGGTAGGTTTTTCAGTTTAACTTAAGTTATGTAGGATTTATTCAGTTCCAGTTCACGAGTCTCTATCCTCTGACGGTTACCTTGTTATTGTAAAGTACATCAGGAATTTAAGGTAATGAACAAGTAATTATTCATTAGTGTTTTTGTGTTTAGTTATTTGGGTTTTCCCTTAATTTTGTGGTTAAGGGAGCATTCTACTATTATTGTGAATTTCACCACAGTACTCATAGAAGATTGTAAGTTAGGTTAGGTTAAATTATTTTATATTATTTATTTCATAATATTCCTCCTTTATTAAATATTCCTACCCCTATACTACTAAAGTGTCAGGGTCAGAAGTGAAGAAGATTTTGTCAAGAGAAACTTGATAGGAATGATAAAAGAGAGGGATCTAACCCAAGACTACATGAAAAAATGTGTAAATCTAAGTTAAGTCCCACGGGATTCTCACACACCTACTCCCTATAAATGAGCACTTGAGGATAAATTGTGTACAAAAGTTACTCTTAGGTTCTAGGTGCTAAGATATTTATTTATTTAGGACGTTTGGAATCACTGTGCAAATAATTTATACAAAAACTATGATTTTCATTATAGCCTATGAAATAATTTCTAACACACTGAATTTGCATTCTACCAAAAAATCTGTTTAAAGTAATTCTATAAAAACTGACTGTTATTAAAAAAAGGCCGAAAATATAATATTTTGCATAGCTCATTAAGTCCAAAACTACAATTTAAATAGCAATATACCTTAGCATACACGAGTATTAACCAACTAAGTTGAGTATATGGAAACTAATGTCCAAATCGAACTCATCAAAATAAAAAAAAATATTATGAGTTTCATAAAAACATATGAAAATTGGTGAGGTAAACCTGTACACTAAGATACTGACTTAAACTGTTCAATAAATACCACTTAAAAAGGATCAATTGAGTTGCCTCCTACTAAAAGATTACAGAAATTCACTTTTAATTTACCTGATGGTGAGGTTCCGCCACTAAATGAGGTCGACCTCCACTTGTAACAGATAATGGAGACTGCGACTGTATAAACATTTCCGACTGTGTAGGCGAACTGACAGTTAGCTGAGGAGTTACAGTACTTGTGGCTACTGTATAAGGCAATGTGACCTACAAACAAAAAATCATTTATCTTTTTAATTAATAGACGACGACATTTAAAAGCTTAATACCGGTTGTGGTTTTTTTTAATTCTACTTAACACATTAAGGATCGGATGTATAGACATATGCGGTTTGATAGTACCAAGATGTTGACCAGCTGACCAACAAGAGTTCGCAGATAAATATAAAACATGTATAAGTTTAGTTATTAACACATTTAACAAGTGCGGTAAAATTCCATTGACAAAGAGCATGGATAAGGAAGTGAGATTTTGTAAGATGGTAGAAAATGAACCAAAATTTCGTGTAAACAAGTTATTTTCCACCAAATATAAATCTTATGATGATAAAATAGCAACCCTAAATTTCAGCAAAATTTGAAGGTAATAAACTGAAATATTGTAATCGACTACTATATTAAAACTGAATATATAAACAACAAATGTTAAACTAATTTTCACCAAGGATAGCTTGTAAATAAAGAAAAACAATCCTAAACTCTCTACTACACCAATTTTGATACACCTCCCATCTAACTAACTGAAAAGTATTGGAAACACTGTATATTTATATTTTTCATATGAATGTGTTCAAATATTAAAATTTGAAAATGACACATACATTTAATAAAGAAGGTAGAAGTCCGTATCTTGCCATGAGAAGTTGCTCCGAGACTCTCCGAAGTTCTTCTTGTTGCTGTACTATTAATTGTTGAAGGTGTTCATGTTTTCTCTGCAATTGGTCTTGGATTTGTGTCTGTGCTGTTGTCATGACAAGGGGTTGACGTAATAACTGTAAAAAGTTAACACATTTGGTAAATTCTGAAAATTAAAGACATTCACTTTTTATAATTTCAAGCACATTATAAAATACACCAAAGTTAGGAAAAAATTTAATGTTTAGATGTTTCTGAAATACTGCGTCTAGCGGAGTATTCCAGAAACATCTAAACACCATGGGATAAGTATTAAATAACAGATTTGCTCAGAAAATTGTTTATTTACAATATAAAAAATATGAAATGGACAATGTAGGATATGTGTGTACTAAATATTTACTAAAGTAAATGAACCCAACTTAACCTAACCTGAAACCTATGGGAAAAACCAGTATTCATACTTAATTTACTTTATAACTTTAGCCAATTTATATACTGCCTAGACATTATATTAAATGTTGAGCTTGACTTATGAGAAAAATTTTACAGTATAACAAACACACAGAACACAATTCTCACAAAAAATACGCCTAAGTATCATACGCGTTTCAACAACAAGGTCGTCATCTTCAGTGATACACGAGCTACACCAATCAAACTATAACTATAACAAAACTGTCTAGCTCGTGTATCACTGAAGAGGACAACCTTGTCGTTGAAACGCGTCTGATACTTAGGCGTATTTTTTTGTGAGAATTGTGTTCTGTGTATTTGTTATACTGCCTAGACATTGTATATAATGCCTGATTTAACACATTGCTGGTAATATATAGAAACTGTATTAATATTCAGATCTCAAAATACAATTTTATTTTTAAAAAAAATTTAATTACTAAATTGTTCTAAAAAAAGTCAGAATATTAGTTTGTCTTCTTTTTACATTAAAGAGTAAGAAACATTTACAGTAACTTAACATATGATTACAAAATAAAACTAGTTATTTTTTCGTAACTTTTTAAACATGGGAGAAAATTTGTATTTAAAAGAATTGAGAACATGATTCACTTTTGTTCTCTATAAAACTATAGAAAAGTTACAAATCAATGAAATTAATGCTTAACTGAAAGGTTAGGATTAATAATTAAAAAGTTATTGATAATTTTCACTAAGAGATCACCATCTAAAAGCTAGAAAAACATTGGTATGGTAACTAGTGTTGAAGAATTATCCAAGAAGAAAACAAGTAAGTCTCATTTCACTGCATTGTACATTTTTAAGTATAAGGATGGTCTCATTCTATTATTGTTGTGATTATTGGAATTTTAACATTTTTCTAAACCCAAAAATCACTTGGATAACAATGTTGGATCAAATTGATTCAATAATTTATATAAGGAAAAGATACAAGGTGGACAAAATCCTTTTTAGAAGATTTACAACACGCTTTTTTTATTGAGATAATAATTATATTTTTAAAAATTGTATGCATTTAAGGAAACAAATTTCCAACAATAATTTATGTAACAGAATATATTTCCACTTACATCTGGATTTGGAAGAGTGGTAACTACTGTCTGAGCAGGAAAACCTGCAGTGATGACAGGTTGGACGGGAATTGCAGCTATAGTATAAGTGTTAGGTGTAGGCTCCATGAACTCTGTCGTCACAATAGGTTTACTACTTGAAACTGGAGTTTTACTCACTGGTAGTATACTAGGTGAACTGCTGACAACTGGTCCTGATCTCGACCTCTGAAATTAGTAAATTAGAAATTTTGTTATTTTGCTACAAGTAACAGAATTGAAAAGACTAAATAGGAAATATCATCTTAAAAAAGAGACCCATATAAATTATGACAAAAATTACCTGATGCTGATTGAGCCATTTTGTAAACTGAAACTATGACTAATATAATTACTGAATACATCAATTGTAAGTTAGATAACATTTAATAAAACATAACTAACCACACTCTGTGATGTCATTTGCGAGTGTCTAGATGCTGGAGAATCTGCAGACATAGAATTAGTGTCGGAATCTCCTCCTATAAGTGATGGTCTGCCTCTCACTGACTTCACTTCATATCTGGCAGATTTACCTACTATAACATCATATTTAATAAATGTATAGTTCATAATTATAGAATAAATCACCTATAACAACAATTATTATTAAAAACAAAGCAAAATGATAGTTAAATCAAACTCATATCACCTCTAAAAATTATTATTATTAAATACAAGGAAAAATGACGGTGAAATCAAACCCATATCACCTCTAACAATAATTATTATTAAAGACAAGGAAAAATGATAGTGAAATCAAACCCATATCACCTCTAACAATAATTATTATTAAAGACAAGGCAAAATGATAGTAAAATCAAACCCATATCACCTCTAACAATAATTATTATTAAAGACAAGGCAAAATGATAGTAAAATCAAACCCATATCACCTCTAACAATAATTATTATTAAAGACAAGGCAAAATGATAGTGAAATCAAACCCATATCACCTCTAACAATAATTATTATTAAAGACAAGGCAAAATGATAGTAAAATCAAACCCATATCACCTCTAACAATAATTATTATTAAAGACAAGGAAAAATGATAGTAAAATCAAACCCAAATCACCTCTAACAATAATTATTATTAAAGACAAGGAAAAATGATAGTAAAATCAAACCCATATCACCTCTAACAATAATTATTATTAAAGACAAGGAAAAATGATAGTGAAATCAAACCCATATCACCTTTTACAATAATTATTATTAAAGACAAGGCAAAATGATAGTAAAATCAAACCCATATCACATCTAACAATAATTATTATTAAAGACAAGGAAAAATGATAGTGAAATCAAACCAATATCACCTTTAACAACAATTATTATTATAAACAAGGTTAAATGACAGTGATATCATTATACAGTTACAATAGACACTACTGAAAAATATGCATGTATAATTTTGGATAGGCCAACTTGTTTTATTTAACTTATTTGTATAAAAAAGAAAAGTAGAGAAAAATATAAAACATTTTATATTTTAGTTTATTAATTTATATCTTCTGTGCTTTTAATGAAGGTTTTAAACTGAAGCCTTTTGATATTTACGAAGATATATAACAAATGATATTTTAGTAACTTTCATTGTTGCAATAAAGCTTCTGGGAATTGTAAGAACCGATCTTCAAGAACTTTGTGTTAAATTGTGACTTAAAAAAGCACTATATAAACGAAACTCCCAAAAATGGCTCAAAAAGCCAATGATTCAGCTAACACTAAATTTACATTTTCTTTAGATATGGCAACCCAACTGAAAATATTTTCACGAAATTTTTGTTAAATAATGTAGTTCTAAACTGCAGATATGCCAAAGAATTCCAAAATATCTCAACCTATAAGCGCGCCTATAATATAACCTAATTAAACTTCAATTGATGTTTTACAAATGGTTTTATATCTAGAGTTATATTAAATTAATTTCCATTGAATTTGCTGTAAATTACAGAGCTAACAATTATTGTTGAGGAATGTGACCTTGGAGCTCATTGGCTATAAATATAGTGATATCAATCTCCTCTATAATGATGATCTATATCTCTGAATGGGGATGCTTCTGGTGCCGAGTACTGTAACCCTCATACTAGGGAGTTTTATCCTATACCTTCCTGTTCAGAGTCAAATTTGGATTCACAGGGTTATTGGTAAATGTTACATGATCAAGTTACTGTTTAACATCTGATGTATCGGAATTTTACATATTGACAAACACCTTTGCAGATATATATTTAAATAGACCCTAAGCTTGTGCCATAAATGCATAATCAGAGTAAATAATATGTGATTAAATTCGAGCTTTTAATGATAGTGATCAAGGTTCATTTTTTGATTGATTGCAAAACTTTCTTTATACCGGGTACTATGTATTTTATGTGAGAAAGTTAAAACAGCAGGTGAAATTAGTGACCTCTCATGTCAATAAGATCAGAAGTAATTATGGGGAAAATACAATTTCAATGTCAGCTATAACAAAATAACTGGAAATGATTTTGTTTGTAAACAAACCTTATTTAGGGTGAATTTAGGTAATAAAAGTAAGTAACTATTTCTATTAATTAATCGAGTCTTATTGTTTTTGCAGAGAACAAAAATTACTTTTTAATGGATTGCTGACATGTGTGATATCAAAATATATAATAGTTTAATCAAAACACTTAAGTATATTTAGAATAATTTAATTTTATCTATATCAAATTACAATTGATACTACTAGTTACGATCAGTTAATTTAACATTTAATTTAAGCATAGACCTAACAAACCTGGAGATTTACTGGACCATGGTGAGGATGAATTTGGCTGTTTACTTGGAGTAAAGTCCACGATGTCTCCATCTTGACTCTGCTCAGCAGAAGCAGGCTCCTTCCTCATCTGCTTGATCACATTAATGTAACTAGAGAAGAGAAAAGGTCATTAATCTTACATTTCGATATCACCATTCCAACAATTCATGATAAATACCATGTCTATCACAATTAATTGTTATGTTTAATAGTTCCAAACATATCATTTTTTTTATTTTCTCATATAAAGAAAATTATGTGATGAGTCAGAAAATCGATGTTGAAATTTTGCGGAAATATCTGATATTCGTTTTAAGGTAACCTGAGTCCAAAATAGTGGTTAATGATGGCTGTCTGGAATATACGAATTTTTTTATAACTCAAAGTTTGGGGGTACAGCTATAACAAAAATGCACAAAATTTGTATCACATCTCTCCAAAAATGTTTTGTAAGTTATCGGTTAAAAAAACTAAAATTGGCCACTATTACAAAAGACATAACTTCTTAAAAACAGCTGTACAGTTTTTGTTAAAATTTTAATGAAGTGTGAAGCTTAATAACCCAAACCCATGTGCAAAATCACAAGTGAAAAAATATTACAGCGGAATAAAATAATTAGCAAAAACAAAACTGAAGCTTAACCACTGTCAAAAGTTCGATTTCAATTGAATAGAATTTATTCTAAGAATATGTTATGGCAAAGCAAAGCAAATTTAAGCCCTATTTAAATATATGATTATTTGTTCAAAAACAGTGTTGATGATTAATTTCTCCTTTTTAACCAACAACTAACTACCAAAGTGACGGTCAAGAATAGAATTGGTTAGTTTGTACATGGTTTTAGGGATGAGTGAGTGAGAGAGTATGTGCAATTTTTTGCTCCGTAAAAAAAAAAAATAAAAATAAAAATAAAATAACTATTAAATTAGTTTAAAAAGATGAGTTAAGAGAATTAAAAACTCCAGCCACTAACTTATAATAACAACTAACTCTGTGGATGAAATAGAGTTTTAACCCTTAGCTCTTGTCATGTGGCCCTTCATGACACGAATAACAGATCAGTGATGTGACTGGAGTTTGGTCGGTCCATGCATAATGGCCCTCCCTTTTTCTTACTGCAGATCATCATTCTCAGTGATATTGTTTATGTTTAGAACTTGGAATTAAACTCCAAAACACTGATATTTATTGCCATTTTTAACAATAAACTTTTTTTCAATGTGTTTTTGCAATTTTATTTATTTGTTCCTATATAAACAATGGTTATATTAAAGAATTATGATACATAACCCTCAACTAAGTTTTTGTCGAAATTCATATATTTATTTATAAAAATGTTACCAAGTTTTCACTGTAATGATCTAAAATTTTTAATTTCCACAACCCTTAATTAAACTAGTGGTTCCAAGACATTTCTATAGTGTGTTATAAACTATAAAATTGTTGCCTTACCTAACTACTCTATGCGTACATACTATGAACTCAGGTTTAGAATTCCACTGATGGTACGTAATATAAAACCGGGTTTGGAGCCATATCCACTGCTGTCCCTTCGTTAGAAAACGGTAGAAACATGACGTACCTTCACCCTTTTGCATCACTGTGTAAAAACAAAATAATTAATAGCATAAATGTTAAATCGTGACATCATATTACAGTAGGTAAATTTAGAGCATTCAGTTAATTCTAAAATTAATGTCAATTTAGCATTTCAAGTTGTGTCCTGATTGTAGTTGCTACATCGGATAAAAAATGTATGATAACTATTATAGACAGTACTTAATAATTTTAAAATGTACTATATTTAGTAACTTTACCAATTCTTTCCAACAACTTTTACAGATGGTTAAGTATAAAAACATACAGTTGTATTTTTATCATAGTATATTTTAAGAACAATATAATTTTTTTTAAAGATACTGAAGAAGAAAATTTAAATGAAAAATAGTTTTTGAATATTCTTTAACAGTAATTTTTTTTTTTTAAAGTATGAAGTCAAAAACAAAACATAATTATAAAAAATGTACAAATCTACCCAGTCTTGATCACCCATAAACTCCTCATCCAATCTTGTCTCTTTCATTTCCAAAAAGCCTCCAAATGCCCTTAAGATCCTTTCTATATTGTATTGCATTCTGATAATAACTTTAGGAACTATTAATAGATCATTGGTATTGTTATACATATATTTTATTTAAAACCACGTGGTTTTATCATTTTAATCCACACAAAACTACCAATTTTGTTTTCTTTAGTATCTAGTTTATTACAGCAGGAGCAAGTTAATTGTTGTGTTTTAATTTAATTGAACGTAAACGAATTGCCAGAAAAATATTTGAATGATAATAAGAATTCAGGAGTAAGCTTTGTACACAATGGTGATAGTAGAAACTGAAAATGTAGACATAACAAATGAGATTGTTGAATTAGACAGATGGAGATAACTACTAGCCAATGGTCCAATGTTATCAAATACAAGAAGACAAATGGTTTCACATTTAAAACACAATAAATTACATAGTTTCAAAACCTAAAATGTTAGTTTTAAAATGTTGTGTACAAATTATATTTTTATACACACAACATGTATTGTATATAATTAAAACAAAAACTATGTCCATTTGAAGCAGGATTATTAATTTAATATGGTCAGATAGTGGCACTGAGTAAATTAATGCAGGCGGAAAGAGGTAAAATAAAATAATTTGATGTGGTCAGTACAGAAACTTTCTAATTCACCTTCAGACAAATTTGAACCTCGTTCCATTTTTGAATTAACCTTGACAATCAATTTAACGATGTTTTAGGACTTAAGTCCTGTACACACCTTGTGAATAAATTAACTTTATTGGCTCTTGAATCAAAGCATGTAAATCATATACAACTTTCTGTTGTTTTCCACCATGTAACATATCAAGTGAAAACCTAATCATTTTAAATAATACTGTACATAAACTTTAAAAATTGAAATCAGTGGGACAATCCTTTCTTACAAAAATTTTATAGATACATATCACTACAAAATTAAACTAAAAAGTCCATTTTTGTGTTCCAAGGGCTCAAAAATATGAATGCCTTCGAAAACACAGTTCCCTTGTATTCACACCATTATACTATTTTCTTGCTAAAAAATCATAAACTAAAAGAAATAGATAAGACATAGCCAACTTACAGGCTTCATGACACGTGACAACTTTATCCAAATCATCAACATGGTAATAGTCATAACCTGAGGTTCCAAGCACTTCAAAAGGTAAGTAGCCAATGATAGGGGGTGCTCTGAAAACAAAAATATATGTTTTAGAAATCCTATTTCAAAACTAAATTAAATCTCATTTATTATCATTTTCCCACAAACATTAAATCTAAACATCTTACTGAAATGTTAGTAAGGAGTAAACATTTTTCCTTGGAATTATAGTTGACAACAAGTTATCATGGAATTCGCACACTGATTCCGATAATGCACAAATACCTAAATCTAATACGAATCACTGGGATATGACATAACATCCCCACTAAATATTAGAACACTTAATTACCCTTTGCAAAGCACTATGCTGTAACATAAAAGTCCATTATATGAAAACATGAACCAACGTGTTGAAAACAAATCAACTCATGAAAAGCCATGTACCAGGCCTAGGCCAACAACGGGCTGTTACTCTTAGGATATATTTATTATAGGAGCTAAAACAGTGATCACTACACTCTTTCAGTAGCTGAGAAACTAAACCATAAGAAAATATGTTGTGAGCTATTCAAAACTGAGGTTAAATTTTGTAAATGATATAATTATATCTGACACTTATTAAAAATAACATTTTTTTTACTGAGGAAAATTAAAAAGTCTATAATATAAATCTAGTTGAATAATATTTTTAATATTACAGTAGAGTCCCACAAACTCAGCGTAATGTGGACCGGAAGTGTGCCGAGTTTGTGAAATGCCGGGTTATCGGGAATAAGGGCAAAAAAATAAATTGTAATTGAAACACCAAAGCGGCGGCGATATCAAACGACTTTGTCGATAGCGGTATCCCATTGTCGGCAGTTTAAAAACACCGTGGTAGCAAAGCGGCGGCGATATCAAACGACTTTGTCGATAGCGGTATCCCATTGTCGGCAGTGTAAAAACACCGCGGCACCAAATAGGCGGCGATAACAAACGACTTTGTCAATAGCGGTATTCCATTGTCGGCGGCATAATAACACCACGGCATTGGCACCCGTCGATATAGCAGACACACACCTGCAAAACCTTTGATGGGCCGCTTTTTTTCCACGAATCAATTTAGTATATATTATGGAAAATATAACATTTCTTTTCAGTTTTCTTTGACAGGTACGCACAGTATATACGGTAAATAAAAATGAGCGAGTGATGAAAATGGAAGCATGTGTTGGTTTCGTTTGAGACGCGGTTAAATGTGTTAAAAAGACTTGACAGAGGGGAATCTGTAAAAAAGCTTTGTGACGAGTTTAACGTGGGAAAAGTACCATCAACGATTCGAGCGATCGAAGTTAATGCCCGCTTTGGGATCTGCCGAACTTTTACGAACATCGATGTTTTTACAAATATATATTTTTTCCCGCCGGGGTCGCTGAGTAATCCGGACTTCCGGGTTATCGAGTGCCGAGTTTGCGAGACTCTACTGTAATAGAAATTGGCTTATTTAATTAAGATTTAGATGCATCACTTTTTATTTTAAACTTAGTTTAAGGGTATAGAATTCATTTAGAAATCTGTTGATTTATACTTATATGTTGTTTACTTATAAAACTAGAAAATGACGGAACTAAGAATTTAAAAAATCATTTGACCATAAAATAAATTTAATTTCAATTCAAATTTATTCTTTATTTTCAGTATTTATGATTAAAATTATTGTTAAACAATTTACTGTTAAGTGTTAAACAGATAGTCGCATAATGTAACGAAAGTAATCAAATCAATATATGACAAAATGAACCTATTAAACTGTTAAAATATTAAAGTTTAATTGGAATTAAATACCTCAGATTAAAAATACAATACTAAACTACAATCATAAGAATTTGGGATCAACATCTAAAATGAAATATTGACATCATTTTACTTGAATGGTGGTTTTCAAAGATAAGAATAATAATATACACAATAAGGTTAAAAACATTACATCATTTTACTTAAAAATAATGCTTCTATAAACATTTCACAAGTTATCGAAAATATACCTGCAGGCTTTTGAGAGCTCTTGATCAACTGTGAACTAATTAGGAAAATATGAACTCTTACCTCAGACAAAATATTTAAATTTACAGTGAGATCATTCCTTCACTTAGAAATGTTTTACTTTATTAACAGAGTATCTAGAAGGATAAGTGTAAGAATAAGTGGTGAAATAACAGTGTCATTATTATATTTGATAATTTGTTTTGTTTTGGCTTACAAAGTTATTTGTATTTTTTGAATTCATAACTTTCGTGAAGTGACAAAATATTTTTCTGTGTATTGATGTCAGTTAGGAAATTTGTAACGTTCTTTTCCAATTTATTATTGGAGGAGATTATTATTGAAAGATTTTTTTTTTGCCTTTAAACAACAACAACAAAAAATGACTAAGGATTTTTGTGGATATTTTGAAGATCCCTAAACGCAAAACAGTGGTTTTTAACCATTTCTCACTTAAGTTATAATAAGAATTATTGAAACATTTTTCATTTGCGCATAAGTTTTATTACATCATAAAAATATGTTTTCTGTTTGACATTAAAAATAAAAAGATACATCTCTGCTATCTGTTGACTTTTCTTTGAACTAAAAACACTGGTGTATTAGTTTGTATGTTTTATAATATGTTTGTTATAATCATAATATTATTTTTTTAATCAGTTGTTCAATTATATATATTTTAACTAAATTATTTCCAATAAAAACAATAATGGTGTATCACAAGTAGCATGATCATACGAATGTTTACATCCCTGTGGTTTCCATAACAAGGCTGGATAAATATCATGATGGCATAATCGTCTTGTTCAAATTTAACAAGTGCCATCTTAAATTGAAGGCTCATATTACAAACAGCTAACAGTAGTAATTTGGTTTATACAAGCCTTATAAAATTAGTTGTCAATTAGCCACCTGAACATACTATATAACTCACAGGACATACAATAGAACTGTAGAATACACATAAATCTCCCCTTTACCGCCACTTGTCTTTCAAATAAACTGCTGTTGAAAGGAGATTTAAGCAAAAAAATCTAAGAAAGGTATATTTTTTGTTCTTCATTTTTATGCTATTCTAGCATCCTTCATACGGGTTGACATATATTTGTATTGTATAATGGAGTATAGATAATTGGGTGTTAAGGGAGTTTTCAAGGCCAGTGGGGCAGAGCCCTAATGGAATTTCTAAATAAAAATAGGCCTATGTGTTAACCAGGGACCCTAAGAATGTCCATGTACAATTTTAGCTCAATGGGTCCAGTAGTTTTTACGTGATTGAGTAATATATATATATATATATATATATAAAGTTGGACTAAAATAATGTAAAGAACTTTAAAAAATTGATATTTTGGAAAATGAAAATTAATAGACCATTCATTAAACTTTATCAGTTAATCAGAGGCGAAAATGTGCAAGCTTCCATGACACTACTAGGGCTGAAGAGATTATGTCTTGAAATCTTTCACCAATGCAAAATTTCATTAGACAAACTTTAAAAATATCCAATTAAACTGTTGGTTTTAATTAAACTAAATCTAGTTTTTTATTTTTTATTAATTCCTCAAGATGGTTTGCTGAGCAATGCTTTCATGATTTCACCCGCTGTATTTGCGGATTGCCAATCACTGCTCGCATGGCAGTAGTCTGTCAGCTAATGATCTCTACTAGTTATATCTGGAACTTTTTGAAAAAAACTAAAATACACAGAACATAGAAGAGCTATTATTATTATTATTAACAGTCTGCCTGAACCCAATGCATTTTATTAGTATGAAATATTCTAAATTAGTGTTTCTTTGCTAATCAGCTGTCTCAGCATCAGCAGTAAGTCACAAAGAAGTTTCTGTCCTTTACATTTTTATAGTTTATACCTTCTATATAGTATTATTGTTGCGTTTTGGAAAGATAAAATTGAATCGTTGAGTTTAAACTATCTATAATATAGTTTTCTCATTTTGTTGGTGTTTTTAAAGTTTTTGAAAGAAAAAAGTGTGTGTTTATCTGTTAATATTTTTAGTTTTTTAGTAAATTAAAAGCATTTTTAGTGGTGCACAGTTTTATAATGACACATGTTATATATGAAATATAAATATTTGAATGAACAGTTCCAAGCACTTACTAAAACACCTCTTAAAAGTACTTCTTTAGGATTTCTCCAGGATTTCTTTACCGCAAAATCTACCGCTGTGAAGGTTCAAAGATGGGTTATAGAAAAATATTCTATACTTATATATATATATATATATATATATATATATATATTATTTAAAGTTTTTTACCTATAGCCAAAACAATTTTTTTTTTTCTCAACAGTAATTTATTTGAAAGAGAACATTTACCAATTGGAATTCCAAAGATATATCAAAAGTGAGAATAACACTATATTAAGTTTTTAGATAGTCTATATATCATGCATATTAAACTTAAACTACCTTAAACTGCAAAGAAAGAAAACCATTGTACCTATGATCTAGAAAAAGAAACTTCCACTCTAGACTGTGGCGTGAAGTAAATTCGCTCTTGGTCGAGTCAACAATGGACATTTCACGAATAAGCTGTGGTGTCTGCAATCTTCCAGTTCCAACAAAGACTAACCTATAATAAAACTCTACAATTAAATGTAGTACTTAAATAAGTGGAATTCCAGAAACTGCAGAGAATGTAAACATTAAAAAAAAAAAAAAACAATAACATAAAAGTAGGTATACTAGAAATATGTTTATTACGATTTCATAGAAGAGACTATATTATAAAAAAAATATTTAATTTTAGGCATTAAATACTACTACCCTAAGGGGCTCAACTATAGTGGAACTAGCTCTGGCACTTGTTGATGCCAGCTGCCATACTTTAGTTAAATTTCCTCTTACACATGGATATCTTCATTTTTTTTAAGAATCTTGATTTACCTCTTTCAGCTGTAATACGTAACACTTCAGCTGTTCAGCAGATATCAATACTTTAGTTACAATATATGTTATGTCAACTAACCCTTTTGAATCTTACCTTATTCACCTATTGCGATTTCGGTGATATGAGCATCCTCAGGGTACAGAAACTTCATAAATACAAATACATAGTCACAACACAAAACCTATTTCACTCCACGCAGAGATTGTGAAAAAATATAAAGCAATAAGTGTCACTGTTAAACATATTCTTATAGGTGTGGGTGTCCGAGTCATAAGTCGATACTGTGTTAAATATGTCTTTTCTTATTACTCTAGTTATCTAAGGTGGACTATGTCCTTCAATTAGTGTTTGAATGGAATGCAATTTGATCATTTAATAAATGCATAGAATCATTTCTTGTAGCCTTGTAAATTTCATACTCCTCAATGGCATTCATATAACGTCCCTTTTTACACGTGGATTATATCCAATTGGCGTAAGAGTAACAACTATTTATTAGGTGCCCTGCAAAACTGGATGTTTTATGTTTCAGTTTTTTTGTAGGTAGATGCTTCTTGAATCTTAAAGTGTAAAGGACGCCCTGTTTGCTGTATGTAATAATTTGGGCAATGACTGCAAGTAATCTTATAAATACAGGTATATTGATATTGAAGGCTATAGGTCTGAGAAAGTATTAAAGTCAGTTAATGGTTTTGTAAGTGACGCTTATTTGGCTTCTCGCCATCAAATTTCTCAATGTATTGTCTCAATATGTCACATTATTCGCAAGATATGTATTTATGTTGTGTTTTTATTATTATACATTTTCAGACATTTGCCATCATTTGTGTGTCTATCAATCTGATTTCTAACACACAAATAATGGCAAATGTCCGAAAAATGAAAAATAATAAAATTGAACTTTCATCATTAACAAATAACTTCAAATAGAGAATATGTTGTGTTATGTCATATTATAGAGTATTACATTCTTTAATTAATAATTACATCATTGATTTGCAGTTATTGAATAGGGTTACTAAGTTCAAGGATTTGTGGGTATTTATGTCACAGGATTTATATTTTAGTGGCCATTTTTTTTTTTTTTTTCATTACTGTTGAGACCGATGGTTCTTGGTGGAATTCCATGTTTAAAGATAATAAAACACAATTATTTATTTTGTATATCCACTTATAATTAGTCTAGCCGACCAATGGTTTCGCCTGTTAAGGCATTGACGAGGCTGTATTACTGTCTGTAATACAGCCTCGTCAATGCCTTAACAGGCGAAACCATTGGTCGGCTAGACTAATTATAAGTGGATATACAAAATAAATAATTGTGTTTTATTATCTTTAGTGGCCATGTTTAAATATAGTAAAAAGAGCTTATTCCACCTTAGGTTTTATTTGTTGGTTGGGAAAGGATTTTAATAACAGTCGTTCTAAAAGTTTTATTTAATAGTCTAGTTAGATCAATGTTGGAATTTGTTTATACTGTTTGGTCCCTATCAACAAAATATTATATAAATATGATAGTAAAAGTTCAAAAAAAGTTGCGTGTGCCGTTTTATAATAAATTTGGATTTTATAACCAACATATTTGGGTGATGTCAAAATTTCGTGAGACTACTTTGGCTATATTGAACCAGCTTTAATTGTGGGTTTGAAAATTTTGGTTGGACTCAACAGTTAGGTATTATAAATTAGTTTTTATTTTCATTTCTTTGTATATAATGTGTTTAAACATGTATTTGCTTGCTTTCTTAATCTTTTATAGCTTTGGCAGGTCTTATTTGTTGTACAAATAGTGCCCCAGTAATTGGGTTTTTAGCCTGTTGGGGTTGCTTTTGCAACATAGGTTAACTTATGTATTCCTGCTGTATAAAAATGTAATTTTAGTTTTGTTGCAATAAATCTATTCTATCTTCTTAAAAACAAATAGGCCTTCAATGTACATAAACATGTAAACCTTAATAAAGAATTACATTTTAAAATTGTATTTTAACAAACTACCTTGTATCCGCTTCTCCAGAAAATCCACTATAGCGATCAGGTACTACATTGTCTATTTGTAATGAGTCCATATCTGCTCCTGAAATTAAAAAAGCTTTGAAAATCTAATTTTATGATTCAGCTGTGTCTAACTAAAAATAGTTCAAGTAGCCAGCACATAATATTCCAATACTTGAGCAAAAATTTTGAACTCAGTGCTTTTAAAAAACATATCAAGTACCATTAATTTCACCAAAACTGGTCAATAATATTCACAAAATTGATTGAATTTTATAATTTATAAGAAACCTGGAACTAAATACTTATAAATCAATGTCAAATGGAACTCGATACACCAATACATTTTAAAGATAAAAGTTTCATTAAAAGCTACAGCACACTAGAATCTTATTCCCCAGAGAGTTTTAAATTAAAGGTGGTGACTATTGATTTGTTTGGAATACAAGAGACACAGAAGAGATGTAATACAACTAAAATACATTATGTCTGCTGATGTAAAGGTAGGATGCTGCTCGACATAAGATAAAGCCATATCAAAAGAGGCCTGCGGCATCTAAGTGAGACATGGGTTGGCGGTTGTTTTTGTCTACTTCGTTGGCGCTTTCTTCAGTTATTGATAGATTCTTGAGTCACTAACTGTTTGATTCCTTCATCAATAATTAATTAATGACCTTCATCATTAGCTAACATCCACTTATCAACATCATTATCATTTGCTTTCAATGATGTATGAGCTCAAGGAAATTAAAACGTTCATTTTCCTGATTAGAGTTGTCTAAATAAGTGAAACTGAGCTAAATTTGAAGCAAATATTTCTTTAAGAATTTTTAGTTTTAAGAATCCTATGGTTCTACTAACCAATTAATTACATCCTTTACTGATATTTTCTTGAGTTTTTCTAGGAGAGATAAAGAGTTATCTTCAACCTCAATAAGTGTTCTCAGGAACATTTTCTTATAAGAAAGTTTAAGATTCTGCAAAACATGTTGGTACATGGGCTGAGGTAAGGGAGTTACATTTGGTGGCAGAAAAATAGCCTTTATTTCACCTGAAAATAAATCACTTCCAGAAGGATGACAAAAAGCATTGTCAATAAGAAGAGCCAATGCAGGCAAGCCAGTTGATAATAAAAATGCTCCAATGTAGGAACAAATCTTTGAAAAGTTGTACGTTCATCCATGCTTTTGCTTGGTTTCTATAAAAAAACTGGAATAGAGTTCATGTTAAAGTTTTTAAAGACCCTTGGTTTTTCCGATTTCCCATAAGAGGCAATTTGCATATTCCCACAGCATTACTACACAGCAAAACTGTCATCTGCTCATTATACTTTTTGAAACGGGGCGCACTTTAGTTCTTCTTTAGTAACCAACTCTTGCTTAGTAGTGCCTTAAAATTAAAATCAGTTTCGCCAGTGTTATATGCTTCTTGCAATGAGTATTGTTATACTGCAATAATATTTTCGAATTCGCATAAAGAACCTGTCACAACAATCCGATTATAAGACAGTCATTCCTCTGTAATAAATAACTGTATCCCGTATCATTTTTCCAGCAATCAAGCCAACCTGTGCTAGCGGTAAAATACTCATCTCTCTTCATTAGCCTATTAAGATGAAGAGCCTTTTCCTTAATAAGACACCCACTTACTGGAATCCCCTTTTTCTCTTTCTTGAGAAAACCATAAAAACCGTTCTTCATCGATCTGTTCAAATGGAGATGTTTGTGAATTTAAGTGTTTTCAGCAGATTTACCTGAAGTTGATGTGCACAACAGTTTGATTTTTCTTCTAGTCTGTGATTTTGTTGTATCTTTTTACAATAAATTCTCTAACTAAATTCCAAGCACTATCCCCACTATCTAACTGTTTCAAAACTTCTAATTTATCTTTTAAAGAACACGAAGTAAGTATGCTTTCTTTTACTCGCCATTACTATATAGTTCTGTACTTTTTAAAACCAAATAAAAACTATAAAACTAATATTAATTGGATATAATGTCACAGTTAACTAATATATGTTTGTAAGTATTTTTAGCATAGTTGGTATATTTCAAAAGGCGGTTCTGTATAATCCAAAAAATCAGCTAAGCCAAAAAGGGTCTGGTCCCAATTATTTTGGATTAACAAGACTCTACTGTAATATTTTTATTCAAGGGAATTGGTATACAAGAGTCCTTCCTATTAGTGTTGAAATGTTTCAACAAACAACTTGTTTTCAAATATGATTTACATTCTTAATGAGTTTATGGCACAAGCAGAGCAAATTATAATATAATTATTTAAAGAGCTTAAGCTTGTTTTGCTTGTCATGAATGTGTTAAGAACCTTATTTAAAATAAAGTTGTTTAATAAGAACGGATAATGTTCATTTATTTGTTCCTATTTATTCTTGAATAAACATATTCATTTACTTGCAATCTGACAAATGGCACATCAATTTTCACATTTCACTCTTTAGAAAATTGAAGTCTTTAAAACTATTTCATGGACGATACACATATCAAATGTAGCCAAAATGGCTCCACTCATTTGCAACGTAAAGTATGTCAAAAATGACGATGATATATATAGGCGAACATCATTTGAAAATCCAATTGTTTGAGCTTTGAGGATCTCAAAACTAATATAACCATGAAAAACTCGGGACCTTTTTTTTTTTACCAATCACAACTTTTTTTGTTACATATATGTGAGAAAGTAATAAAATTGTAGTGTTTTAAATTTCACTTTGAACCCAACATTTCAAATACAGTGTAAAATCTATTAAAAAAATCACAGAGTGGTTGTACATACAAAACAAGTAAAAATCCCACACTTGAATTATTACAAAAGATACTTAATATAAATGTTTGGTCTAACCTAATTTTACCTCCAAACTTTCAATATTGTTACCAATTATCTCAAAACATCTACCTAGATTTAACTTCAATGAGTAAATTTAATCATCTGCTCTTTTAAAAATATATGACAAACATTTTCCAATTCCTCCTTCTATATTCACCCAAAATTTTATCCCAATCTTTTTATCTTTTATTTTTAGTGCAAAATATAAATATTTTAATTCACATAAAACTTTAAATTGTTAAGTCCACTGAATTATCCGTCACTGAAATATTGCATAACAGACAGACAGAAACAACACAATAACACAATCAGCCATAAACAGACACAAACAAACAGGGAAAACTCTATTAGAATATTATCTAAATGTGTTTTTATTGCCCATAGATTCAAAATATAAGTGCAAAGTGATTGCCACCACTGTTACATGGATAAGGTTGTTTAAAGGGAAATAACTGACTTAATACCGGAGGTTACGCTAACCTACGATAGGGCTAGCTAAGGAAATTGCAATCACCCATACCCAACAACCTTAACTCCCTTACGCTAGCCTGACCCAACACAACTCTTGGATAACCAACTTTTAATGAGTTAAATAAACTAAATTAATTTGGAGGACTTAATACTCTAATTTCATAAGGTAACTAACTGTACACAATGTACATAATTCTTGGCCAGACACATTTGACCGTCCTTTCCAAGAATCTCAGAAACGTCATTTACCCAACTTACCCCAACATGTTTCTTTGGGAAAATTCACTCAAAAATATTAAACTAAATAAATTGGGGCACTCGATAAAAGTCCTGTTTAGCTCCAGATCCTATAGCACACACTATATGTGATGTCGCAGGCTTTTCACAGGAGGAGATAGCAGGTGTGCATTGCCTACTGAATGCTGTGCTGTTCGTAATGCGGTTAGTGATTGCAGTTAGCAACAAACCAAGATTACACTGGCAACTCAAAGCGCAACCTAAGATTCAACCGTAACACAACCAAGATCCCAACTACGGTGAGCCGGCGTAACTGTTCATCGGAACGTGTCACATATGGAATAATGAAATTTAGTGAATCTCCCCAAGAAGTAATTTTTTACTACAAGTAATCTTATGGTCTACAGTAACCTACTGAAAATGAGGAACATTTTACATTTTCACATTTCTATCACCTAAAAGCTCAGCACCCATACAATATGTTCAATGTAATTCTAAGATTACAATTATATACATTTTGTTTTTAACTACTTACGAAAATAGCCTACAAATTGTACTAGTTCATAAGTAATTTCTTCTTCAAAATCAAAGCCTCCTCTTTTACAATGGCACACAAAAGATATTTGGTTATCTGCAAAAATAAAAATCAGCATTACAAATTATTATGACCTACAAAAAATATGCAACCAAATTTACATTGCAATTGTAACAAGAGAATTTACCTTTATTACTCTCGTAAAGGACATTGGTAACTGGGTTCAGCAGCATGTTGTATAGTTCCGACTGGTCTTCATCGTACACCATATCGTAAATTGTCATGTTTAGGAGATCATTCTAAAACACCATATAAACATTTTCTTGTCAGAAGTTGCTATTTTTTATATATTTTTGAACAAATAAGTTGGGTGTAGCCTAAAAGTTGTGTATGTTTGAAAAGCACTTATTTAAGTATTAAATATATAATCATAAACCAGTCTCGTATGAATGTTATAATTATGTTCATAAACATAATAAATTGTAGGTTTTAATTGTGTTTTTCAACAAAAACAACGTACATACTGCCTTGCCAAGATGCGACTAAGAAGCCATCTTAGTGTATGTTATACCAATATTACAAGTTAAGTTATTAAACCTTCTGGTTCTATTTCCCTTTTCATCACCTGGCCTACTTTTAATTAATTTATAATAAAACAGTGATGAAATATAAACAAAGATTAATTAAAATTGGTGCAGAAATAGATAAAATGAAACAAATCAAATCTGATTCTGCTACAACCTAAACAGTTTTTAATGAGTTAGTACTCATTTTCTTCATCCTTATCTTTCAAATACATTCGACTTGAAATACTACATGTAATTAAATATTAGGTTTTCACAGAACAATAAAATTATGAAAAATATTGAATTGTAAAATAACACTGAAATTAATGAATAAATATTAAAGATATCAAATTCAACACAATTTTTAATTTCCAAAACTGTTTTAACAGTCATGATTGTACAAACTTTAAGTTGTTATATTATGAATAATGATGCGCATGAAAAATTAATGCACATTCCGAATCGTCTTTATTAAATGTATTTGTGTAACAGGAAAATGGAAGTACAAATATAAAATACTTAATATTTTTTGGTTTATTTTAAAAATCTTTACCAGAAGTATAAAAAAAATAAAAAATTACAATAATCTTAGTTTGTTAACGATTCTCTTTTGTACTTTTGGTAAGGTTTTAAAATAAACCAAAATATAAAGTGCAAGGGGTGTTCAGAAAGTTCTAACTATGTCTGGTGGTGTGGAGGAGTTGGGGTAGTAGCATGATCTATACAAACCTGTGTGACTCATGATCAGCCAGGCTAGTGAGAAAGTCGTTCAACCTGTACTTGCGCCAATGCTAATGTTCAAAATGATCACTACCAACAAATATTTCACCGATAACAAAGTATGTGGTGTTATACACTTTGTGTACGGTAGTAGACAAACATCGCAAACTTTGTACTGTATATGGAAAGAACATAGGTGATAGTGCTGTTCCAGGATGGATAAGTAACATCCGTGATGAAGAAAGAAGTGGACAATCATCTGTTGTGACACATGAACTTGTGCAAAAGTTGAATGAGAAAATAATTTTTAAAAACGGCATTCAACACTATGAAATCATCAGATTTTTTCCTTCCTGTATCATGGAGCAGTCTTGTACAAAGTAGTAACTGACAAGCAAGGCTGCCTCAAGGTTTGTAACCACTGGGTACCTGAGCTTCTCACTGGTGACCACAAAACTATGAGAATGGGTGCAATGTTAACTTTCTTTTTGTACACTACGATTAGGAAGGTAATGATTTCCTTAGTCATATTATGACAAGTGATGAGACTTGGGTGTTGTATGTAAACACAGAAACACTAAATCAGTCAATGGAGTAGGGCCAGACTAGTTTGCCGGCAAACATTTTTTTGCAACAAAACGCATGGCAACTGTCTTTTATGACAGAAAAGGTGTACTACTGGCACTACTGGTGGATTTTATGGAACGAAGCATTACAAAAAACTCTACAGTTAATTGTGACATATTAAGAAATCTGAAAGAACCTTTCAGAAAAATAGCGTAGCATTCTTACAGTTCTGGTATTGTTTATGCAAGACAACACTCATCCGCATATTCCTAATACGAACATAAGGCCTACTAGACAATTTCAAATGGGAGTCATTTGACCATCATCTATACAGCCCTGATTGGCTCCTAGTGTTTATCTCCTTTTTCGTAAAATGAAAAATAGCTAAGGTCATAGCGGTTTAAAAAAACATATAACTTAACTCGCAGGCAGTGGAGTTTTATACTGAAGGTATTAAAAACTTTTTTCATCGATATGACAAGTGCCTTAACGTATGCAGAAAAGTATGTGGATAAATAGGTAAAAGTTGTGACTAAAATAAAAAACCTCTAATTGTATTGCGTCTTTTTTTTTTAACAAAATGATAGTTACTGTCGAACAATCATGATATTTTTATTTTCTTGTTATACAAAAAAGTTAAATACAGAAACCATTTTCGTATTTATGAAGATATATATATACTTTATTAATTAATAAACTTAATATATAATAAGCTAATTCTAAGGTTCTAAACTTTTGGTAAAATAAGAACTTTAATACAGTGAATTTTAACTACTATAAACCATAATAATATATTAAAGCCTTTGTTTAGCTTGTAGTAATCAAGATATAATAATTTATGTTTTAACCCTTACCGCGCGGCTAGCGCCTACAGACGTGGCACTGCCCACTGCCACTACGCGGCTAGCGCCTATAAGCGTGATCGCTCATAGTCTGCCATTACTGCACTGTAGATCGTAAAATATCCGATAGAGTGCATAGTAATGTCGCTTTTGTCTATTTGGACCCTCTAAACCAATATGGCGACTATTTAGAAATATTTTGTTATTGTTATTGGTTGCCTAGCAACAAAGACTAGTATTCGTTTCCTCCCGTACTGCTTTTTGCGCCTATAAACACGGGCTACTACGGTCAGCTGTTTTCGTGTTTTCACTCTCGCTTGCATTTGTTGTTGACGTCTGTTGAGTGTGTTGAGTGTTGTGTGTTTATTTATGTCGAGTTTTGGCAGCAAATAAATATAAATATTTTGTTAGTTTTGTCTTTTTCTTATCGACTGTGTATATTTGATATACACTGTAATGGTTCATCCAGACGATCCTGATTTTGAAGAATTTGTAAATGGACTTATAAACGCATAGTTTTCTAGAGCGGTTGACTTTCATAACCTAGAACAAGAAGAGGCTGAAAGTGTAATTTTACACAACATTAGTGAAAGTGAAGTTGATAGTTCTAGTAAAAATGAAGAAAATCTAGAAGTAGGGTTAGTTCCAAGACGTAGGCCCATGGTTATTGGTAGGCCTATGGTAGGCCTACCATATTATTTAAATGAAAATTTATAACATTTCTGTTGTCTACTTGACTAAAACTACCTAAATCTAAAAAAAAACATTGAGAAAATATTATTTTTTTTTTTTTTTTTACAGTAAATGAGTGTACTATAGTATTTTTACATAGCGCTTTAAGGGTTAAGGCTACAAAATTTAGACCTAATCCAAAAATATTAGAGAAAATGGTTGATGATAGTATAAATTTACAACCATCTAAACCAATTCAGAATGAACAGAATCAAACTACTACTATTATCTTGAAGTGTTAGATTTGGTCATTTAAATGACACAAATAGCTATTAATTTGCAACAGAGAGTTCAGAAAACATGTTGCACTATTTACAACAGTTACAGGTCCTGTAGATGTTGAAATATATATGTTTTTTTTTACATTAATGGGTGAGAAATCCAATAACCTTGATGAAATCATAAAAAAAAAAAATCATATATTTAATTATATAACTAGAGTAATTTGTTCATATTAAAAGATTTTCTTCATCAGAATATCACAAAAATCAAGAAATTGTTGATGAATTTTGATTGAGGCAAAAAGAGCCAAAATTGGCTTACACATTATTTGAAACAGAAACAAGGCAATGCAAATTTTTAACTTGTCCTCCAAATACAAGAGAAGGATTCATATATAGAATTTTACATAAATATGGTATCGAATTTGTGTTACATTTTTAATAGATCAAAAATATTTGTTGCGGATTCTGTAATCATAGATATACAAAAATTAATCAAAATGTACAATGAATCAAAACTACAATTTATTTTTTAGTCATTTTCCATGTATATTTTAAAGGAGATTTTCCACTTTTTGAAAATTTGCTTGATGATTTTTTTGTTTTAAATTTGTGGGTGGTTTAAAAAAACATTTTTTGTACAGATATTAATAATCTCTATTGGTGAAAACGATGTGGAAAAGGCACGACAATCGATCCAGCCTCTTGGGTTTCAAAATGTTACCATATTGTGTTCTACTTTTTCAAAATCTGCAGAAAACATTCAACATTGTTTAAAGAAAAAATTCATAACTTTCCATTTTTAGACCACTAATCTATATGTTGTATGTTCTATAAGACTCAATATATGAATATTTTTAATTGAAAGAGCAACATTTTAGAAATGTTATCAAAATATTAAGTTATCAAAATAAAACCTAAAATATGCCTTCAAACTAAATTTGATAGAAATCACTTTTTTGGACCCAAATGATATCAAAATATCTATTTCTGTTAAAATTCAACATCGATTACATTAATGTGATAAAGTAAAATTAAACTGATATTTTGTCAAAAAAACATTTTCTTTTGGATATAAAATACTTTTCTGTGGAACATTTACAGTATTATTCTAATAAAATGAAGGACAACTAATCAACACATAAGAATTGAAAGCACTCACCGGTAAATGTCCTAAGAGTGAGGTTATACTCTCTGAAGCATAGAGAATACGACCAGAAGATGAAAAAACCATAATGAAACCATCCAAAGCCTGTAACAAATAAACAACACAATTCAAGTATTACATTAGTACGTACACTTGTAAACTTTCAATATTCTACATGGATTATTAAACAAATCTTATCAAGATTACGAAATGTCAACCGACCCTAAGCAAAAAATTAATGAGAAGTTATTTTGATTCAGTAATGTGTATTATAATTGAATAGCATTAAAATCTGCATATAATGATGCCAAAACATATTTTCAACAATAAATGGTGCAAACTTTCTCACTTACTCATCCTCAAAACCAAATAAAAATCAACCAAAGCGAAAAAGTTGAATATATATATATAAGGTATGTGCTTGCTTCACATGTCCCATAAACATGTCCTCAAAGTAAATCGTATTTGATTAAAATTGAGCTTTTAATAATGCCAGTCATAGTTCATTTATTTATTTTTATCAATTTTACTTACAATTGTATTCCATACAATTTCGGATTGTTCATCTTCACATTTCAGTTAAATTTAAACAGAATGGGTAGAACCGATTTTGAGAAAATACATTTTTCAGTACCATGCCCGATCATTGACAAATAGCTAGCTCACAAACTGGCATTTTTTTAAAATGGTGACCAATATAATATTTTGTTTGCGTCCTTAAAAGCTATACTTAAGCAATATTTGTAGAGTCAATTTTGAGAAAATCATTATTTTATATTTATGGCAGTTAACACCCAATTTATAATTATCAAATATGAAAAAAATAAATTAAAAAAATAAAAAAATTTTAAAAAAGTCCTGAGATAAAGCCAAACTACCACATACCAAAGTTTATTAAAATTGGTACACTTTATTGAGTTAATATAGTACAGTAGAACCCCTCAAACTCGACCCCCTCAAACTCGACATTCCGTCAAACTCGACAAGGCCAGTGACCAGGAGCATGGGATTTCCAAGGTTATTCACTGCATTTATTACGACATGTGCCAGATGCCGGGAAGTTGAGGCTTGTTACTTTTGTTTATACAGCTGTGAGGGTTGCTCCTTTGTCTAGCCACTTTCTAATCCTACTGTATAGTAGAGGCCAAAGTTAAAGATAAAGGGTCCAGGTAGACCGAGACAGCCCTAAACATTTGTTGTCAAAACATTCATATTGTTGTGAACCCAAGCGCCTAACCACCCGGATGCTACCGGTCATTAGCACCGATTCTATTAAAGTAAGCGGCAAGTCTTTTGTCATAACAATTCAACGGAGCGTCGTAGAACTATGATTCAAGTTTTGTAATAAAGGTCTTAACCATGCGAGAAAAATGATTTGACTCTTAATTATATGCGATCAGCAGTTCAATTTAAAGCATTTGTATTGGACCGTGTTTGGTATGGACATTCTTTTTCTTCGGCGACTTCGATGAAGCTGCCAGACGACCAGTCGAAAATGAAAAACAAAGATCAATCAAAAGTTTTTTTCAACTTTTGCTCTGTTTTTTTTTTTTTTATATAAAATTGTTTTAATCTTTAAAAATATTTAATGGACTGTCTGTTTTTTACTGTAAATTTTATTACAGCATATTAGGATAGGTCTTTTTAGTTCACTGAACCTATTGTACAAGGCCAACACTTTTTAAATTTCCTTTGATCCATCGATAAATTTCATTTTAATGTGTGATTGAACACACTATTTTTGTTGTTGTCAGGCAGGGACTTTTTTGCAATAAACATGTAATCATTGATAATCAATAAAAATGTACAGTTATTTAAAATAATTTTGAGTATTTGTTGCAAACCTAACCATTAAATACCAAAGTTCCCTAAAACTCGACAACCCCCAAACTCGACAACCTTAAAGTCCACATTGTGTCGAGTTTGAGGGGTTCTACTGTACTGTACAGATGACAGATGCTAGTTTGACAAACAAACAACATTCCATAAACCACTTTTTTTATATTCGGAAGACTTCAAAATAGATATATTCGAAAAAATCATGACAACAGGTGACCCATCACATAACTTTCTCTATAGTATGTAAATTTGAAAAAAATATTTAAAAATAGGGGTTAGGGGGGGATCAGTAAAATAACAAAATTTCTAAAAATAATCTGCAATAACTGTTATAGTAGCAAGAATTTTAATTGAAATTTAGCATATAAGTTAGTTCTTAAACATGAAACATTGTATACGAGAGAACGTAATAATAAATAAGAGAATAATCACTAAAAGGACTGATTTTAGTTAAAGTTTAATGTTTAGCTGTAACCCTCTGGTGGAAAAACAAATAACTAAACATGGCGGTAGTTTTAAAAAATATCACAGTTTTATTTATACATAAGTCTACAATAGCTAATTTTATACAACTTAGTGATCAACTAACACAACTGACTTTCACAGCAAATAAGCGGAAACCCAAAAATACCAAATGAAATTTACACTTAATCATATCAAGTATTACAAAATTGTGAGTTACGAGTACAACACAGTAGAGCCTAACATTCAATCTTAAAAAGTTGCTTATATAAGATAAATATTTTTTGAAAAGTTTAGAATTGTTTTCTACTATGCGAGTCTCCTACCGGCCACAACAAGATAGGTCGGACAGAATAACCATGTAGTCACGCAGCTAGTACTCCATTTACTATGAACGAACTAAGGGAAGGTAAAAGAAAACTTAAAAGTTCAGCACCTGGACAAGATGACATTTACAACGATATGCTGATGCACTGCTCGCCTACCCTACTAAACAAAATATTAATACTCTTCAATACAATATGGAATTCGGGGAATGTACCAGACTCGTGGAAAACATCAGTGATAGTTCCTTTACCAAAGCCCGGGAAAGGCTCAAGTTCAGTAGTATCATACAGACCAATTGCATTAACCTCATGCCTAGGTAAACTAATGGAAAGACTAGTCAACAACCGACTCAGCCACAGATTAGAAACACACCAACTATTGGATAACAAGCAATTTGGGTTCAGAAAGAAACGAAGCACAAATGACTCATTACTCTACCTTACCAATAAGATCTTCGAGGGCTTCAACCAATCGAAATCAACAGTCGCAGTACTATTAGACTTTGAAGCAGCTTTCGACAAAACCCCACACAAAACTATACTCCTACAGTGCATGAAACTAGGAATCATAGGTAAAACACTAAAATACCTATCAAACTTCCTTAGTGGGAGACTAATAAGAACAGCGGTCAATGGAGCACTGTCAAAACCAGCAAGATTGGAAAGTGGCATAATTCAAGGTTCCTCCATCAGCCCAACTCTTTTCAATATTGCCATACACGATTTAACCAAAGATCTACCAGAAGGAATAGACTGGATTATATTTGCCGATGACGTCACTATATTCGCCACAGCCGTTTCTCCAGACGAAGCTTGCAAACTGCTACAAAAAGCACTAGACAAAACCGTGAAATGGTGCCAGAAATGGTCGCTAGTTTTATCGACATCGAAAACAGAATGCGCGTTTTTTACCAGGCGAAATACACTCAAAGACTACCAACCCAATCTCTTTATTGGAACCCAAGAGCTAAAAGTCAACAAATGTCCAAAACTGCTAGGAATTTATTTGGACCAGAAACTACTATTCAGCACACACGTAGACGTGGTTAAAAACCAATGCAGCAAGAGGCTTAATACCATAAAAGCAGTAGCAAATAAGAATTGGGGAGCTGATACGTCAACCCTCAAAATGTTTTATACGTCTTTCATAAGATCAAAGATGCTATACTGCGCAGAAGTTTGGGGAGCCGCAGCAAATACACATATCAAAAAGCTGCAACGAATTCAATCTGCCGCACTTAGAGTCATATTGGGTTGTCCAAGCACATCTCCTATTTCAGCGATGGAAATAGAATCACATATAGAACCATTAGACCTGGCTATTAAGAAGCTTTCGATGATAAAATGGCTAAAAATCAAGAGCCTTCCGATTGATCATCCCTTAACAATGTTGGCACCTACCAAAACCAGACAGTCATTTACATTCCAAATCGAAGCATTAAACGACCTCTTAGAACCCATAGAGCCGCAACGGATCCCGACGGTTTCTGACATTTCACCTTGGGAAGAAAACGACATCTCGATATGCACAACCTTACCATCCGGCAATACCAAAAGCAACACCGAAACCGATAACCTGGATTCCCTTCGAGATGAAGCTTTGACAATGATCGATGAGAACTATAAAGATTATGTGAAAATTTATACAGACGGTTCGGTGGATCTGGAGAACGGCAATTCCGGCGCAGGCTTCTTCAACGAACAAACAGGCGAGTGCTACTACATACCAGGATTATCTGCGTCAAGCATGGATGCTGAGATATTGGCCATCAATGCAGCCCTAACGAGCTGCATTAGCACACCATATCAAGACATTTGCATACTCACCGACTCTAGATCGGCCCTTGAAGGCTTACAAATGAATTCACCCAGTGACTATTACTTCCGAATATCTGAAATGAAAACTATATACCATGCTCTGAAGAAAAAAGGAAAAAATATCGTCTTCCAGTGGGTTCCATCTCATTGCGGAATAAGTGGCAACGAGCAGGCAGACAAAATAGCAAAACGTGCCACAAAAATGGGCCCCGTCATGCCACCAAAACTATCGCTAAACAAATGCAAAAATATAATCTGCAAATTAATAACAGATGAATGGACACAGAGATGGAGCACCGACACTGTCGGAAGATCGTTATTCGAAATTCAAAAAGCTCCGACGCCTGCAAACTGGTACAGAGGTGTCAGTCGCCACATTGCGACCTTCATTACGAGAGCTAGAGTCGGCCATATCATTACGAACAGCTATCTGAAAAGATTCCGACTAGTCGATTCCGAAACCTGCAATAACTGTAGAATGGAGGAGGAAACGCTGAAGCATATACTACTCGAGTGCTCAAACGAAAACACAGCCAGGACGGCCCTTCTGGCAGCACTAAAAGACATTCCAAACCCCATGAAAATTATATTGCAAAAGAAAGAGTACTGGGCATTGGCAGCTGCGGTTTACCACGGACACCGAGTCGTCGGCATTACCTGAAGCCGGAAGCTTGAAAGAAGAAGTAAGAAGTAAGTAAGTCACAGGCGTATTCATCAAATATATTTAAGGAAGAGTTCTGCTCGGATTATTTTAAAGGTTCTACTGTTTGTGTTATGTGTTTGTATATGTGTTAAGTACTGTGCCTGATGTTTTGATTATGTTCGGTGAAACAGCTGTAACCTAACCTAACCAACATCTACAATTAATCGCTTCCAGATCATTTTTTTTTTGTAAAAATATTCATTTTCAGGTCATATTTTTTTATCGTTGAATTCTGTAATTTACAACGTACATTTAGCAGTACTACAATTTTACAAATTTTTAGTGCTGTTTTGACCTAACAAAAATTGTGTTTAGGATTAACCAGAGTTATTTTATTAAATTTTAATTTTCTGTAAATTGTAGCAATATAATAATTAAATTAGTTATCTACACTCTAAAAGGCATTTTTGATATAAATAATTAAATATTCTAAATAATGTTTAAGCTTTTATATCGTTAACCTAGTTATATATACAACTTAGATTATCCCAAAATAACTCATGAAAATTGTATTGAGTTCATTTTGGTTGTAAATAATTATCATATAGCTACATCCACATTTATTTCAGAACAAAAAAGTAACATAACCTAACTGTAACATAAATAATAAACTATCTAAAACAACAATCTAAGAATCCACGTGTATGGTGACGCAAACATTACGTGACTGGCAGACAGTGATGGCAATGTTATGTAGTGAATAACAGTAGAAACTCATGTGCTGCAACCATGATGAGAAACGTGGAACTACGCTTGAACGCAATATTTCGGTACAATCCAAATGAGAACGAATATTTCAATATTGCCGAATATTTCAATATTGCTGAATATTTCAATATTACCCGTGGTATGGTTTAGTAAGTGTAGGCTCTTCATAGGCTGTTGTCCCATAGAGTTAACTTTAATTTTAGTAATATAACAAACCAGTCCAAAGGCTAACAATAAGTTTAATAAAAAATTAAAATATTCTATTTATTAATAATACAACTCCAGATTTTGGAAGGTAAAATTTTGAAAAGCCATTATTGTATAAAACTTTTCAGTTATTATTATTATTATGATTTTGTACATATATTGCTTTCGTTCTTTACTATGTGATTACTCGTTCAAAACTACTGAGTAGGCACCTCTTTTAACTAGCGAAAAACAGCACAACCCCACCATTGAGTAAAAGCAAAGGTTACTACTACCACAAACTTCACCTACTACTACTGTTGTGTTAGCGTTTCCTCATATTTGGTAACTAAATTTAATAATTATGTTTTGGGGCTAAGAGTGTCTGAAAGGCAGGGGGCTGTTAGCGTGGAACTGCCTTAAAATGGCAGTCATAGATGTAATTAGTAGTCATATCACATACTGGCACAAATAATAATAACTCCCAATACTACGACTAAATTTTGATTGTGACTAAATAAAGAACAATTATTAACAATTATAATTAAAGACTATGAAAATTTTACACATAATTTTTCGTAATGGAATGGATATTGTGAAAAAACCAATTTTCAGCTATAGAAAAAGTTTTATAAACAAAACACAAACAATAAGTATTAAGACTACTTTAAACTTTCGAAATTTTATATATATTTAGATTGATAAGAATTTCATATCTACCTAGAATCTAAAAAGTTAAGTTTCATTTTAAAAGGAAACCTAATCTGACCTAAATAGTTGACTTATAAAAGTTGGAGTGGGAGGAGGGTCCTAACCTCCTAATGAAAACCAACCTTCTACTGGATAAAATTAGATCGTTTTTAATTTTCCAGTGACATTCATCTATCCTATTTGTTCAAATTACAATTACCTCTAAAATCAAATGAGCAAACTCTTCGTTAGATAAAAAAGCAGGTTTCCAATCTTCTTGAATTTCATGAACTCTTGAACGTACTGCTAAATCTGTAACAAAACACAATAGTACATAATTTAGTAATACATTATGGAGAAGAGTTACCGTAGTACTATATTATTTATTTTAAATGTTTTGTAATTATAGTAAGGCCTCGTCAATCCGAATATTTGTGTACTCGAGCTGTTCGATTACAGAAAGTTCAAAAAGTTACCACCACATGCACTATTAAACTCTCAGACAGCTAATACAAAATCAAAATTATAATATTGTAAGATAACTTTTGTTGTCTGGATGCTGTGCAGGAATTTATCTGTTATTATGCGTGGCAATATTGTTGAATGATATAATTTTGCAATGATATGGCACACATTTGTTTATAATAATTTTAACATTTAAGTGTAATTTGTTTGTTTTAAATGTTAGTTTATTATTGTTTTTCTACATCTTGTAAATCCAATTATAAACATGTTTACACATCTTTGTGATGTAAACTAAACAAATAAAAAATACAAATCTATATCATTAAATTTGTCTGACCTTCACAGTATTTTATAACTTTTCCCAATTTCCTATTTAATTTATAATAAAAAACCTACTTTAGATTAAGGAGACTAGAAAATGAATATTATTCTTTCCTCAATATTCATTTGATAATTATTGTATTTCTTTTATCAGATATTTTAGCACATGTGAAAGTAATATTTATTGATTTGTTATAAAATAGCTCTACAACAAACTAACAAATTATCCTTATAATATCAACATTTCATACCATTGTGGTTTTTGAGGAATGATATTGTTGATTTGAGTACTGTTGACTTGTCCATTTTGCGACTATTAGTAGAAACCATTAACGATAATTCATTGATCAACAAGTTGAACTGATCCCGTCGTTTCTTCTCGCTTAAGTTCCGTGATTTTCTGCAAACAAAAAAGTAATTACATTGTTAATTACACCGAAACTCTCTGAAGATTTATGTATTTTAAGCTAACTTTATAGTAACATTTATTATTGGTAACTATGGGATAACTGGAAACAGTGATTACTGTAATTCATTAACTACATACCATATTTTGGAATAATAATATAATATTTTAATGCAGAATACACTTTTTCACTAAAAAATTACAAATTGCAGAGTACGAAATGAACGTTTGGGTATGTTATGCACACATACCAATGGAAATTCGTAGATAGGTCTACTACATCTGAGCATAGTCAAGAAACGTTAATGTTTATTACCTGTAATGAGAGATAACTAGTGTCGATTATACTAATTGGGCATCACAATTAAGTTTGGCTAGGTAGCTCATAGCCACTTAGCCAAACTTAATTTTGATGATTCTTTTTAAACCTAGTATATTAAGGACATGCACATATAAAGTCCATTTTAACCCGGTACGCCTAAATGACAGAAACAACATTGTATGGGAAAATACATTTTAATATTTATGTCTCATATGTCATATAATTTGCATGTGTCATGCGATATGTAATGTCTTGATATTAAGTAGTCATTTTTCAAGTTATGAATTTCCATTGCATAAACTATGCATACGTGCATTTCATATTTTCAATTTGTAATTTTTCAGTGAAAAAGTATATTCCACATTCTAATATTAGCCTATATTATTATTTCAAAATAAGGTATGTAGTAAACAAATTACACACATTGTTTAGAGTAATCACTATTTCCACTTATCCCATTATTACCTTATTATTTATAAGGGTCTTATAGAAACAAACGAATATTAGATTTACATTTTGATTAATTACCTTTTTGTGTCGTCTTTGTCATCAGTGTCATCATCCATGGTATCACTGGAAAATAAAATAATTTATAGTGACATGCTGAATTTATTAAAATTATTTATTAATAATAATTTAAAAGTAACCTAAGTTTATTAATTTTGAGTAAGGAAATGTAAGTAAGATAGCCAAACCCAGAAGCTTATGTCTAGTTCATTTATTATATACTTCAACTTAAAGTACATTAGCTTTATACTAATTTAGAGATCAGCAACAAAATTACATTTATAAGCAAACTACTTAACAAACTTACTGATTACTAAATATCTATTTGACGTACGAGTTGAAGCTCTACTATATTAACATTAAGTAGATATAACAACATCAAAATATTTGAAACTTTCTACAATATTTCTTGTAAACCTAGGTTATGCTTATTCACTATATTTGAGGGTATTTATCTACAGTAGTCTAATTGCTAATTTTCAGATTTGTTTTTTTTTTTTTTTGTTTTGTTTACTACATACCTTACTTCTTAAGAATAAGTAATGTTTTCAATGCGGAAGTCACTATTTTCACCGAAAATTCACAATTTAAAAACTATGAAATCCGCGTATTTATAGGTTAGACATAACATGTCAAATATTTACATCACATCGATACGTTACTACAGAAATTGGAATGTTTATACCTGAGCAGGTCACGTAAAGTAAGCAATTTATTATCTTCAATAAACTTATATGAAAGGTTTGGCATATAAATAGCAACCTAGCGTAATAGGCATGTGTCAAACCATACGCTATTCTCATTGTTATTATTTCTTAATTTTAATTGAGATTTTTCGGTGAAAATGTGACTTCCGGATTGAAAACATTCTTAAGAAATAAGGTATGTAGTAAATGGATTTTTTTTAAATCCCTTAAATTAGCTGTCAGGCTACAGTAAATAAATACCACTTTGACTAAAAATGTAGGGATATTTTAATGGTATAAGTTTACTTAAAGGTAACTTGTAATTTTTGGAGTTTTTTTTTATTGTATACTATATATATACCATATACCATAATATATATTATATATATATACCATATATATATATACCTTACTTCTTTGAATAAATAATGTTTTCATTGCATATGTAACTCTTTTTAACAGAAAAATTATGATTTCAAAACAATCGACGGATTTATAGGTTATCCATAATGGCTAATGTTCACATTCACGTCTCATATGTTACTAAAGAAATATCAATGCTTATATCTGAGATCACTGATCATGTGATATGCTGTCAATCTTTCGTACTAATAATGTAATTTATTAATAGGCCTACACAATTTAGTGTCTAACACAAATACGCAATTAGTGTGAATTTGTAATATTATTTGTTGGAATTGGAGTGTCAAGGATGTAATTGATTATTATCGCCCAACATATTAAGGTAAGGAAATTAATATCACAGATGACGTGATATGCTGTGAATTCTCCATATTAATAATCTAATTTCAAATTATTAACTTCATTAAACTTACGAAAGGTTTGGCCAGGTGTTTATATATATATAGCTACCTGGCCGAACCTGTCGATATAATTATATCGCAAAGTAAGCAAATTATTAACTTAAATAACCTACGAAAGGCACCTGGACATACCTCTTGTGATATGAAATAGCGATCTAGCATAGTCATTGTGTAATGTGCATGTGTCAAACCATACCCTATTAGCATTGTCATTATGTTTTAACCTATAAATACATTAGATTTGGTAGTTTTTAGATTGTGATTTTTCAGTGAAAAATAGTGAGCTGTGCAAGGAAAATATTATATATTTTGAAGAAGTAAGGTATATAATGTACAATAAAATAAAAAACTCCGAAAATTACAAGTTACCTTTAATTAAACATTTACCATTTTAATTACTAATAATACATAACAGGTACATAATATATTAAACAGTTGAAAAGATCATGGCTGATTTATCATCAATGCCCAAAATTCACTAATATAACTTTCTGTAATTAATTTTTACATTGTTAAATTTAGCTGGCAAATATTTTTCTTACATAATAATTGGGAAAATCAGAATCAAATCATCTTTTCAAATTTAAAAAAATATATGTAGGCCTATATGTTGATGTAAACAATTCCCACATAATACATCAACTTCCTTGGAGATATGCACTGTTTTGATTCATTTGTTCAGTTTTAATTTACAGTTATAATTAATTTATGCATACACAAACCATACATAATGTATTAGACCTAACAATAAATAGAATGAACACAAACTTAAGGTTTAAATGAAAACCGTTCCTTCATTGAAAATCATAATTATTTATGTCATAGCCTATAAAACAATACACTAAATAGTATGTATTTAAACTTTCGGTTGTATTGTAGAACAAAGAAACAATAAATAAAACGCTGTAAACAAACAAATAACATAACTAAGCAGAAGACAAAAAATATTTCTAATAGTGTTGACAAACTTACTCGGATCTCCTCGTAGAACCACGACTAATAAATCCAGACATAGCGACAACAGTTAATTTAAAATCATCTGTAAAATACACTATATCAGCTATTTTTAATATTTCACAAAGTTTACTCTTTTACTAAGAGTAAATTCATCTTATCCCTAATATAAATTTCAATTTGGAGGATTTACTAACCCGACTAACCTCTACTAATTCCATATATCATCTGACGTAACTAAATAAGCCTTCTAAATATCTATATCAAACTGCATGAAGAATTTAATTTTGTTTACTCCTCGAATTATTATGACAGAACAGATTATATTACTCTATTTACATGTATTCCAAAACTTCATGCAGAGGCGAAATATACACTCAAAAAATACAGTAGATCAATTTCAAACATTTATATTTTGTTTATTACTTGTTTAAAACATATATTTATAAATTAAGAAGAATATGTTGAGTTTAAGTGATATATATATAACAAGTTATAGGAAATGTATATTTTACTCTTTCTTTATGTGTAACAGGATCTCAATTAATATTATAAATTGATTGTGTGTAGTGGGATAATGTATCCTGATACCTGTGAATTTTCTACAAGCTAATTAAAATGTATAACAATATTTATTTCAATTTCATTTCAAACTTCTGTTTTAAATTTGATTTAATATACTTATAATTCCAAAGCAAATAGCAACAATTAATTAAACTTGCAAGTAACATAAGTATACATATGTTTTGACCAATAGCAAAAACGTAAACTCAAAGGTGTAATACTCATTTATGAGCCTGGACCAGAAAGAAAACGTACCAAAGCATGACTAGCTGAAATGGCTGGAAAATAAGAAATGGCGTCATACATGACTTTACATACCATCTGGTCTCACAAAATAATCCTTTGTACAATTTAAAACAGAAACTACTAATGTTACTTCCTACCAGTTATGGCAATAATCCTGATGTTAGGTGGGGGGGGAGGGAAGCTATAATAATAATATTATATCCCCCAATCAACATTTTAGTCTTTACAAATTTAAAACTCCCTTTTCACATTCTACTAAAAAATAATATACTTTTTTTTACAGAAAACCTCTATAATAAAACTGAAAATGTATGGAAAGTTAAATAGTTGTGTGCTGTTAAACAAGCTTCAGTATAATGTAGTTTTATAGGTGCCATAGTTTATGTTATAGATTGAACCATTTTCATAGTAGGACAAAAAGTATAAAAAAAAAATAATAAAATAATGCAGTAAATTTAACTTTCAGTTTTGTAAAATATGTGTTTTATTAATTTACTGTGTTTATTATTTATATTTTTTAAATTAAATTTTGTGCAAAATGTACGTAAACAAATATTACCAAGAATAAATAGCAAAAACAAAAATAATCATTATCATTAAAATTTTGAATTTAATCAAATATCATTTATACTGAGAATGTGTTCATGACACAAGCAAAGCAAATTTAAGCTTATTTAAATATGTTTTACTTTTCATTTTAACTTTTTGACAGACAGCTATTGAAATGAAATTGTTTGTGATAAATAGTTTTGATTGGTTCAATCTTTTTGCATTGTTTAGTTAAAGTAATTTAACTGAACTAATTAGGTACAGACTTGTAAAATAATTCAAATTGTTCCTGAACTAGGATTGTGGAGTAGTGGATGTTGTGCTGGAGGAAGGACTATTTATTTGATTTGATTTTCTCACACGGGACTATTTCTTTGATTTAATTTTCTCACATGGGACTATTTCTTTGATTTGATTAACTCACATGATTTAGTATAGAGAAAGTTATGTCATAACTCATGAAATTGAGTTTATCATGGAAACATCCTTTTGACGTCCCTTGAAATGAAAAAAAGTGGTTTTGCAATGATGTCATCTGTTGTCAATGCATGCTCTACAGTCCATATAAGAAGACTGCTATCATATTTAGTATGTGGACATATTTTGGTTATATCTTAACACATTAGTGCGGTGAGACCAGATCTGGGTCATTTTTTACTACTACATTAACACTCACATTTTACTACTGGGGAATGTCCTGCAAGAGGAAGTTGTGTAAATCTTCAATGTAAGCATAGGTCGAGTAGTACCTCATTTTAAAGGTTTTTGTTAGTAGAACACGTGCAAAAAACCTGACACTCAATAGTCCTATTCAATAAGAAATGGCAACTCCCCAAAGCTTGTTTTTCCAAAGTTTGTAACAGTGACTATTAGGCTACTAGCCATTTCAATAATAGTTTGTCTAAATTGTCCAGTTCACTATTTTCATGGAAATCTAAAGTGTCTAGGTGAAATGTTTTTCCAACTTTTATTAAGAGTCGTCAGGCTGGATGAATGGTGTAAGGTTGGCTGGTAAAAATGGTACAGATATTACCACTAACCAATTGAGACCCATCTTGATGGCTTATAGCATTATCTAGAATTAGCAATGTTTTATGAGGGAGATTGTTTTTATCCAAAGATTTTTTAACATTTGGCACAAAATCATATGAAATTATAATCAAAAAATTATATTGTCCACCCAAACACTCTTCCGATTTGTGTAACATACAGAGAGGGCAATTATGTTTTAAACCCTTGGCTTTTTAGAGTTTCACAATAATCTACAACTTCAGCTTGTGATCGCCTGATTTGTTTGAGCGGACTGAAACTGTTAGTCCCTATTTGTTCTGTTTATAGTCTGGAATACAACTGTCTTCTCTTGAAGCTAGTGTTTTGGTTGGTACCATCTTGAAGCACAAATCAGTTTATCAAGTTATACATTTTCTGGGAAGTTAACCTCTCTTCTTTAATAATTTGATCAAGACACTGAATAAAATCTTCCACTTCTCTTGAATTGGATGGCAAAAATTAATGTGTTATATTCGATTTGTACACACTATATCTTTTTTCCAATGCTTAACACAACCTAAGCTAGCTATAAACTCCTATTCTTTATCTTCTTTCAGTTATATAACTTGCCACTTTTCTTATTGACTCACCTTCATAATAAAAATATAACGTTTAATTGCATCCAATTAAAGATAAAACAACCAGCTTTTGCTTTCCACTCAATAATGACTCCTATCAGTTACAAAGTTTTCAGTTACTGAAAATATAGTAGCAGGCAAACAATGCATTAGGCGAAAAGGATGGTGAGTCATAAAGATGAAATTGCAATTATTGGTAGAGTCTAGATGGCAAGTTATTTGTTTTTCCCATTTGGTACAGTTGAAAACAAAACTTTTACATAAAGATTTAAAATGTTAAATAAAAAAAGAATATATATATATATATATATATATATATATATATATATATTTAAGGTGAATAGTACATAGAGGCTATCATATAAATGTCTCAAATATGCGTGCAAAAACCTGAAACCTAAGCCATTAAAAAATATTATTTAATCTTCTAAACTATTTTAGTTAATATGGAACACCACCTTGGTCCCAATGTTTAACAATACTTTGCTTTTGTTCTGAAGTTCAACTAGCACTAAATTTTAAATGTAAAACAAAATGAGAAGACATTAAACACAGGATAGCTAGTTTTAAGTATCTATTAAGTATTTAATTTCCGATTAAACTCAGAGAGTATTGATGCTTGTAGAAAATCTTTTATGAATTTGCACTGTATGACCCAAAAACAAATTTTTAGACTCACTGTACATCTTTAGTAATAGAAGGTAAATCACTGGTAAATGGTTGTGGTTTTAACAATAAATCACATGCTATTTCAGAAGATGTATGCACATTGATTTATGATGATGTAAATTCATTTCCATTTAAAGTTACAGATTATGATAAAAAAGAAATTAAACAATTTTCATTCTAATTTTAATGTTAAAATATATCAAATAATGTTTAAATCTGAATATCCAACAAGTAGTATTAAACATAACTTTTGCTTATATTTTTTAATGAAAATTTCAATCTATCATTTGGAAGACCACAAATTGATGTGAGCAGTAAATGTTAGGAATTGTAAACAAAATTAAAATCACTAGATATATGAATTAATTAAACATGCTACAGAAAGTAAACTAGTGATTCAAAGCGACAAAGTACAACATTTTATAGAGAACTTAAATAAGTTTTGAATTATTCAAGAGCGATGAGTAGGTATCTACACTTGTGTTTAATTATATGCAAAATATCTCTTTACCAAGTATCCTGTATTGGCAACTTTTTACCTTAGACAGTTATCAGGGTTTAGATTTTGAATAACAAATTTGAAACATAATAGTTCTGCAATATGCCTTTACACCGAAATTGACACAAAAAAGAGGCCCATCATTGACCTTTTAAGTATATTTTTAAATTACTATATTCAAAACTTTTTGCTTATTGCTCCTGTTTTCTGATGCATGTCCTGGACAGAACCATAACCATACTTTAATAGAAAAGAAATTTAAGGATATCGTGGACAGGTTTCCAGTTCGTGATAGATCCTTTTTAGATTTTGATAGAACGAGCTATAGAAAAAGTAGATCAAATTTATACATTAAGAGACTATGATAACATTGTTGCTAATATTTTAAACAAAAACAAATTGTCATGTTAGAAGTGATGATATTGTGGATTTCAATCGCTGATGGCCATCGCTGAATAAAAAAGTGTGCTTTCATTAGAGTCATATTCATCTTCTGTACCAAGCAATCAAAAACAATATGTTGTACAACACAATTTTAAATAGTTCAGTTATTCATCTGGAAAAATTGTAACAGTGAAGGCACACTTGATGATAAAATGTTATGCATGCCACACTTTTAAACTAAAACAAACTCATCTTGAGTCACAGAATATTTAACAAAACTTGAAAAAATGTTAACCACAAGGATGTGAACTAATTTACAGGTGCATTTTCTTTTAATTATATCAAAATATTAGATATATCTATATACATTTTTTCAATTTCTTCAGAAAAGGTAAATAATAAAAGGGGGGGCAAGTCCAATGGTGTAGGTTTAAATGTTTAAGAGTGATTTTCAGGTTGCGCTGGACCTGGTTGTAATTCAATACTGGGTCAACCCATGATAGAGTTGGAGCCAGCCTCTGGCACTCCGTTATTTTCCAAATATCAGTTTAATATACTGGACCTGCAATACAGAGCGAATCAGATATTAAGCTGATCAGTACACGTTCAAAACCATTTCTTTAACACATAAAATTGTTATGAAGTATACATATTTTAAAAACAACATTTCATATAGGCATCACATCTTTTTCCACCTAATGTTCATACCAAGGTTTAAAAAAACTTATTTTACTAGCTCCAATCACAATGAAAATGAAAAATATAATATAAGATACCCTATTTTATCTCCAATACACCAATTTATAAATTCCCTTTCGAGATATGGAGAGAAAGAGAGAGTACAATAATAATAATATTAACTGAAACAAAACTTAAAATTTTCCCACCTAATTATATAGAAGACACTCCATTACAAATAAGTAAAATACAAATCAAAACAAGAAAAACTAAAAAAAAGTCAAGCAGCATCAAAAGCAATCACCACTGTCAGAGCCTAGTTACATGATTCATGAAGATTTTTGTGACCAGACAATTCTGTGACGCCAGCAAATTGTGTCAGACACCATAAGACATCGCATGGCATTGATATAGCAAGGAGTGTCCTGATGACCCCATCTTTTTCTTAACCCAGCCACCTAGAGTTCTGATAACAAAGACATCAAGAGTCACTCCATAGCCTTGTCCCCTGTGTTGCTCTACCAACTGTGTATATTTTCTCACTTTTTCCTCCCTATACTTAGAGAATACCTGGTAATGATTAACATGTGTCGCTCTTCAAAGTAGATCACCACCAGGTCTGGCCTTAATGTGAAATCTATGCCTGTAATAGTAAACTTTCTACTACAATTTCAGATGTAATAACCATTTAGTATGCAAATATGTTTAAACAGAGTTTAATTTGTTAGAAAAAAGATTACATTGGAGCATCACACTTTTTACTCAGAGGTAAATAGAAAAGTCTTTCTTATAACATATTAAACAAGGTCTTTAACTAAAATGTTAAATTAGCCATTACTAAATAGATCTTAGCCAAGAGGCTGAGAAGCAATACATTTTACTCACAATTGTCAAACTTAATTAAATTTAGAATACCCATCTATAATTAATTATTTTAAAGATCTTTGTAAATTGTCTTTTTTTATGCGATGTTAATAATCGATTCCTGGGATGGAAATAATAATAATTTTATAATATTCAACACAAAATTAATTAATTTTAAAATGGTTAATTATCATTCAAAACAGATCATTGTGATGAAAACACAAAAATCATATTAGAATGTTACGTTTAAAAGTTAATGTTACAGCTAAGAAAGTTTATTAACACGTTGACTGCTAGCGTCCACGATCGTGGACTCAGGGGGGCGCTGCCATGTGCGTGCGTATACGATCGTGGACGCCATAGTTTTGTTGCTTAGATTTGTCATTGTGTCTAGCATTTGTGTAGTGTGGACGGACTGGTTTTGCGCATGTGGAGAGACAGTTTTCTACCATTTTTGCGATCGTAGTTTTCAGTTCCCGTGTTTCCATGGTAACATATGTGTTATGTGGACGTCTCCAAGTGCTCACGTCCACGATAGTGGACGCAGACTAAAATGGCCTAAAATACATTTTTTGCCCAAATTGTCTTCCTACATGTTTTTCCATCATAACACATCTGATATTAAGTAAAAATAATTTTTTTAATTTTTAGCATGTGCCAACCAATATACCTATTGCATGACTTTTAGCAGTCAATGTGTTAAACTGCGCAGAAATGGTGATACTGGAGCATTGTCCATCAAATCAAACCTATGAAATATACAATATTGATTTCTGTTTAGACGTTTGTACAAAAACTAATATATCTTAGACTCACCTGTTGCGAACTTGTTTTGAGTAAAAAATTATATAGAATATAATAATTGCAAAAAATTAATTTAAAGAAAATGTTTTTAAACATTTTCCGAATATTTTAAAAATAAATCTTTAAGAGAATGAAAAATGTAATGAAATCCTAAGTAACCCCACTTAAATTTCGAATAATAAAAATAATGCCAACAGCATGTGGTATTCCCAAACAGTCACCAATCCAAGTACTTGCCCAATGTTGCTTGCCTTCTGTGATGAGACGAGAACCAGTATATTCAACATGGTATGGCTGTTGGTGAGAATCTAAATATACAAAGATACACACAAATTAAAATAGGCCTATATAATCATCCAGAGTGAAAAACTTCCTTTAAAAACCTACTAAATGTGTGCAAGACAGTAAACTAGCTTGTTGTAAGCAGAATAATAATTAAAAAAAAATTAATAACCATTTATGGTGGAAATAATGTTTATAAATGAGTTTTTTTTAAGAAATAACATTACACATTTAGTATCACGTAATTTACTTAGAGCTCAGTACCAAGATCTTTTGATAAAACATTAAACAAGCTCCAGCGATAATTAAAAAACCAACATAAAAACAAACAAAAAATCTCTTATCCAAGAGGCCGAGAAGCAATATATTATACTCACAATTATTGTGATATGTAATTTTAAAATACATCTGTAAATAAAGTGAATTATTTTGTAAATTGTCTTCTTTTATGGTTGTGGTGAATAAATTATACCTGGTAATGGAAATATTCATTGTGTGAAAATGTCCAACACAAAACTAATTCATTTTAAAATGGGTTGTCTCGTTTAAAACAGAGCAATCTGATGAAAACACAAAACTTTTATTCTAAAGTTAAGTTGCTTTTTTAAATTTTGTAGGAGAGGTGGAAAATCTTCAAAAGACAAAGGGAGACTATTGATCTACCCAATAGTGTGAGATTTTTACTCACTAAAAAACACCTTCCTTCCTGTTAGTATCCCTATTGCTTAGGACAAGGATTCAGGTATGGTTTTCCATGTATCAAGCTGGTAAGTTCTTTCCATGGATGTGTCAAGAAGATATAGTGGAAAATACCAGTACTTTATGTACCACGTGAAGAGTGAGGTAAATCCCTGTCTGAGACAGAGCCCAGGCAGGGATAACTAGCAACAGATCTCCAGGATTCGTGGTTGGAGTGTTGTACAGATCAAAGAGGGGATTACCTTACAAATACTTTGTAAGTTATTTTAATAAATATGGAATTGCCCTACATGCATCATCTTCTTTTGGTGCTACTCAAAACTAAAATAAGTGTGCTGCTAGCTGCGCCTGCAACAAGGAGTTGCAAAGGATATCTTCTCCTGGACTACTGAAGGTCTTATCTCATACATCTACGTTGCTCCTATGGATCTGATAGCACATCAATTAGGAAAAGGTCACAGTAATAAGGATGTGGTGATCATTACAGGGCCTGCAGGTGGTCACTTGGCGGTATATTTAATTACCACAACCTAAACATACAAATGCCCATTACTAATGAACAAATCGACTAAATTCCCTTATATGGGTGTGGGAAACGTAGCTTTCGATCTACACAAACATGTGATGAAACCTTTTGCTAAGACTTCATTAACAAGGGAACATAGAATATACAACTATAGATATTCTCGAGCACATAGAATTGTTGAATGTGGTTTCATTATGATGGCAAAAAAATTCTGTGTCCTAAATTGGTCATGTTAGTTCATCCACATGTCAAAAACCATTGTATTAGTAAGTTGTGATCTTTACAACTTCATTAGGGTTAAAGTAGGTCAACTTAGTAGTGTGATGAGATTATGAATATATATGAAGGTTGTGATTAGGAACAGGACACTGTTACGTCAAGACTATTATTAGCTGCATGTAAAATGAGGAATAATTTTCATGAGTATTTTAACTCTTCACCAAGTTTAGCACCATAACAAGAATAGCTTTCATGGAGTTATTACATATTAAAAACTATATATCAATGTCATTGTGTTAAATAATAACATATTATTAGCCCATAAAAAGTGTTTTATTTCCTTGTATAGCGATTAAAATTATTTGCAATCAAATTAAATAAAAATTAAATTCATAAATACAATGAAAATTAGTGTTATCACACATGATTTTTAATTGTCTTCAGATATTATTCATTAATAAAAATGGTTTTATTTCTTTATGTGGAAATTAAAATTCTTTCCATTTAAATAAAATAAATTAAGAGAATTAAAACCTGTGTTTAAGAGAAAGACAAATAATTACCGGGTATGTAGATTAGTTTTTGATGTTATTCTATATTTTTGCTATTATATCAATGTTGTAATAATGTTGTAAAACTGTAATTCCATCGTTTGATGGAAACGAGTTTTATCGTCAAATAAAAATAATGTTTTTATTTAAAGATACATTAAAAATCGAATGATTGTTTTGCACCAGAACAAGAAGTCTGTCACCGTCCACTACGTTTGAGCAAAATGAACCATCATCTATCCTGATTCATGATGAACAGAAGGTGTACAAAGAAATGGCGTAACTTCCCTTTGAACCACTGCAACAACACTGCCCAGGTTGTTAATATTATTTCAACCAACCAGAAAAACTAAATAAACTACAAAATATGATACAAACAAAAATTAACAATATTACTGATAAGAGAATATCTAAAGTAGTTGGTGGATTTTATAACCATTTAAGACTGTATCAAATAGTTATAGAGCAACAATTTGAGCATCTTTGAAAATCAGAAGTTCACAACTACAGCATTATGTAAGTACCCAACTCATTTGTCAACCTGTATATTATGGTTTTAAATATTCTGTAGTTGAATTAGTTGATAACGAAATGAGAGGTAAAAAAAAAAAAAAAAAAAAAAAAACGGATTTTACCATTGAATTAAGAATAAAAGACACAATATAAAAACATGTGTCATATGTGCCTATTTAAAAAATTAAACCTAATTTCAAGATGGCAGATCTGAGATGGACGAGTGAAATTTAAGTTTAGTAAATTTTGTATCATTGTAATATTACCTATTTATCAAACAAAAATTATTAGAAAAACTTTGAATTATAATTTTTAAAATAAAATATTATTTAGTAATAAATTCATTTTTCGGTATCCAGGTCACTAATTGAATTAAACATAGTTTCTTACCTTTTAAATCCATCACGTGACCTCTTTTGTTCTTTTAAATACGAGGCATTTTGGAACTTCTATCCTGTCATTTGATTATATTTGACTACCTCATTTTTGTGATTCTACTAAAATCATCTGATAATGGATATTCCGAAATGCATCATATTTAAAGGAACGAAAGAGGTCCAGTGACATATTATGTAAAAGGTAAAATATTTTGTTCTAGTTATAAATTGTCATTTTTAAAAGAGTGAAAACCTTTAATGTTTACATATGTACTATAACAACCAGAAATGTGTTATTATTACGAGGAATGGTGAATCACTTGCCAAGAATAATAAAACAAACAACAGGCTTTGCAAGTTGCTTAGAGTTGTGGTCACCACTTCTGCAACAAAATCTGTATGACTTTATCAGTTATTCTAAAGTTCTTCATATTCATAAATTAACAATGGAATCATGATACGTCTTTTATGAGACTAAACTTGCATCCTACCAAACAAATTTAGAACTATTCTGGTTATGTGCCACTATAGGTAGTCATGAGTATCCTTATACTTGGCAGATACAACACAACATCTGATAAACACAACCGCTGTCCCTAACCTACAACAGACCAACCTCTCCTGGTGCTGTAATGGCCATCACATCCTTATTATTGTGACTTGTGACCTTTTTCTAATTGTTATGCCTATTAGATCTGTTTCGGATATACTAGGCGCAACATAAATACATGAGACAAGACTTTCTACAGTCCAAGTAAAGATATTGCCTTCAACTCCTTAATACATTCTATGATGTAGGTGAAGCAATCAGCACACGGTTGCATGCATCATGCCTCTTGTGCTTGCCTATTTCAGTTTTGAGTAGGCAGTAGAAGAAGATTATACATGCAGGGTAATCCCATAATAAATAACTATACTATGCGCAACGAATCAAGTCCGTTGGGTAATAACCAATAGGCGAGAGTAGCACGCTGATGTCAATTCGAACAGTTCCCTGCACAAGACTAACCCCCGAGCGAGGCTACTGACATCTCACAATGGAAGAGTTTCGCAAATAAGTAATTTTATTATGTTTGCATAGTTTTTTATGAGTTAAAAAATAGTTCTTTGTTTTATTAATTTAAACATATTGAGTCTAACTGGTACATTATGTCAACTGTATCGACAAATTTATTTGTTATACTTTTTTGTATAAACGGTAATAATTACTTCCCTTGTAATAATACTAATATCCCACTACAAAAACTAAATATAATTTTTTTCATTGAAGTTTCTTGCAACTTATGGAAAGATTTCTATTATATTTATTTAAATAGTCGGAAAAATATTGTTTTCGTTAAAAATTTCTGATGATTTGTTTAAAAGGAAAGAAAGCAGCAACAGATATATTTTTAAACTGTTCCTTAAATTATGCTCTTTGCAACTGTGATTCCATTAAATGTAGTATCTATGATTTTTCCGAGCATCTTAAATGAATGTTACTATAGAAGAATCGCGGTGCCAAGCTCTGTCACAGCGGGGAAATGAGTTTGCAAATCCGCATGATCTCTATTGGTCAAGCTGTGTCCTGGCTCCTCCCTCCTCAGACTTGACTGGTTGTGCCTTGCATAATAAAGTATTTGTAAGGTAATCCCCGAAACAAAACTCCAACCAGGGCTGATGCATGATCTGCCGTAAGGTTATCCATGTTTGGACTCTGTCCCAGTTTACATAAAGTTTCACAATATCTTCTCGATATGTCTATGGAAAGAGCCTACCAGCTTGGTACATGGAAAACTATTCCCAAATCCATGGGAATAACCAGGTGGTTTTTGTTCACACTATTGGAAAGATTAAATGCCTCTCTTTGTCTTTTGAAGATTTTCTACCTCTCCTACGAAATTTAAAAAAAAAAAAAAATTTTAAAAGATTCTCAAACATCTAGCTGGTATGCATTTGGACGGAAAAGCGGTGTGTTCTACATAACCATTTAGATTAAAGCTACAGCTTTATCAACTTTCATCGTTATTTTACTTCTATTAGAAATAGTTTGCAATCTACCACTGTATATTATCCATACTCATGATGCTGCACCATGATCATGTAGGTGACGTCCAGTGTAATGGTATGACAGTATACCATTCACCTAAATGTTGTTACCGCTACTGTACTTTCTGGAGGTACGAATGTTTTGTACTAATTAATGATGTAGCACACAGATTTAAAGGAGTAACATATTTTGTAATATAATTACTGTTTTAATATTACGACTGGATTGAAAATTTTTTCTCTGTGTATGGGCTTGATAATCCTGAGGGCACCTAGCTGGATCTAGGCCTATACTTTTTTAAATGTAGTATTTATTTTATAATTTTTTTCCCCTTTTTTTTATAACGCGATGGTGACGAAGAGCATTCTTACCTTTTAACAACAAACAGAAAAAATACAGTTCACTTTATTGGGATTCCAGGAGTAGTTACAGATTGGTAGACATCCTTTCTGGACCCAGAGAAACTCAATACCATTATTTACACTACAAAAATATTATTTTCATATCGTTAGTCTTTTATTTAACAAGGCGGAAAATCTTAAAATTAATGGTGGCCATTTATTCTAATTTTCTATAAATGTGAAACTTTATTACACATTGGCCACACGCAAACTAATAATACGGCTTGAGGGTATTTTGAAAAATATTAAAATGAACTCAATACAACCTTTTATTCTGATTAATTTCCAATTTCCTCGTGAACTGTTCTGACTTAATTTAATTTTATACGTTGTTGATACATAAGTGTACATAAACCTTGATGTTTAATCAAAATTATTTGAACCGGTTTTGAGATAATTCAGCGTTCATTTTCACGTTTGCTCAACAACTCCGATTGTAAATTTCCAATCCAATTTGTAATTTATTGTTTGCTTAGAGTTCGACTTTATGAATGGATAAGTGATATTGTTTGTGCACATTTTCACTTAACAAATAAGGAAACGAATCAGCCATTAATCCCGAGATTGCAAGTGGCGTGCATATTTCAATGCTTTTATATTACCCCATTCATTACAAGAAAGCAAACATCTTCAAGATAATTAATGCAATATTTGTTTCATTTAATCACTATTTGCATTGTAATGCGAAACATCTGAAATCATTTCGATAGTTTTGTTTCACGTCAGTACAAGGATATCTCTAAGAACACAGGTAGGCCTAAATAAGGAGGGACATTTACAAAGTAAAGTGATGAACATTTCTTATTGCGCCAAAATTTGTAAGGGTGTACCAATAGGCGTATATACGAGGGACAGTCAGAAAGTAAGTTGTATATGTTTGTATTTCTCTTTGTTAAAGGTAAATTTTGATTACAGTTGTTGGTAACAATGTTTAAACTTCTGTAAAATGAACTGTTAAATTTTTATGATCCTATTGTTGACAAATACGAGTAATAATGTCGCGTCACTTGGAAGTTGCATCCAAATTGTAAATCCGTGCTGTTACTCATTTTCTATGGGTTGAAAAGTGTAATCCCGTTGAAATTCATCGACAGTTAGTGAAGTTTGCGGTGAAAATGTAAAAGTTATTTGAAAATAGCCGCATTGAAATTGAGGATGAGTGTAGGCAAGGAAGGTCATTGATTTCGGTCACGGATGGCAACGTTCAACGTGTTCAACAATTCGTTTTTGGAAACTGAACAATCACGGAGGACGAAATCGCAACTGAGATGAATATTTCTCATAGAAGTGTGCACAGTATCGTTTCTGAGTATCTGCATTTTCGAAAAGTGTGCGTTATTTGAGTACCTTGCTTACTCACTGCAGAACACAAAGAGAAGCGTTTTCAATCGGCTCTGCAGTTCTTGCTTCGTTATGACAGGAAGGGAATTAATTATAGGACAGAATTGTGACTGGGGATGAAAGCTGAGTCCATCATTTCACTCCTGAAACAACACGAAGTTCACGAGAATTGAGTCATGGTGAATCTCCACCTCCAAAAAGGTCCCGTCACCAGGTTAAATGATGTTAACTCTTTTTTTCAAAATCAAGTGGTAGTGTGTACTGAGTTCATACCAAGAGGAACAACAAATAATGCAGCAACTTACTGTGAAACCTTGAACAGACTTAGAAAGGTAATTAAATACCGCCGCCCAGGAAAATCGTCAAAAGATGTTCAGTGAAAATGCAACCCCTCATTCTACTCGTGACACAAAAGACCTCATAAGGGTTCAAACGAGAAGAGTGGGAACATCCTCTGTACAGTCCAGACCTTACGCCTTGTGATTTCTACATGTTCACTCTAATGAAAGAAGCTCTTGCCAAAGAACGATTTGGAAATGATGAGTTAGTGAAAAATGCAGTATGGGAATGATTGCCAGAAGTTGGACGCAATTTTTTTTGAAGGGGTTAACAAACTTGTCACTCGATAGCCTATAAAAATTTCTGAATCGATATGGGGATTATGTAGAAAAGTAGAGTTTTATTTGTAGTTTTAGAATAAATAAGTATTTTTCTTAATTTTTACACCTTTAATTTTTTTAGGCTAGTGTAATTTGCGTTTTGACTGCCCCTCGTACAATTAGCTTTTCCCGTGGCGAATTTGGGTTTTTTGACATAATTTGCGTTTGAGTCCGTCCGCGTGGAATACACAATTTCCAATATTTAATGTTTGAATAGCTTATTATAAAATCAATGTTTCGTTTTAACTTTTACAGCTGATTTGTACAGAACATTTTAGTGAATGTTGTATCTTTTTGTATCTACTAGCATTTTTACAATTTATTCTTATAACATGTTTTTACTCTTTACAAATTACAATAGGTAGGAGCAGAAAGAAAAAATGAGTATAAATAATGAACAAATCAAAGAGCCTCTGTATAAACAATAATATTAATTTTGCCATTAAGCAGATGGAAATTGCTGCTAGAACACATGAGATGCGTAAAAATGGCCAAAATAGAAAACATGAGAAGAGATAATAAAACATTTATTTGAAGGGTTCATTGTAAACAAAATTCTTATTTTACCATTAGGCACCAGGAGGTAGAATCCAACATGACACGTGTTCTTCTAAGAAGCATGGAAATTACTGCACCGATTACAATTTTTTTTCTGTGCCGATTAACCCCAAAATACAAAATTAACACATTAAGCGAGTTTGTTACGGCCCCCGGGAACACCCAGTCGTCACTTCTCACAGAATTATACTCGACGCTTGCAGTTAGTTATATTATGGCATACTAACTTTTTTTTTAATATTAAGTTAATTTTTTAAACAGAACTAATTATATCAGAGCTTATGCTTCAAGTTCGTTCTTACTTATGACTGTTTTTCTTCTAACTTATTTATTTCAGAATGGGTAAATACAAAATTTATTTTGCTAAAATCTTTAGAGGAACTCAACTTTAAAAAAGTAGGAATTTTTCTTTTCACATTTACCATGTTTTTAATATTTTAAAATACTGTTTTGAGAGATAATATTGTTGATAAATTTGAATACAATTAATTGGTAAGAAATTTGTGTTATAAAAAAATATTATATAGAAACTGAGTTATGCATATCGTGATATCTATTCTATTAAATGTCTTTTAATTTCAGGCATATTTTACCTGACTCAAGCCATGGAAGGTCAAACATTTGTGTTAGTGACTTCAGTTATATATATCAGCTTTTTAGGTAAACTTTTTCAGTAAAATATATTGTAATATTATTAGATGTTTTTATATTATCCACTAAAACTATCGATTGTGTGTAAATATTTTTATCTGAATATTATTAAATTAATATAAAAGAGCATATACATAGTATTAATTAATTTTTTTTAAACACTTGTTCAGAACTTTTATTAACAAGATATCGTTTCATGGATTCACCACTTTGGATATATATATATATAGTTTTCCTTAACTTGAATTTTAATTATAGACCCGGTATACTTATTTTCTGAGATCGAAACAGAGATTAAAAAAAGAGTATTCTTAGATAATTTCTATTTCAACCAAAAGAAGTTTTCCCGTAAAAATAGCCCTGCAAACTTTATTTTAACAAAAATCTTTAAACAAATTTTGAAATTTTAAATATTTTATACCAAATTAGTTGACAAGTATTTTGTCGATTTTCTGATCACTTGCTTTCTTTTTAAATTAAATAACCCGATGATGTTTTTGGTAAAAATGGTGGTTGACTTACAATTTAAAAAAAAAAAGTCCAAATGAGTTTTCTATGACGTTATATAAAAATAATATGAACAGTTTATGGAAATACCACGAAGATTAAGAAATTAACTTCATTTTGAACGTAGCGGGTCTTGGATTAAAATAGTTTTAACAAACAATTATGGATTTTATTTTCATAATTTGTTATATAATTATGAAAATATAATTATATTATGAATATAATTTGTTACTCTGATTTTGATTTTTCCATTAATGATTATAACCAAAGTTTGATTAAAAATGAAAACTATTAACGTGCCAAATAAAAAAAGGTATTGATGATTCCATTTACAAAGCAATTGGGTTGTTGGTAACATCCCTTTTCATTATTTTGGTTACTTCTTCAAATAATCCATTGAGATAAGTCTGTTGAGAGGTTGGTGGATATTAGTTCAAAATTGTGCTTTATTCTATTTTTTATTATCTTTTCAGGTCCTATTTTGTCTGTAAAAGTCGATACCAGTTCAGTTTTTCTCAGATTGTACAATAAGTAAGTACCTTATCACGCATACAGTCAATGTGACCATAAACAGAAAAGATATCTTATCTTAAAAAAACCTCCAGATTGAGTTGTTGTCATTTTCTTATTGCATAAAACGTACTGAACAAAAATTATGTTTTAAAAATTCCAATAATTGAAAAGTTGTGAATTTCAATAGATGACTTTAAAAAGGGTATGTTGAAAAAAAAATTTAAAGAAGAAACATTTATTCCAGACAGACCTTATTTAATGCCAACTAGAGGCTGAAAAGTGAAATAAAACAAAGCATCTATAATTCCAAAATATGTTTTTCAACTATTTTATTGTACATTCTCCGGAACATTCTATTACCAGAATTCTCTCTCTCTCTCTCTCTCTCTCTCTCTCTCTCTCTCTCTCTCTCTCTCTCTCTCTCTCTCTCTCTCTCTCTCTCTCTCTCTCTCTCTCTCTCTCTCTCTCTCTCTCTCTCTCTCTCTCTCTCTCTCTCTCTCTCTCTCTCTCTCTCTCTCTCTCTCTCTCTCTCTCTCTCTCTCTCTCTCTCTCTCTCTCTCTCTCACACTAACACATTCTCATTATATTGTTTCTTATAGGAGAGTATATTAGTCTAATTTCGAGCTATGAATATACTGTTTTCTTATATTATAATATATCCATAAAACAAAGTGGATATGTAAAAATCTATCCGATTCCTATTCGGTTATGCCTAAATTTGGGTTAAAATGTATTTTAGAAACAAAATACTACAAATTAATTGTATTTGATCTGAAAAAGAACGTCTACAGAGCGTCAAAAAAATATATACAGTTTGAATACTTATATTTTATAAAAAAAGGATACATGACTCACATAAATTGTTCTATACCTTAAGGCTATAAATGTACAAAATTACCACTATTTACTGCAAAACACCTACAACAACGAAGTAATACTAAGCGACAAACTAACTGTATTGTAGCTAAAGGGATCGTATTAAGTGTCCTTTTATTTTTTAACGTTTAATTAAGTGTTCTTAGTATTTTTTAACGTCAAAAACACCCCAAAAGTCCATGGGTATTAAGTCTGGAGAACGCGCAGGGTACCCCAAAGCACTTCCTCTTCTTCCTATCCTTCATTCAGGAAAGGTGTTGTCAAGAATCCCTTTATGTCACGATGATAGTGGCCATTGAGCCCCACCTTGTTGATAGTACTTCGTCGACATAGAGGTTATCCAAATAATGCGATAAAAGGATACCGGTGTCACCTCAAAGAAAAATGGGCCAACAATATCTCTTGTAAACCACACGACTAGGCCTTAAATATACGGGTTTAAAAAAAAAAAATTATGTGTGGATTTGCGTTAGCCCAGTAAACACACACATGACTATTAATTGTTCCATTAAGTTTGAATGTGGAGAAAACAATTAAATTTTCAAATCCTTCATTTTTTTTTTGTTTCACACTTCTCCCAAATAACTTTATTATTCTCTTCCAATAACAATTTTATTAAAAACCCACCTACGTTGGTGAAAAGTCAATTCAGCCATGCTTATTACGGAATAAATAACAATGAATTATATAAATGAAAAACTCATGTTGTTTCAGCTGATTTGATTTTACATATTCTATCTATATTTGTTTCCCAAGAACCAAATAGTATTTTCATTTTGTTGAGACACTTTTATAATTACCCTTGAATGCAGGTTGAAATCCTTTAACAAATTAATTCTCCAATAATCAATGGTGTGTTCAAAAAACATTTTTTTGTATTTTCAACAGATTTATTTTAGCCATGCTGACCTAAGTTCCACCAGTTACAACAATCTCTTAGGTAGTTTAACAGTCTATACTTTGTAAAACTAACGAAGACGTCCGACTAACTGACGAAACTTTTCAACCACGCACTGACAGATTTATATCACCAGGCAAGCTGTCTAAATAATGACTTACCCACTACAAACTATTTTGATACAAAGGCAATTTTCAGCCTACCGAATGTGAATGTTCATAAAATTTGATTGAAAACTATTCCAAACAAGTCATTGTTAAGACATAAGGGAGAAATTGAATAAAAGACAAGTAGAATAGTAAAGAAAGAATATTGAAATATACTTGTCATGTGATTGAAGTCCTATATACAGAAAACACATAATTATGTACTGATATTACAAAAAAAAAAAAAGTTACACTTTTTAGCAAATTTGTTAATTTATCCTTAGAGTTACTACAAATGTTGGCTAGATTAAATTCACAATAAAATGCTGGTTAACTTTATAGTTTATTGGTCAATAAATAGGGTCATAAAAATTGATAGGAAGGGTAAATCCAAATAATTACATTCAGTTCCCGAATCTGGAGTAACCAATGGGAAAATTTGTCTTTGATAAATTACAATTTTTATGGCCACTTATGAAGTCTCTCTGAAAGACGAAATGACCTTGGTTAGTCAAAAACATGTTTAGGCTTTATAGACTATAATTACTGATCGAACATTTGCATCTCAGGAACTCATTGTTCTAATTTTATATAAATTATTCTAAAAATACCATATATTTCTGCAAGAAAATTAAAAGTTTTGTTTTACAGGAACGTGTCACAATACACTGATCAATGCATCAACAATGTAAAACAATTGGATATCTTCAATGCTGAAGGTTATGATCCAAGTCGTCCTTCAATTTTTTTCTCTCATGGATTCATAGATAACACCGACAATCCCCTTTCTTCCTCAATATCTGAAGGTAATGGTATCTAAAGGTTAAGGTATTATCTTATGGTATTAGCTTTGTTAGCTAATGGTAGACGCTTTGGTCTTCCTCACAAGTGAGGACGTGTTTATTCAATACCAAATTTGGAGAGAAAAAAAAATGACAATGCATTTTACTTGAACTTTTTTCTTCTTCATAGTGTTCGTACTGTGAATTAATTATTCAGTGCATCCCACGAAGAGGTACAAGCTTTTTATTTTCTATTAATTGCATCCTCAACCGATTCTTTTGAAACTTTACATACGTTTAAATAAATTTATCAAGAATATTATGTGAAAATTTCAACACACTGGTGGTTATAGAAACGAAATGACGGCAGCACAAATAAAACAGCCGTTGAAATGAAGTACTTCTGTAGTTATGTTTTGAAAATACTTTTAACGTATTTTACAAACGGAATTTGAATTGAACTAATTATTTGTTTTTAAAAGCAATGGAAATACAATTAATCCATGCACACATCCAGAGCGACATATTGATAACAACTCCTAACAAATGACGACATTTTACAACGGACAATAAAATTGTATTCAAAATAATTAGGTTATAAATTTCCCTTTTAATGTAATTGTTGTTTCATTTAAATCGAACAGCTGTTCAATAATTAAACCTACAAGAGTGAAAGACATAAAAGTATAGAAGCATGGAAGTTGTTTTTCTTTTTTGCATTGCCGCCATTTTGTTTTTATAAACATCAATGTGTTGAAATTTTCACACAAGGTTTTTTGTAACATTATTAAAAATGTATGTACAGTTTTAAAAGAATCGGTTGAGAAACATGCAATTAATATACAATCAAAAGCGTGTACCTCTTTGTGGGACATACTGTATAATAATAACGTCATTATTAACAAAATTAGATTACAGTTAAAAAAGAAATTGAATACAAGTATAAATACAGACAATACCTTGGATGGGTTGTCAAAAAATAAACATTATCTCAAACATATCCATAAAAAGAAATTTATCAACTAAAACAGTGAAATAAATACAAAATATAAGTTCAAAACTTACTATGCCATGAGAAAAATAGAAATCACTGTTGTAATCCACATTGGTAGTTTATTTCACAACTTTTTTCAACCTTGGCAGGTAATATAATTGTAGCAATAATAACAGTAATTATAATAATGATAAAGACAGGGACCTAACTAATCCAAAGTGGTTAATAACAATAGAAGTTGATTTGTAAAGTACAGTTTTACAACAATAGCAAAGAAGGAGAAGAGAAAGTAAATTGAAGTAAGTAATTTGCTCATATTTACTTCCTAAAAAGTTGTAGTTTATTGTTCATTACAAAACTTTTTATTTGATTAAGAAAGAAGAAGTCAAAATTAATTAATTACGACTTTATCAATTTTTAATATTTTTGTTCTTTCATTCAATAGTGTTTGAAATGATTTTTTCTTCTTTATTTGTGACATTGTCTATAGACAAATCTATAATGAGTTTCTATAATTTAAATAGGTTTCTGAAAAAAAATGAGCAACAGGAAAGATAGAGTTGTAGACAGAGGGACGCCAAGTATTTGTATTAATCTTAAAGACGTAATTTGCTCATATTTTCTCTCTAAAAAAACGAAGTTTATTATTTTTTCATACAAACCTTATAATTTGATTAAGAAAGAATAACCCATAATTAATTATGATTTTATCAAATTAAAAAAAAAAAATTTGTTCTTTCGTTCAACATTTGATTATGAACTAAAACTAAATTCCTCTCACAATTTTAATAATCTAAATTTAATCTACAGTATGATGAAGTATATTTATTTGTTTAAATAATTACAGCATTTTTGAGCAAGGGAGATTACAATGTCTTTAATTTGGACTGGAGACGTCTTGCTTCGCCACCATATGCTTCAGCAGTTCAAATGTTAAAGGTAGAAAAAATTGTTGAAATAAGTTTCGCATTTTAATCAAAATTTAAATTCTTTCTTGACTTTTTTTCCTTTGTAAAACTGAAGCGGATAATGCTTAAGTCCGATAAATTTATAAAATTATTAGCCATTTCATTAAATCAAATTGAACGTTAAATGATAACTTTAAATTTTAAATCACTTTAAAAATTATGAAAATTTATAAATGACTATGAAAATATGTAAAAGAAAAAAACAACCAAAATATAATATCTGATTGATTCTTAAGTTTGGATTTTATACTCGTGTCCAGAGACACGTATTTTATTAAATTTAATTTCAGCATAAATGGCTAGATATTTACATTAAAATTTTTTAAATCGATAAAGTGTTAAGTAATTTTCAATTACATGAATTTTATGTAATTATAGATAAAACTAACTACTTAATAAATGAACATGAACACTATCACAGCCCAAATGATTAAATCTTATTTATTTTTGCAGTAGTGTCTGCCTGATTGTCACAACTTGTAACTAAACTGATAGTTGTAAGCTCTTTCACTTTGGGATGTTTGATACATATGTCTACAGGAAATATAGTAAAACTCTGAGCACATTAAAAAAATAATGAGGATATAGCCTCATTTATATATTATAGCCTATATCTTGATACATATCTAAAAACTACTATTTATTTATACTTAAAAAAAAAATTTAAACAAAATAGAAAGCAAAAAGTTTAATATTTAGGTTTAAGTCAACCTTTTTGCAAAAGGATAAAAGAATAATACTTTTAATTTTATTGTTTCAATACTCTAAGAGAAATTACCACACGCTTTCAGTACTTTTCTTAGAAACTGGTAAGTTATCGTATTTTACAGATGATGTTATAATAATTATTATGATGCTTATTTATTATATCTTACTTTCAAATTTTATAAACATATATATATATATATATTATTATTTGTATAAAACATAATAAATAAAAGAAAATAGAAAGGAAAAACACTTTATATTTAGGTTTAAATCAACTTTTTTCAAAAGGAAAAAAAAAGAAATACTTTTACAGTAATTTTAGTGTTGTAATACTTATAAAGAATAATACGTTTAATTATATACTTTAAAAGGATAATACTTTCTCTTATATTACTTTTAATTTTATTGTGTTAATACTAACTTTTAAAGAATAATCTATTGAATAATTTTATTGATTTCATACTTTTAAAGAATACTACTTTAATTTTATTGTTTTAAAATTTTTTTAAAAAATTACCAAACACTTTCCTAATACTTTTCTAATAACCTGTGTGGTTATCGAATTTTACCGTTGAAATTTAAACATTTAAATATTATATTTTCTTTACAATTTTATATAGTTTAGTTTTAAGCTGATCCTCTTTTCAATTACCCAGGATCAACATAAGACAATAGTAAATAAAAAAAAACAATAATAATAATGTAGACAATATTTATCTATTAATTACTTATAATATCGGATGGAATTTTTTAACTTTTTTGAGAACAGTACATTTTTTACTCAGATTTCAAATTCAAGTCTTTGCATTTCAGAAATTTTTTTAAAATTTCTGATATACATTTTAAAATAACACATAATCATAATAATTAATAATTTTTCTACTAAAATAATGCATTAAAAATACATTTTACACTCTGATAAATTCAGACAGTAGGAGTTGTGTTAGCCAAGTTCCTCAACGCAGCTGTCAGTCAAGATTTAATCCAAGTGTCCCATATCAACCTGATTGGTCACAGCTTAGGGGCACATTTATTAGGTTATACTGGACGGAACCTTGTCCAAAAACCTCCAGTTATTGTTGGTAAGTAATAGTTTTGTATTATTATATTTAATTACTTTCTAACTTACTAATAGATAGTTTAGAGAGAATTTTATAGTCTGTGAGAAAAATCATAGTTTAATATTTGTGTGCTCCAGAAAGTGTTAATTTCTGGAATGACATGAATTAAAATAACCCCCCCCCCCACAACATAAATATTTATTGCGATTTTCCAAAAACAGCTGGTTCAGGAGTCATCGTTTAAAAAGGTGTTTATCAACGTTGACACCTTCATAAATTCTTACATAAATTGTTTAGAGTTTTTCTTCATAAATTCTTCATCTACGATTATAAGAGAATAAAATTCTGTGCATAAATTATAAAGATTTACAGTTCCTAAATTTGATTTGGATGGAGTAAGGTGTACAGAGTCGAAGAAATTATCAAATATAATTATTAAGTATCAATAAATATTACATATATCAAGAAACGAATTGCCACAGTACAAGAACTTCGATGGTGGAGCTATGACACACTTCTTAGAGCATACACAATCCCAATTTGGTTTTCTTCTTTATATGCAAGTCATGTTCCTAAAAAAAGTCTTTGTATTGAAATAATATAGAATGTTTCAACACTGCTATGATCTCCTAAAATTGATTAGGCGTCAGGAGAATTGGATTTTTGGGTCTTTTATAGAGTTTATTATTTGATTCAGAAGTTTTGTATGAATTTTTGAAGCAAACAGGATATTGAAAATTTACTAATTTATACTTTGGAATAAAGTTGTTAACGGCCAAAGATTTTATTAGAGATATTTACCACTGATATTAAACTTTATCAGTCACTATGACAATGACAAATTCATCAGATCGTAAGGTACTTTTTTAAATTGTCGTTCTATTGAGGTTGACGATCTTTCATTAAGCCTTTCACATTGACTTCTGGAAAGGCGGTTGAAATTTATTAGAAGGCATAAGCGAATTGATTTGATTTGATTTGCGTTTTATTTTCATACACTGCTACATGAGCTACATGAAAAAGTCAGTTTAAAATACCCTATACACACCAGTCATATTATACACTCAAATCAAAACATAGGCCTACTTAATAAACAAAACATAACACATATAATAAATCAACCTTAATCCCAGCCACAAAGACATTACAATTTTATATAACAAATATTTATAAATAGAATAGATAGATAATAAAATATATCTATAAATACATACAATCAAATACATATAATAAACAGGGAAGCAACCCAAAAATCACAAAAACTAAATGAAATTTATGAATGCAATCTCAAGCGCTCTTCAACCTTGATATTACTTCCTGACAAGAATAGTGTACACCATCAATTACAAAGGTCTTTTAAGACAGTTTCAAATTTAGTAGTAGTCAAAACTAAGGAATAATTGCTTCTTGTACAACAATACTCCTCCTTCGTTATAATCAACCAAGGTGGACATTATCATTATTCGTGAGCTCATTTGTAACAGCTCTAACATTTTGTCAAGCATTCATGAAGGTTTTAATAAACAGATTAAATCATTAAAACATCCTCACACAAATAAAGGGTACTGCATAAACAAATGTCAATACAAAAAGTGGTCTGACTAAGTTCATTGGGTATCATAATAATTAGTATCAGCCTAAATCTAATCGTATAATTATCAAATATACTTCAAGTTTAGCAACAACCTCCATCGTTGAGATGTTATAAAATGACTTCCTATTTCTAGATTCAGTTTGCCTTTGTTGCAATATTCGTTTCTTCGTCTCTCAAAATCTTTATAATCAAGTTACTTAATAATAATCATTTCTTTATGGTATTTAACAAAATACCTAAACTAAACATATAATATATATATAGGCTATATATATATATATATATATATATATATATATATATATAATTGGTTCGAGCCTAAACTATATACTGTATATGGTTCGATGATTTAAAACAAAAACTCATGTCTTACTAAATAACTAAGGACTGCTATAAACGTAAATTAATTTCTTTTTACCTTTTATTTATAATATAAAGCAGTACGAAATCTAAAATTAAATTAATTAACTTTAAATGTGGTCTTACTACAGGGTTAGATCCGGCAGGACCTGAGTTTGTAACTAATGTCATGGCAACGAAACTCTCCTCGAAAGACGCAGACATTGTCCTATATTTTCTTTCAAACAGAGGCTTCATAGGAACTGAATACGAGTTGGGGAACTGCAATTATGTGTTTAATCCTCCTGGAACAGTTCAACCTGGCTGTGGTAAGTCGTCTCTATAAGAAAAAATTTAAAAAATACTACACAACATGATATTCTGGTTTCAAAGTTATTTGATAATGATGAATTACTCATGTTATTATTGTGGTTATTAATTTTGGTATCATATGTGTATTGAAAATTAATAAACGACGATTCGAAAGTATAAATCAACTCTCGTACAGTCGTATCATCGGACAACCCTACCAGGCAAACTAGTTTCATTATGGCTTCCGGTAATAAAAACTAAATTAAAAATTAGAGATAACAATTCTTCTACTTCGATTAAGGTTAACATTTTTGTAGCTTATTCCAAATGATGACGCTTCGAAAACTAAACTCTTGAAAGAGAGGGAAAAAGGTTGTTACCCTGATAACAGTTAGGGCAATTTTCTCTTGGCTCCACCCATTACCCGTTGCTTGTCGCCCTTTGTGTAGTGTAGGTTGTGTGTTGTGGTTTTCTCTAATCACTTTCGTATTTAGTCTTACACCTCATGCACACTGCAGGGCCTAGGGCGTGGTTAAGGTGGACATTATTGTACCCCCAGGGCGCTTCACCGTGCCGGTATAATTTTTTTTTTGTGTTTCGGGAATCCTTGTTTTTCTTCCTTAGATTTGACTGTTCAGGTCTAGTTTTAGGCTTGAGTATTTTCCTCAGATTATAGGTTTAATTTTTGTTTCCACTTTTATGTTCTAGTTTCACACTTGATAACGAGAGTTGATTTATACTCTCGAAACGTCGTGTTTAATTTTTTATACACAAATGGTGGCAACGTTTGATTAAACCACATTAATAATAACAACATAAAACAATGTAAATACAGTACAATTCGATACTATTCAATGTAATATAATACAGCTTAATTCAAACTAAAAACACGCTTTTAAATTTATTTATGTTTTAAATACTCAAATAGTTGTTTAAAAACACATATGTTAGATTAAAATTAAAATTTTACTAAACCAAGTTTACCCAACATGAGGTATACTTTAAGAGTCTTAATATTTAAGCAAAATGTTTTGTCTGTCCAGTTGAATTAACATGCAGCCATTGTAGAGTAGTTTATTATTTTGCTGAAGCAGTAAAAAATCCAGACACTTTCATCGCTGTGAAATGTAAGTCAAGCAATGAGTTCATGAACAATGCGTGTGGCAAAGAAGAATCTTTCATAGGCTTTCCAGTGGACACAAGGTAAACAAGATTCCTAATCTAGCCATATGACTAAAATCTTATAATAAGTGTAATTTGTAAAATAAGAGAAATTTTTATAATATTTCTGCTAAAATGTACATAATTTTTTGGTGGTTCAATCTTCTTTCAATCACTTACTAACATGGTGTGTTTTTACTAAAAAATGTTTTATGATATCTACTTAAAAATTAGTAGGGCAAATTTAGGAACGATTTTAAGACAGGAATGAATTGTTATTATATTGGTACTTATTAAAACCTTTTAAGGACCTTTTAATTCCAGAAGTGTAATCTAAAGAGAGAAGTATATGGACAATATTACTTGGTTGTGTTAACCAATAAGAAATGACAATTGACTGCTTTGTGAGGGTTGTATTTTGGATGGTGCTAAACTTGTTAACGTCGCCACCAAGGGAACTAGTTCACCCGACTAGTTTCCCACAGTCTACACGGCAAAACCTGCCAACACTCACTCAACACTACAGGCTCAATTCCCCGGCCTTAAACGGCTCTACATCGGCCAATCTCACACTACAAGACCCACCCACGCTACTCGTCTCTGATTGGCCGACAGCTCACGTCGAGCATCTAAAAGTCCGCGGCCACAACAATGGCAATCCGCAACCACAACTCCGAACTAACCTCACACACATCGCACGTCGAGATTGGTTCGCTTCTCGGGAAATTTAACAATGGACAGCTCATTGTCTAGGAGCAAACCAATCCTAGGCAAGCTAAGCTACAAGCTAGCAGAGCCAAAATTGTATAAGTACTCATTTCTCAGGGACAATAGAGTCACTTGTCAACCAGGAGACCAACTACAAACATACCTCCTCCGGGAGACCCAGCAACAACCATCAAGAACACATCACTTCTCAACACCTACACAAGACTTCTCCTGACGCGAGACTAGCAGGGACCATCTCTCCCACGGCCTTCTTACGCAAGGCCAAGAGACCCCTCGCTCACACACTTCACCGAGACCATCTCTCCTATCGGTCTTCTTACGCAAGACCGAGAGACCCCTGAACAATCTAACACCACACACCGAGAAGACAACTCTCAAGCTCACCACACTCTTTTGCTGCCACCTGCCACATTCCAACAACTGTCAACCAATACACGTTTTGGATCATTTCATACAACACCTGACTCCTGCTCTCACTCCACACAACAACGCCTCTTCAAGACTCGCCCCGTGGCCTCCCGTAAGAGAAATTAAACGGAGAAATCCGGGCAAATGCAGCACTTGCTTCACCCTAGTCGCCTCCTGAAAAGGAAATTGTAGGTGTTTGGCGCCGGCGATGATGGGTGAACATCCATCATAGAGGCCAGATAATATCCTATCTCTCCTCACCTAACCTAAGTCCAACTGGTCCTTTTCAGGGCCAGCAACACTCCTAGGTTCCGTTATTATTTCAACATTCCTCGCACTAAGCACTCGAATCCTTCCCGAGTCATACATCCTTCCTCTTCCATAATTTACCAGTCGCCTCCCGGCTCGACTACCTCTACTTCAGGGCCAACTTCACGTTCACTGCACCTCTTTTCCTCTCCTCACAACCTGACCCTACGTCAAACTTAGAGACAAAATAAGACCTTTTAAGGACTTGAGATTCATTAACTATAAAACTTACTTCGTTTGACATCAATAGTAGAACTGTTATTCTTCTTTTATTGCTACAATACAGTTGTTTCAGAATAAATCCCATCAACAGGTGTTTATCACAAGTTAAAAATTAAATAAAACACACAACACAAAACACAAAAGTTTTTATCTTATATGCAGCTGTTAACAAAGACTGTTAACTTTGTTTGACCTTCAGGTAGCCTCTTACACAATTTGTTTACTTTATCATTAGCAAGACAACTGGTAATGGTTTCCTTATCTTTATGTAAACATTAAATTCCAACTTCAATGTTCATGAGGGCATTTTGTATATTGTCATGTTTACTTATTGTATTATGTTTGAGGCTTTTATAAAGTTGTTGTTCTTCATGATAGAAAACTAATAAACGCTTCTGAGTTTAGTTGGTTGGCTAGTTTTTAAAAATCTAAATTTAACCATATCTTTATTTGGATGTTGCTGCTTAATTTCATTCTTTAACTAGTTCATATTCAGCAATTTATTTTGTGTGCCGCGACTGGCGTTTTGTCAATTATATATAGGTCAACAAGGATAAATACACCTCATCGGGGGTCCATAAAATAACTTCCCACAGTTGTCCAAAATTTTACATAGACCAAACTTGAAAAACCTTTAAAAAGCTGTTTAAAGAATATCTCCCGCATAATAACATTTGAAAAAACTGCAGCCCATATAATGGACATGGACTACATGTATGAAACCATCAATGAAAGGATGATTATTTTACGTCATAATAATAAGGGTTGCAAATTAAATATACTAGAGGAATTTCAAATATATAAACAATTTAAAACAAACCCCAAAATAATTTAAATGAAAAACTATTTTCTTCTAACATTATTTATGACTCCATTTTACGATTATAGTCAAGTGAACAAAAGAGAATCAACTGACCTAAGCAGAACTCGACATGGACCCACAGTTGACAGTATAATCTCTAATGTACACTGTCTGTCCAGTCTTGACAAATGCCGACTCATAAAAGATAAAAACTTTTACTAGTGTTTTGTAAATACTGCGTTGTGTTTTAATTAATTTTTAACTTGTGATAAACACCTGATGATGGGATTTATCCTGAAACACCTGTTATTTAATAAGTGTTTCATTGGACAGAAATTTCATAATGTTGAGATTTATTCTTGTATTTCTTTAAGAACTTAAACCAAGTATCTAAAATGTCTGCTATACGTACGATTCATACAATAATAATTTTGGAAAGTACGATAATTTAAAATGATAACAATCAATTAATTTAACTTGAAACGTATATATATATATTGAAGATAAATATTCAGTAATAGCCATCGTGATAAACACCATTCCATTCTGCTTTGTGTAGTGATTTCTAGTTATCACACAGCACCTATAACCAAAAATTAACTGTGTTAATAGACAAAGTATTTAAAGTTGAAATTGTCCTCATAACCTCACTTGAGTATAGTATATAGTGAGTGCAGGTATGGAAATTCTGAGATACCTAGCTGGATATACACATTACTTTGTCTTGGGTAAGATCCCTCTATTTTATATTTCCTATCAGATCTATCTTGATCAAATCTTGTTCTCTTTCGACCCATGGTGCTGTTAGAGAATGCGAGGACTACGGGTTGTTATTTTATGTTCTTCCTTTTTTTTATAAAGCTATGATGACTGAAAGGTTTTTTCCCTTTTAAGCAACAAGGGAAAATGATGTCCAATTTAACATGCACCGGATCTCTATTTTATGTTACCACCTTTAAGCAACAAGGGGACAAATATTGCCGGGAGATCTTTCCTGGACTTAGTATATAATATTCTTGCGTAACGTCACCGAGTATTAATTTCCGTAATCGTTGTTGACACATCTAATAAAAAATATAAAAAATATATAATAAATTTTAAAAACACTCTCACTAACTAAAAAAGAGAAAAGGTCATGTCCTAGGACATCGATATGAATCCCTACCTATAAATGAAGGAAGGAAATCTGGGTTGTCTTTTTTCCCACATGACTTAAAAGCAGATGCTGATAATTATCAAAGTTTAGCTGTTAGAAGATCTACTTTAGTGATTTATAATGATGTTGGCTCTATATAAGATTTTCATTATAATAATGTAGTATTTAGAGTAACTTAGGGGAAAAATTACAATACGAATAATTTAGAATTGAGTTACAACTCATTAAGATTTGTATAGCCTATATGATTGTTATAGTATTTATAGCGAATTATAGAAAATATTATCTGTAAAAATGATGTGGATTGGAGTTGCCACTCTATAAATAGATTTTTATGTATGAATAATATAGCATTTTCAACGACTAATAGAAAATATGACCTGTAGCAAAGATGTGGATTGGAGTTGCCACTTTAGAAATAGATTCCTATTTATGAACAATATAGCATTTTCAACGACTAATAGAAAATATGACCTGTAGCAAAGATGTGGATTGGAGTTGCCACTTTATTAGATTTTTATGTATGAATAATATAGCATTTTCAACGACTAATAGAAAATATGACCAGTAGCAAAGATGTGGATTGGAGTTGCCACTTTATTAGATTTTTATGTATGAATAATATAGCATTTTCAACGACTAATAGAAAATATGACCTGTAGCAAAGATGTGGATTGGAGTTGCCACTTTATTAGATTTTTATGTATGAATAATATAGCATTTTCAACGACTAATAGAAAATATGACCAGTAGCAAAGATGTGGATTGGAGTTGCCACTTTATTAGATTTTTATGTATGAATAATATAGCATTTTCAACGACTAATAGAAAATATGACCTGTAGCAAAGATGTGGATTGGAGTTGCCACTTTATTAGATTTTTATGTATGAATAATATAGCATTTTCAACAACTAATAGAAAATATGACCTGTAGCAAAGATGTGGATTGGAGTTGCCACTTTATTAGATTTTTATGTATGAATAATATAGCATTTTCAACAACTAATAGAAAATATGACCAGTAGCAAATATGTGGATTGGATGGTGTTGAATCCCAGCGTTTATTTATTGCGCTTACTGAATCTTGAACAAATAAAATTACACAATTAGATTTCTGAATAATATTTTCTTCAGACAGTATTTTTAATCAGCTATGTAACAAACTGGTAGCTATTACGTAACTCATATGCTGAACAAGTGAATGACTTTGTCATACTAGGATTGTATTGTGATGGACATGTTTTATGAGATGTGTATTTTGGTATTAGTGAAAGGCAATGTTTTAAATAAATGAAAAGTAAACTTTTTAATTTGTATATATATATATTATATATATATTTTGAACTAATCTAAAATCTACATTGAACTTGTTTACTTTTATTTACAGTTGCAGTGGGACGTATTATCTATCAACTAACTCAAAACCTCCATATGCTCGTGGAGAGAATGGAAAGGAACCTTAATTGTAATTTCACTGATTCAAATAAAATATATTTAATTATACAATCAAATTACAAAGAGGTAAAACTGCTTTAACAGTCTTAAAATACGGTTATTATACTTTTTTATATAAAAACGAGACAGATGTTATTTAAAAATTACTGATGCAGCTACGTTTTTCAGTAGAAGGGAAAAACCAAAAGGTTAATACCAAGTATTTTTTTCAGTGTGATAATAGTTATAGGAATTGTGAATTTTATCTACAGATTTCATTTTTTTAAAAATAAATTAGATTTTCATTTGTGATTTTTCCTAATGTATTTCTGGTGGTAGATAAGTATTAATGAAATTATAATTAAGATATTATAGTTACTGCGATCAACCTTGTAGAAACGCCAACATGGATTCTACCCATTGACATTAATTTAGTTAATTATTTGGTCAATTGTATATTCATATGTATAATATGTGTATATATTCGTAAATACCAAAAAGGCTTCTCTGGTTAACTTATTTAAATAAATAAAAGAGCCAAGCGAGTGCAAAACCACACGACTTCGGGTACGTAGGCATATAGGGGCAGTCACGAGCGTGTAATTAATTATAAGACTCCTTGATTTTAACTACAATAACTCTAATAAAGAAAAATCAATAAAAATGAAATCCATCTTTTATGCTATTGAATGTTTGTATCATATCTCACAAAAAATGCTTGTAAAACTTATACTAAATATTGAAAATGGGGAATCAAGTACAGTGGGTGAAATAAAAGGGCCAGGGCCAAAGGTGTAAAAGTACATAGGCAAAGTCCTATGTGTTAAAACCACAGGACTTAGGGTCTCTAGACATAGAGGGGCAGTTATTTTTATAAAGTTGAAATCTTACATATTATTTTCTTCGTCAAATAAACATACATATTAGTAATCAAAATAACTTCTAGTATATTTGATACCACACACATAACATTTCCAAAAAACTTTAGAGTTTTTGCCCCTTAATTACTCCAAGATCATTTTTCGTTACCGTTATATTTTTCTATATGTGGGACAATACAAAGATTATAAATGTAAAGTTTTAAATATATATGATTTATCTTCTTGTCTGGGTTGCGACATACAGGCAGACAGGCAGGCGGATGAAATTAAAAGGGTGCTCGGTTTTCCCTAAGTACCCTAATAAAAAGAAATCAATGAAAATGGAATCCATATTTTATGGTATTAAATTGTTTGTTTCACATTTCACACAAAAAAACTTTTAAACATACACATTTGTAATTAGAATAACTTCAAGTTTTATTTGATACCCCACAAATAATATTTCCCCAAACATTTTTCAACTCTATAATTTTTGCTCCTAACTACTCCAAGGTCATTTTTTGTTACCGCTATGTTTTTCCTATATGTGAAACAATACAGAGAATATAAATGCAAAGTTAATATATCACCTTATCTGTATAGACTAGTTGCGACTTAAAAGACAGACAGACAGCACGCACGTGGAATTATAAGGTTCCTTGGTTTTATCTAAGGCACCTAAACAAAACAAATTTTAAAATAGTAAAAAAATAGTTTAATAATTCTGTCAGCTGTTATAAGCGCTCTTCACTGCCATTTTCATATTCCATATTCAGGCAGTCTGGATTTTTTTTGTAGTATTACTTGGCTTGTTAGTTTTACTAGTGGCAATTTCAATTTAATTGTATTGCGAGGTAGCTGTTTTACAGCCTTTAGGTTATAACAGTTTTTAAAACTTTGTTGATGTTTTAGTGCATGCATAAAAACTGATAATTTATAATTTTGGTAAACTATATTAAAACTACGCCCTATTATGCGTGATCTAAAGAATCTGTTGTTAGGCCAATATAGTGTTTACAAAATTTACGTAAGATAAAATCTTCAAGAAGCATAAGGATTCTCTAAACCACAAAAATAAAAACAAAACAAAGATTATAATAAATCCAGTATGTTTATTACATTACCTTTATGTACATTTCGATGAATTCCAAATCCGGGTAAGTTAACTGACGCAAGACATCTGTGATTGGCGGGTTAAGAGCGGGAGGGGGCAATACTTGCCACTTAGCTTTAGGTTTATGTTTATATTAGCTGTAAACCTCTGACAATGATGACTATCTCATTGAAATGTCCATTAAGGTAATATTATAGACATAGTAGATTTATTACAGTCTTTGTTTTTGTGGTTTGGGGAATACTTTGAGGTAAACAACAATACTTGAATACATTACATTTTTTAAACTGACACCAAAAAACTATCCGATAACTAAATGTGACAAATAAACCAATAATAATTTAATAATTAAGTTTTTTGTTTCAATGTTGATTATTATGTTTTTGGGGCATAGTGTAGGTAAACCTAAGCTATTGTACACCCCAGGGTCCTACTAGCAAGGCAAGACGATACCTGTACACTTAATGAGGCTCACGAACTTCCGTCATACGCTAGTGTTGAAATCATAACCCCGCTAAAGAGGTCCAAATATGGCTCTTCTTTTAGCCTTTAGCCTCTCGCATTCCACGATTATATTCTTAGCAGTATCATCAGAACGTTTGAATAGCCTACAAATGGGATTTATTGGTGATCCTGAGTGTTAGTAAATGTTTCCTGAAGTGGCCGTGACCAATAAGTAACGCCATAACTAGTTTTAACTGGCCTCTATTCAGTCTTAGTTAGTTAGTTGATGAGATGTACCTTTGATAAGCTTTTGTCCAGAATAATCCTGACAGCGTTTACAATGCCTGTCCTCGGACCATTTACTTATAGTATTGTAGGCCAAAGATTTATACATGCCACAGGCTGAGATTTAAATGTTACATTGTCATACAACTAAGTTGAACAGTTATCGGAAGACCGCGTTACTCAAATATCTGCGTGAGTTTTTTCCCCAAAGTAAGCATTCTGTTTTAATTGTCATGTGCTATAAAAACAATTATTCGTTAGCCGCTAATTTAATGAAAAATGAGTAAAAGATAAATCATGAGTTTGAGCAATACCCCCTGGAATTTATCTCCTCCCTCCAATATAATTAAGTCTATGAGGTAAGTAGTAAAATTAACTAAACGTGAATTAAACTTACAAGCAAAACCAAACTTTTCTTTTCGGAATATCAGCATTAGATGATTGTCCAACTGTTGTTTGTACGTTCAGTTTTATCTATTTTTTCCATTGTTGTTTTTATGTTTTTACACGAATTCTCCAAATCTTCTGAAGTTCATGTGGCGGCTGTATTAAGGCTAAATTTGTGAATTTTTTTTCGGTATTGGGCGTATGTTACGTGATTTTGTTACCTGTAATATTAACAACAAATATATAATAAAACAAAATAGGATAAAGCAACAATGACGTTGCAAAGTCAAACTTACAGTGGTTTTTTGTAGGATCCTAAAAAAAAAAAAAAAAAAAAAAAAAATGAAGGAAATAGTATTACATTTTGTATACATTATTTAAAAGAGAATCAATACAACAGTTTAGTATGACCGGCTCGTTTTGTCGTGTAGTTCATATAGGCGTCCTCCCTTAATTGCCACTGCGTATGACTAATTGCGCGAGCAACGATTTATTATAGAGTGACACTTACAAAATATTTTCATGATGTGGTTTTCTGTTCTCACTTCTGAGTACAGTACAGATTAAGCACGGCAGTGTTTAATCTTGCTTAAAAACAATCCTGCTAAAAAAACATATTATTAAAATCTAAAATTGTTGACCTATAAAACCTTTTCTTATTTGGAATTTTAATGAAATGAACATACTTCATTTTGATTATGATTGATTTGGTTAAGACAAGTATGCTTTTCCCTGGATTGTCAACACTTATTGTCAATTGTCAACACTTATTTCAAGATAAAAGTCAATTGGTTTAAAGTACAGCATGAACAATAACAGTATGTTAATGTCAAAGTTTACATTGGCTAACTTTTCCATATTGAAAATAAATTCAGGTGTAATGTTGAATTTGGAATATGATATTTGCAAACGACTTCAATTTGTATATATTCATTTTTCAAAAGATGAAGAAATAAATAAATAATTATAAATAAAAATGATTAATCAAGTTTCGACTTCTGCCTTTGACAACAAAATAAGTATGTAAACAAATAATTTTAAAATGTAGCAGCTGATTTTAAACATACGTTTGAAGTTTTTGTTTGAAATTTAATTCTCTTGATTGTGTTTATTTGATAGTTAATTGATAAACAGTCTCATCATTACTCAGATTATATAAGTTAAAACAATGTTCAAAATTTGGATTGTGTTCTATAGCATGTGAGAACTTTTTATTTAACATATGTATATACCGGGTCTTTCGAAAGTAAGTTAAAACCTTAATAGACGGGGGTTTATTTGTTTTTTAATATAGAACAAAATAAAGTATATATAAACTTCCTTGGAATTAGTGGTATAACTTAAAAATCAATCAAATTCTGACTTGTTAGGGTAACTAAGACTTGTTCGAAGGGTGCTGGGTTATTTGCGATGATTATTTCCGACGGTTTCCAGGTAGAAAGGGTTGACCAGGGTTATATCCGAGGATTTTATGCCGTTATGTATTTGGCAACGTTGCACATTCCAAATATAGTAAAAGCACGACTCATATCTATTATTACAAGAGATACTCTGTCAACAGCTTGTCACTATAACCCGAAACATTACAGTGAGTAAACCTAGCTAAGGAAGCAGGAAAGCTTCTACAGATTAGGTTAGGTTAGGTTATTTTATTATAGATGACATGGACATAAGTTATTATTTCAGGTTAAACCTTATTTTAGTACATCTTTTCTATTTTATAAATTCTACCTTTGCGAGTAATTAATATTTATAAATTATGTGAATATAATAAAAGTGAACACAATTTATGGTAAGACTTAAACCCGTTCTATGTTGTGCAACGTTGCCAAATATATAATAAACTGTACTACGTATTGATCAAATATTAGGGGGACGTAAAACCGTCGGAAATGATACAGGTCAACTCCTTCTACCTGAAAACCGTCGGAAATTATACAGGTCAACTCCTTCTACCTGAAAACCGTCGGAAATGATACAGGTCAACTCCTTCTACCTGAAAACCGTCGGAAATGATACAGGTCAACTCCTTCTACCTGAAAACCGTCGAAAATGATACAGGTCAACTCCTTCTACCTGAAAACCGTCGGAAATTATACAGGTCAACTCCTTCTACCTGAAAACCGTCGGAAATGATACAGGTCAACTCCTTCTACCTGGAAACCGTCGGAAATTATACAGGTCAACTCCTTCTACCTAAAAACCGTCGGAAATGATACAGGTCAACTCCTTCTACCTGAAAACCGTCGGAAATGATACAGGTCAACACCTTCTACCTGAAAACCGTCGGAAATGATACAGGTCAACACCTTCTACCTAAAAACCGTCGGAAATGATACAGGTCAACTCCTTCTACCTGAAAACCGTCGGAAATGATACAGGTCAACTCATTCTACCTGAAAACCGTCGGAAATGATACAGGTCAACACCTTCTACCTGAAAACCGTCGGAAATGATACAGGTCAACACCTTCTACCTAAAAACCGTCGGAAATGATACAGGTCAACTCCTTCTACCTGAAAACCGTCGGAAATGATACAGGTCAACTCTTTCTACCTGAAAACCGTCGGAAATAACAAGTAACCGCTCCAAGTGGTCGCCACTATCTGAAGAAGCAGTATTCTATGCTATGGTGGCATTTCTTAACATGTTGACATTTATCTCGCCTACGTTTTGAATAATTCCTTTTTCGGTTTTTAATAGACCTTCCTTTACGGTTGAAGATTTTTCTGGGCTTCTGATGTCTCCAACAAACACGGTGGTTTCAAACTTACTAACAAGCTTTTTATACGCGACTACACTGCACGGTCCGTCCCTCAAACCGTTGCGAGTAAGAAAAGTTTTAACCCGGTTGTAAACTCATAATAACACTGAATCAATGCAATCCGTGTTTGTAAACTCATGATAGAATAAAAGATATCAATTAATTAGTTTTAAAATTCTACAAGTTTATGGAAAACTCGTTGCTATGGCAATAAATAAATAACAATATAAGTAACAGCTGATTTTTTAATAAACCCAATTATATCTGCTTACAACAAAGAATTGTTCTCAGGAATTTGTCAAATAATAACAAAACCATAACTATTTAAAGTTTTAGCTTTATTTTTACTAATCACCTATCTGTTGACATTACTGTCCAATTTTCATCAAATTTGCTTTTATTATTGTCATTGAAATGATTTGACAAGTCCGACAGCATAAAATACATATATAGAACTGTTTATATCTAATGTTTTTTTGAATATTTATGATCGTTATGTTTGTCCAAATTTAGTGTGAACAATGATATTTTACATTGATTGAGAAACATTTTCCAGACAAGAAAAGACTAAAAAAAAAGCAGTTTAACCATTAATTTGATCGATTTTACATATACACCAAAATAATTCAATTTTAACTGATAATTAATTCATGTTTAGAACAGAGTAATCTATTGAAAATCTAATATTAAGTCTTAAAAGTCTATTTGCATTTAGTACGGTTGTTTATACAGCGTAGAGATGGCGCTACATCATGTTCCGCATACACATAGACAAAACACATACACTATAAGAAGAACATTTCGGTAACAAATCTGTGTTAATTTCTTCACTAAAATATCTGTTTTGATATTCATATAGTCTAGCAAAGAATTTTTGGAAATATTGTTCATCTGCCTTCAATTTAGCGACCGTTAAATGCGATACAGCTTTAAAGGGGGGGGGGGTAGATTTTGGAATAAATGTGGTTTTATTTTGGTGACATATCTCCATATAAACAATCTACGAGATTAATTAATAACTCAAAATTTAGAAGTGCCTGAAATTAATCAGAACAAAAAAGTTTAGTTTCTCAAAATTGTTTTCTTCAACGGCTCAAATATATGGGTTGCCATTTCTCCATTACACCTATTCTTGAATAACAATCGCCCTTCCCCTTACGCCCTTTGAACGTCGGGGAGGTTTTCTTCACCCATTATCTTCATACCTTTCTGTTTCTCATAATTCCTAACATACCCTAAAGTTGTACAATATGATCTTCCCATGGTGTACCTTTTCCGTTCCTTTCCTCAACTTTCACTTCCAACATTTGATATCATTGTACATTTTACATGAATGTCCATACCACTTCAATTATACTTCTTAATGATGTTTGCCTCATTTCCCTTTATATTCTCTCATCCCTTGTCATATCTCTTCTCGAGGTACCTTGACTTAACATTTTATAAATGCCTGTCTTAGAGAAGTAAACCATCCAATCCTCCATAGAGCAGGTTTGGAAGTAGGACCGATTTCGAAAGTTGAATTTTAGTTTTTAGTTGATATCCGCTTTTTTTGGATAAAAAGATAAAAACTAGGTGAATACATTTACTACAGAATCGGCCAATATCGATCAAATTTTGAAGTATTGTGAATGTTTATGACTAAAATACCAAATCAAAAACAAAATTTGAGGCCGCTGGAAATATATTACATTGGAAAAATACTAAAATGAACCTTGATTACACTTTGGTTCATTAGATTTTTTAATTTATTTGCTAACCATAATTTTATTTCTAATCTGAACACACATTGGTTGGGTCATTTATTTAAATTTTTTGTCAAAAATTTATCGAAATATTTTGATCTTGCTTTGAAATATTCACCTTCCTAAAAGACATTAGGTTAATTTCATCTTTTTGACCTATAATTCCAAAACTGTTACTTTGGAAGACAGAGAGGAATTTTGCTGGTTTTTAAGGGCAGGATTGTAGAAGTATTTGATTAAATAATGGAAACTTTTTGCTGTTATGAAAAGCACAATCAAATTTTAACCTATGAAAAAGAAAATAATAAATAATTATTAAAAATATAAAATTAAAAGAAATGTTAAGATATGTTTTGAAAAAAACATCTGCAGATATGATAGGCAACATCAAAACCTATTTATTTGTCTTTTACTCAACGGATATACCTATAAAAAATATCGCAATCTATTTTAAAAAGTAATTATAACACACACACACTGTTTTTAAGAAGATAGGTTCCCTTAAATCATGGAAAATATTGTTCTATAATCTATTATAAGAAAAATTTATGGCTTTTCGAATGTTCTTAGTTAACTGCTTGCAGTCATTTTTTGCAATACTAGGTCATGTTTTGTTTGATTACTCATATGTTTAGCCGATGAGTAACGACAAACATTTCATATGGTTTTTTTTTTTTTTTAATTATTCACGATAAGCTGGATTCTGTTTTAACCAAATTTTGCATACACTCAAGCAGACTTATAATTATTTTGAAGTACACTTTAATTTCATAAAACAAGTTTTTTTAAACTTCAGGTATCTTTTAAAACGTAAGGTAATTTTGTGCACAAGATTTAAAGTAAAATCATTGTAATGAATATTCAATGTTTTAAAAACATAAATATTGGTTTTATCAAAATGATTCTCCTCAAGGAACAAAGTTGTGTTGCAATTTCTTCAAAATACCTTTTCACGAATGATCTATCAAAAAATGAAGATATTATAAAATTATAATATTATTATTTATTATTTATAATTGGGGAGGGGGCGCATTCCTTGCTAATACACAGATACGTCGCTTCAAACTAGCACGACAAAGCCGATGTTAATACAAATTTAATAAATGGTAAACCTTTATTTAAGTATCCATCGACTCCTAATTTTAAATGCTTTATTATTACGTAAAATTGTATGACAAACGGTAAAAAAAAAATAATAATTTTGAAAAATTGTCTACCGGATGTCATAGTTTAAAATTTTGAGTCTTTTGAATTAATCGTATTGTGATGTGATCCCATAGGCAAACAATCGTTATTTCAATAATAGATTGATTGGGAAAATGTTGGGAAACATATATATATATATATATAGATATTTTGGGACTCTCTAAACACTTGGAAGGTATTTGGACGTAAAAATATTCTAGTGAATGTATCACAGGAAGCTAATTTTCCATTAAATATTAGAAAGTTGCGAATAATATACAAATATCAGTTTAATTTTAATTATGATTTTGTTGAAAACACATATTCCATATGTGTTTTTTTAATATCCTTTCGACAAATACGTAATTACGTGTCAGATTGTGTGTATTATATTATAATAGATTCATAGGTGGGGAAATTTTTTCCTACTCTAAATTCTGATCTCTCTAATAATTTATTTTCTGAAAAAAATACAGTAGGCCTATCCTAATCTAAAATATTCACATAAACTTAATTTTGACAAGTTTACTTAACAAAAATAAATTATTCACAATAAACAAACTATTTCTGCACGAAAAATTAAATAGCCTCATGTTGAATGACAAAGAAAACAATATGGATAAACACGATACTTACTTTATTAATTTTAATTGGCAAACGTAACTCGAATTTGAGATTATCTGTTTTCTTTTCACACATACAAAATATAATGAAAATAAATGATTGATGTAACAATTTTAAATTTTCTCTAAAATATCCGCTCTGCCCAAAATTTTGTGTTACTCTTTAAAAGAGACTTCAACCCAAAAGTGTGAACAATTGTTTTTTTCAATTCTTTTTTACTCAAAATATGAGAAAAACTGTCAAAAGGTTTAAAAAAAATTGTTTTGGATTTGATGATATTTTATAAGTCGACGGCAACTATATAGAGTTTTCATAGATTAAAAAATATATATATATATTTATTTATTTGTAATCTATCTACAATAATATTGTGCATTCACCTTTATTCAACCTTTGACATTCCAACAGGAACAAAGGTTATCACACACTCAGCTGATTGATAAACCGGATGACGCAAGAAGTTGGATTTTATTATAATTTTATTTTTGTTTTTGTTATGTCCGCAAATTCTAGAGACACGTTTCTATTTTGTGATTCTGTATTTACATCGTAATATTTTTATACCTGTGTTTATATATTTAAAAAATAGTCAAACAGAAAATTGTATTTAGTTCAAATAAACATAACTTCTTAGAAATTTTACAAAGAATATAGAGCACGTTAATTTTAAATTGGAAAAAATGTTGATGGTTTTAGTAAAGGTGCATTATTCATGTCGGTTTAAAGAGAGCTTCTTAATTATTGTGAATAAAAAAGTTTTTTGTAAAATTAAATTACTTTTGAATTATTTTGTTACTTTCACAAAAATAAAACGTAATACATTGTTTGAGAAATCCTTTGTTTAAAATAATATGTTTTTATGACATTTATAATTTTACAGAATTTTTAGTTTCAAAATAATGAACAAACAAAAATTATAAATTAAGTCACTTAAGATATGAATAAGATAAACACAAGTGGATAAAATTCCAATTTATAAAAATAAAAGAGTTTTTAAATGCAAGTTTTGCTATTTTGTACTTTTTTACAATGTGGGAGAGTAAATTAGTGAACCGTTTATTTTGTTCATTTTCAAAATATGAAATAAAATAAGCGGTGCACAAATGTACTTTGGTGAATTCTGATATGAAAATGATAAACAAGAGGGAAATAAATTTTGGTTTCTAAGTATAAACAAATTTTTTAATTTAATTTTGTCTATTTTGTCTTTAAGGTAGAATCTTGTGTTCAGTTTTTTTTAAACTTAAGTAATTTAACCATATGATATAAACAGAAAAACAGTATCTCCCTCAATTATGAAATGTTCACATATCCTGTCATAGAATTTCTTGGCACCATTTTTACTTCACTGTAGGATATAAAACATAAATATCAGTTTGTAAACTCTTAACGACTATCAAATTTTGTCCCCACCCCAATTTCTTTTTACCTTGTTTTTACAAATTGTAACACAATAGTTAAATAATGAAATGGCCATTATTTTAAATAAATATATATCTCGTATACAGGGTGATTCGGAACTACACGGTAATCACCCGGGAGATGATTCTATAGCTAAAAATAAGATAAAATTGCCATTACAACATAGGTTAATAACGCTTCGTTAACGAGTTACGGCTAGCGAAAGATTTCGCCTGTATTTCTGATTCACCGTTCATATAGAATTTTACAGAGCATAAATTAAGGCGCAAATTTGGTAATCCTGTGTTTCTTACATGAAAAATTATAAAAAAATATGTCCCAGCCTCGTATATTTTAGTTACTCAGAAAATTATTGTACAATCACCAAAAATATAATCAAAAAATGTAATTCTGAGTTAATTAATGTGAATAAAACCAACAAAAACAGATACCATCCAAATAGGAACTTATAAATAGCATTATTTAATTCCTTAAGGCCTAAAATAAAAAAGATTTAAAGATAAAAAATATCGGAATTCAAAAATATTTAGTTTTTATTGTATTCTTGGGTGTTGTAGACAATTACCAAGAATTACAATTTTTATGTTTTAGTCGATAACTTTGTTATTTTCTCAGGTACAATATGTAGTTAAAGAGTTTCAAACTAAGAGAGCTGACGAATGAAAAGCATTTCGCTTCAACATCGACACCCACTCAAAAGAAAGAGAGAGAAGGAAACATCCACTATCAGCAGCACCACTACCCCCCACGAGTCCAACCACATCTGCATGGGTGACAGAGATAAGCTCTAACAGGGCCCTCTTTCGAGATATTTGACATTATTTTTTAATCGTCCACTATTTTGAAAATGTAGAAAATTAAGTCTTCATTTTCTGGTATACTGGTAACAGGTTACATAAGTAATGCGAACACCAAATCTTTACTCAATATTTTATCTACTTCCAAATGTAGTGTCTTTAAAAAAACTCAAAATGGCCGGCAGTCGGGAAACGAAGCGTTTCCAAACCAACGTTTATATGAACTTATCTTTTTTTAGCTGTAGAATCATTTCCCGAGAGATTGGTTGGAGTTTAGACTCATCCTGTATATGTATGAAAGTATCACAATTTTTATTTGTGAAACAGTTGTTTTTCGTCTTATTTGGTTAAAACGTTGCAGATAAGTACAAAAGTATTCCACAGTATGTTCAAATAAAAAGCTTGCATGCAAACAAATGTCGGTTTTTATTTACTGCCTGCAAACAACACAGCTTTTATTTCTGTGAGCACTATGAATGGAACTAGGTACCAAGGTGTAGTCAATCAAACGCGATTTCACACCTTATAGTTCCAAAAATGGAGTCTTTCACAAGATCCTACTACTCTTTTTCTGGCGTGCCTATGAAGATTCGACAGTGCTAGCAATATATAGCAGTGGATAGTTTCCAATTTAAATAGTGACCATTGTTTCTCCTTTAATATTTTATTGTTATTTTTTTCTTTTATTACTAATTTAAAATTGAATGAAAATACTAAAATGTTTGATGTAATAACAATGTAGATTATAAAAATAAGATAATATAATACTCCATAAACTTTTAACAAATACAATTTTTAACAAATAGATCCAAAAAAGTTCCACGACAAGTCAAACAACTTCATAAATTGCAAAAAGGTTCTTTATTTAACTTATTTGTTCTTTTAAAAAGTTCAATAAACCGAAATATGAAGGGTTTTTCATTCATATTTTCATTTTCTTTTATTATATATGTTACCGGCAAAGTATAAAATCCAGACATTCTATAAACTGCCTAAGAAATTTTGGCAAAGTATGAAACAAAGTAAATTTGTTATATCTTTACTCACTTTGCCTAAGCATTGTATATAATGCCTACGGTTCTTCAGACCAAGTATTAAATGAACAGATTTGCTCGGAAAATTATTTATTTACAATAAAAAATATATAAAATGCAGAAAATAGGATATGTGTGTACAAATTATTTACCGAAATAAATTAATCCAACCTAACCTCACTTAATCTAACCTAACCTGAAAGCAATGGAAAATTCAGCAGTTCAAACTCTGAAGTGCAGTGAGAATTCTATAGAATACCTAGACAAAGTATGAAATATGCTTGATTTCATACTTTGCCGTATATAAATTTCTTTGCAACTAAAAATTAAACAGATAGTTACAAAATTGAATTTTTAACCTCAAATAGGAATAGAAATCAATAAGTAGGCCTACTTCTAATAATAAAAATTTCAGTTATTTTATAAATTACAAAAATCTCAATTAATTATATTTTACATAACAGTTACTCTCCTTTGTTGGAGTTTTTTTTTTTTTTTTTTTTTTTTTTTTTTTTTTAATTTCTAATAACTCTTTGGTAATTTGTATTTATGCATCAGTATTAAGATTAGAGTAAAATATAAACTTCGATTGTAAACTTCATGCTTCCAACACAATAGGCCGGAAGTCACCTTGTAGCATCAATGGTTGGAGTAAATGTTAGGTTTTTAGTTAAGACAGGGAGCATTTCAGGGTTTTATATACATTAATACTTGCAGTATAATAGTTACCAATGTGGTCCTAATGAGTGGTAAATTACAATCATAAAAAATGTAATTTCTATTATGAGATGTTTTGTTCAAGTTTACGGTAGTTGTGATATTAATTACTGTTAGGCCTACGTCTCTCTCTATGAAGTTGTGCGTCACGTAACGTCTAAGCCAGTAACCAAATTTACAAAAACTATTTAAAAATGTATTAAAACTTTCAATATCTACAGTTCACAAAACTACTATCATAATATGACTCATAAATGAGCTATGAAAAAAGTTGTATAATAGAATATATTCTTAGAATCTACAATATAAAATAACTAATTACAAGTTTATGTTTTTTTCGCATACTTCAAGGTGACCATATTTTGTGGCACACTCTGTAGACTGTGAGAAGACAATCAAGGACGTACTGCGCATGCTTGATAACAGCAGGAGGTTTGTTTGTCTGTATAGAAGTAATCACACAGTCTGTTTGTACAATCAACCTATTGTCTCTTTAGCAGAGATTACATCCGCAAATTAGTTGTTGCAATCATATGTTATTGAGGATATCCGTCACTTTGTAATAGGGAGGAGGGTATTGCATGTACTTGATTTAATCATATCTTTAGGGAGGGGGCATAAAGTTGTTTTTGCTAAATTATAGTTGTGGGAAAATCGCAATTACTGAAGAATGAATGAAACATGCGCGAATATAGTAGGTCTATACGGAATTTATATTTTATTTGGATCAAGGATTTTCAGTTAAATATTGTAAAGGTAATTTAGCCGAATGCTTCTTATGTTATACTTATGAAATTAAAACGCTTTAGAAGGTTTTTTTTTTTTTAAATTCTAATGTATAGAAATTTTTGTAATGTTTCACATTTTTACTAAATTTGGAACACTGTTTTATCATAGGCTATGAGATGGGTCAAAATATCGCTGTGGAATTTGTCACGAAAGCATCCATTTTGAGCTCACCTGACCACAAAAATATATTTTTGGAATAATGTCCATCTATCTGTTGTCCGTCATTTATAATCTGTGCATTGCTCAGGAGCCCAAAACGATTGGACCCAGTTTATAACATTGAATAAACCTATGCGGAAATATTTTCATAATATCTCATGGAGTTGTAAATATTGAGCTTGATTTGTGAGATGGACTTAATATTGGGGACAACAATTTTCCTAAATTGTCCATTTTTTATTCAAACGTGTTTCAACGACAAAGTGGCCATCTTCAGTAATGCACAAGCTACAATACCTTATAACTAACGAATATAGCGACTAAATCTATAACTGTGCTAACTGAAGATGGCGACTTTGTTGTTGAAACACGTTTGAATAAATAAACGTACTATTTGTTAATATGTGTTCCAGTTTTATTCTATCATAGAGTTTCGTTTAATTTTTGGTAACGTAAAATTTGGAGGTATCTAATTTAAGACTAAAATTAAATTTTTCCGGTTTTCATAATCGTTTCTAGCGATTTTGATGAAATCTTATTAAAATATAAGGACCCAAACAAAAGGTATTGGTTGTTATTTCCCAAAAAATACAAACATTGCACTGGCAAAACTGATTTCGTTCAAATTTTAGTGAACTGTAAAAATTAGTAATAGTAAATAAGAAAATACGAAATGTAAAAGATAACTGTTGAGGAATAATTGGCAAAAATAATAATTAACCTTGACTGCCGTCATTTAATTAAATACGATTTAAGTATAAAACGATTTTATAATACAAACGAAGGAAGCAAATTATCTATTTTTTTTCTTATTGTTTAAAGGAAAAAAAGAACCTCTCAATGATCATCGCCTTGTAAAAAAAGAAAAAAAAGAGGATAAAATAAAGAACACTAGCTCTCGAAAGCTCTAATAGCTTTAGGGTCGTTAAAGAACACGTTTTGGTCAAGAGAGACCTAACAAGAAATGAAAGAGAGGGATCTACATCAATAGTCCCGCTGGATTGTAACGCCGATACTCACTATAAGCGAGCTGAGGATTTTACTAGAGAATAACAATACCGGGTCTTTCAAAAGTACTGTAAATTAAAACTTTAAATGGTTGTGGTTTCGTTATTTGTTGTCCAATCCCCGAGAAAAACTATATTGTATTCAGATATAATTGGGATTCATCAGCTGTTATTTTCTTTGCAATTTATTTGTGTTTTCACTTTATTGATTATAAACAAACACAGGAATATAATAGGTGGTAAACTTGTAGTAGTTTACAATTAATTAAATGATTTTTTTTTATTTCATCACGAATTTACCTTTACAAACACACATCGCATTGATTTAGTGTTATTATAAATGTGAACAGAGGTTAAGGAAGTTTTGTACACTCAAAGGTTCAAGGGTGCAGTGTAGTCGCGTATTAAAAGGTATTGTAGTAAGTTTGAAACCACAGGGTCCGTTACATTCAATCGTAAGAGAAGGTCTCTTGAAGAGCTGAAAGAATGAATAATTATTAAAAACGTAGCTGAGATAAATGTCAACACGTTAAAAAATGCCGCGCATACCAAAAAGGAAATACTATTGCTTCACCAGGAACAGAATGGGGGCCACTTTTAAAACCTGTCTAAAAATAACTCTAACAAGTAAGAATTTGTATTAAGCTATGTTTATTTATTAAATCCCGTTTAATTCGAAAAGAATGTATATACTTTATTTTCTTATATATTACACACAAAAACTATAGTCTATTAAAGTTTGAACTTACTTTTATAAGACAACATATATGAAGTATTTTGCATTAGTTTGTCAATTACTAACAGATTGTCGTATTTAGTTTATTTTGTTAACGACAATAAATAAATTATTGGTAAGTTGTTGAACTTGCAATCTGAAAATTACGTTTTGAATACCAGTCTCCTTTTTTTACTTTCTCTCAAACGCAGGTAATGTTATGTGAAAGGTCAAAAATTCATTTTGAGTTTTCGCGAATAAATCAGAATTGATGTAGTTTTTGGAATTTTTTCTACGTGTCGTCTGTCAGTTTTACAGTCCAAAGTACAAAATTGTAATGTAAAATTTTTGAATTAAAGTACAGTCTTGTTTCATACAAAAACTAAGGAAAACTGTTTTATTTCTCGTTAGTGTGTTGTCATAAAACTGAACGTTACTGAACTGTGAAGTGTGATATATTTTGGACGGTATAAAGTATTTAAAACTAATAATAATAATATATAAATAAATTTTTTTAAACAATATTAGTGACAGAGTTTTAGTTTTTTTTAAACACGAAGAAGTTATTTTCAATGTGTCGTCCATCTGTAGCTTTCTTCTGAACGTATAACTTTGACTTATGTCTTTTTATTCTTACTAGAAAACATAATATGGCAGAAAAAATAGCTCTTTCCTCATTCTACCAGACACCATTGTTTTCACCGCTCCCCATATTTTTCTCTCCAGAACCAACTCCTTCACAGTTAACGTCTAGGCAATCTTCAGCCGTTTTCTCCTTCAATGTACTACCGATTCCACTCCAGCGCCTGCCTCAGTAACTCATCCTCACAGTACAGCGTGCTTCAAAAAGGACTTCACAACTTTGTAGATAAAAAAAAGGGTACTTACAGCCCAGTATTTTACTATATCGTTAGCTAGGTTAAATGTGACTTCCATTGTTCATTTTTCATCCATCTCATTTAAAGTCAATTTCCTGTTAAACCCGCAGCAGGAAGTCAGCTGTAACTTTTCAACTTGGTAGTAGATTTTTGCTTTGAACTTAGTAAGAGAAGCCGGTAAGGGTGGTTTATAAACTTTATTCTTGAGAAATCAACAGAAGTAAAAATCTAGAGGTGTCAGATCCTATATACAAGGTGGGCATTCAATCAGCCCACTTCGACCTATCCATGTACCTGGAAAGCGGTTATTGAGGAAATCCCGTACCTCGGTGAGGTAGTGCGGTGGTGCGCCATCTTGATAGAAGGGTATTCGGCGTTCTTTGTCGTCATCATCAATTTGTGTGATGAAAAAGTTTGCCTGTATAAGTAGGTGCACTATTCCGTTGAAGCACAAAATACACTAACTTACCGGCTATCACGAACGTCTTCCAAAGATTGTCGTGATTTTCACTGCCCCAAAATTTGACAGTTATATGTATTCTCTTTACTACTTACGTGGAAAGTCGACTCATCGTTGAAAAAAGAAATCACTTTGTAATGAAATCCTGGTTTTCACCAATCGATGTATACATTTCCTAACAAAACTCCTTACGAGCAACCCTATCAGTGTCTATTAATTCATGATAATCTGTCGTTTGATATGCAAATAGTTTTATCAACACACGCCAAACAATCGCCCAGCTTGCTAGATGTAAGTCGGGTTGATTTTGTAGAACTGTTAGTAAAGTTTTGCCTCACTATTGAATTTTAAGGGGTATACATTACGACGCAAATTTAGTGCTCCTATACGTTTTATGATCTGAAAAATTGTAAAAAATAGGTCCCAAAACTGTATCTCTTACAATTAATGACAAAATTATTGTACAACCCAAAAAATGTAGCTGAGAACATAATTCCAAAAATTTAATTTTGAGTTAATTGATTTGACAACAAAAAACAAATACCATGCAAATAAGAAATTTTATTTTTTTTTACATAGCCTTATTTCATTGTAAGGCTTAAAATAAAAAGATAAAAATTAAAAATGTTTTGTTTTTAGTCTATTCTTGGGTGTTGTAGACAATTACCAACAAATTTAATTTATAGGTTTTTGTGGAAACATTTAAACGATCCACATTAGTTTCTAGTTTACTGGTAAAATATTACATAAATAAAGTGCCGGGTTTTTTGCGACGGGTTATTTCCGATGGGGTATTTTTTCCGACGGGTTCATGGTAGAAAGAGTTGACCTGGTTTATATCCGACGGTTTTAAGCCGTTATGCATTTGGCAACATTGCACATTCCAAACATAGTACAAGCATGACTCTTATCAATCCTGTCTACAGCTATAACCTGAAACAATACAATGAGGAAACCTATCGAAGGAAGCAGGAAAGATTGTACAAGTTAGGTTAGGTTGAGTTGTGGTTTGGTTGGTGTAGCTGGTGTATCACTGAAGAGGACGACCTTGTCGTTGAAACGCGTCTGATACTTAGGCGTATTTTTTTATGAGAATTGTGTTCTGTAGGTTTGTTATACTGAATAGGTTAGGTTAGGTTATTTTACTGTAGATGACACACACATAAGTTATACATAACAAGATAACTAAGTATTATACCCATAGAAGGTAAATAGTACGCAATTCATACTTAATAAGTGAAAATGAGATTATGGTTGCACGTTCTACGTTGTGCAACGTTGCCAGATAAACAATAAACTGTACTACGTGTTGATCAAATATTAAGGTAACTTAAAATCGTCGAAAATGATACAGGTCAACTCCTACCTGAAAACCGTCGGAAATAATACCTTAAATCATGCGCATACCAAATTCTCACTCAATATCTTATCAACTTCCAAAGATATAGTCTCTTTTTATAAACACAAAATGGCCGAGAGTCGGGGATACAAAGCATTTCCATATCTAAGTCTATATGAACTTTTTGTTTTTAGCTACAGAATCATTTCTCTATAGATCGTAGAGCAATTCCGAATCACTCATTTTGTTATAATTTGTTAAAGTTATTTTTATAAAAAAAACTATGTTTAATATTAAACAGGGGGACATTAAATCCAAACCATAGTAACAGCAAAGCACTGGTATGAAGCTAGTGGATATTAATGATTAACATAATAAATCATCATTTCAGCACGATGGAGATGTGTGGTCTAGAATTTTAATTTTATTTTATTTAATTCCTTCAAATATTCAATGTGATTGCAGTAATACATTAAAAGAAATAAGTTCTGAACTTGATAAAGCTAGGTTCATTATAAAACCCGCCATTGCCATAAATTCTAGGCTAGTGTGTCAAGGCTAAATTAAGCTTCTGTAAAATACTGTATTATTATTTATACTCGTAGATGGCACTGGCACAACATGACCTTGAGAGGTGAACTAATAAACTAAACAGTTATTTTTGTGGTTTTTTCCGCGTAAAACTTTTTGTGTAGTATGTATTTATTGAATGCACATCTAAGAAGAAGAAGACAATTTGTAGCATCAATACGTGGGTAAAACAGTTGTAGTTTTGTGGGTTCAGTTCAGAATGCGCAAGTGTAGGAAGAGTCGGAGCATTCGATACCGCTTGCTGTATTTGAAGTTGACAGAAGTGGACCAGGTTCGTACTCTGCTCCCGGTTTATGAAATTACAGCAAAACTGTCAACAACGCTTACCAAGTTTAGCAGTAAAGATACATTAGCACTATCTGCAAAGATTAGTTGAGCTATCGTCTAAACTATTAACAGGCTATATCTTGGCTGTTGGCCTTCTAGTTATATTCTCCTGTCTGTGCCCTCACATAGCTCAAGTGTGTGTCGTTAAGGCAACGGATCGAGAGCCAGTGCCTTTTTAATGACATCTTCAAATCTCAACTGTGTGGTTTTTGAGGAGCGAGGGCCAGCCGGTAAATGAGAATCCGAGACTCGAGAGGAAAGTGTAAACAAAAATATAGATTAGGTTAGTAGTTGAAATAATCACCCCAAACAGGTTATGTTATCCAATTATAAATATATAACTCTAAAATCGGACGATATAACAATGTTGTATATTGTCGCCAGGTTTGGTTTCTATTTTTTTTATTTATACAGGACTAATCTTGAAATCTCTTGCCTCCCCTCCTATGATTAATGGCTTTTCTCCACCCACCCTAGCTCTGCCAAACCCAAAATTACCTGGATTACGCTCGTCAAATTTTGGATCGGCTAACCCACTCTCCTACTTTCGTTGTGTTAAGAGCTCTGCGCGAGTGAAATACAATTTGTGAGTTGGCAGTGATTTTTTTTGCTTACGTAGTTGTAAAAAAGAAAACTTACAAAATTTACAAAGCTTTTCTAATTTTTCACAAAAATTAAAAACTATATTATTGTTTCTAAACGAGGACAACATTCCTATTCTAGAACAGTAATCTAACCTAACCTATTGACATGTTCATTAAAATATAACAATAATGATAAATCTGAGATGAATACAGAGTTTGAAGATTAAATTTATTCTTAAGTGTGGACCAGAACTTTATGGGTGCACAGTAGCAGGATAATAAAAGCTGATTGATGCAACCGATCTACAATCTCGTCAATTTCTTATAGAAATGTAAACATAAAGTGTAAATAGGCAGGAATTTGTTTATAAACGCCTAAACTACCATTTGTAGGAAAAACAAATTTAAAATTTATCACAAATTATCTAACCGTTATATGAAAACTATTTCAAGAAGTTAAAAAGGGAATATTGTCGTAATTATTTTATCATTTCTATTAATTATAAATTAGATTTTTATTCAAAAATGTTCGTAGCATACGTACATCTAAAATTAAAAATAAACTTGCTAAAAGTAACATATTAAATACGTGCATAGCATTTGCAAGACACTGCTTAATCATTTTTTATTTTATTTTTAGCCTGTGGTAGACTATTACATCCATACATGACGGACAACAATGGAGCCTATCTACAAATATATAGCTTTCCTTACTCTGTACATATTTCAAGACAAAGAAAATGTTTTTACTTACAAGGTAAAAACACAAATTACGATGTCTTTGTTTTGATAACAGTCTAGAGATGTTGATAACAATTTACTGTTTGCAGCATTTATTCGGTTAAAACCGGTATTTCTTGTTTTCAAACAACTAGACACAAAACAATTCCTTGGCGCAGTCATTAACCTCAGTATCGTTATCTTATTTCTGTTTACAAAATAAAACATCCGAAATGTAATTTTCAGAAGTTGTTGAAACTCTTCGTAATGATGAGGTATTTTCAAATTTTTTACTTTTTACTTTTTCACATAGTGTAAGGAAAGTTGTGTTTTCAAAAAATCACTGTCCTAACCTAACCTAACTTAACCTAGTTTACTTTTCAACATAGAATAAGGAGAGTTATGTTATGTCAAAAAATCACTGTCCTAAACTAACTTACTAACCTAACCTAACCTAATCTAACCTAACAGTTTTACTTTTCAACATAGTATAGGGAAATTTATGTGATATCGAAAATCACTGTCCTAAACTAACTTAACCTAACCTTTTTACTTTTCAACATAGTATAAGGAAAGTTATGTTATGCCAAAATATCACTGTCCTAACCTAACTTTTTTTACTTTTCACGTAATAGATTGAAAGTTGTGATGCCGAAAATCACTATCCTTATCTAACTTAAACTAACCTAACCTAACCTAATCTAACCTAACCTTTTTACTTTTCAAGATAGTATAAGGAAACTTATATAATTTCAAAAAATCACTATTCTAACCTAACCTAATCTGACCTTTTTACTTTTTTACATAGAATATAGAAAGTTATGTAATGTCAAAAACCACCGTCGAGTGTTTTGCGGATATATCCGTTTTGAGAATCTTTGAGTGAAAAATGTGGTTTTTAGAATAACGCCTATCGCCAGGCTGTCTGTCTTTCGTATATCCCGTGCTCTACAGTAGAAGCGCATTGACTGATCTTAATTAAATTGTCAAGGTAATAACTCAAAATTTGGCGATAACTCATAGTAAAAAAACACGTTTACGTTTTTTCTGAAATCAGCTGTAACGATGTTTATCAAAATTTGCTCAATTGTAGCTTCTAAGGACCCAAAAATCGTAAGTAAAAAATATTACGGTTCAGGAATAATTGTCAAAAAAACAAAAAAGAACATTAATTATTTTCATTAAAAGCTCGAGATTAGTGAGTAATCCCGAGGGAACCTAATTAGATCGACTCCCTCATGTACTCTTGATTTAGATCCCTTTCTTTCATTTTCCTATCAGAGTTCTCTTGACCAACTCTTGTTCTTTTCCGACCCTGACGTTATTAGTGTATTCGTAGGCTTTTATAATTTTTATTCCTCTTTTTACAAGCCGATGATTACCGAGAAGTTTTGTACAGTTAAACAACACAAATTGTAGATTTGTAACAAGATCTACTTAAGATTTTCATCCTAATATACAGAGTGTAAAATAAGTCGTGACACGTCTCGATACAATTAAAATGGATTCCTGTCAACGTAAAACCGTTACCAAACCTATAACACTTTTTCTGGTGTTTAGGAGGGATTAAAATTTTGTTAAAATCTGTATGTAAATCAAGAGTTTCAATATAATGCGGTTAAAAAGCAACTTCCAATTGATTTCGTGACCATTGAAAGCTTTGTAAAAGTCACGTTTGTAAAAACATGATTTAACAAGGTTCTACGTGACTGATATCTTAGGTGGCAATTTACAAGGTCATTATTGTAATGAAGTGACATAGGCTGGAGCGAAGTAAGCTTTGACCATTCTTATTAAGAACTCTGTTGAATATAATCCCTATACATCCTTTTAAAATTAATAGTTTGTAAAAGTTTCTGCGAGAAAATTTCTGTATTCTACATTTTTGTAATCTAAAATAATAAAACATACTACAACAGAAATAATATACAGAGTGTAAAATAAGTCGCGATACACCTCGATATTAATTGAATACATTGCATTCCTATTATAACACTTTATCTGTTGTTTAAGGAGGGTTCAAATTTCCCTCCCTTTTGAAAGGAGAAGGGGTAAACAGGGCTACTTTTTTAATATGAAACCCTAGCTTGTGACATATCATTGGAAAGGCCTGTGGAATAGAAAAATAATGGCACCTCCAAAAGGTTTCTAGTACATCCCTGGAAATACAGACTGTGTAATGCAACAACTTGCTACATGTTTTCTCCTTGAAAATACGTCTACGATTTTGTTCTCTAAGGGGAAGAAGGATGCAGGTTAAAGTTAAAAAGAGTAATTAGAAGTAGTCATTTCCCTACGCTTTTTTAAGAACAACAAACATTAAGACAATAGTAAACACATTCATTTCCTTATTCTGTTGTCAGTAAACTTATCCAGCATGTTTTGGAATTCCCAATGGAAATATCTACCTCCTTGCAAATATCAACTTTGAACGTTAATTTGTGTCCCAATTAGTGTTATTTAAGCAGTTAATCAGTTAGGCTGACAACTAAAACGTTCGGTTTAGATTTACTTATCTGGTTAAAACGTTTATTAAGCTGGAGGGTAAAGGTACGTATTTTCTATTGACGAGGAAGTTTCTGAATTTGAAAGGATCACTGTGTTGATGACGAGAAGTTATGGGGTTCGTATGAGATCATATAGTTTGGAAACTTATTTAATGATGAGTTTCCAAACCTCATCAATCAGATATGAAGGTGTGCAGTAGCAAGGATAGTTCAAAGGTTCACCGAAACGCATAGTATACAAAACAGTCTAGGGTCAGGTAGGACTCCTTCAATTGATGGAGGTAAATCATTAAATCATTATATGTCTTACAGTTCTTCGTTGAAAATCTCCAATTATCAAGGCGGAAAGCAGCTTTGCAGCACGAAATCAGCCTAGTATAAAAAAAATCCTTCAAGTAAATAAATTAAAATCTTCTACAGTCCTTCTAGTACAAGAGCTTAGTGAAGACGACTTTGATTGTAGCGTTGAATTTTGCGACACTATGATCAGTGAGCTAGACGCAGAACCTGGTTTACGAAATAGAATCCTTTTTTGTGGTGAGGCTACTTTCATGACAAACGTCAATGTCAAGAGGCACAACTGTCGTTTTTGGTAAAAACCAGTTGGATGGACCGTTTGTAATTGGTGGAAACTTGAACACCGAGAAATATTTAAATAAGCTTGCCAAACAGATCGTGCCTGGACTCCAAAATATTTTTGCACATTAGACAGAAAACATTTGGTTGCTACAAGATGGAGCACCACCACGCTACGGCCGTGATGTAAGACAATACTTGGTCAACACAAACTCATACGACATAATCTAAAAAAAATATTGGATATTCCAATAAAAAAGTACAATAATGTTGTAATTAAAAAATATAGGATGTGCCAAGCAAAAGGATAATTAGGTTTTAATTTAATAAAATAAAGGATGTTCCAATAAAAAAATACAATTAGATTGTAATTGAAAAATATAAAATACTCCAATAAAAAAGTACAATTAGGTTGTAATTTAATTAAATATAGGATGTTCCAATAAAAAAGTACAATTAGGTTGTAATTTAATTAAATAAAGGATGTTCCAATAAAAAAATACAATTAGATTGTAATTGAAAAATATAAAATACTCCAATAAAAAAGTACAATTAGGTTGTATTTAATTAAATAAAGGATGTTCCAATAAAAAAGTACAATTAGGGTGCAATTATATTGTAATTTAATAAAATATAGGATGTTCCAATAAAATAGTTCAATTAGGTTGTAATTTAGAAATATAGGATATTCCAATAAAAAAGTACAATTAGGTTGTAATTGAAAAATATAGGGTGTTCCCTTGAAAACTACAATTAGGTAGTAATTAAAAAATATAGGATGTTCCAATAAAAAAGTGCAATTATATTGTAATTTAGTAAAATATAGGATGTTCCAATAAAATAGTTCAATTAGGTTGTAATTTAGAAATATAGGATATTCCAATAAAAAAGTACAATTAGGTTGTAATTTAGAAATATAGGATATTCCAATAAAAAAGTACAATTAAATTGTAATTGAAAAATCTAAAATATTCCAATAAAAAAGTACAATTAGGTTGTAATTTAATTAAATATAGGATATTCCAATAAAAAAGTACAATAAGGTTGTAATTAAAAAATATAGGATGTTCCAATAAAAAAAGTAAAATTGGGTTGTAATTAAAAAATATAGTATGGTCCCATAAAAAAGTACAATTAAGTTGTAATTAAAAAATATAGGATGTTCCCATAAAAAGTACAATTAGGTTGTAATTTAATAAAATATAGGATGTTTCAATAAAAAAGTGCAATTAGATTGTAATTTAATAAAATATAGGATGTCCCAATAAAATAGTTCAATTAGGTTGTAATTTAATAAATATTGGATGTTCCCAGAAAAATCCAATTAGGTGGTAATTTAAAAATATAATTAACTTTTTTTAATGTAACTATTGCTATTATTTCTAAATTTTCATATTTTAATCATTACTATACTTCTTTTGTTGGAAAACAAATTGTTCGTTTTCATTACAAAATGGGAGGGGGTTTATTTATTTCTCTTTGAACCTAACTAACTACAACCTAACCTAACCTCATATGACTCCGACTTTATATCTTTTATGTGGACAACAGTAACAACTAATTTCCTACTGAAATTTTTAAAAAGATTTGTCATGTACATGCGATCAACCTTGTAATGGCGACCTTCAGATTTCCCTGGTTAATGTTATTGATATACCTAACTACGTTCATACCCATTTTAAAGCTATCTTTATCTCTCAGAATAACCTTGCCATTTAACAACTTCCTTCCGTTAAACACTTTCAACTTGGAAGTCTGATATTTTGTCTTCTACATAACATTGAAGCTTTGACAGATATATAAAAACTTTTAGAAGTGATGTTAAAACTTAATTACAGTAATGTTTTTATGTTAACAACTTTCCTTGCGCCGAATATTTTATGTAAACAAATTAAAAATTAAAAATTTTACAACATCATTGTGTAATTTAACTTTTATTACAGGTAATAAATAAATATTTATATGTAATAGATAAACTGATACAGTGAGTATAAATACAATTAATTTTAATTTCTATGTATAAATATTTGTAGTATGAGTTGATTTATATTACATTTTATTTTTATGATTTGTATATATTTTTTAATAGCAAGACAAATAATTACTTATTACTGCATTGTATTTATGTTCTTTTTGTGTTTGTGTGTGTACACGTATATGTATGTTACAAAAAACTTTAAGAGGTAACCCTCCAGGATTTTTTGAGCTAAAACTAGTGGTATTACTAAATCACCCACAATGTTTTCAATATTGCTGTCAAGTCTATTTTCTTACAGGAATCCCTTCTTTTTATAGTGAATTGAATAAAGGACATTTTTTAATATTAGGGTATTTTTCGATGTTCAAATTTGTGAAAATGCAAGACGTTTTCAAAGGTTTATTACCTACCTAAAACAGTTGAACGGAATTTAAATTTGAAACATTGATTAAAAAAAGCCTGTAATGTATAACACTTTGAAAGCAACTTTTTTTTTCTTACGTGGCAGGATTAAAAAATGATAACGTTAAAAAAATATATTATTTTTTTTCCTGATAAAAATAATGTTTGCAATGCACTTTATAAATATCAGGTAGTTAAATGATACTCTTTAATCTCTAAAACAGCTGTTATGAAAACTTGCACAGATCAGTTTTTAAAGAAATCCATTAAAAGGAAATCTGTTAAAATACCTCTTATAACTATCTCAACATTCGATTTTGTGCAACTTTTCTGTTAATTATCTACAATACCTACTGGGTTACAATAGTTTGTAATTATTAAATAAAATAAATGTAAATTGTATTTATGAAACAAATTCTAAACATACAATAGACTTTGAAATGTCATTAATTTATCAAACGTAATATACAAAATGCAGTATACTAAATCTGAACTCAATATCTTTTTTATTTTCAAAGTTACAATTTATTTTGTAAAAAAATAAAATGACAGATATTCAGGGAAAAATTCTACTAAATTTCTTTTTATCCCGACCCACAGAATCATTTCCTAAAGCTTAGCAGGTTACTAACGGGACACACTGTATGTAAAGTTCAGTCCTGGTATAAAGCAAGAATTTATTTTATTTATTTAAAATAGTTTTTGATATATTTATAGATCTTTTACTTGCTGCGCAATCTTATATAAAGTATTAAAGTTTAATAACCTATTTGGCAAGCATCAACAGAACATATCCTAACATCACTTATCACACTACAATATACAATTACTGATGATGACTGACGAATAGGCGAAACAGCTGTAAACTTTACTAGTTTATATAAAATTGCTTAGGCAAGTAAAAAATCTGTAAATATATTATTTTATAGTAGCAATCAGTAAGTTTATATCAAAATAAATAGGAATCTTTTATATTTATTTTAATGAAACATTGTAAAGTTGAATTTTGATCAAATTACTTGATTTTGTTATATTTTTATGCATAATTATTATCTAAACACATTTGGCTTTGTTATTTGGCTTTATATTAAAGTTAGCTTTACATTCAAGGACACTACAGACCACGACAAAACCACACTTTACATAAGTATTGTGAAATGGGTTAAAGAAACATGAACTGGGAACTTATTTCTGAATTTTTTTTCTGATACTTCAAAGCCTTGGATTTTATGTGAAGTAATGTACCAAAAGGACAAACTAGTGTTTCTAGTTTGAATATTTGTACTTTAGACCACTCCTGTTACTTTAATTTTATCTAATTTTAAGAATACAAATACACTTCAATCATTTGCAGACCTCGATTGTTTTGTTCCTCAAAAACAATTTTCAAAAGTAAAAAACTTAACAATTATTGAAATAAATATAACCCTCAAATAAAAACAATGATTTAATTTTCAATGGCCTTAATACATAAATATCTATAAACTAAATGATTTTTGATCAAATTATGTACTATCCTAATTTTATTTTCACTAAAAAATTAGTTTTATATAAATCGACGACAGTAATTTTCTTACGTCAAGCTTTACAGGAAATTGAAACACCACAAAATTCAGTTTAAACGTTTAATGTTTTCGAAAACTTTAGGGGAATTTATATTTTACTAGATTTATAAAGGTACCTGATTGATGGGGGGGGGGGGATAGGTCACACATGTTTTTAAAGTAAGAGTCTGCTTTGTATTAAATTTTACTCAATTGTAGCCCCTATAGAACAAATAAAACTGACGTCTAATCAAGAATTGAATCATGTTAATTTATTTTAATTTTTGAAAGTAAATCTTTCTTCCTTTCTCCAAAATGAGCTTATATAAAATAACTTTTTAACAATACTTGATATCAGAGTATATTTGTGTGAAAATCTATTGAAATTGGTCAAACAATTACTATACGAACATACAATTTACAAAACAATATCCATCTATTATTAAACCCCAACTTTTGTGGAAAACGTTAACAAAATAGTTGAAAAATGATAATAAAAGATGTTTTATTTCGTTCCTCTTGCAAGCAAAAACACAAATGATTTCCTTTCTTAGGATTTTTTATCTTTAAGATATGGTACTATTAGTCCTATATATCATATTTGTCAAGTTCTAATTTTCACGTGACAACGAGAGTTGATCACACTCACGAAACGTTATTATCACAAGTTAATGAAAATTCAGTTCAAACATACTTGTAATAAACGAAACTAAAACTTGAACGCTCAATATTAAATTCAATAATTGACGCATTACCTGCGTATTTATCAGTCAAGTGATTTCTAAGTCGTAATAAAAAGAGATGTTTCGGAGCCGTAACTCCATCATCAGATCAATATTTATCTCCGAAGAGATCATCAAACATACATTACAATTGAGACATAAATATCACACAAAACACGCTTTGTGATAAGACGCGCACAACGAGGAAGACATTTCGTGCAAACATGCAAATTATATTATAATCAAGTGCATAATTATTTATGTAACTTTAAAAACAAGGAGAGTTAAACAAAATGTTTACAATTTGATTAATAAAATTAATTTGATTTTAAATATCTTATTTGCAGATAAATACTTTAACTTTTCGTCTGTTAAAAAAACTTTTCGTGTGTGTAAAATGGGGTAAAAGTTAAATTTTTTTGACTTGAAAGTGAAAAACTCCAGTCAAGCTCTACTAAAGTTCTAAGAATTGTTATATCTCACTGAGTATGGATACAACACATAAAAACGTGAAGCTAGATGAGGAAATAACCTTGCCTATGAAGGAAAAACACTTAATCTAAGCCGTATTAATCCATGACCGCAATAGACTTGTATCTAGGCGTATTAGTAAGACAACTCGAGAGTTTAATTTATTAAGTTACAATTTAGAACGAACTAATATTTCCTGTAGGCTGTTGATAAGACATTTATTTATAACTTCAATAGATACAACGTTTAATCTTATCGTTAGGATACATGTTTTAATATGTGAAGCTTATTAACGTTAGTAAAATCACGTACACACCAGTGATACGTTAATAAGTTTACAATTATAGACTGAACGGAACCAGGTCAGTTTTAACTCGACAATTCGAATCTTTGTTTGAACAGCTACGGATAAACACGTCTAGTAATTGTTATGCAGTTTGGGAAAGTTCTTTATAACTAGGCTAAACTATGTACAAGAGTTTTTTAATGTTGTTTTTTGGTTTTAAAATGACGTAGACCTACACTCCGTACTCCAGGATGGCAGAATACGAGCGCTTCGGTTTGGAATAAAATGCTCTCCTCGAAGTTTTTAATATGATACGATGAACGACAAATAACCAGCAATAATTGTAAATAAAGTCGAATGAAGATTGTTAAAGATTAATGATAGTTGTTAAACTCGTAGATAGTTTTTACAAGATAAATAAACAATTTTTAAAATATTTTATTTATTTTCCTAATGAAACTAATTTTTCTTACTAATTTTTTTATGTTTATTGAAACGTTTTCAATTTTCAAAGAGTTTAAAAATATCAAAAATTATTATTTACACAACTTTTACACTTTCATGATTCAAAAAAATCGACGTTGAGTTTTTTTATAAATATACGCGTTTTGTGGTTTCCTCCCCAAATAATAATATAAAATTAATATTTATTAAAACATTAAAATTCCAGAATTAGACGAAATATCAGGAACTTTTATTTTGTGAGAAAAATTTGTCATACACAGTTACTACGTTACTTGTTAATATATTCCCAGTTACAATACGGAATTGAATGCTGGGGAGGAGCGAATGTAAAAAACATTGAAGTCGTTATTAACCACGAAAATTTTTTTGTAGGAATCATTTCATTTAAGTGTAAAAAGAAACCCTATTTTCCTCTTTTTAAAATTATGAAAATTTTACCCCTTAAACATTTTTTTACAACGTTTAAAAAAATCATGGGCGTCATCGCCGGGGGGACGGGGGGACGCGTCCCCCCCAATATTTGAGATGTAAACATATTTTTGCTTAAAACGAATGATTTACTTAAAACCTTAAAAGGTAAACATCGGGCTTTGTCTTTACTACGGTTTTTAACATTACATTTCTGTTACAAACGCATAAATAAATACATAAAAACGACGTATTGAGAAGTTTAATTTAAAAAAAAATCCATACCCCAGACCCCCGGCATATGTCCCCCCCCCCCCCAATAATGAACTGGTGATGACGCCCATAAAAAAAATATTTTTCTTTTAGTGGCAACAATGAGACTGACCTTATTTATTACGATACTAGAGATCATTCTATGATGCACATCAGCCTCTCGGAGAGTTGTTCAAGATTCAATGTTATTTATAGGGTCAAAAGCTTTTAAATATCTACCCAATGATATAAAAACCAGTACAACTATAAAGTTGTTTTTACGAAAGTGCATAGATTGGTTAATGAAAAGGAAAAATTTAGAACATCATAAGTTAACTTTTACAATTATTAATATGCGTCTTTCTATCTTTCAGCTATTTATTTATTTGTTTATTGCTTCGCTTTTGTTTTGTTCTATATGAGATAATTCTGGAAATATTTCATAATAATTGTAGAAGTTTTTATTTACAAGTTATACTTTATATAATTATGTGTGTTTTTATTGAAATTGCGCAGAGCAAAAGTTACGGGAATGCCGCATTAAATTTAAAGGAAAACAATTTTGGCAGACTGTAAATTTTGGTATGTAAGTTTTTTGTACTATTTTCCTAGTCACCACTGATTTACACAAGGGGCTAGAAAAGCCTAATAATTCCTGTACATTTAACATGTAATAATGAGTGGAGAAAAGTATTATTATTATTTAATTTTTTTAATGTTTTTTGGTTGATTTTTATGCAGCCTACTGGATTACCTTTATTTGCAATAAATTGATTGATATATGTAAGTTTTTTTTCTAGATCATACCAATATTTTGTATTTTTTATGTTCTTTTAATATGTTATAATATTGCTTTTTTTTTAATATTAACCAATTATATATATCAAATCGCTACTTTGTACGAGGTTTCAGTTTAAAAAAGAAAGCAAGACGTAGTTAAAGCTTCATATTTTAGTTATATTTGTACACAATTATAAATTTTATGTATGTGTTTTAGGTTATAACATGTTACATAACATTTTCGTCGTTTATGTAATTTTTCAATTATGGTTTCATTAATCATATATATGACAAAAAATATATTTCATCATTCTTATTTTACTATTCTACTTTTCTTTTATTCACATGTTCTACTCCCTTATATTTTAAAAATGTTTTGTTTAGAGTCGCTGTCATTCAAATTTTATGAACTTTCACATTCAGTAGGTGCTACGTAACAATTAATATCCCGTATGAAAGTTGTGTGGATCAAAAGAATTTGCAATGGAAGAGTCACTAATTAGCTTGTCTAGAGCAGGACGTATGTGAGTGTGAGTGGGTGAGAGAGTTTTCCCAGGTAGCAGTCGTCTTCGATTATTTTACAAAATGTACTGTTCGATTCATGTCCCCGCTTTATCACTGACATAAAACATATGTTGTAGTTGAATATTTTAAGAAAATTAGTAAAATAGTCGAAAATTCTGTTTTTGTATTGTCTGTGAGGACCAATTGTTAAAACTTGGGAACAATATTAATCAAATAAAGACCAATAAGTGACTTGATACTCTACCTAAGGAAGGAAAGAAAACTGTATGAAAATAGGTTTAACGGTTTTCCAGTTATAACTAACAACCACACAGACAAATAGAGAGACGTTTAATAAATGTAGAGAAGTAAAACCTACAAATGAGAAAGAAGTACAGAAAAATTTCAAACGGTCACCAAATTAAAATGTACCTATAATTATTTTTAGCAGAAATATTCAAATAATGCTTATGTGCAAAATTTATTTAAATAATAAAATTACACTTGCAATATGTATTTTTCCATATAAACGTAGTATAAATATCGAAGTCGAAATTTTTTGCGGACATATCTTTTTTAAGGTTTAAAATATATTTCATCACTAGGAACAAAAGTGAAGCTTTACAAGCTCAAGTTTAACGGCCGAGGACGGAAAATGAGCGAGGATCGAAAAGCTTCTTTTGGTCCAAGTGATGAACTATATTTTGCATTATACTGCAAATAATATAAGAAAAAAAAAAATCACAAAAACTAAAATGTTATAACCTATTTACATTCAAATCGATGGTAACAGCTGTTTTAACGGTTATTTACAATCGAGA